>OU343218.1:194389740-194507949 GCA_910596185.1 Chrysanthemum makinoi | reverse complement strand
TTGTATTTTGTTTTATTTGCATAGCTTTGTTTTGTTGAAATGTGGTTACTAAATATCTTAAACCTGTTTACTTAGCTATAATTAGATCATTGTGTTGCAGTTTTATTGCTAGTATAAGCTAGTAAGTGTCAGTTAGCTTAAAGTTCAAATCGATCATTTAAATTAGTGTTTGGATTTTGTGGCAAAAATGTGTTAGAGAATTTCTAAGCAGTAGTTAAAATCAGTTGGTTTTACATTTCTTTAGTCATTTGAAAACCATTCCGGTCATAAAATTGTGCACTGCATTAGCTCAAAGTCAATTTCACCTCTAAACTGTCTTAATAGCTTAACTGTTGTGATTTTGTCAAATCAAAAGCTAGTTTTGTGTTTAGAAATCATAGGTATAGCTTTCATTAGCTTTATTTTGTCTTATAACATCATAATCAGTCCATAAATTGAGCTCAAATCTCAAATAAGTCAACTTGACACAACTGCTTCAAAAGTCAAAGCTGAAAAAGTGATTTTGAGCTCAACTAGGATGATTTTTCTTGGATTCATTTCTGAGCCAAATTAAGTGAAAACATGGGTTTTTAAACTTCACTTGGTCTATTTTCTTATTATCATTTTAGTAGATTTTTGTAAATTTTTTATAAGCTTCAAAAAGGCTTGTCAAACAGGGCTTATTTGCCCTGTTCACAAACTCAGTTAACACTGAGTTTGCACAGGTTTGTGCAGGCTTCTCAACAAGCTCATAAGAGCTTGTCCAGGTCTGATTTTTGGTTTTTAAGCTCTTAGCCAGGTCTTCTTGAGGTCCCAACATCTGGTTTTCAATTTCTTGCTTATTTAGTAGCTTATTTTCTATTTGCAACGTAGCACCTAAAATTGTTTAAGCACTTGAATCTTCAAAACATCAAACCATAGCGATTATTGTAATTCAGAGGGTTAGAATAGTTGTAATCAGTTGATTTCTAGTAATTTTAACTTATTGCAGCTTATGTATCAGTTTGGTGCTCAGTTGGACCCTTTGGCTTATTCAAAGTGCTTATTTATAAGCACTTACAATTGCAGTTTCATATTCCACCACATAAGCCACTGTTTTCTATTTCCTAGATTCAGTATATTAAATTAGACTTTTCCTGAATTTTCATATTTTTTTCTGCACTTGTTTACTATTTTTCTTAATTTAAAAGCAGGTTTTAGGCTTATTTAATTAGCTTTTAATACAATTAATTCAGAAAAACTTCAAAAAAATAAGTTTCTATTTTCCTAGGTTTGAATAAATATAAAAGTAAAAAATTATTTTTCAGATTTTTCATAGTTTAATTTGTAATTTTTAGTAATTTAATTAGTTTTAAATAGTTTAAAATTCATAAATAATAGAAAAATAATCGAGAAAAATAAAAATAGTTTTAAATTCTCTTTAGTTATTTAAGATTTTTCTAAGTCATAATTTCATTTTTCTAGCTTTATTTCATATTTTCTTGTATTTTAGGCTATTATTTAATAAGTAAAAAAAAGTTTTTAATTAATAATAATTAGATAAATAGTTTTAAAAATAATTTTCTTTTTCTAAAAATTTTCTTTTATCATTAGGTTTGTAAAAATATCATTTTCATATTTTTAAGATTAATATTGCCAGTTCACATTTTCCTTTGTCGTTGTCGTAGTTTTTAATTTAAGTTTTAAAAAAGAAAAATCAAAACATCGAGTTTAAAATTAGTGATAAGCGTTTATTTAATATAGTTTATCTTTTTAATTTTCTTTAATTTGCATTTAAGCCCTTGTAATTTACAAAACTTTTCTTTAGGTATAAATAACTCAAAATCCTTCGCGTCACTATCCTTGGTGATTATTACGTGTGTGTGTTAAACACCATTCATTCTCCGTGGGACTTAACGACCCGGGAATCCACTGTATTCCTTTGATCTTCATTGCATTGGTTCCAGACTGTTTTAAGTTTCTTACGGTTGGTCATTCACAAGTGGCTAGCTTGCGTGAGAAAACTTGACGGTTTGCCACGAATCACTAGAGAATGAAGATGAGTTTCTTCAAAGAGATGGAAAACTCTAGTGGTTTAAATCTCTGTGTAGAAATCATATGGACAATATTGTACATATATTTAATGCATGTTTTATGACAAGATTATTAATCATAATTAAGCAATTAATTATGATTGAATAATTCTTTCCTAGACACATTAAATATATAAAGATGATAATGGTCATATTGGTTTCATTAATATATGAAATATGACAATGAATATCAAAACTCTTTCTTGAGAAATTACTGAGGGCGGTAAGTAATTGAAAGGTTTTTTGAATTCATATAATCTTTGGAAGTGTACGAAGTGCAATAATTCATTAATGGATAAATGCATGCATCTATGAAATTATTCTTATGTTTAATTATTAAATACTAGTTTTGATTTATAATTGAAATAAGATAAATTTTAAGTATTACTGAAAGCTAGTGGGAGTATTATGTTAAGGTTTTAAATCTTATATGTTGTATAACATATAGGAAGAAACATTCCTTGTAAGCTAAATGTTAAGTCTTAGATTGGAATGAAACTTCACTTGTAAGATTTAAGAATTAAAACATATAACCTTGGAATATATGTTTATTATTAATAAACATGTGCAGTAAAATAAATGATTCTAATAAAACATGATATATCATTTGGGAAATGGATAAATATCTTTTGACAAGATAGAACATGAATGAATTCTAAGTTTGACATGTAGATTCATCATGTACATCATGTTGTGTATTCAAATTGTTGTATCATTCTTGAATGATAGACGATTTGACAACATTGATATCTAACTAAAAGTTATTAGATAACTTGTGTAATGAATATTCTAATAAAATTACATCCTCAGCCTGGAATTGCTCCTAGATTCTATGGATGAATAATATGTCAATTGTTGTGCAAATTATCATCAGCTACAAACTTGAAAGTTTGGAAGATATCAATCATTACACAATAAGATATTAAGGTTTACGGAGTTTTAATGAGCATATTGTTGTTTATATACAATGATGCTGGTTTAATTGAGATGACACTCAATACTAGCCATGTTAGGATTTCATCCTTGTTAATGGCCATGTGAACTAGTTGTGCTACTAATAGCACAGTTGCATTATACATTAAAAGAATAAGAATACTTTAAACTTTAAAATGTTTGAAAGTTTAAATTGTCATAAATTGGTGATAGAGGATGTCACACACTTTATGAATTATTATGTGGATTGGTGAATGCACACATACAAGGACTTCGGTAATTGAATTCTTGAAATAAATATTCTCAAAATTACGATAGATCAAGTTGGTTGATTTATGCCTTGTCAACAAGTATGATTGTCATTACTTGATGCATAATTCATCAACAGGAATTTTCATGCATTGATCTATTTGGTATTTGGATAAGGGATGTTAAACAATTGTTATAATAAATCAAGTACTTGATATGTTTGATTTTTATAATATATTGTATCCTATATTTGCATGTTTAATCCGTGAATAAATTTATTTATTCTAAATCGTCCGTTGTCAATTAATGATATGGGAGTATCATTAAACTAATACAAATCTGAGAGATATGGTAGAATATACTTGAAAGTATATTGATGAGAATGCATACCAATTCGGATGATGTTCAATGAATTGAATATAAGACTTATCCCAACTACACGATTTTACTTTATGGATATTGTTATTAAGTAAATCATGAATAGTTATCCTCGGACTTGAGATACCAGATAAGTGTCATGAATGTAGTGCACTTACGTAGAGAACAACTTAACGCTATCGTCTTGGTAGTCATAAGGGTTGTTTCCTAAAGTGTTGCAAAGTTTGTGGGTTAGTCTCGTAGTCAAGATAGAATTTGTTCCTTCAAATTTATTGGAGTTTAATATCTGGGCCCTCGTAATAGGGTTGACAAGATGTTTGTGTGGCCACGAAAGTTCTCCTTGAATATGTTGAAGATTTGGTAATCTTGCTCAATCCTCTATAACGAGAAACAGAATGGTTGAATAAAGAATGACTTAATTCCATATCTTTATTTAACATGGTATTAGGAACAAAAGGATAATAATAATGAGAAATCATTAAAAGGTTTTCCAGGAGCCTTGCTCGAGTTGTACTAGAGGCATCGAAGTGTTGCTAGATGCTAACCGATGAGATCACTCTATTAAGATATGTCCAAGTGGGAGCTGTTGGTTTAATGGACAATAAATTAACAAACGTGTGTTAGGATCGAACTCGAGACCACGAGTTGCACACTTGCGTATGAGGATTAAAGTTAATAATTAAATGTAATAGTTATATTTATTTATTAATTAAATGAAATCACTATAACGGACGTTAAGTAATTAGTTGTAATGGACTGCTTGATGCGTTAAATGAAATTAGAAAAGGACTAGATTGCAAATATTGGGAAGGTTTCGGATTCCCCTTGGGATGTTGTAACCGATCGGCCAAGGGAGGACCAAACCCAACCCATATCAAACTCAAACTTGTTCACCAAGTTTAGTTTAGTATATATACAAGGCTAGGGGTCTTGTGTTTTGCATCTCTTGTACTCATTAAGCTAAAACCTAAAACTTGTTTGTGTGTGTTTTGCTTAATTTGGTCGACAAACACCTTGTGGGTGTTGATCCATAGCTTTTCCCAATCAAAATTATTTTGTTTAATTAAAACTATCATTCTTTTAATTCGGTATAGTACGTGTGTACAAGAAAGTGGTACTAACACATTATTGTTAGTATTCTTGGATTGAATTACAAAAGGTAAGGGGTAATTCACATAATCCTATATACCCTAATTAGGGTTCATCCAATTGCTAGTTTTGTGGATTTGATTCTTGTTATCAGAATCAAGAAAGGTACGCATATTCTTGTGTACGTTAATTAATTTTTCGTTAATCTTTCCTATACGCTTCCGCATGTGTACTTGATGTTTATTGTTTATAATTATGATTAGTCATCTTATATAATTCCAACACCAATGAGATGCCAAGTACCATTCATTCTAAGTTGAGAGTTGGACTATGTGATGCCAGCAAAGACTCTGGTTAGGCTTGCCCATTCCTTGTCGAGAGTCGCTCTCGTCACCTGGTTCTTAAGTAGAGGTGTTGGACTATGTGATTACATCGAAAGGCTCTGGTCACCTGGTTCCCTAGCGTAGGCTTCACAGAGCTGCGAATACTTCTTGCTCTTGACAGTTAAGCATAACGAGTTGGTCCACTCTTGACCCAAATAACCAGCTTGGCTCCATCTATTGGACTCCACTTTTCCATTTTTTCTTTTTGTTTGTAAAATTTTTGTTTTCTTACTTATGTTATTTAGTGAGTTTTGCTTATTAAGATCATCTTCTCTGCAGTTGTAGCATGTTTTAAACCATAAATGCCAGATGTCTCATGGAGCAAAGGATAACGAGATGGCATATTAAAATGATATCATAAACCAGTACAAAAACATAGAATAAGATTTTCATCTTTACATATCCGGTCTATTTTTATATAACAACAGAATCATGTTCATTACACCTTTGTATATAATTGTCTAGTGACTTAGTCATACCCCTTCATTTGTTTTTCAGCAAATAAGGTAATCATTTAACCAGAGATCTTTATCCATCTTGTCTCCTGCTCCGAATTTGTGGAAGTTTAGATGATCTTCTTCTTCTTTTGCCAAAACAGTAAACATATAAACGTCGTTGGTTTACTAAGTTTGTAATGTTAATATAAAAAACCATTATTTTGACACACTTCAAGGATGTGTTTATGTTTTGGCAAATTTTACACTTTTGAAATTGAATATCACACTTTGTTATGATGAAGCAAATTTCAGGGATGTGTTTAGAAGCTGATTAAGGTTTCACATGTATTTTATCACATAACAAAACCAATAATATTGAAGAGTTGGTGTTTACACAATCATTATTTTTGATTTCCAAGTACCCTTAGTAATCATCACAATTTGTGTCGGTGGATTTAACCGGTGTGTCATAGGGTAAGTTAATAAATACGAAGCAACTAAATGTCTCAATGAATCTTGCTATCAATTTCCCAAATAAACTAATCAACCCTATTTTTTTGTGTTACACAACTAAATATTTGAGATAATTCACAGAGTTAGGCATTGTTTGTATTTGAATTTGTTTACATTGCTCACAAAATGGTACTCCTATTGCTAATGTGAATGTACAAGAGCGCAACTTGGCCATGAGCCCTAATGACCTAACCCATGCACTATAATTATGCACTTAAAAAATAGAGTCGATAGTGTTTAGAAAAATGCATTGAGCATAATGAACCCGATAACAATGAGGCTAGTAAGAAATTTGTTGATTCAACGATTTATGAAAGATATCACTCGAACCAAACCATTTACACAAAAAGAATAAGCAAAACAAGACCCTACCCTTAGCAATATAACGTAAATTAATGAGGTTTTATCTGTTTTGGTTACTTGATTGCGGATTTTTGTCTCAAATGTGCATGGCCAAACTAGTTATCCCGTAATCATTTTCAATATTTTTACTAAGGTTTATACTTTTACACATGTGATGACATCAAATTGTATAACTTTTTACAATTAAGAATGTGCTTACCAATTGAAGCAAAACATAAACGCCACGTTCTCTTCATAAAGGAGTGTACTTATTTTTCGGGAACAAATTGCAAATTTGGTCCCTAAAGTAACACAAATACGCAAGGATCACACCGAGACAATTTTTGTGGCAAAAAAATACTAATGTTTACGTTTTTAAAAGCGACCACTGAAGTCATTGTTCACTAACTTTCGTTATTTTTTCTAGCTAAGTGCCTCGTCACTGAAGGTAGTATTGTCATTTCACTCCCTTCCCCGCCAATCAGCTCACTTGCCAAGGGTGTATTGTTTTTACAAATTTAGTCCTCTATAGCAATAGCTTATATTTGTGTTTCAATTTCTTCCATGAACATTAATTTCACAAGTAAAGATCTTGAGAATGGTTAAGTTTTGGCAAATTCGCACACAGTACCTTGATCCCTGATTTAGGAATCCTTTATGGTATATGTTTCATTTGGTTTCTTCTTAGTTCCTACTATTGTTCCATTTGGTTTCATGAAGTAGAAGACACAACTAGATTGTTTCATATAGTAAACAAAAGTTTCATTAATAAAGATTTTCGTGTTTCCATTTAAACTTGTTATTGTATTTGAAGATATTAACTTTCACATACACATCATAACATTAACACAATGAGCACATAGATGGTTTTAGAGAGAGAAAGAGTGGGACATTCTAGTGAGAGAAACTTGTGGAATATTAGATTACCAAAGAACATCCAACCCTCTACCTTGCAAGGTAGAGGGTATTTATAGGTTACAAACTAAACGACCTCCTGACGGCCTGTGGATCAGGGATACAGTGGGTAAAGACCCGACCTTCCTCCACGGTGTTGCACTAAACTATTTTACGCTACTAACTAACTACATAAAAACGGGACTAATGACCAATCTACGAGCTAACTTGTGTTAGATAATAGTTGGGGTGACCGACTCTTCAATAAGAATTATCAATTCCTAACAATCTCCCCCAAAGGAGGTCACCCCATGATTTACATAATGCAGACCATAACATTTCTTGACTTGGTTCTTGAGCTCGTAGACTTTCATACATCAACATCGTAAAATTGGTGCATAGGTGGTGCAACTTCAAAGTCAGCGTGATTTGTACTTTAAATTGGAGGTCCATTTGATTCCGTGAAGTAAATATGAACCGACTTTTGAGATCATCGGCTTATCAAGAATCTCGACATCCTTAGTGGTGTTGGTATCTTGTGAATTTGTGACATTAGGACCGACATGCTCACGTGCGGATCATGATATCTTCTCATCGAGTAGCGGAAGCATTTGTTGAATCATGATATTGGCGGCGTAAGCGAAGCATGGAGTGAAAATATCCGAGTCATTGATGCACTAATCATGATTTCTTTTGAGATGAATGTGTTAAGTGAGCATGCGGCTATGAATTGACCGCTTCATTACGAACACTTTCAAAGCGTCGGTACGCATACAACGTTAACAATAAATGCATACGAAAGTGTCTTTGATCACTTCGTTGAATTGAGTACCGCGGCCTACGGTTCCCGTTGATGGTACATGTCTTTGTGATCGGGTAAATTCCGAAAATTTCCTTGGCCGGAGGTTTTAGCTTGGTTGCTCTAAGCGTTCTCAAGCCGGAGCGTCTCAAAGACAACACGAGTGAGTGAACCGGCGAATTTTCGTCCAGCTTGATTGATGAAAAGAGATTTGAAAAACAATCGTGTATTGCTCAATAGAAATTGTTTTGCAATGTAGCGAAGGTTTTAATGAAAATCAATTATCAATCATAAAAACACCTTTTGATTTGAAAA
This sequence comes from Chrysanthemum makinoi, assembly GCA_910596185.1. Classification (NCBI taxonomy): domain Eukaryota; kingdom Viridiplantae; phylum Streptophyta; class Magnoliopsida; order Asterales; family Asteraceae; genus Chrysanthemum; species Chrysanthemum makinoi. Next base: position 194,499,566 of record OU343218.1, on the reverse strand, counting down.
ATTAGTACACGATCGACGTGCTAATGAAAAGAGTTTTAAAGCACAAAGACCGGTTTTTCAAAGGTATCCGTCAATCCACAACCTGAACCAGGATTGATTCAAAAGAATGAATCAGCCCCATTGTTTGTTCGGTTGTCACATGGTAGATGTATAATAGATCTCCATACCACCTACCAGAGCTTGTAAGATGTTGGCTCCAGAAGGTTTTCCATCTTCATTGTGAGTATGTTTGCATATCACTTTCAGATGTTGGCAATACCACAAGGATAATGCGTAGGACTCAAGATATAATCTCTCTTTCCACATTGTGTGAAACAGAGAGTCTTCATTGAAAGTGTCCTAATGAGATTTATTGATGATCTCGCGGCACTAGACTCAATTTGTGCATTTTGGATCCTATATCGGAGACTAGGGAGAGGGTCTCCTTCTTCAATATCAACAAACTCTAAGAGAAAGTCGATGATAATGTGGTTCCCGTGAGAATGAAACAAGTCCTTTTAAGAGGAACTTGAGTGGTTTGGGAAGTTGAAGTGCGGTCGTCCTTTGGGTCCATGACGTCTTGTCTTCAATACCGATGTTACCATCAGTAGCATATGAATTGAATTTACGCCTAAGGTTGAATAAATGGAGGGCTATTTGTTTTCACCCTTTTCTCATTCAATTCTATTTAATTCTTCAACCCTTGGTGCTTCATAGAGACTTCATAGCTAGAACCTTGTTGGGTTTATTCAGTACTAGCTTCGAGTCTTAGTCCGCACTCTTCCCATATCTCATTTTTCTCCTTTTATCATCATACCTAAGAACTCTACACTAACTAGTGGATAGTCCCTGGGTAGATCCCTCCGGTTCCGGCGGATCATGGGAACACATACCTAACCTTATCGTCCTTATATCACCATACATAATGTAAAGTTGGTCGGACTTTTTGGTATTGTTCATCGCCATTGGATCCAATTGAAAACCATTTGAAAATCACTCAGGATACTTGTGATATATTATCAAAACATTTTGTACACTGAATTGTTTTGATATTTTTAGAATAAGTGCTCCCCTCAACATGTGCATCAAATGTTTGAAATTGTTTTGCACACGGAGGCAAGAGGAAGAAATCAACTTCTTTGTTTACCATTTTCTAAAAAATATCACCATCACTTCCTTGATCAAATCACGTAGATAAAGCATTTTCAGGAAGGATGAGGTTTCTATAAATTTGCTCCCCTCATATGCCTCCTTGATGAAAGAGTTTTGCACATACTAGAGAACCCTTTATCATCAAAGTTAGAAGCCATGTGATCAAGGTACTTTAAAAATATTTAAAGTGTAGTGTACCCTGATGACATGAATTTGCAAAGAGAGTTCTCCCCCTTAATATATGCTTAGAGATTAGAAAATTGTTTAGCACATATAAAGAGAAGTTTGCAAAAAAATTGGTCATCTTATCTTTTAACATCTTTCATATTTATATCACATTTTCTCCCCGATCAAAAATCTTAAATCCTTTGAGATTTTGGATCTCAAGTGATTTAAATCGTATATGAGGTAAAATATTGGTAGGAGAAAAATGTGTCCGATTTTATATGATAAAGAAAATGGACAACACGGATGTTCCCCTTTTCACTTGAGGAAACCATAGTACAAATCTAGCACTATTACATGTATTACAGATTGTCCATATTTATTACACCACATATTACACAAAGTAAAAACATAAAAGCGGTATCCTGAAGAAGTCTTCATTGATTCTCGAAGTTTGTATGACCATCATGCGAGCCTTCCACCACAAAACTTTCAAGGTGCGGAAGATCCTTCGGTCTTGAGTCTTCGTCTGATTGCAGCAATGAAATGTTCACATCTCTTCACATCATCCTCGGTCCAAAAAATGGTTTTAATCCAAGATTTCATATCAAGTTTGGCTTCTTTCACTCTGGTGTCAAGTTCTTCTTCAACCATTTTGAGCGTACCATCACTAAACTTGTAGAGTTCACATAGGCATAAGCATAGCGATCCATATCTGTCGGTGAAGATGACGGCTCTAGGGTGTCCAAGAACTTTGTATTCTCGATGAAATTCATGCCCATTTGCACTCCATTGAGGACTTGTGAGGTTGACCCTGGTTTGGTAGCTTTCAATGCCAAGATGAAAGTCCTCAACTCGTTTCCGAATGACTAGGCCGTAATCCAAGAGTGGCAATTGCGAGAGGGCCTTTTTCTCATGTATGCAGGGTAAGTGCTCCGGGTGTTCTTGAAGATTTAAGAGATAGAGATCTTGAAATCATTTGGCGAGAAGATGTTTGAAGTCGTTCTCTTCAATGGTATACACTTTGAGGTCAGCTCTTTTAAGGACAATCTTCTTCAAGTACTCATATCCATAGATCGGGAAGATCTCTACACTAACAACGCTTAAGATTTGCAGCTTTGATCTGACATTATTGCGTCTTTTATCAGCACCATGTCTTTCTATGTAGAACATCTTCTTTTTGAACCACCGATGGGAAATACCATAAGAGCGCAATATCATACTTTGTTCTTCATTAAGCGCCCAGAATTGATCAGGAACCATCTGCTCAAGCCCCCGATCGAGTAGGTTTGCACCTTCATCTTTGATATTGATAGGCGGGACTTCTTTCCTCAGGCGAGCACCAGAAGAAGTCCAAGTCGTGATTGAAGAAGAATTCTGCTGAATAGTCTTACGACCGGGTTCACCACCAAGAGGAAGATATTTGTTGACATTAAGCGGCCCGATTTGATCACGACTTGGTCATTTAATCTTATGGCATTCTTCCATCGATATTGAGATGATTTGCATCTGAGTGGAAGACTTTGACAATTTCGTAAGCTTGACCTTCAAGATCTCTTGGTGTTATGGATGAGATGCTCTTCTGTTCACAAAACCATCTAATGAAACTTCCCATATCACCGTTGTAGTGTAGAAGAGATTCTTCATTTGGAATTACGTAATTATTGGTGATAACGATGCCCAATTGTTGTCAGAATCATAGAGTCAGACTCTGGGATGGTCCATGTGGGTTCCGGAGAAGGAGGTCTATCTTCCACAATGCAGCTTTGAATTGTGTCTCTTGAAGGAGCAACTCTGGATGTGGTAGTGCGATTCCCATCCATGTAAGAATCAAACCAGTCTTCGAGGCTTAGGAATATGCTTTGTTGATGCATCATCTTCATGGTTACGAGTCGACCATGACTTGAGACTCTTCGTGAACCACTTGATCATCAGGAATAGAAGTGGATGTGGAGGTAAACCTTGAATCAATCGAAATGCGTCAGGCAGCGATTTCTTCTCGAGTACTACTGTTTGTTTGTAGAGTCTGATTGATTGGACGGTTTTAGAGGTGATGATGGTGGCTGTGACGGAGGTGAATTGGTTGTTGAAGAAGGATTACCGGCTCCAAGTTCCATCTCCGTTGGTGGAGGATCTTAGCGATCTTTGCGATCCTTTATCAATGCTTCCATCCTGCATGTCCTCCTTTTCTTTTTAGCTTCTTTTTCCCGGCGTCAACCTTAAATGCTCATAATTATCGAACTTAATAGATTCTTCAAGAGCTTCATAGAGTTTACTGTGAACCCCATGTTTGTCCTCTTGACCTCATACATCCTATCACAGAGCTGCTCTCATATCGGAGATGGGGAAGTCCTTGAAGCGTCTAAGAAGTGGAGCCTCCATAGCCCATTCCACAGCATCCTTGACTTTTCCTTCAATAGCGCGTAACTGGCTTCATTGAAGTTGAGGTGCTCCATCTATAGACTTCGATCCACGAGAGATTCAATGAGATTTAGGAAGTTGCCTTTCAGAGCTTCTATCCTTTTAATGGCTTTATCGATAGTTGATCGAGTTGAGAATCGTGGATGGGGGGCGTGGAGCATCCATCGCAACCATAATGACAGCGAGGATCAGGAATTGGCGGCGATGTTGGTGGTGTCTGTACGAGATGATTGAGTTGGTAAGGAGGTGGAAGTGCGGTTGCTAGTGAAGATCTTGACATTGGAGGAATGGTGAAGTGTCTTCTTTGGATGCGGCGGTGTACATGGATTGTGCTGAGAATCTAAAGTTTTGTCATTAATGAATTGATGCCAAAAGAAATCTTCATCAAGATTCTTAAGTGAGGATAGAGAGTTAGTGGACAGATTTGGTTCATCCATCTTCAAGGTCTCATCAGATCTTGTCTCAAGGTTCTCCTGCGAGTCCTTTGTAACAGTGTCAACCTTTAGTCCAGATTGAGTCTCTCCAAGTGTAAGAGATTCCTTAAACATTTCAGGAACCTTGACCATCGGATAGTTCCTTAGCATGTGATGATTACTGTTCTTCTCTTGACTCATATTGATTTGTGGTGCTTGATGGAGATGATGAGATAGTTAAGAGCATGTGGCAGCTTGTTCATTTTCAACACTTGCCACCCTTTACCCTTGTCATGTGTCATTGGGGTTGGTTGTCGAGGTAGTTGAGCGGGTTCTCTTAACACAACTCCATCTACTGGAGCTTTAGCATCTGACTTTCTAGACTTTTGCTGAATTCCAAGTTGCGAATCGGCATCGTCTTCATCGATTAGCTGGTAACACTCCTTGGAATCTCAGTTTTCTCACCAATCTCCTTTTCCACATTCTTTCTCTTTACTTTATGCTTCTTGGATACGGGTCGGTTGTAGAGACCTTTCAAGTCTCTTTTTAGGAAGAGAGGCATAGGATGCTTGTGAGGCTGACTTGGTCACGGGAGCATTTGGTTGTAAAGAAGAGGGTGTGACATCGTGAAGAGTTTGGTTGCTCTTTTCATGTATTGCTTGAAGTAGTCCTTCTTCTTGATATCTTCGTGAGAAGAGCGATCATGAATTGGCAATCCAAATACTTCTTTATCCGAACCTCTAGGAACATATTTCAGGTTTCCTAAAACAAATTCATCTTACGCTTTGTGTAAAGTTGATTCAGACCTAGGAGTGAATTTATGAGTTTGTTGTAAGAAGTCTTGGATAACAAGCTTAGAGAATCGATCTTTGGGAATTACAAGCTTGATCTGTTTCTTTCGGCCTTGAGCATTGTTCAGGAAATAGGTTCTATCAGATATGAATGTGTTCATTGATAACGAGAATTCTTCCCAAATACGATCAGAGACATTCACATCAACCCTATTAACGATTCCCCATAGGATTTGCAAGATAGGTATTCTCACTTTATCGAACCCTGAAGTTTTCCCAGATAAGCATAAGTTCAGAATGGTTGTAATAGCTCTCCAAGGTTGATACATGTGTCCGGTGACGATGTCAGATGCTCTTGAAATACTCTTCTGATAGCCCAACCCAATTAGAAATACAATCGAGATGTCGGCACCCGGTGGAGATTGGAGAACGAACGTCAGGTTACATGGTGTGATTCCAAGAGCCTTGCTCAGACTATCAGAATCAATTGTGAACTCCCTATTATCCGTCTGCAAAGTCTTGTCACGCAGTGATTTTGTTCCATTGAACGGTGTTCCAGAATTGTTGAATGTAAATGGTCGGGATTGAGCATTGCTTGGTAATTGCTCCGAAAAAGTTTGTGTTTTTGAGGATGTCAATAGAAACTTTGAGAATCGGATTTTGTTGAAGCCTTTGAAGGTCCACATAGATTGCTTTTCCGATATGACCCATTGACTCACGGGAAGGATTTCTTCGTCTGAAAGAACTTTTGATGATGCCGAAGGGGTAGCGCTCATTTCTGGGATTAAACTTGCCATTGATGTTACGAGTAATCATACCATCAACGATAATGATGGGAACAGGTTAGATGATACATAGTAAGTGAGACTGACATTGAGAGCACCCTTATGACATAGAAGTAGTAACGACAGAAGTTCCCAACACATACGGAGAAAGATAGAGTGGCAAAGATTGCAACTATATAACAACTTTCAACTATATGATAACATACATAATTTGGATATATCAATGAGGTACAATCATAAAGATAAATGATTCATGACAAGCTTATAAGGGATATAAAGGGCAAAAGAGTGCATTTCAAAGTGATCATGACATGAGCCAAGATACACATGTAAAAGTGATATAACACATATGTATGAGGCAAAAAGTAACATTTGGCAGTCGTGAGAGAAACCAAGTACCTTTTGCCTAAACAGAGATGTCATAACAGTTTACATAGAGTATGTTGATTCAACAAGTCGAATTAGGAGATCCTAAGTGTTGTGAGAGTGAGATCATCTTAAAAAAACTTTGAACATTTTAATAATCCTTGACCCTAAACATGAAAGTAAACCATGTTGCAAACTTGTAAAGACAAGTCGTCATCTAGAGTCACAAACACGTTGCTAATAGTTTAGCACACTAAGTCGCTATGCTAATTTGCTAGCTAGTAAAGTCAAGTAGCCATGAACAGTAACTCAACCAAGTCGCTACAAAGCAGACAACTAAGTCGCTAGGTAACAAATTTGCTAACTTGTAAATACAAATTAAGCTATCTGCTAACTCGCTAGCCAAGTAGCTAGAGTAATTCGCTAGCTAGTAAAGTCAAGTTATGATGGTAACTAAGCCAAGTCGCTACAAAGCAGGTTAACTAAATTCGCTAGGTTATTAATTAGCTAACTTGTAAATACAAGTCGCTAACTACTAACTCGCTAACCAGTCATTTGGAATTTAGTGAACTTATTCGCTACTAGGAGGCGTAGTCGCTAAGTAGAACACTAACTCGCCATGAAGAACATTCATACTAAGTCGTTACCAAGAACAATTTAACTGCCACAAGAACACTTCTAACATCATCCCATCAGTCCAATCCACTTAATCATACATCAAAGTATTCCAAACACTATATACGAAACAATATATTCCAAGCATTTTGAACCCTTTCAATCATTATATAAGCAACAAACATATTTTTTCATAGAAAATCGAACCTAAGCGAGAGAGTCAAGAAATCACACCACCGCGAGCGAGAGAATCTGGATATGAAGATAAGTTAGACACTAGACACAAAAACTTAAGAGAACAAAGATAGAATCAGTCAAACCTTTTGCTAGGTCGCTAAGATGAGAAAATAAAACGGAGAGAAAGAGAAAAAACAAACTTTATGAAAAAAATGGTAACTTCGCTATAGGGTATCACGCTAGAAGTATACCAAGTAACTATGATGTTATGACACAATTGGTCCTTGTGGTTTTAACGTGAGGTAAGGTAAGTCGCTAGTCGCGGCATAACTTTCACTTATAAGGCAACTTTGTTCCCTATGGTATTGATGAACGAGTGGTAAGATGCAAACACAGATTATAGACTAAGCCTCTAGCAAAGAGACAATCACACTGATCATCATGACTCAATTCAATATTTCAACACATAGGCAGATACTAATCTCTTGAGCAACATACCATCACAGCTTAACGAGGGAGAAACCCCTACCCCACATATTTCAAAAGTATATAACCAGTTAGTCACACTGGCGGAAACCACCACATCATACAAATAAACAAGCATCATAACGTACAGAAGCCAATGGTATATAACACTAATCTCCCCCTCAATTAATGTCATCAAAGAACATTGATTGATATTAACCAATCCCATTAAACCCAAGAATATATCTTTTGTTCGAACTTCATCTATGATCCTGTGTCATTATTGAATGACATTTCTAGGACGTAGATGTTGATAACAAGGAGTATATTCATTATTAGATTGAGAAAAATGATAAAATGATAAAATTTTGAAAGGAGTAAATAATTTTTTTTTTTTTTTTTTTTTTTTAATGGAAACTTGATTTTTAAAAAGACATGGAAGGAAGATTCAAAATGAATAGGAGTCAAAGTAAGAAGTACATCAACTCTGGCAAGCTATAGCTCCTGAATGAGCTATGTTCATATCTGAGGGGAACCAAGTCATGAAGTTCTTGATTGAGTTGAGCATTGTACCTGAAAAGGCTGAGAGCACATTGTACGTGAAGCACATGTAGACTTGTACATAGAAGGGTTAGTGACATGTTTAGTCTCACATTTAGATGCAACACAGTATAATCCAGACGTATCATTAATGGGGATCCTATTAGGTTCTACATTCTTGAAAAGTTTACCTGTGGGAATCCACATGAGGCGTGATTTAGGAATGTAAGTTCGTTTAAGTCATGTATACTTAAATAATCTGCCAGTGGGAATCCATTTGAAGCCACAGTGAGAAGAACTAAATAAGTGCACACCCTTGTTTTGACTATTTGTCTTTTTGTGATCAGAGAATTTCTTAGGGGGTTGATTTGTCAGACTATGTTTTGCATGATACCTAGTTAAGCTTATGGCATTTTTGATTTGTGGGTGACGTTCATTAGTCCTATGCTTGGGATTCATCATATCTGAACTAGGCAATGAAGTGACTGGTTTTGACAAAACAGACTTGTTATCAACTTGGGATGTAAGCTTAGATTTCAATGGTTTAGCTCTTTCAGACCTAAAGGCATTAGGTTGTTTAATAACTGTTCGTTTCAAGTGGTTCTAAACCGTTGACTTTCCCAAAGTTGAAGGTTTTGCAAACTTAGTGTTCATCCTATTTCCACATACTTCGAGCTCATTTTTTAGGGCAACAATATTGAAGCTCTTATCCTGAATTTGTGCTTTGAGGTCATCAATATCTTTCATCAAGAAGTTGGATTGATTGACTAGCTTAGAGTTTGTTTCCTCAAGGTTCTTTCTTAAATGCTCATTTTCTCTTAGAAGGTTGGACACACATAGAGCTAGTTCAGTATTCCTAGATTCTAGTGTATCACTCATCTCATGACAGTCATATTTCGGGCTTACGAAAGAAGCGATTTCAATTTCTTATGGTGAATCTTTGTCCTGAATCTGGGATTTTAACTGATTAATTTCAAAAACATTCTCTAAATTCTGGAAGTTCAGTTACTACACTTTGTTTTTTGCATAAAACATTTCATTCTTATGTTGTATTTCAATTTGCAAAGAGATACAGTGTTTTTCAAGAATTGAAAATTTGTTTGAAAGCTCATCATATACCCTTTTTTCAATCATGTTACTTGCACTAGATTCAGACAAAACAAAGATTGATTCCACATTGTTATGTTCAGGGTAAGAGTCATGTACCTTTTGTGAGAATTAGTGTGATCGGATAAGTGTACCTTGTTGATTGATACCTTTTCACTCGAGAATTTGAGATCATGTTGTTTTCTTCATCCTTTTCCATCTCAACGAGATTCTGCAATCAGTGTCTTCTGCTTGGTTCCAACTGGAATGAAGCATGACACGTCATCATTGTTCCATGGACACTCTTGACACTCATTCAATTCCTTCTGCTTGTTATTCTCTTTTGCAGCTTCCTCGATGTATGTTTCCATATTACTCATAAGTTGAATAAATGAGTTTTTGAACTCATGAATTTCCATTCCCGTGTGCTTCTTGAAAGACATTCCAGTCATGGTATTATCAAAATCTGAGGAGTATTCTTCCCGGGTAAGTGGCTGAAATTGGTAGAAGATGGTTTGGAGCGACATGAGAATCATCGGTTGAGAGCTTTTCTTTGGTAATTTGAAACCTCAGTCGTTCTAGGTTAAGTAAAACAGCTCTTGTTAAGGTGGGAAAATCCTGACGAAGGATGGCACAACTTGTTCGATCCATGGTTGTTGATAAGAGTAATTTGAGAAGCTAACTGAGTTGTTGAAACGGCTCACTGGTGCATTCCACATTCTTAGTATCATCTGATGATATTAAGAATGACTTATTGAGTTGTTCGATTGATCGAAACTGAGTTATTAAGTGTGAGGCCTTCAGATGGGCATTCTGTTTCACTATTCTGTGCTGTGTCATAGAGAGCAAGTACTTTGGTGATTAAAGAATCCGTGATGATTGACATTGTGTTATTATGAATTACTCCCAAGTCTCTAGAAGAATTTAGAATCAATTCGCTACCAACTAAATAGTACTAATCCCAAGTCGCTAGAAAATACTAAACCAAGTCGCCAACACTAAGTCGCCACCACGCTAAGTCGCTAGCTTTCCAATTCGCTAGCCAGATGTAAGTCGCTAAGTGGTAACTCGCTAACACTCAAGTTGCTAACAAAAATTCGTGGTAATTCACTACTCAAGTCGCCAACAATGCACAGTCGCTAAAGAGCAACTCGCTACTGAGACCAAAGTCGCTACCACAAGTCGCTACCCGTAGTGGAGAGTCCACTACTTGTACTTTAACTCGCTAGATCTAACTCGCTAGTTCCAACACTGTAAGTCGCTACAAAATGTGAAGCAAGTCGCTACCAAGAAAATATTCCGTGAGCTAAGTCGCTAGCTTGAAAAACCATATAAACATCACTTTTCAATCCAAAAACAAACCAACCAAGATGATTCAAGCTTACCAAATGAAAACCTAAACACTTTTGATGATTCTAAACATAAAAGTACCAACAAAATTCAAACTTTAACACAAGAAATCAACCAAATGATGCAAAAACCACTAAACTTTTTCAAACTCAAAACCACCTAAAAACCACTATAAATCCAAAGATATGCAAGATATGATCTAACCTTGGCTCTTGATACCAATTGAAGATATTAACTTTCACATACACATCATAACATTAACACAATGAGCACATAGATGGTTTTAGAGAGAGAAAGAGTGGGACATTCTAGTGAGAGAAACTTGTGGAATATTAGATTACCAAAGAACATCCAACCCTCTACCTTGCAAGGTAGAGGGTATTTATAGGTTACAAACTAACGACCTCCTGACGGCCTGTGGATCAGGGATACAGTGGGTAAAGACCCGACCTTCCTCCACGGTGTTGCACTAAACTATTTTACGCTACTAACTAACTACATAAAAACGGGACTAATGACCAATCTACGAGCTAACTTGTGTTAGATAATAGTTGGGGTGACCGACTCTTCAATACAGGAATTATCGAATTCCTAACAGTATTTGATTTAGACATTGTAAACTCTAAAATCCTGATGTTTGAGTTGTATTTGATAATGTATAATGCAGAAAAATTTAGGGGTATTTATGTTTTATATTGAAACTTGTTACTGTGTTCATACACACCTTAGATAACTAAAAGCCATGAAATTGAAGTTACTGATGTTTATGTGTTGCACAGATTTGAATGAAAATAGACCGGTTATGGTTTAAAACACGCTACTATGGCAGAGAAGATGATCTTAATAAGCAAAACTCACTAAATAACATCAGTAAGAAAACAAAATTTAAAAAAAAAATGGAGCCAAGCTGGTTATTTGGGTCAAGAGTGCACCAACTTGTTATATGCTTCCATTGTCAAGAGCAAGAAGTATTCGTAGTTCTGTGAAGCCTACTCTAGGGAACGAGGTGACCAAAGCCTTTGCTTTCGCTGTAATCATATAGTCCAACACCTCTACTTAGGAACTAGGTGAATGGGAGAGACTCTCGACTTGGAATGGGCAAACCTAACTAGAGCTTTAGCTCGCATCACATGGTTCAACTCTCAACTTAGAATGAATGGGAAAGCAAATATATTGCAACATCTTGACCCAACAAATCTTGGCTCCATCACAGTCCATCACACTTTAAAGTCCTCACTTGAGTTACAAGCTCACGTTACTGAGCTCAACGATGAGCTTGGTTCCATGTGGTCTATATAAACATGCAATAAGTATCTTTATTGAGCGATCTGGGATGTGAAAAAAAGCTTTTAAGGTATACTATTTTTGAAAAATAATCGATACACTTTGTTTATGTAGGTGAACTTTTTCATCCTTGGTAAACAAATGTATTACTAGATATTGTATTCATAGGCCCGATTCTTAGCACTAGCCCATATGTATCTTTTCTGGAATCATCTCTTGTACACTATATATTTGTAGCATGTTTATGGAATACACACACAATCAATTATGTTATAGCATAAGTAGCGGGCTGAGGTGGATAGTGTTTGGCCATCCGAGGGATTGGGGTGGGTTGTGGGTAGAGAGGGTTGGGCCTGTGACTTTGTTGGGCCTGGCAATATCGTAGTGGAGTCCAGGAGGTGGAATTGTGGGTGTATGATTGTATATTTTGTAACCGGGCAGTGGTACCTTTGTTAGCCAAACCGGACCGATTTCTATGGTCGTGAATAAACTTACATCGGTCACTGAATTTGCACGAGCCCTTTTTAAAATTGTTACAAATTTGTGGTAAAGATTGAGCCTTAGTGTGGTTACCTTTTGAGTCGGATTTGGTGGCCATGAGGATGGTAGGGGACGATGAGGAGCTATCAAAAGAACTTGTATCTCCGGTGCTTGTGCTGAAGGTAGATTTTTAAAGGAGAAGCATGTGATAAAATCCAAAGTCAAATAAACGACAAAGACCACGTGCCAATCACATGGAAAGTGTTTAACAAACTTTCCCGCCAAAAAACTCATTTTTATATAACTCATCATTGCTTTCACTTTTCAGTCAGTTGTTCACTTGTAATCTTTTTCTCTCGTCTGTAATCATTGTAGTAACTGTAATTCATTTAACACATCAATCCATAACAATCCTTTAGCAAATTAGATTTACATTCTGTCATTGTGTGTCCTGTTTGTTAATCTTGTGCTTATTCGAATTCATAATTCCTATAAGTACTCATATCAAGTGGTATCAGAGCCCTTTCTTGGCTCTTGACTTTCAGTTCTGATAATCTTCCCCAGTCCGATTTCTGGCAAGATTTAGTTACTTTTCCGGCGAGATCAGCCACCACTGATCTCCACTGTTCTTTTTGCATAAGATTAGCGTCAAATATTTGCACGATCACAAGACTAGCCCATAAGTGGTAAACTCCTCTAGTCTTGAATAAGTTGATCTGTCGCATTTGATTTGAGTAATCAAGAACAGCATTGGTAGTCATTATTCCATAAGTTGATGTGTAATAGTTGATATCAATTACAATGGTAGGAACAAGAAGTAATGCAATGACTGCTACTCCAACTTTGGATTCTTTACAAGAAGTAGTCAATGAATTGAAGAATGTAATGCTTGAAATTATAGATGGAATGAATGGTTTATTGGTTAGTCAGAATGCTATTAATCAAGAAATAAATCGGTTAAAGAATGGAGAAGGAACCAGTACTGGGAATAGTCAGCATACTAATGGTGGTGCTAGTCAAAATCATGGTAATGATAGAGGATATGGGAGACTCTCTAAGACTGAATTTCCTAAGTTCAATGGGACAGATGTTAATGGATGGGTGTTTAGATGCACGCAGTTATTTAAGATTGATGGATTAGATGATAGAGATAAAATTGAATTGGTGTCTATGCATGTGTATGATAAAGCACTAGTGTGGCATCAACAATTCTGTGCAAGATTTGGTGAAGATTGTCCATGGCAAGTGTATGAAAGAGAAGTTTTAAGGAGATTTGGGTCAGTTTTTGATGATCCAATTATGGAACTCAAGCAGTTAAAGCAAGATGGTTCAGTGAAGGAGTATCAAGAAAGATTTGAGGAGTTTTTGAATAGGGTGGAATTGAGTAAGAAGCATGTTATTAGTCTGTTTTTGGGAGGATTGAAGAAAGAGATCAGTCTGCAGATAAGAATGTTCACATTGGAGTCTCTAGCTGATGTGTTTTACATGGCCAAAATGCAAGAACAGACCCTGGTGGCTTTGAAATCAAGGTATACTCCTTTATTACCTACTCCTGTAAGGTCTACTTCCAACACTTTTGGACAAAATCATGGCAATATGAATACTAGATCTAATCATGTGTTAGCTTTACGTAGTACTAAAACAGTTAAGACAAATGATGGTTTTAATCAAAACAAGAGGCTAACTCAGAAGGAGTATGAAGACAAAAGAGCTAACAATATGTGTTTCTATTGTGACCAAAAGTATACCCCTGGTCACAAATGTAGTGGATAAATGTATTCTTTGATAGTGTTGGCTGATGAGTAAGAGAATTATGTGATAGTGATAAGGAGTGTGTAGAAGAAGAAGAATTGGGTGAAAGACCAAATATATCATTAAATGCAATGCATGAGGTGCAAACTTATAAGACTATGAGGGTTAAAGGAAATACGGGCAAACATGTTATTCATATTTTGGTTGACTGTGGATCCACTAACAATTTTTTAGACATATCAGTTGCCAAAAAGTTGGGGTGTATTGTAACACCCCAACCCGACAAGGGTAGAAGTGTCACATTCTGGTGTCATATCAGAACATATAAATGAAATCTTTACAAACGGAAACCTTAAAAATGAAGTATCAAAACATATACACAATTGACTGACAAGAAAATACAATATCTAGAATGAATTAAAATCCCAAAACAAAAGTTCTTCAAAATAAGTCCCAAAGTAATAAGGTGCTAGGGTTGGTCCACTCAGATACTCTAACTCTCAGTCCATCGAAGCCCATCTTCCAACCTAAACCTGCGCAGGAAAAGGAATGCGGTGAGCTTAAAAGCCGATGAAGCAGATATAACAAAGCGAAAGCTAAACAATCAAAATGCGAGAAATGGAATAATGAAACTGATAACAAAGTCGCAGCGAAATGAGGACAATGAGTCAATGAGGATCATGCATAACACAATTATACAGATATCCAAAGCACAGATAACAAGGAAAACGAAGCAAAGCAAAGCATCAATGACATAAATACAAGCACATATAAAAATCTAAAGGCAAGCGAAGCGATTAATTAGTAAGTGAGCATGGCAATCAATCAGGACAGAAACCCTTAGTTGAAAACATAACCAGTATCATAACAGCAGGTCAAAACATGGCGTCACACGTAACAAGTAGGAATACAGTATGAACACTATAATTAAATATACTAGGGACATAGCAGGGCAATTAAACAAGTTAACAAGCCGGCGTCATAAGTTGAACCATTTACCCAATCAACAATAGTATAAATAGAAATTTAAACATGGCAGGTCAACCATAGGCAGATAGGGATACTAACGGATTGTCAAAGTTCACGAGATTAACGAGCGGCGTATACATAATAAACATACAAGACAATCAATTATACACTAGCATAGTCACCACACAGATCAAAGAGGTCACATAACGGTAAGATAACATATAATCAGATGACAACATGTGAATCGGATATAAACATATTAATCATATCATAGCATGGTAACCTAGGTAATCACGTAAACATGTAAAAGCATAAACAAATTCAATAATCATGTAATAACCCAGCACGTGAATGGAACCATAGTCAGTAAGGAATGAAAGTGTGCCAGATCAATGCAATGGAATGTATATATCTTGGTAGTAGAGTGAGTCATATAAAGGGATTGAGTAATGAACAATTAACACAGAATATGGTGCGTTGGGGAAATACAGAAAGTACAGTATAGGCATATCAAAAGTGTAAGGGTTGTCAGAAATCTACCACGAGCCCAGAAACATATCATATCATATCATAAGTAACCATTGTATTCGGAGGGGTGACCTCGGAATACCATATATAATAGGAGGGGAGACCTCAGTAACCAATGGAGTAGCTCCCAGAATGTGAAGACGCGTATTGCACACGACATCATTCACCAGACAAATCATATCATAGCATAACATATCAAATACAAAACAAATCTAGGATGCATCCATACGCCCCTGAGATTAATTGGCCATATAATATATATCGAGTTCATAATCGGATAGAAGGGACGGTGTGGAACATCACTTAACCACACTAGAGTCATGCCATTGGTGCATCAATGACACGGCCATGTTACCTTCATGGCTAGGGAAACATATTTGGCTCGGGTATTAAACTGAAGGGTCAAAGCATAATCATATCATAAGGGTTCATAACAAAGGTTCAGAAGTCAAAGGTTCATATCAAAGTCCATATCATAAGTTCATATAAGAGGTTTATATCACAGGTTCATATCAAAGGCTCATAATCTGAAGGTTCATAATCAAAGGTTCAAAATCAAACAATTCACATAGGAGATCCAATCAAAGGGAGCATAGCAAAGTTATAGGGAAGCCCTAATAAGAAGGCTCAGAGCAAGGTATCACAGTTCAAATCTAATATCGAAAGATGTAAACGAATCATGAGAAACCTTAAGAGACAAGGTCAGAATATCTGTACCTTATTCGAAGCAAGCAACAACGAAAGTAAAGTCAAGAAATGAGATCAATTCCGCCACCCGGAACCTATATGAATTAGATAACGCTTAATAAGAATCGGATTACTCGTTTTAAACGGCTTTTCATTTTTTAGCAGGTTCCCACTTTTAATAATCTTTTCATTTTAGGTAACTTTCTATTTTAGGCATGTTTCCATATTTAATAAGTTTAGCCATTTCGAATGCATTTTAAATATATATTGGGTTAAGTGATTATTATAATACCGTAAGGATCATTTATGCCAATTTACACAAGTTTAGGGTCTATAGTGTAAATATTATAAAGTGTAGGGTCTTATTTGTAAATATATTGCATTTACTCATTTTACCAGTTTAGTCCTTTTTATCATTATATTAACAAATCAACCCTTTTAGATATCCAATCAAAACCCCAGTGTGATGCTACGATAACTATTTACGTTGCTAGTTATTTAAAAACGTTTAGTATAAGTTATAACTCCTTTTGACAATAATACCATATGAAATTTAGCCTTGACAATGACAAATGAAAACAAGCATGATAAGGGTTCACAAACAGATTCAAAACCAGGTTCCAAGCACAATATTCATTTGACATCTTCTTTATGGTTTCATGTAGAAAAGTGTTTAGTTTATTTAGTCTAATATTAATGATTTACGTACATGTTGTACAAGTGAGAAAATCATGCGCATGAGATGCAAGATACATGACCAGATTCCAATACACTAACCCATATGTAATAGTTTGTTCATGATTTTATGTTGCTTAAATTAGGCTAGCTTTAGTCCTTATGTAACACGTTGAATGAAACAAAATTTCATGCGCCCTAAAACCTTGATGAGCTTAGCTACTAGTTATGATTTATAGACATGTTAACATGACACAAATCATGAATATGGAAGACATAAAAAGCCACGACCAGAATCATGTACAAAATGTATGTCGACATGTATAACGAGTTATTCAATGGTCATATTTATTGGTTTATTAAGTATAACATACCGACATCTTACAGTTTTATTTACGTTTTAGATAGTATGTTAGCGAGTAAAAGAAAAGTCGACCTAGAGCTGTACAAGGCCACGACAAAAGGAGATAAAAAACAGCCCAAGACTCGACACAAATCAAAGTCCTTTTTCATGATTTCATGCAGCTCAATAACGGGTTATCTCGTTATGTCCTAGTAGCCATTAAATGACATGTTATACCACAAATAAACGCATCGAATGTGTTCAAGATCTCGACAGGACTAGTGCAAAACAAAAGGGAAGACAAAGCCATGGATAATACCTTAGCGTGACACAAAGGAGGAGGAAGCGAAGACAAGCGAAGAGATCAAAACACCTTCTTGCTTCCTGTGTTATACGACCAGCACCACCAAACAATTCGCCACAAAACCAATTCAATATGTTATGAAGTCGTGAATATTAAGCCTTGTAAAAGAGGTTCGAAACTCACCTTGTTGCTGGATTGAAAGTCGACAGAATGAGAGGAGATGGAGGTTCTTGTTTTGCCGTATGTTTCTTGGGTGAGTTTTAGGGTTTAGTGATATTTTTGAAAGAGATTTAAAGGGATTATATGGTGATAATGATCAGTTATTTATAGCTAATATTGAGGAGTCCCTAGGCGTTTAGTTGTAGCCGAACAAAAAGGGGGAGTTACAAGACCAATTCAAGCTTTAATTCTACTTCCAAAAATACATTGTACACTTTAATTATTTTATTTCTTAAGTGGTATATATAACATTTTAATGTGTTACATAATTATTATAAGTTAATTATAAGTTTATAATTTTGAAACTCTTGTTCAAATTAATTATCATTAATTGTCCCTTGATTTACGAGCTTGTTATATTCCGCGAATTATTAGCTGAGGGTATTTTCGTCTTTTAACATATTTACGATTTTAGGGTTTTACATGTATAATCATGAAGACATGTCCCTTAGCTATAACTGTGGGGATGGAGATAACATAGTTAGTACTAGTGTGTGTAAACAGTTTAAATGGTTGTTACAAGCGATGGAATTTTGTTCTGATGTAATGCTCTTATCATTGGGAGGTTGTGAAATGGTGTTGGGTATTCAGTGGTTATCCACACTTGGAAATATGATGTGTAATTGCAAGGAGTTAAGGATGGAGTTTGTGTACAATAACAAGAAGGTGGTCTTAAGAGGAACCCCTAAATCTACCCTTGAGTGGATGCCTAACAACAAATTGGGAAAACAAGGGAGCTCAACTCAGTTTAGTTCTATGCAGTTATGTATATATCCTTATGTAGAAGTAAGATTAATGATCCTGGAAGGTCTACAAACTAAAGTACAACCTGAGTTGCAAAATGTTCTGGAAGAGTTTGCAGATGTGTTTGATGTACCAAGAGAGTTACCACCTCATGAGACCTTGACCACAAAATTCCCTTGGTAGAAGGCACAAATCCAGTTAATGTTAGACCCTATAGACACCCTCCCACTCAGAAGGATGCTATTGAAAAGATGGTTCATGAGTTACTGGACAATGGGATAATCAGACCAAGCAACAGTCCTTTTGCTTCTCCAATAGTCATGGTTAAGAAGAAGGATAACACATGGAGAATGTGTGTGGATTACAGACAGTTAAACAAACACACTATTAAAGAAAAATTCCCCATACCTATCATTGAAGAACTAATAGATGAACTGCATGGCTCACACATCTTTACCAAACTGCCAGATAAGAATGAGTGAAGATGATGTTGTTAAAACAGCTTTTAAGACTCATAATGGTCATTATGAATTCCTGGTAATGCCATTTGGCCTTACAAATGCACCATCAACCTTTCAAGCTTTGATGAATGAAGTGTTCAAGGCATTTCTAAGGAAATTTACTCTGGTTTTATTTTATGACATACTGATCTATAGTAAGAGTTTGGAGGAGCATGTGATTCACTTGAGGTCTGTTTTGGAAGTAATGAGGAAACATCAGTTATATTCCAAAATGAGTAAGTGTGTATTTGGGACAAAGCAAGTTGAGTATTTGGGGCATGTAATCTCAGACAAGAGAGTATCCACTGATCCAAATAAGATCAAAGCTATGGAAGATTGGCCTGTGCCTACCAATGTGAAACAATTGAGAGGATTTTTGGGCCTTACTGGGTACGATAGGAGGTTCCATAAAAGCTATGTAAGTATTAGCAGACCTGTAACCTTACTTCTTAAAAAGAATGGGTTTAAATGAAATGCAGAAGCTCAGTCATCCTTTGAACAATTGAAACATTCAATGATGACTGCTCCTGTGTCGGCTCTACCAGATTTTAAACAAGAATTCACAGTGGAAACAGATGCATCTGGTGTGGGAATTGGTGCAGTGTTAATCCAAGGTGGTCATCCCATAGCCTATCTCAGCAAAACATTGTCAACAAAACATCAGCTAATGTCAATCTATGAAAAGGATTTTTTTAGCTGTCATATTAGCTTTAGAAAGGTGGAGAGGCTATTAGTTAGACATGCATTTCAAAATCAAGACTGACCACTTTAGCCTCAAATATTTGTTGGATCAAAGAATTTCTACTCCTGCTCAAATGAAGTGGATACCAAAGCTTATGGGTTTTGATTATGAAATTTATTTTAAAAAGGGAGTAGCGAATGTCTCAGCTGATGCTTTATCCAAGATACATAATGAAGCTCAATTGTTCACCCTCCTTACAAGTTCACCCATTGTACATGAATTGCTGCAAAGAATTGAAGCTACTTGGGAAGAAGATGGTGAACTTAAAGAAATAGTGGAAAAGCTTAAGCAAGGTGAAAGTGTGAGTAATTCCTATGCGTGGACCAGTCAACAATTAAGGAGGAAAGGGAAATTGGTGGTAGGAAAAAATGCATTCTTGAGAACTGAATTGCTTACTTACTTCCATGGAGGACCAGTTGGGGGACATGTTGGTATTCAAGCTACTATGCAGAAGATGTGTTCATTGTTCGATTGGAAGAAAATGAAGAGGAAGTCAAACAATTTGTAAGAGAGTGTGATGTATGCCAAAGAAGTAAACCTGATTTGTCCACTTACCAGGTTTGTTTCGCCTTTGCCAATTCCAAATACTGTGTGGTCAAGCATATCTATGGATTTTGTGGAAGGCTTGCCTAATTCTGAAGGTAAAAGTGTCATCATGGTCATTGTGAATAGGCTTAGCAAGTACAGTCACTTTATTGCCCTTGCTCACCCTTTCACTGCATCACAAATAGCTCAAGTATTCCTTGACAATATCTATAAATTGCATGGTTTGCACGAGCATAGTGTCTGATAGGGACAAGGTGTTTATCAGTGTATTTTGGAAGGAATTGGTCAAGCTACTTCATGCGAATCTACTCATGTCCACTGCATACCATCCTCAAACTGATGGTCAAACAGAGGTTGTGAATAGAATTTTGGAGTGTTATCTCAGATGTATGTGTGGTGATAAACCAAAGGAGTGGTTTAAATGGTTATCCTTGGCAGAATGGTGGTACAACACCAATTATCACTCAAGCTTGAACACTACTCCCTATGAAGTTCTATATGGACAAGTACCTCCAATTCTTATTCCCTACATCAGTGGTGAGAGCAGAGTTGAAACAATGGATAAAACACTTTCTGCAAGGGAAAGGTGATCCAAGTACTCAAGTTCCATCTTAAAAGAACCCAGGAAATAATGAAGAACCAAGCAGATACACACAGAACTGAGAGGGATTTCTCAGTAGGTGATTGAGTCTACTTGAAGTTGCAGCCCCACAGACAGGTTTCAATGGGGCAGAATAAATTCAGCAAGCTTAGTCCCAAGTACTATAGACACTTTCAGATTCAAGTAAAAATTGAAGTAGTGGCTTACAAGTTAACTCTACCAACTAATGCACAGATACATGATGTTTTCCATGTCTCACAGCTCAAGAAAAGTAGAGGTCATAATTTACAAGTTGGGACCTTGCCACAATGTGATAACAATGGGTTAATTCAAGTTACACCAGTGGCAATATTTGAAAGAATAATTGGTAAGGTGGGCAATGCTGCAGCTATGTTTGTTTTAGCACAATGGACCAATGGAAAACCAGAAGATGCTACATGGGAACCAATTGAAGACTTGCAGAGGCGTTTTCCAGACTTCAATGTTTTGGTATAATCTTGGGACAAGATTCTTTTAAGGGAGATGGATTGATAAGAGCCAAAGTTAAATAAGTCAAATAAGCAACAAAGACCACGTGCCAATCACATGGAAAGTCTTTAACAGACTTTCCCGCCAAAAAACTCATTTGTATATAACTCATCATTTCTTTCACTTTTCAGTCAGTTGTTCACTTGTAATCTTTTCCTCTCATCTGTAATCATTGTTGTAACTGTAATTAGTTAACACATCAATCCATAATAATCCTTTAGCAAATTCGATTCACACTATGTCATTGTCTGTCCTGTTTGTTAATCTTGTGCTTATTCGAATTCATAATTCCTATAAGTACTCATATCAGCATGTTTTGAGCAGTTTCAAAGGTTGGAAGTGTTTCACGATGTTGTATAATCTTCACAATTGTGGTAAACCATGAATCAAGCTCATTTACGGCATAGGTGACTAAGTTATTTTCACTAACCGGGGAACCAAGGTTGTGAGTCTATCCGTCATGGATTTAATTTTGTGTAATAGTCATTGATTGACATGGTTCCTATCTTGATGGATCAAAGTTCATCATCGAGAGAGATGGCCCTAGCATGCTTGTTATCATGAAACAATTCTTTGAGATGATCCCACAAGGCTTTGGCATTGCACGGTGTGGATACCACTTGTTCTTGAAGTGAGTCACATAATGAGCCAAGAATCCACATCTTGATGAGATCATCAAGTTTACTCCACTTCGGATTAGGAGTACTAGACGAGGCCTCTTTTTCAACGTGAGACTTTATACCAAGACTTCCAAGATGGATTAAGAAGAAAAAACTCCATGATGTGTAGTTATGTTTTTCTAGGTTTAACTTTACGAGTACTTTGTTGGTGATACTAAAGGGGATTAACTTGTCTTCGGATGGGGGGGAGGGGGGGGGAATTGTTAGTCATTGTTTGCCTTATGTTGTTTTAGGGTTAGAAAAAGGGTACTGCAGTTTTAGGAGAAGGGATAGGGAGAAGACGAGAGATTAAAGGGAAAGTAGGAGCCTAGCTATTTTTGGATCGTGATAATTTTTTAGCCTGATACCATATTGATTGGTATAATTGATTGTATGTGTATTCTATAAACATGCTACAAATAAATAGTGTACAAGAGATGATTCTAGAAAATATACATAGGGGCTAGGGCTAAGAATCGAGCCTATCAATACAATATCGACTAACAAAATGGTGTTTACAAATTTTGTTTTTCTATTAGTAGTGACATATTTTGGCCAAAGAAGAAGAATGTCACGAGAATTTCACAAAATTTGAGAAGGATAAAGATCTCGATTCAAATGGCACCTCTAGAGATTGTAATCGAATATGTTGTGCCTTAAAAGCTTTGAAGCATTCACTTTCCGTGAGGTGATAGTATAACACAAATCTGAAGCTTTACTTGGTATTTCCTTTGGGTTTGCTAATACATAGACTTTTACTCTGTGCTTCGTATGGGTTTGCTAATACATAAAGCCTTATAACAGAAAAACGCACCTTGACTATAAGCCCCGAAAAACGCCCTGGCAATAGTTGTGAACTCACACCATAGTAGTTGAGATCAATTACACAAAGCATTTACATTTCACCATAAGAAAAGAGGTAATTAATTAGGTTGTTTGGACTTTGGACAATGATTATGAAACCATAGAAGTTAAGGGTAGCTATAAAACTCGTTGTATAAAAACCAAACCACAAACCGAACAAAAAAAAAGCCTCCTTGTACAAAATGGTCTTGCGTGGTTTGAGAAATTCGGTGATTCAATACCTAAGTAGAAAGGCATAACTCAAACAGAATTTGGTGATCACAGAGTTCATTAAACTCAAGACATGATAACCAATTAATGCAGGGTAATCGTAACTCAGTTATAATCCAATGACGATAAAAGAGTTGATGATCATATACATAAGGTGCCTAAGAATACTAATACTGCCACATATTTGATACACGAGCCATTAGTAGATTACAAAGCTCTTTGCTCTACATATCTTATCTCAACCTTGATTTGTTTGGTGTAAATATTGTGCATACATTCCAATGAATACCTAAAGCACTTTTGAGTGGCGTCCCAGATATGTATTTAAACTGTCTAGTCACAGCATAAGTTGGAGCTGATTTTTACACTTTTAAAGCCATGTAATCACCATCTAAAGTCAACGATGTTCCTTCTGATAAGTGATTATGTGTACTTTTTGTTAGTTTTATGGATATAAATTAGTAGACATGAGTTAGGATCGAACTCGAGACTACGGGATTGCACACTTTACGTATGAGAATTTAAAGTTAATAATTAAATATAAATGTTATATTTATTTATTGATTAAACGAAATAACTAACTAACGTTAAGTAATTAATGTAATGGACTAACGGCCGTTAAAGGTATTTGGAAAAGGACTAAATTGCAAAGTTTGGAAGTTTCCGGAATCCCTTGGGGATGACCTCCACCGATCGGCCAAGGAAAAAGGAAACAAAGACACAACTTGTTCACCAAGTTAGTTGGGTATATATACAAGGCTAAGGGTCATGATTTTGCATCTCTTGTGCTCATTGCTAAACCCTAAAAACGTTTTGTATGTGTTTTCTTTGCTACAAACCGATCGGCAACCCTATAGGGGATCGATCATCACTTTTCCATTAAACAAAGTTATTTGTTTTATCAAAACTAGCATTACTTTAATTCGGTTTAGTACGTGTGTACAAGAGCGTAGTAATAACACACTATTGTTATTATTCTTGGTTTGAATTACAAAACGGTAAGAGGTAATTCATATAATCCTAATTAACTCAAATTAGGGTTCTTCCATTGCTAGTTTGTGGATTTGATTCTTGTTCGGCTAGAATCAAGAAAAGGTACGGATATTCTTTTATGTTAATTAATTGTTCATTAATAAATCCTATACGCTTTCGCTTGATTAATTTGATGTTTTGTGGTTATTTATTTGAATGTCATGTTATCTAATTCCAACACTTTTTACCTGCAACTCTGATTAAAGATCTTGAAAGAATCTTCAAAAGTTTTTTGTGAAATTCTGGCAAGACAGCTGTGTTGAGATTAAAATATATGAAAACAAATAGAATCATATAGACACCACAGAGTACACAGCGGAAGACTTAGAATCATAACAATAATTAATTAACTAAAAGATGCGTAACGTACCTCTTGCAATTGGCTAGATCTCTTCAATTCAAGAACCCTAATTAGGGTTTATGTGGTTTAACGAATTGACCCTTACCGTTTTTCAATTCAAACCAATTGATGTAACAATAGTGTGTTACACCACGTTTTTGTACACACATACTATTAGCGATTCGATGCGAATGCTAGTTCTTGATCACAATAGAATAACCAAACACCTTTGTTATGCTCAAGGTCACTCGTAAATCCCTTACAATGGGGATTCACTCGTCGACCAAGAACAAGAGGGAAGAAAAGAAGAAGTTTGGCCTTCTAATGAAATCAAGTGTACCAAAGGATGAATACATGAGGATGTATTTATAGCCTTATGGTAGATGTCAAGTTTACTATGGTTTCCGATTTGGGATTCCATACTTTCGGCCAAAAACAAGCCCAAAAGAGGGTTCCTAAAACCGTCTCTTGGCTTGTTTACTTTTCTTCATATTCCGTTGACATTTAACGACCGATAGTCACTTCCAATTAGTATTTATCGCTCGTTTGGTCATTTATTGTGAATTTAATAATTAAACATAATATTTTATATTAATTATTTAAACATCGAATCTCATACGTAAAGTGTGCAATCCCGTGGTCTCGAGTTCGAATCCGGTCATACACACATTAAATATATCCACAAACCAACAGCTCCCACATGGAGATATCTTAATATGCGTAATGACATTGGTTAGCATCTAGCAACACGCCAATGACCCCAGAACAACTCGAGTATGGTTTCTTGGAAAAAACCTTTTGATGATTCATCATCATACTTATCCTTTGTTTCTAATACCATGTTAATAAGAATATGGATCTCACTCATTTCTTGATTAACTATTCTGTTTCTCGCTTTATATGATTGAAGAAGATTACCAATTCTTCGAACATATTCGAAGACCTTGGGCATGGCCATGCAAACATCTTGACAACCCTACGAGGGCCAAGTATTATACTTCAAAATAAATTTGAAGGAAACAAATCCCGTTTGACTACGGCAGAATTCATAAATTTAACACTTCGAAAACAACCCTTATAACTACCAGTTATGTATAGCGTTAGATTGCCTCACAGAAATGCACTACATCCATGACATTTCTCTGGTATCTCAAGTCAAAGGATAAATATTCATGATGTACTTAATGACTAAGATCCATAAAGTACCATCATGTGGTTGGGATAAGTCCTATACTCAATCCATTGAATATCATCCGAAATTAGTCATTCTACGCATCAATATACTTTCAAGTATATTCTAACTAATACTCATATTTGTCTTAATTCAATATCATTCCCATGTTATTGATCGACAATGGACTATTTAGAATAACTTAAGTTATTCACGGATTAAACATGCAAATATAGGACACAATATTATAAATGAAATTAAACGTATAAAGTACCTTAATTCATAAATAATAATTGTTTAACATCCTTTATCCAAATACTAAATAGATCAATGCATGATAATACTTAGTTAATGAATTTTTTCCTCAAGTCATGATAATCATACTTGTTGACAAGGTATAATTTCAAATAACTTTGATCTATAGGAATTTTGAGAATACTTATTTCAAGAATTCAATAAGTGAATTTTTTGTATGTGTTTACACATATCTTGATATTGTCATATCATTCCATAAGATGCGTGACAACCTGAACCACCTTTTATGACAATCATCTTTCAAAACTTTTAAAGTTTAAAGTATTCTTTATTCTTTAATATATAATGCAACTATGCTCTTTGTTGAGCATAACTAGTCAACATGGTCATTATCAAGGATACCATGACTAGAATTGAGTGTCATCTCAATTATACCAGCATCATTGTGTACAACAATATGCTCTTTAAACATCCGTAAACTTTGAATATTATTTGTTTGGTGCCATTCAAACTTCAAGTTTGTTGACTATAACAATTACAAAACAATTGTTGTATAGAATCAGGGAGCAACTCACTGAGGAATGCAATTCTAAATTCAAACATAAATATTACAATGTTGTTAAATCATCTTGTAATCATGCATGATACAACAACCTTATACACAATATGATGTACAAAATGAATCTTCAAGTTAGACTTTAAGATCTCATTCATATTCTATCTCGTCAAAGATATGTATTCATCATATTCTATTAGACTCATTTATTTACCGCATATGTTTATAACAATAAACATATATTCCAAGGTTGTATGTCTTATTTCCAAATCTTACAAACGAAGTTTCATTCCCAACTAAAACTTAATTTAGGTGGAATGTAGTTGCCCATACAACATATAAGATTTAAGAAAATAAAAAATAATACTCCCACTAGCTTTCAGGAATACTTATGAGCTGTCTTATTTTAATTATTAAATCAAACATGTATTTAATATTAAACATAAGAATCATCTCCTAGATGCATGCATATATCCATTCATGGATTCTTGCAGTCTGTACATATTCAAAGATTATTTGAATTCATAAAACTCCTTTACATTACTTATCGTCCCCAAAAGTAATTCCAAAACAAAGAGTTTTGATATTCATAGTCAAAATTTCATATCAATGAAACTAAGTATGACAATTATAATCTTTATACTTCTATTTAATGTATCTAGGAAAGAATATTCAATCATAGTTAATTGCTTAAATATGATTAATATTATTATCCCTAGACATACATTAAATACGTGTACAATATTGTCCATATGATTTCTACACAAAGATTTAAACCACTAGGGTTTTCATCCTTGGAAGAAAATCATCTTCATTAAGATAAACCAAGTGTCTAAAGTTGATTATCTTTATGGACAGCATCTCAACATTCATAGTATGATTGATTTACCACAATTCAACATTTGGTAAATTTATCATTATGATTAACAGGCTTACCATGATCCTGTAACTCATATTCCTCATCATATTAAATATCTGAGATATCCTTACGGATCTATGAATGACAATTCCATCAAATTGAGATATATCATTTACATGTTTCGCCTCATCATGATATTTGCTAGTGCATTTTAGAAGATTATGTATTTTGTAATTTAATCTTTCAAGATCTAAACAAAACTCCCACTTGCCTTTAACAATTTAAAGATTACCTTTAAATAGTTTAGCAAGTATAGCAACAATACATTGTTCTCTTTTGGGACATTACAAAACACATTGACAGTTCCTGACATTAGTTTGTTACAACTCACTCTACAAGTAGTTTAACAAATTCAGAACTTCATTTATAAGACTTAATGTGATTCATCACATTCCATAAACAAATGGTGTCTTATCAATCTTCTAGGTTGAAGTTTTATTCAGTATATTCAATCTATACTCAATCTACTAACCTTGATAACTTTTGGAAGAAACTATAGTTATCTTGAATCAAACATGCCAATAGATTTTGATTCTTCTAACTGAACACACCATAAAACTATGGTATTTCATTAGAATTAATATTGTAAGATTAATCTAACAATATTTAAGATAACCATCTACTCTTTGGTTTATCCTATTTACCAACAAAGTAAAACTTAATGGTACAATAGAATTACCAAGTCGATTGCATGTATTATAACACAAATATTCTTGACTAAGTCAAAAGACATAACAGTTATAATCCCACTATACGTAATAAGTCATTGATCAACTCATTGACTTCATGCATATGTCTTAAAACATAACAAGTTAACGTCTTACTTTATATTGTAAGTCTTGTATTAAAAGACTTCATGTTTGTGACTTTACAAAATCATAAACATTTATAATTAAAGTAATTATAAACACCACCTCGGGTTTCAATTAAGATTTCAAGTTAATATTTACTACATATATTTAAGTCATTCAATGAATACTTAAATTCAAAGTAGTATTGTAGATTACTTTATTTAATTATGTCATTCCATGAAATGTTCAACGTAAGAAACTGCAAAATCATACATGCTCGTTCTCACCGCATGGGTATTTTACCTTGGGCTATAATCTAGTTCACGTTCTCACGTAACATAAATTGTAACAACAAGTGTTTCTTAAATATTGAATGACATAAATATTTAAGATAAAGTAGTCTTTGTTATCATCTTGACACATGTTCTTAATAGGGCAATCTTACATATTAAATATATAAGTCCTATTAGAACGTTACTTTCTTACCTTGCGGTCAAGAGAATCCATTTAAATCATATTTATATGTGTTGTACCTTGCACACAATAAAGATTTCTCCCACTTGTGCATGGAACAACATCATGTAGCAGATAAACAACACGATACATGTTCGTTTATTTGATTAATATGATTTGTGTCATAGATATAACAAGTAGATGTAGAACTATATTGTTTAGTAAGGAAACGTACATGACTATCCTTAAAAACATAAGTGTCTACAATTGGAAAGTAATTATCTTTGAAGATAATCTGGGTTACTACACAGGAAAAAAAGCTTGTAGCTCCCTTGAATTAAAATCAATAAAACAACTTCTTATTCATGAATGCAACACAAATGCTCCCCTGAATCGACAACATTGTAAGTGTTGCATAACCGGTGAAAACAACTTGCTTGCTTTTTACTTTCCTACACCTTTGAAGAACCATACGTAATCATTGCTAAGGTACTAAAAGGTGTATTCTACTATATGAATGATGGGTTATCCATCAATGTTATTAATTTGAAAATTTGGGTATGCAATTTCTTCCTTAACAGGCCTACCATCCCCATACTGGCATGTAGCACCTTTAAAGGTTAAAGCAAAACAAGTAGATAAATTAAGCTAGTTTGCCTTTTACCAATTTTCGCGGTAATTAGTCTAGCTTCTAATCTAGTAACTCATATATACAGTTAACCAAACGTCATGTTTGTTACAAAAGGATTCATTCACCAAATGAGGGTAATGAAATCTTTATGGAAAATAAGATGTGCAATTCATTGCTATGAGTTACATTAGAATTTAGACAATTCAAATGTTCCTATTATTACCTTTCTCATTCATGAAAAGGAATAGGATTGAGTCTCATTCTTCTCCCATTGAAAAGAGACTTTGTTTATCTTTTCGGTAAATTTATTCTCGATCAAACATTTGTTTGGCGAGAATGGATCAATTCTTGATCAAAGACTAAACCTCGTTTACGGTTAAATATTGCATTTATACATTCAAAAGAATTACAAAATTCAATTTTAGTATTTTCGATAATTAACCTTTTCAAGAAAATTAATTACCCATGGTTCATAAGCATATAACCATTTAATTTTCATTGAAAAACTAGGATCCAAATTGACATAGTTTCTTCACATCGGTTGATGCGCTAGTAATGAAATTATTCAAGATGGTAGGAGTCGAACCTCAATTGCCAATTTTCAAATTGCAATTCCTAGATTTATGGGATTTACATTTAGCCAATTTCAATTGCCATGTAAACATGTTTTATCCCCATCTTATGCCTTGAGTTGCCAGTTCTCACTACAAAACTCAATTAAGTTGTCCAACTTAAGACACTGCAAAATCGTCCATGCCCGTTCTCCGCGTCACGTGAATATTTTACCCTTTGATTACGATCTAAATCACGTTCTCACGCAAATAAAAGGTAATCTCAGGTGTTTCCGTTTCATTGGATGGCATACAACTTAAATTAAGGGTAATAAATTTGATTTTGGTGTCAAATCAAATATGTACAAAGATGTCATGCATTCATCTTAGTAGCATAAGGTTTTATTAAAATAGTCATATCCTTGTTTTAATGTTTAAGCTTTTCACCATCAAACTTTAATCGAGGTATTGGTTACACCAATTAAAGAATTACCTTTAATTACCACTATATCCTACTGCTGCATGAGTCATAAGACCCAAGTTATTCGGATAATTACCACAAAAGTTAGCGTAATTTAAGGTCAATTCACCCTTAAGATTTTATGCACATTATATAGGAATACTTGGTAACTCCATTAAGACGCACAAACGAGCGGAGAATTAGGTAAGTGTGAAGCATATTACATACCCTCATCTTTAAGGTCACAATTTAATGTGTACCAACCTTATACCCATCACACAGTTTGTCATTAATGGGTGAGCCGTTCTAACTATTTTGTGCAAAAATCAATCAATTAAACGATTATGATTACTATGCTTAAAAATACATGTTTCACCATTGTTTAGGTCAGTTTATTTTTCTTATAAAAATACCCTTGTTACACATAATAAATAAGCAAGTATTTAAAAATAAACAAATAAACAATGAATTCATAACATAATAATAAGTCATGCATATCAAATAGCCACATGCAGACCTTTTGATAAATCATATTAATAATCAATTCTAGATCTGTCAATATGTATATGTTTAATTAAGACTCTCACCCGTTTTCATCAATGTACAAAGTGAGCCACATGCATCGATTCATCGATTGCGTAAGTCAAAATTAAACACATACCACATAGCACATAATTGATTAAATAATAATGATTGAGGTCTTCCCCAATTTTAGATCTATTATAATATTTAGTGTATATCACTTAACCAAGTAAAACATACAATAAAAGCAGATCCATGATAAAACATGCATGTAATTATCATGGATGTAAATCACACTTAACAATTAATGCAATTAAACAAAGTTACACAATACACATAAAATTGCATGCAACCTAGGGTTTCTAATCCAATTAAAACTGAAGTTTACAAACTCTAATTAGGGCACCAAGCATGAATTAGGGTCTAGGTTTTGCAAACCCTAGATCTACTCATACAATTAATAACACAAGCAGTTTATTTTATTTTATGTGTTTTGAATTAATTACTTGTTATACAAGGCTCGTGATGCCATTTTTGAGATTAAAATATATGAAAACAAATAGAATCATATAGACACCACAGAGTACACAGTGGAAGACTTAGAATCATAACAATAATTATGCTGAAGATGCGTAACGTACCTCTTGCAATTGGCTAGATCTCTTCAATTCAAGAACCCTAATTAGGGTTTATGTGGTTTAACGAATTGACCCTTACCGTTTTCCAATTCAAACCAATTGATGTAACAATAGTGTGTTACACCACGTTTTGTACACCGCATACTATTAGCGATTCGATACGAATGCTAGTTCTTGATCACAATAGAATAACCAAACACCTTTGTTATGCTCAAGGTCACTCGTAAATCCCTTACAATGGGGATTCACTCGTCGACCAAGAACAAGAGGGAAGAAAAGAAGAAGTTTGGCCTTCTAATGAAATCAAGTGTACCAAAGGATGAATACATGAGGATGTATTTATAGCCTTATGGTAGATGTCAAGTTTACTATGGTTTCCGATGTAGGATTCCATACTTTCGGCCAAAAACAAGCCCAAAAGAGGGTTCCTAAAACCGTCTCTTAGCTTGTTTACTTTTCTTCATATTCCGTTGACATTTAACGACCGATAGTCACTTCCAATTAGTACTTATCATTCGTTTGGTGGTTATTATTGAATTTAATAATTAAACATAATATTTTATATTAATTATTTAAACATCGAATCTCATACGTAAAGTGTGCAATCCCGTGGTCTCGAGTTCGAATCCGGTCATACACATATTAAATATATCCACAAACCAACAAGTTGAGGGCAAAGCTAGAGTGGCATGGAACTTTGTGTGCAGACCTTAGGAGCAAGGTGGTTTGGGAATTAAGCCTTTGAAAAATTGGAATGAAGTCCTTATGGTGTCTCAATTATGGAAGATTATTGATAGGAAAAAGTCCCTTTAGGTAAAATGGGTCAATATAGTCAAATTAAAAGGGAATATTATATGGGAGACTGAGTACCAGAATTCTGATAGCTGGGGTTGGAAGCAATTACTTATAATAAGAGATCAGATAAGGCATTATGTCAAGAATCTAATTGGTAATGGTAAAACTATTTCTATGTGGTATGATTACTGGTGTTCTTTGGGGCCTCTGCACATGATTATCCATAATAGAGTTCTACATGAGGCTAGAATGGATGCTTGTGATACAGTAGCTGATCTTGTTAGTAATGGTGAGTGGTTGTGTCCAAGGGAAGGGACTAATATGTTTCCTGAGCTTCAACATGTCACTGTTCTATTGATGACTGATAACAAGGATAGAGCTGTTCGGATTGACACTAGTGGTAATGTAACTAACTATTCTGTCAAAGTAGCTTGGGAAAGTCTAAAGAGATAATTGGCCAAAAGTTGAGTGGAGTCATGTGGTTTGGTTTTCCCAGTGCGATCCTAAACATGCTTTCATTATATGGTTAGCAATTCAAGGAAAGCTTTTGACTCCGGATAGGATGGTGGCTTGGTATGAAGCTTTTGACTCCAGTGCGATCCATCAACATTTATTTTTTGAATGTACTTTCTATGAGAAAGTATGGAAGGAAGTGAGGTTAAAAGGAAGATTAATAGAAATGTCATGATTTGAAATGTGTGGTGGACTATATTGCAGTCGGTGGGAACAAAAATAGTATTTGGAGCGTAGTGAACAAGTTGATTTGTGCAGCCATGGTTACTGTTGACATATATATGTGTAGGCTATGTCTGATATCGGATTTGTTAGTCCTTGTTGTATTTGTTCTGTTCGTTTTGTTTC
Organism: Chrysanthemum makinoi; assembly: GCA_910596185.1. Classification (NCBI taxonomy): domain Eukaryota; kingdom Viridiplantae; phylum Streptophyta; class Magnoliopsida; order Asterales; family Asteraceae; genus Chrysanthemum; species Chrysanthemum makinoi. The sequence continues at coordinate 194,466,651 of OU343218.1, read as the reverse complement.
TGAAATGCCCATATCAGTTTATATATTCACTTTTTATGTAATGTTTGTTTGTTAATATAATTTTACCTTTGCACCAAAAAAATAAAAATAAAAAAAAGAGGAGTCAACTTTTTTCTCAAAAGAAAATGCGTCTTGCAGGTTCTGTCATTATAATTTAGTGAAATCATGTGATCAAGGTGGTCGTAGTTACAAGTGATGCCAAGTGGGATAATGATATTGAATGTTCAAAGTCTACGTTTGGAGTTCATCTAACAAGTATCAACATAAATGTAAAATAGTGTCACTGGTGTTTAAGGTTTTGTTGATATCCCACATCGCTCAATAAAGCAACTTGTCACATGTTTATATAGACCACATGGAACAAAGCTCATCGCCGAGCTCAGTAACATGAGCTTGTAACTCAAGTTAGGGCTTTAAAGTGGGATGGACTGTGATTGAGCCAAGACTAGTTGGGACAAGCTGTTTCAATATCTGGCTTGCCCATTCCAAGTCAAGAGTTGGACCATGTGATTCGAGTGAAGGCTTGGGTCACCTGGTTCTTAGAGTAGAAGGCAATCGCAGAGCGATAGGGCTGGGCACTCTTCTGTGATGACCAGCTTGAGTTGCGAATAGACTTCGCTGCAAGAGTTGACAGTGGAGCTGGTTTCACAACAGAGTTGCGAATACTTCTCGGTCTTGACAGTGGCGTGCACTCTTGACTCAAATAACCAGCTTGGCTCCCTAGAAGGCAATGCGTTAGGCTGGTTTCACGAGTTGTGAATACTTCGCTCTTGGGTGGAAGGATAAGTCGGTGCACTCTTGACTCAAATAACCGGTTGGCTCCCTCCTAATGGACTCCCATTTTTTATCTTAAGTGAACACTTTCGGTCTTTTAATAAAAGATATCGATGTTTGAAGCACGGGATGTAAATCTAAATCTACCTATGCACAATCTAAGTTTGATGAATCCATGTAAGCCAGGGTGAATTTATCATCTCATAGACAGTGAACGTTCCAAACCAGCATCAATGAAAAGTCCAAGTGGGTTACCACGGCTCTATGCACTCTTAGAGAATCGTGTATTTTTACACCAATGTATATAATTGTCTAGTGACCTAGATCATATCCCTTCTCACTTGTTTATCAGCAGATAAACTAAGGTTACCATTTTGACCAGAGATCTTTATCTATCTTGTCTCCGCTCCGAATTTGCAGAAGTTTTGATCATATTCTTCTTCTTTTGCTATAAAAGTGAACACATAAACATCATTGGTTTACTAAGCTTGTGATGTTAATTGAGTCAAGAGTGCCCATTCCAAGTCAAGAGTTGGACCATGTGATTCGAGCGAAGGCTTGGGTCACCTGGTTCTTAGAGTAGAAGGCAATGCGTTAGGCTGGTTTCACAGAGTTGCGAATACTTCTCGCTCTTGACAGTGGAAGGATAACGAGTCGGTGCACTCTTGACTCAAATAACCAGCTTGGCTCCCTCTAATGGACTCCCATTTTTTTTATCTTCGTGAACACTTTCGGTCTTTTAATAAAAGATATCGATGTTTGAAGCACGGGATGTAAATCTAAATCTACCTATGCACAATCTAAGTTTGATGAATCCATGTAAGCCAGGGTGAATTTATCATCTCATAGACAGTGAACGTTCCCAACCAGCATCAATGAAAAGTCCAAGTGGTGTTGACTCCGCGGCTCTATGCACTCTTAGAGTGAGAAGGCAATGCGTTAGGCTGGTTTCACAGAGTTCGAATACTTCTAAGCTCTTGACAGTGGAAGGATAGCGAGTGGTGCACTCTTGACTCAAATAACCAGCTTGGCTCCCTCTAATGGACTCCCATTTTTTATCTTAAATTGAACACTTTGGTCTTTTAATAAAAGATATCGATGTTTGAAGCACGGGATGTAAATCTAAATCTACCTATGCACAATCTAAGTTTGATGAATCCATGTAAGCCAGGGTGAATTTATCATCTCATAGACAGTGAACGTTCCAAACCAGCATCAATGAAAAGTCCAAGTGGGTTACCACGGCTCTATGCACTCTTAGAGAATCGTGTATTATTACACCAATGTATATAATTGTCTAGTGACCTAGATCATATCCCTTCTCACTTGTTTATCAGCAGATAAACTAAGGTTACCATTTTGACCAGAGATCTTTATCTATCTTGTCTCCGCTCCGAATTTGCAGAAGTTTTGATCATATTCTTCTTCTTTTGCTATAAAAGTGAACACATAAACATCATTGGTTTACTAAGCTTGTGATGTTAATTGAGTCAAGAGTGCCCATTCCAAGTCAAGAGTTGGACCATGTGATTCGAGCGAAGGCTTGGGTCACCTGGTTCTTAGAGTAGAAGGCAATGCGTTAGGCTGGTTTCACAGAGTTGCGAATACTTCTCGCTCTTGACAGTGGAAGGATAACGAGTCGGTGCACTCTTGACTCAAATAACCAGCTTGGCTCCCTCTAATGGACTCCCATTTTTTTTATCTTCGTGAACACTTTCGGTCTTTTAATAAAAGATATCGATGTTTGAAGCACGGGATGTAAATCTAAATCTACCTATGCACAATCTAAGTTTGATGAATCCATGTAAGCCAGGGTGAATTTATCATCTCATAGACAGTGAACGTTCCCAACCAGCATCAATGAAAAGTCCAAGTGGGTTACCACGGCTCTATGCACTCTTAGAGTAGAAGGCAATGCGTTAGGCTGGTTTCACAGAGTTGTGAATACTTCTCGCTCTTGACAGTGGAAGGATAACGAGTCGGTGCACTCTTGACTCAAATAACCAGCTTGGCTCCCTCTAATGGACTCCCATTTTTTTTATCTTCGTGAACACTTTCGGTCTTTTAATAAAAGATATCGATGTTTGAAGCACGGGATGTAAATCTAAATCTACCTATGCACAATCTAAGTTTGATGAATCCATGTAAGCCAGGGTGAATTTATCATCTCATAGACAGTGAACGTTCCAAACCAGCATCAATGAAAAGTCCAAGTGGGTTACCACGGCTCTATGCACTCTTAGAGAATCGTGTATTATTACACCAATGTATATAATTGTCTAGTGACCTAGATCATATCCCTTCTCACTTGTTTATCAGCAGATAAACTAAGGTTACCATTTTGACCAGAGATCTTTATCTATCTCGTCTCCGCTCCGAATTTGCAGAAGTTTTGATCATATTCTTCTTCTTTTGCTATAAAAGTGAACACATAAACATCATTGGTTTACTAAGCTTGTGATGTTAATTGAGTCAAGAGTGCCCATTCCAAGTCAAGAGTTGGACCATGTGATTCGAGCGAAGGCTTGGGTCACCTGGATCTTAGAGTAGAAGGCAATGCGTTAGGCTGGTTTCACAGAGTTGTGAATACTTCTCGCTCTTGACAGTGGAAGGATAACGAGTCGGTGCACTCTTGACTCAAATAACCAGCTTGGCTCCCTCTAATGGACTCCCATTTTTTTTTTATCTTCGTGAACACTTTCGGTCTTTTAATAAAAGATATCGATGTTTGAAGCACGGGATGTAAATCTAAATCTACCTATGCACAATCTAAGTTTGATGAATCCATGTAAGCCAGGGTGAATTTATTATCTCATAGACAGTGAACGTTCCAAACCAGCATCAATGAAAAGTCCAAGTGGGTTACCACGGCTCTATGCACTCTTAGAGAATCGTGTATTTTTACACCAATGTATATAATTGTCTAGTGACCTAGATCATATCCCTTCTCACTTGTTTATCAGCAGATAAACTAAGGTTACCATTTTGACCAGAGATCTTTATCTATCTTGTCTCCACTCCGAATTTGCAGAAGTTTTGATCATATTCTTCTTCTTTTGCTATAAAAGTGAACACATAAACATCATTGGTTTACTAAGCTTGTGATGTTAATATAATATCAAATTATCAATATGTTTATCTTAAGAACATAAGTAAAAACACGTTGTTTTTCTTAAGAACATATTAAATGTCCAAAGTGAAGGTGACAAGTTTGGAGTGTTAGCCTGTATAGTTGTGTAACGGGCTTGAGCCCGATTCTAGATTATTCCCTATGTATCTATTTATACGTATGATGTAAATCAATAATGCAATAAATCAAATACACAATCAGTTATGTATTGACATGGTATCAGCCATAAACAATACGATCCTTCACTAAAATATTTCACACGCTCCCTCCCTTGTACATTTCATCCCTAAAAACCCTAACCACCCTTCTTCATCTTCATCCTGTTTTATTCAATTAAAATTGTGTTTATGAGTTGGTCATTTGTGTTTCAGTCACAAATCCACACAGTGATAAGTTACTTATGCTTTGAAATTCACAAGTGTTGCTTCTTGTTTGTATTACTGTTTTCCCACGTTCTCTTTTACAGCTTTCCATACAAACCCTAACATCCTACACACCTTTCTCCTATCCGACACACCCTAATCATGCCTGGATCCGACACACCTATTATTCCCCTGTCCGACAAACTATCCCAAGTCACACATCATCACCTTATTACTCGACTTCTGGTTAAACTTGATCTCGACAATTGGAATTATAGTTCATGGGAGTTCTTTTTTGAACAACTTTGTGACACCTATGATGTATCCAAATACATCCATGGCCTCCCCAATGCAACTACTTCTACTAGTAACCCTCCTCCTTTAACACCGGAAGAGCTTAAGGTGGATAAGATCGTCCTTTCATGGATCTTTACCACTCTTTCCGAGACTCTTCAACCACGGTTGGTTGTTGCACGTCCCAAAACCTCTAAGGAAGCATGGGATCTCATCAGTGACATCGTCAAAGATAACAAACGAGAACGGACTAATGCTTTAACGGCGGAATTACGATCCGTCAAACTTGGGGATCAAAGCATGGATATTTATTTTCGAAAAATAGAGACTCTTGTCACCGTTCTAAAGAGTCTTGAATCTGAAGTCAATGAAGAAGATGTTGTGCACTACGCTCTCGCAGGTCTCCCCGACAAATATGATCAAGTGATTGGCATCATGCATCACAAAGATATGATTCATCCTGATTATGTATGTATACTCAAGCGGTCTTTGTATGGACTCAAGCAGGCCCCTAGAGCTTGGTTTCAGCGCTTTGCATCTTATATTACTCGGGTAGGTTTTTCTCATAGTCGTTGTGATTCATCTTTATTCATATACAGACAGGCGACGGACACTGCTTATTTGTTACTATATGTTGATGACATTGTGCTCACTGCTTCCTCTGAGACTTTGTTGCGGCGGATTATCGGTTCCTTACATCAGGAGTTTGCTATGACCGATCTGGTTCCGCTTAATTACTTTCTGGGTATCTCTGTCACTCGTGATTCCTCAGGGCTATTCTTATCTCAAAGGAAGTATGTTGTTGTGGTTTTGGAGAGAGCACATATGGTTAATTGTAATCCCAGTCGGACTCCGGTTGGCACTGAGTCTAAACTAGGAGATGATGGTGATCCTATTTCTGACCCTACTTTATATCGGAGCCTTGCGGGATCTCTTCAGTGTCTCACTTTTACCCAACCAGATATATCGTATGATGTACAACAGGTTTGCCTTCATATGCATGACCCTCGCGAGCCTCATTTCTCGGCTCTCAAACGAATTTTGCGGTATGTTCGAGGCACTCTAGACTATGGGTTACAGTTGTATGCTTCTTCTACTACCTCTCTAGTTGCCTACTCTGATGCGGATTGGGCTCGCTGTCCCACCACTAGGCGATCAACTTCATGCTACTGTGTTTTTCTTGGTAACAATCTTCTATCTTGGTCAGCTAAGCGGCAACAGACTCTCTCGCGTTCTAGTGCGAAAGCAGTATCGTGGGGTGCATATGCATTTGCCGAAACTTGTTGGTTACAGAATTTACTTAGAGAGGTACACACTCCATTAGCTTCCGCCACGCTTGTCTACTGTGATAATGTTAGTGTTGTTTACTTATCTTCTAATCCGGTTCAGCATCAGCGCACAAAACAAATCGAAATTGATATTCACTTTGTTCGAGACGTGGTAGCCACTGGACAGGTTCGGGTTCTTCATGTTCCTTCTCGATATCAGTATGCAGACATCTTCACGAAGGGTTTACCAACTGCTCTGTTTGAGGAATTTTGCTCCAGTCTGAGCGTCCTCTGTCCTCCCGCTCCGACTGCGGGGGAGTGTTAGCCTGTATAGTTGTGTAACGGGCTTGAGCCCGATTCTAGATTATTCCCTATGTATTTATTTATACGTATGATGTAAATCAGTAATGCAATAAATCAAATACACAATGAGTTATGTATTGACATGGAGTCCATGTATTAACATAAATGCAGAATAGTCCAAAGTATCGGTAAAATGAGCAATCAGACCCAAAAAAAAGCTGGGTTACAGCGGTTTTAGGGGGGGGGAAAGTTTAAACATGCTAATCTTCTTTGTATCGTTCCAATTTTATCGGATGTCCCCGAAGGAACAATGTTTGTTAATCTTCATCTGCTATATAAACCGACAAAAAGTACATCGTTTGGTCGATGTGGGATAAGTGATTTGACAGTATCACTATTTTAGTTATTATAGAGGAGACCTGCAATAATTATCTTATTCTGAAAATACGATGATTCATATTTTTTCATTTGACATCAGATGGTGATTCATGGGGTGTGAATATCAACTCCAACTAAAGTTGTGTACATGCTATCTGCAACTATTTTTTCCATGGCTGCATAGACCTTCGTTTTCAGAGTTTAATGACATACTCGAGAGAATACCACTGCTCGAAAGTGCTTTGGGTACATGGAAAGGATACACAAGACTTGTATATTAAACTTGAGGCAGTATCAATATCCTTAGTTCGAGCTACTTGCTTATAACTGGATTAATTTGGTTGTCAAACGAGGTCTCGTAAAAAAAAAGTACTCAGTTCAGTTGGTTACTCATTCCTCATGACTGTTAACTTTTGTTCCTACATTTGTTGGGGTTGTTTGTTATTACGAGTATTTGTTGCTTTATTTCTTGGTTAATTGTGTTCAATTGATCTTTTTTGCTTTGGCAATTGTCTTCACATATGGTGTAACAGTGTTTTTGTTATCGGTTAATGAAAATATTATATTAGTAACAAAGAATACAAAATGAGTTTTTTTATCATGAGTTGTTAAGATCATATACATGTTTGACGAATCATAGATGTTAAGAAGATATATGTAAAGTTTGGGAGAAATGATAAAAACATGGGTATTTCCCCCAATTAATGTCATCAAATTAACCCATTTTAAATCAAAACCCTAACCCTAACTTTTCAATCCCAAAAAATTAAATCCAAAAAAAGTTCAAAATTTTTATGTAATGATTCCAATCTTTTCACAAAACCCATCTTTTATTTTCATCAAGTGTGGGCTATAAAGTGGTTGGACTGTTGCTAATGTGATGCCAAGTCCCATTCATTCCAAGTTGAGAGTTGGACTATGTGATGCCAACAAAGACTCTGGTTAGGCTTGCCTATTCCTTGTCGAGAGTCGCTCTCGTCACCTGGTTCCTATGTAGAGATGTTGGACTATGTGATTTCAGCGAGGCTCACATCACCTGGTTCCTAAAGTGACTTCACTTAGATATGCATCTTGTGGGGTTAAGCATAACGAGTTGGTGCACTCTTGACCCAAATAACCAGCTTGGCTCCATCTATTGGACTCCCACTTTTTCCTTTTTTTTTTTTTTTTTTTTTCTTTATGTAAATTTTTGTTTTCTTACTTATGTTATTAAGTGAGTTTTGCTTATTAAGATCATCTTCTCTGCAGTTGTAGCATGTTTAAACCATAAATGCCAGATGTCTCATGGAGTAAAGGATATCGAGATGGCATATTAGAGTGATATCATAAACCAGTACAAAAACATAGAATAAGATTTGTATCTTTACATATCCGGTCTATTTTAAATAACAACATAATCATGTTCATTACACCTTTGTATATAATTGTCTAGTGACTTAGTAATACCCCTTCATTTGTTTTTCAGCAAATAAGGTAACCATTTGACCAGAGATCTTTATCCATCTTGTCTCCTGCTCTGAATTTGTGGAAGTTTAGATGATCTTCCTCAGACGTCATTGGTTTACTAAGTTTGTAATGTTAATATAAAAAACCATTATTTTGACACATTTCAAGGATGTGTTTCAGTTTTGGCAAATTTTACACTTTTGATATTGAATATAGGGCAAATCACCTAAAAATGTAGTTAACTTGCCACTTTTTCTCATTGTATCTAGCATTCTTTTTTTTTTTCATTCTATCAATAAACCTCCATCGTTAGTCCTTTCTGTGTACCCGTTACCAAAAAAACCTGCATCGTTAGTCCCTTATACTGACAGTTAATAAATAACTTAAAATTTGGTTATCTTACGCTAAATTGGCGTCGTTGGTCCTTTATACTAACGATCGTTAAAAATAACTTAAATTTTATTTGTCGTTTTAGTCCATTTTCCGCGTTTTCCGCTGCGGTTTTACTGCAGCTTTAGTTAAGTTTAACGCTTTGATGTTTTCCGCGCGTTTTTATCGTTTTTACGTTTCATTGGCTTTTTACCGCGTTTTTCGTCACCATTTTTCACGTTTTATTCTGTTTTCCGTTCCGATCCGTTCCATTTCCATTCCATTCCATTCCATTCCATTCCATTCCATTCTTTATCCGTTCTTTCATTCCATTTCATCCATTCACGTTCATTCCATTCCATTCCATTGTCCATTCCATTTCCTGTTTCCTCCATTTCATTCCATTCCATTCCGTTCATCCGTTGTTCCATTTCCACGTTTAAATGTTACTGATATCAGCCGCATAATATCGTTTCAGATATTTTAGCCGTTCTACGTTTCATCCATTTTTTTCATCCATTTTATTCACGTTTTATGCGTGTTTACAAAGCCCGGAAAGCGTGAAAAATGGTGAAACCTGGCGGTAAACGAAACAATAAAAACGGATAAATGGAAGCGATGTAGTGAATGGCGATGTTCGCGGAAAACGGGCGAAAAAAACATGTTAAAGACAAATAAAGCGAATGAAATCGTTCACTAATAACTTTTTGTCGCAATCGCTTTAAAACGACTTTCTTTCTTTAAAGTCCGCTGGACCACTATAAACCGGACACTTAAACTTTCGAACTTTTTTAAATCACTGTTTCATGAATAACGTTCGAGATAACTGCGGATATTTGTCATAACGGATAACGATCACTGAAAAATCACTCGAATAACAGTTCACTCGATCTTTCGGATCTTTCGGATCAAGCGATGTTTTTCGATGAACGGATCCGCCGTCATTTTTGCGTGGATCGCCGAAAATCGAAAAGCATTGAAAACGACGGAAAGCGTAGAAAAACCAAATTTTAAGTTATTTTTTAACGATCGTTAGTATAAAGGACCAACGATGCAAGTTTAGCGTAAGATAACCAAATTTTAACTTATTTATTAACGGTGGTTAGCATAAAGGACTAACGATGCAGGTTTTTTTAGTAACGGGTACACAAAAAGGACTAACGATAGAGGTTATTGATAGAATGAGAAAAAAAAAGAATGCTACATACAATGGAAAAAAGTGGCAAGTTAACTACATTTTTAGGTGATTTGCCCTTGAATATAACACTTTGTTATGATGAAGCAAATTTCACGGATGTGTTTAGAAGCTGATTAAGGTTTCACATGTATTTTATCACATAACAAAACCAATTTTATTGAAGAGTTGGTGTTTACACAATCATTATTTTTTATTTCCATGTACCCTTAGTAATCACTAATCATCACAATTTGTGTCGGTGGATTTAACCAGTGTGTCACAGGGTAAGTTAATAAATACGAAGCAACAAAATGTCTCAATGAATAATTTCCGGGTAAGTTAATAAATACGAAGCAACAAAATGTCTCAATGAATAATTTCCTATGGGTTTGCTAATACATAAAGCCCTATAACAAAAAAGTGCACCTTGATTATAACACAAAGCATATGCATTTCACCATAAGAAAAGAGGTAATTAATTAGGTTGTTTGGACTTTGGACAATGATTACGAAACCATAGAAGTTAAGGGTAGCTAGAAAACTCGTTGTATAAAAACCAAACCACAAACCAAACAAAAAAAAGGAGCCTCATTGTACAAAATGGTCTTGCGTGGTTTGAGAAATTCGGTGATTCGATACCTAAGGAGAAAGGTGTAACTCAAACAGAATTTGGTGATCACATAGTTCATTCAACTCAAGACATGATAACCAATTAATGCAGGGTGATGGTAACTCAGTTATAAATTTATAATCCAATAACGATAAAAGAGTTGATGATCATATACGTAAGGTGCCTAAGAATACTAATCTGCCATATTTAATACGAGCCTTTAGTATATTACAAAGCTCATTGCTCTCTATATCTAATCTCAGCCTAATATTGGTTGCTGTAAATATTGAGCATACTTTCCGTGGATACCCAATGCACTTTTGAGTGGCGTCCCAGATATGTATTTAATGTTCATGATTTTGCATCACTGATATTATTTAAGTGTAATGGATTGACTTAGTTGATCAATGTGTAATTATAATAAATGTTCAACAATTCGGGGTTGTGCGGAGTGCACACTTGTATGACGTTATTATGATTATCATTCGGGGCGAAGCCCCGAATGGCGGGGGTCTGGGGGCAGCACCCCTGGTAGCATGGTCCAAGGGGCAGCCCTTGGTATAAAGTGCTATCTTAAAAAAGCACTAGAAAATAAAATTTCCGGTAATTTTACCCCTTATTTTCTAACTGGTTCGGTGGTAATTATAACTGCCATAGGAGTTATAACCGACAGTTGGTTGGTTGGTCATATGTATGATTTCTGGTTCAGTTTTCATAACATATAAAAACATATTCACGTTCTAAACCTGAGTTTTATCCGATTTAAGATTTACGTGGAACCACCGAAATACTTCTGAAAGTGTTTACACGACTCTCAGATTACTGTGATCCAATTTTCTAACATTTAAACTGTCTAGTCACAACTTAAGTTGGAGCTGAAATTTACCCCTTTAAAGCCATTTAATCACCACCTAACGTCAACGATGTTCCTTCTGATAAGTTGCTAACAACAACCCAATAATCACCATCTAACGTCAACGATGTTCTTGAAAGGTTTTATGGATATTTAAATAATAGTATGTCTGGATTCGAACTCGAGACTTCGGGATTGCACACATTACGTATGAGAATTGATGTATATAATTAATATAAATAAAACGTTATTATTATTAATTATTAGTCACGAAATAAAACATAACGGTAGTTAAATAATTAACGAGGTTTGGTTAACGGTTGTTAAATATTAACTAGAAGGACTAAGAATGAAATTAGAAGTCGGGAAGGTTCTAGAATCCTTTTTGGGAGCCTAGGCGTCGGTTGGGGTTCAAACCCAATCCCACACAAACTTGGTCACCAAGTTAAGTTACCTATAAATACAATTCATTGTATTCATTCATAACCTAATCTTTGATCACCAAATAACCTAATTTCTCTCCTCCTCTCTCCCTCTTTGTGTGACCGGTCGAAACACCCAACCTCAAGGGTTTTTTGATTTTGTTCAACTCAAAGATACAAGTGTTGGTTTATTTGTGATTCAAGGAACTAGTTTTTCCACATCAAATCGCTATTAGTACGTGTGTACAAGAACGAAGGACAAGCACGTTTGAGCTTGTGAATCCTTGGTGGTCGATCTTATTAGGGTCGAATTAATTAAACCCTAAAGTTAGGGTTTTGGGTTTTGTTCTTGATTAATCAACGTTTGATTCCTGAATTGCTAAAAGGTACGCGTTTCTTGTTTGGTTAATTAATTACATATATTATTCCTATTGTCTTCCGCTGCATGCTTTGATGATGTTATTTGTTTTATATATATAAATTGTTATGAGTATAAAATCCAACAGTGGCATCACGAGCCGTTAATATGATGTAATTAATTACCGAAACACATAAAATTGAATCTTTATGATTATATGCATGCTTTTTATGGTTTCTAGGGTTTTGAATTAGAAACCCTAATTTTATTAATAAGGGTTGATTACCCTAATTTTATTTTAATTAGGTTTTAATTTTGTAAAACTTGTAGAAAACCTAGGATTGCATGCTAATTTTATGTGGTTAATTAATGAATAATTGTTATGTGCCATGTAATATTCGTATCTTGGGTGATAATTGTTATGCGGAATCCATGGTGGAACATGCATGTTTTGCCATGGAGTATTGTTTATTGGTTATTGATTAATTGTTAAGTGATACACACATGTTTTATTTATTTAATAATTATCAAATTTGGGAAGACCTCAATTATAACTAATAAAAATTCGTTATGTGCTAATTGGTATATTATTAACTTTGGCTTATGCAATCGACTTGTCGATGTATGTGGCTCATCTACCTTGTAGTTGAAAGCCCTAGTTAATATATGCATAATTTTCGTAGAAATTGTTTATTAGAGTTTATCAAAATAATTATGCATGTGGCTAATTGTTTTACATATGTTAAATTGTTTAGTTATATGTTTATATTATTTGAGTGTGTTTAATTTTTATTAAAGTGCTTTTTGTTTATATAAATTGTTTGACATGTTAGTAAGCAAAAAGGGTTTTTTGAATAGAAAATTAAATAGACTAAATAATGGCGAAACTGATTTGTTATCTAAGAATTAATTCTTGAACTTTTAATATTGATTGATGCACTGTACTAAATGGTTAGAACGGCTCACCCACTAGAACAAACTATAAAGGGGTTTTTAAGAAGTGAGCAGTCTCCTGAAAGGATGTCTAAGGTTATGCTATCTGCTACGGTCCTCTCGCCCTCTGTGAGTTCGATTGGAGCTACCTAGTATAACCATTCAATGTACGAAGCATCTTAGTGCAAAGTTGTAAGTTTCTCAGCGCATCGATTAAAACTTTGTAGAATTCAATCTTAGCAATTAAAAATCTTTATGTAAGTTTTTCGAAATATTATGTTATAAAGTTGTATGCATGCTTCTTTATACATAAGTTTTGATTACACGTCAAAAATTGTACCCTTTAAAATTTAAGTTTATGTCATCTAATGATATGAAACACTTGAAGTTGTAATTTAGTTATGTGAGACCTTGATCTAGATTACAATAACGAGGTGAATTATTTTGTTGTGTGAGACCTCAGCTTTATGATTTGCAGTTTCTAAATTAGATAACTTAATTAAGTTGTTAGTGAGACCTAAGGCTTAAGGCATAAGATGGGATGAAACATGCTTACGTTTTGCATTAATTGTTTTGGCAAAATTGTAAATCCCATAACTTTTGGAATTGAAAACTTGTTTGTCAATTATCGTTTTCAACGATTACCTATTCTATACTTTCACCACTAGCAGATCAACTGATGTGGTGAAACTATGATAATGAGGATCCAAAATTCAAGGAAAATTCTATGGTTAATATTTATATTGACCAAAGGGTATTTTATTTTCTTGAATGTTTACTTATCGAAAGTACTAACTTTTGAACTTTTTTTCTGTAGAAATGGCTCAAAATTTGAATCGCACTAGCCTCGTCGTTCAAATCTATGTTTGATCGAGAGAAATTATTGTAGCACGAATTTCAATGATTGGTATCGGCAACTAAGAATTGTCTTGAGGGTTGCCAAAAGACTCAATTATTTAACTACGCCTTGTCCTCCTGAACTGCAGCTGATGCTCTTCTGAAGCACAGTGCATGGCAATCGAGTATGACAAGTATAATGAGGTCGCTTGCATTATGCTCGGGAGTATGAACTCAAGCTTGCAAAAGCAGTTTGAGAATTACTTCCCTAATCTCATGCTTGAAGAATTGAAAAGGTTGTTTGAAAAGCACTGTTGTAGAGTATGATTTGATAGATGCTCTTCATAGTTGCAAGCAAGGAGGGGAAACCTGGCATGCTTGCACGGAAATGATGAGTTACATGGACGGTTGGGCGTTTGAACTATGTCTACCCTAATGACATACAAATTGGCCTTATCAACAGATCCCTTAATAAGGAGTTTGATGGTTTCGTGCGTAATTATAATATGCATTGCAGGGAAGACGATCGATGAGGTACATGCAATGCTCATTGATTACGAAAAGGTTTGCCCGAAGGCTTCTGCGGTTTTGACCATCCAGAAGGGTAGAATTTCTAAGCCTAATAAGCCGTTAGCGAACAAGAAAGGGAAAGGTAAGGGTAAAAGCGATAAGGAAAACAAGTTATGACTTATCAGCAAGAACCAAAAAGTACCCTTCCAAGAAGCGTGAAAATCGAAGAAGGATATGGCTTGTCATCAACTGCAGAGGTTGGACACTGGAAGAGGAATTGTCCACTGTACCTTGATGAGTTGCGCAATAAGAGGTTATAAAAATCTGGCCTTGTGATTACTTCAGTACTCTTTTGATGATAGAATTATTTGCTTTTCCTCATAAAATAAATTCTGGGTATATGATCTGGATGTGGTATTCACATATGTAATACACCGCAGGGACTTAGAGGAGCAAGGAAGCTTGCCTATGGACAGCAATACCTGCATGTGGGTAATGGAGCACATGCAGTCGTTGAAGCTATAGGCCGCGTTTGATTTAGTTTTACCTTCGGGTTTAATACTGTCATTAAACGATTGTCATTACGCACCTTCCATTGTTAGGGGTGTCGTTTCGTTTTTCTTGTTAAAAGATATTGGTTTCGTTCATACATTCTGATAATGGAATTTTGTTTCTTTAAATGATGTTTTTTACTTTAATGTTATTCCAGTAAATGGTGTGTTTGAAATTGATTTGCATAATAATGTGAATGATAAAAATAATTTTGTCTTTAGCATCAATAATAAAAGAATCAAAGGTGATTTGGATTCTTCATTTCTTTGGCATTGTAGACTTGTTCATATAGGCAAGAAAGCGCTGCAATTTTAACACGATGGGCTTTTGCAAGACATCAATGATGAATCATTTGATAAATGCGAATCTTGCATATCTGGGAAGATGACCAAGAAACCTTTACAAATAGTTTAGAAAGGGCTCGATCTTCTTGGTGTGATACATACTGACGTATGTGTACCACTAAGACATGTGTCAAGAAAGGGTGCTTACTTCTTCCCTTTACTTGATGATTTCAGTCGTTATGGTTATGTTCTTAAACATAAACATGAAGTCTTTGAAACATTTAAGGTATTTAAGAGTGAAGTAGAACTGCAACTAGGAAAGATGATTAAAGCTCTTCGATCCGATAGAGGTGGTGAATATTTAAGCCAAGAGTTTAAAGATTATCTAGCTGAGTGTGGTATCGTCCAGCAACTCACATCTCCATACTCCACAACAAAATGGTGTATCTGAGAGAAGGAATCGTACATTGCTAGACATGGTGCGATCGATGTTTAATCTTACAACTCTTCCTTTATCCTTTTTGGATTATGCTTTAGAGCTGCTTTCGCATATTGAATATGGTTCCAACTAAGAAGGTTGATAAGACTCCTTATGAAGTATGGTATGGGAAACCTCCCAACTTGTCTTACTTAAAGGCCTGGGGTTGTGAGGCGTTTGTTAAACGTGACTCTGGCGATAAGTGCAACCTAGATTTGTTAAGTGTATCTTAAGTAGGATAGGAAACTATGGGTTACTACTTTTACTTTCCAACTGAAAACAAAGTAATTGTTGCTAGGTATGGAGACTTTCTTGAAAAGGATCTCATATCTCATGAATTCAGTGGGAGAATTTATGATCTGGAAGATGATCAAGAAGATACAACACCTTCTGAAAACACTAGCCAACCTCAAGTAGAACACGAAAGTTGCAGTTCCACCGAGATTGAAGTGGTTCCCATTCGTAGATCTTCAAGAACTACGCGTGCACTTGAGCGTCTATGTCTCAACGTAGAAGCTGAGGAATATATGTTAAGGGATCTTGGTGAACCGCTAACTATAAAGCTGCCATGATGAGTCCGAAAATGAGAAATGGCGAGTTGCAATAAATGGGAAATGCAATCCATGAAAGATAATGAAGTGCGGATAGAGGTTGACTTACCTCCAAATGCTAAGGTAGTTGGAAGTAAGTGGCTCTTTAAGATAAAGACTGACATGGATGGCAATGCACACACCTATAAAGCTCGTCTTGTAGCTCAAGGTTATACTCAAACCTATGGGGTAGACTACGAGGAGACATTTTCTCCTGTAGGAGACATTAGAGCTATTAGGATTCTTATAGCCATAGCTGCGTACTATGACTATGAGAAATGGCAAATGGATGTAAAACGCCTTCTTAAACGGTCGCCTAGATGAGGACATCTATATGGCGGCGCACTGAAGGTTTGTGAATCCAAAGTATCCGAAGCGTGTATGCAAACTTCAAAGATCCATTTATGGATTGAAGCAAGCATCAAGGCAATGGAACAAGAAGTTTGATGAAGAAATCAAGAAATTTGGTTTCACTTAAAATCTTGATGAGCCATGTGTGTATCACAGCTAGTTAGGAGTAATGTTATTTTCCTTGTCTTATATGTCGATGACATATTGATCATGGGAAAGACATTCCAAGTATGCAAGATGTTAAGTCTTATCTTGGAGAGTGCTTTTCAATGAAGGACTTAGGGCGACATTTATTCTGGAATCAAGATCTACGAGATAGATCAAGGCGGTTAATTGGACTAAGCCAAAGTGCTTACATTGATAAAATATTGAAGAGATTCAATATGCAAAATTCCAAGAAGGGATATTTGCCAATGCAAGTTGAACATGGCTTAAGTAATAAATATATGCGCGTCAACACACGAAGAGGTGGCTACATGAAGAAAGTTCCTTATGCCTCGGTATAGGATCTATCATGTATCTTTGTAAGATGTACAAGGCGATGTGGCGTTTGCACAAAATATCACCGGTCGATATCAGAACCCGGTGTGAACTGGCAAGCTGTTAAGAACATTCTTAAGTATCTAAGGGCTACTAAAGAAATGTTTCTATTGTATGGAGGAAATCCGGAGCTTGATGTTACAGGTTTTGCGATCGTCTTTCCAAAGCTGATAAAGATGATCGAAGTCTCACTGGTTATGTCTTTGTCATTAATGGAGGAGCATTATTTGGAAGAGCAAGAAGCAAACAGTTGCGATGTCTATTCTGAAGCTGAGTACATAGCTGCTTCTGAAGCTGCGATGGAAGCTGTTTGGATTAGGAAATTCATTTCGGGACTCGGAGTAATGCCCTCAATCGAATTACCTTTAAATGTGTATTGTGACAACTCCGCTGCAATAACATTTGCCAATGAGCCTGGAGTCATGAAGGGCGCCAGACATTTTCCTCGTCGGTATCACTATGTTCGAGAACAAGTCGACATAGGTGAAATCAATCTACTCAAAGTTCATACAGATGATAATCTAGTTGATCCCTTTACGAAGCCTTTGCCAAAAGAAAAACTTACTAACCATGCTGATGGGATAGGTCTTCGTTTAGCTAGTAGTTTCATGCAGATCTGTGATTAGTATTTGGATAAAGGATGTTATGAACAAATATTACTTTAATGAAATAAAATAGTTGTTATGTTTATTTTTCATTTTTTTAATATTATATCCTATATTTGCATGTTTAATCCGTGAATAACTTATGTTATTCTAAATAGTCCGTTGTCGATCAATGATATGGGAATGTCATTGAATTAAGACAAATCTGAGTTTTGGTAGAATATACTTTTAAAGTATATTGATGCGTGGGACATACCAGATTCACATGATATTCAATGAATTGAATATAAGACTCATCCCAACTTTACATGATGATACTTTTGGATTTTGTCATTAAGTATATCATGAAGTGTTTATCCTCAGACTTGAGATACCGGATAAGCTGATATGAATGTAGTGCATTTGTGTAAGATAGTCTAACGCTATCCGTAACTGGTAATTATAAGGGCTATTTTAGGGTGTTGCAAAATTCATGAGTTATGTTTGTAGTCAAGAGAATTTGTTCCTTTGAATTTGTTTCAAAGCATAATACTATTTTGGGCCCCTCGTAGGGTTGACAAGATGTTTGTATGGCCATACCCAAGATCTATCCGGAATACGTTCAGATGATTTGGTAATCTTGTTCAATCATATACAACGAGAAACAGAATGATTAACTTATGAAATGACTTAATCCATATTCATAATTAATATAGTATTAGTAACAAAAGGATAAGTAAAATGATGAATCATTAAATGGTTTTTTCCAGGAGACCATACTCGATTCAATCTAGGGGCGTTGGCGTGTGAAAGCTAGACTAACCAATGTCATTACTATATTTAGTAATATCCAAGTGGGAGCTGAAAGGTTTTATGGTTATTTAAATAATAGTATGTGCGGATTGAACTCGAGACTTCGGGATTGCACACATTACGTATGAGAATTGATGTATATAATTAATATAAATAAAACGTTATTATTATTAATTATTAGTCACGAAATAAAACATAACGATAGTTAAATAATTAACGAGGTTTGGTTGACGGTCGTTAAATATTAACTAGAAGGACTAAGAATGAAATTAGAAGTCGGGAAGGTTCTAGAATCCCTTTTGGGAGCCTAGGCCGATCGGTTGGGGTTTACAAACCCAATCCCACACAAACTTGGTCACTAAGTTAAGTTACCTATAAATACAATTCATTGTATTCATTCATAACCTAATCTTGGATCACCAAATAACCTAATTTCTCTCCTCCTCTCTCCCTCTTTGTTGTGTGGGGTGAAACACCCAACCTCAAGGGTTTTTCGATTTTGTTCAACTCAAAGATACAAGTGTTGGTTTATTTGTGATTCAAGGAACTAGCTTTTCCACATCAAATCGCTATTAGTACGTGTGTACAAGAACGAAGGACAAGCACGTTTGAGCTTGTGAATCCTTGGTGGTCGATCTTATTAGGGTCGAATTAATTAAACCCTAAAGTTAGGGTTTTGGGTTTTGTTCTTGATTAATCAACGTTTGATTCCTGAATTGCTAAAAGGTACGCGTTTCTTGTTTGGTTAATTAATTACATATATTATTCCTATTGTCTTCCGCTGCATGCTTTGATGATGTTATTTGTTTTATATATATAAATTGTTATGAGTATAAAATCCAACAGTTCTTTCATTATAAGTTAGTGAAATCAAGCGATCAAGTTGGTCGTAGTTCATCACATTGGTGTTCATGTGGAATAATGATATTGAATGTTCAAAGCCTAGGTTTGGAGTTCATCTAACAAGTATCAACATAAATGTAAAAAGTGTCACTGACGTTTAAGGTTTTAGTTGTCTAAACTCCAAAGTGATTACAGCGGAAACAGAACAGTTTGCTGCAGAAATAGTAGACCTCAAAAGCTTTTGCTGACATCCCACATCGCTCAATAAAGAAACTTGTGATATGTTTATATGTACCACTTGGAACCAAAATCATCGCCGAGCTCAGTAACGTGAGCTTGTAACTCAAGTGTGGGCTTTAAAGTGGGATGGACTGTGATGGAGCCAAGATTGGTTGGGTCGCTGTTGCAATATCCGGCTTGCCCATTCCAAGTCAAGAGTTGGACCATGTGATTCGAGCGAAGGCTTGGGTCACCTGGTTCCTAGAGTAGAGGGCAATGCGTTAGGCTGGTTTCACAGAGCTGCGAATACTTCTCGCTCTTGACAGTAGAAGGATAACGAGTCGGTGCACTCTTGACCCAAATAACCAGCTTGGATCCTTCTAATGGACTCCTACTTTTTTTTTTCTATGCACAATCTAAGTTTGATGAATCCATGTAGGCTAGGATGAATTTATCATCTCGTGGAGAGTGAATGTTTCAAATCAGCATCAATGAAAAGTTCCAGTGGGTTTACCACGACTCTAGTGACTTAGATCATATCCCCCATTTGACCAGATATCTTTATCCATATTTTAAATGAAGTTTTAAAACTTTGTTTTTAGAGATATAAAAGGCAAACGTTAATAACCCAAATGCCTTACATCCTTTTCCTATCGACACATAAAAAGGGAAAAATAACAAACAAAAAAATATTTCCTTTTGATTTCAGATATAATTTGCGCTAATTTTGAAGAACAACATGACGATCGAGTTGTCACTCACTTAATCATGAGTATGAGAACCTTAGTTTTGTCGGTGATATAAAACTGTGGCTCTAAATCCACATCTGTAATCTTTCTAATAGCATAAGGGACAGACACATACACAATTAACATCAATATATGATACAAGCTTCCATAAAAAAATGCAAATCCCCATCAAACCTTAATCAGTTTTGAAAACTTCTCATAGGGCTTCTAGCACACGGTTATCTGTTTCTTGCACGAAAAACCTTGGCAGGCTCAAACCCGAATCAATTTCAATGGTATTTTCTTCAAATAAGCCCTCTCATTTATACCCAACATCAATTCTCCAAAAGCACAAATTTCCAACTAAGTTTTCAGCACTTGGCAATTGGGATGACGTGAGTTTTGATCATTTCATCAAGTTGTCCTGTTCTATACACACAAGAATTGCAGTGGGAGATAGCTTCTCGAGATATTGTCTGTGTTGGTCTAGTTGAGTGTCTTCACAAATTGTCCTGTGATAATCAGGGTTTAATACAAGATCCATTCATGAACCATTGATGCTGGACTGCTTTGAATCAATTCTCGTAAGAGGTTTAGCACATCAGTTAATGAGTTTAGATAAGCTGACAGATTTGTAATGTTTATTGTCAAAAGAGCAAGAAGTGTTTGCAGGAAAAAAGTGGAAGCCCATTTAGATGGAGCCAAGCTGGTTATTGTCAAGAGCAAGAAGTGTTTGCAGCTCTGTGAAGCCTACTCTAGGGAACCAAGTGAATAGAGCCTTCGAAATCACGTAGTATATTCACATGGTCCAACACCTCTACTTAGGAACCAGGTAAGTAAAGCGACTCTTGACTTGGAATGGCAAGCCTGACCAGTGAGCCCTTTGCTCCACTAACAAGGTCCAACTCTTGACTTGGAAATGGCAAGCCAGATATTGCATCATCTTTTTTTTGTAACACAACCAATCTTAGCTCGATCACAGTCCAACCACTTTATAGACCTCACTTGAGTTACAAGCTCACGTTACTGAGCTCAGCGATGAGTTTTGTTCCAAGTGAGCATATAAACATGTGTCAAGTTTCCTTAATGAGCGATGTGGGACGTCAACAAAATCTTTTAAGGTCCACTATTTCTGCCAAATAATCCATACACTTTGTGTTTATGCAGGTGAACTTTTTCAGCCTTGGTAAAAAAACGGTGTTAATATATTTTGCTTTTCTATTAGTGGTGTCATTTTTGGCGAAAGAAGAAGAATGCCACTGGAGTTTCACAAAGTTGGAGAAGGATAAAGATCTCGAGTCAAATGGCAACTCTAGAGATTCTACTTGGATCAAATGTGTTGTGCCCCAAAAGCTTTGATGCATTCACTTTCCATGAGGTGATAAATCCACTCAAACTTCTGACATACCATACTTGGACTGAATGTGTTGTTCCAAACTGATAACGTGATTGTACTTTACTTTGTGTTCCGTAACCTCTTGGACAAGAACCAAATCAACTTGATTGTGATTTATCAACTTGATCTATAATTGAGTGAGAACTTGATCGTCATGTTGGTCTTCGAACTCTCGTAGCCTCATCTTCGTTTTCAGAGTAACTGCGGATTTTACAATACATCTTCTTATAACAAAACTGTGCGACATACTTACATTGACGATATTCCTTACCTCTTAACTTTTCTTTTACATTTGAGTGTATATACATCTTTCTACAACCAAAATAAAAAGTTCATACCATAAAGTATACTAGTTCCATTTGAAACATTAACAGTTTAAGAACAGTGGCAAAGGTCACAAGCAAATTTCACAAAGTATTTCCTTAGAATCAATATAAAGCCCAAAAGACATGTTTAATTTAGGACTCACATTCTATCATGTCTTTAATTGGGATGACATGATAAAGAACCTCCAACTCTCCAAGTATTGAACCTTCCAAATCTTATTAACATTCGGCCGAAGGAACTTGTTTGACGAAGAACGGCCCCTTATGGCCTTTTGTATATGAAGTTTGGAAATATTGATTCTTAGTATTCAAGTTTGGAAGACACACAACATTGAGTGAACCTTTTCTATGATGATAATTATGTGGTTCTAGCGGAAGGAACAATGTAAATAAAGTTTCTCTGGTTAAGGTTATTAGAGTTCTTATATATGATATGAAAGTTAACATTATCTATCTACATTATTATTGGTTAGTTGTTGTTATGGGCTATAATGTAGGATACACATCATCACTTTTTAGCTAGTTGTGAATCAGGTGTGGAATGTCTGGAATAACTATACAAAAGTTCGATGAAAAAATTAACAAATTTTTTGAAGTACAGTGACTAGTTTGTAGTGTATAATTGTAGAGTAGTTTGACTAGGAAAAAGTGTGAAAGTACAAAACTAATAGAGTCAATGTTCCCTATGGTTTCACATTGAGAATAACTAATTGAAGTCCGTCAAGCAAAAAGGAAGTTTGATTGCTAAAGAATAACTAATTGTAATGACATCTTGTTTCTCATGTCTGATAAAAGCTGATATATTTCTGAATAGATTGATCCGCTTAGTGTGCAGCTGAAATTTTTGTATGAAATTAATAATTCACATTGATTAAGACAAAGCACTGATGACATGTATAAGGGTGTGTTTGGTAAAAGTAGCAGTGAGCAGTAGCAGTGAGCTGTGAGCAGTAGCTGTGAGCTGTACAACTCAACGCTCACAGCTTTTTAAAGAAGCATTGGAAAAATGAGCATTCCTAAAAAATTGTAAAGCTCAACGCTCCTTTACCAAACGAACAATAAAAATAAAAAAGCTCATTGCTCACCGCTCATCGCCCCAAAATGCTCCAAAAAGCTTCGCGCCAAACATAGCCTAAAGCAGTCGTCAAAGTAGAGAACTAAAGGTTAACTGGCATGCATCCCACATCGCTTGACCAAAGAAACTAAGTAAAAGGATACTGCTATTAACAACCAAGGCCCAAGGAGATACAAGGCATACCTTTCTCGGCCTTTTGGCTAAGATCAAGTGTAGTATCTGTTCTTATCAGTTTAATATCTGATATGTGAGCCATCGGCTCACTCGATATTAATCTTATTTTTTATGGGGAAAAGACCCATCACAATAGCTTGCTATTGGGGTCTTTGCGAGTCGCCTTGGTGTTGCACTATTGCCTTGGCCTGGCTCACCCCTCCAATTCTAGTATAACAATGTTTTGTAATATGGTTAATGTATCAAACAAAAAAACTTGAAATGAAATGCGCAAGAACAGTTGCAGATTTCATACTGGAAAGTTGAGTTACCAACAGGAGAAGTCTTAAAACATTACAATTCTGTCAGCTTATCTAAACTCATTAACTGATGCGCCAAACCTCTTACTAGAATTGATTCAAAGCAGTTCATGAATGGATCTTGTATTTAACCCTGATTATCACATGACAATTTATGAATACACTCAACTAGACCAACACAGACTATCTCGAGAAGCTGTATCTCCCACTGCAATTCTTGTGTGTATAGAACAGGACAACTTGATGAAATGATCAAAACTCACGTTATCCCAATTGCCAAGTGCTGAAAACTTAGTTGGAAATTCATGCTTTTGGAGAAATGACAGTGGGTATAAATGAGAGGGCTTGTTTGAAGAAATTACCATTGAAATTGATTCAGGTTCTAGCCCGCCAAGGTTGTTCGGGAAAGAAACAGCTAACCGTGTGCTAGAAGCCCTATGAGACGTTTTCGAAACTGATTAAGGCTTGATTGGAACTTGCATTATGAAAGCTTGTATCATGTATTGATGTGTGATTGTGTATGTGTCTGTCCCTTATGGAATTAGAAAGATTACAGATGTGGATTTAGAGCCACATTTTATAGCACCGATAAAACTAAGGTTCTCATACTCATGATTAAGTGAGTGACAACTCGATCGTCATGTTGTTCTTCAAAATTAGAGCAAATTATATCGGAAATCAAAAGAAAAGATCTTTTTGTTTGTTTGTTATTTTTCCCTTTTTACGTGTCGATAGGACATGGATGTAAGGCATTTGGGTCATGGTATCATGGTTATAAAGCTTGCGCCTTTCATATCTCTAAATGAAAGTTCTTAAACTTCATATTCACATTTGTGTTCAGTCAAACTGGAAGCTGAGATGTAAAAATGATGATCAATCGAGTGAAGGATTAAAACTACATATTCAAATTTAGGAATAAAAGTATTAAATACTCCTTGTAGAGGAAACAAATAAACAGTCAAGAGGATTGAGTAACAGATTGAACCTAGCTAGTACGTTTTTATTCCGAAACCTTGGTTATTACTGTGATAGTTGCAGAGCCAGATAGTCTGTACACAGCTTTAGTTGGAGTTGATATTCACACTGTTTAAATTGATGAATCACCATCTAACGTCAAATGAGGTTGCCTCTAATCAGTTGATAAAAGCGACCCAATAATGAAAAAATATGAATCGTTGTATTTTCAGAATAATATAATTATTGCAGGTCTTCTATAATAACTATATACTGTCAAATCATTTATCCCATAAAATCAGCAAACATCGTCCCTTCAGGGACATTCGATAAAACTGGAATGATACAGAGAAGATTAGCACAGCCCCAGTGCAAGGATGACACGCACAAATATAGCAATGGTCCAATTTTTTTCACCTAAACGGCTGCCGTAACTGTTTCTTTTTTTCTTGTCTGCTGATTTTAGCAATATTTTTTTTTACATATGCAATTGTTTTGTTTCTTTCAGTTATGAACTGTTAACACCACTTGTTTTTGGAACATAAAATTTATGGAAATTGGAGAAGTATCATAATCCCATTTGACACCACATGGGTTCTAAAGAAAAAAACATATTTGATTTATTTGATGAACATTACAAATTCGAAGCAGGATATATACAAGATGGATAAAGATATCTGGTCAAATGGTTACCTTATTTGCTGAAAAACTAGTTAAAAGGGGGATATGATCTAAGTCACTAGATAATTATATACATTTGTGTAATAACCATGATTCTCTAAGAGCGCGTAGAGCCGTGGTAACCCACTTCCGCTTTTCATTGATGCTGATTTGAAACCTTCACTATCCATGAGATGATAAATTCACCCTAGCTTACATAGATTCATCAAACTTGGATTGTGCATGCAAATTTCACAAAGTATTTCCTTAGAATCAATATAAAGCCCAAAAGACATGTTTAATTTAGGACTCACATTCTATCATGTCTTTAATTGGGATGACATGATAAAGAACCTCCAACTCTCCAAGTATTGAACCTTCCAAATCTTATTAACATTCGGCCGAAGGAACTTGTTTGACGAAGAACGGCCCCTTATGGCCTTTTGTATATGAAGTTTGGAAATATTAGATTCTTAGTATTCAAGTTTGGAAGACACACAACATTGAGTGAACCTTTTCTATGATGATAATTATGTGGTTCTAGCGGAAGGAACAATGTAAATAAAGTTTCTCTGGTTAAGGTTATTAGAGTTCTTATATATGATATGAAAGTTAACATTATCTATCTACATTATTATTGGTTAGTTGTTGTTATGGGCTATAATGTAGGATACACATCATCACTTTTTAGCTAGTTGTGAATCAGGTGTGGAATGTCTGGAATAACTATACAAAAGTTCGATGAAAAAATTAACAAATTTTTTGAAGTACAGTGACTAGTTTGTAGTGTATAATTGTAGAGTAGTTTGACTAGGAAAAAGTGTGAAAGTACAAAACTAATAGAGTCAATGTTCCCTATGGTTTCACATTGAGAATAACTAATTGAAGTCCGTCAAGCAAAAAGGAAGTTTGATTGCTAAAGAATAACTAATTGTAATGACATCTTGTTTCTCATGTCTGATAAAAGCTGATATATTTCTGAATAGATTGATCCGCGTAGTGTGCAGCTGAAATTTTTGTATGAAATTAATAATTCACATTGATTAAGACAAAGCACTGATGACATGTATAAAGCAGTCAAAGTAGAGAACTAAAGGTTAACTGGTATGCATCCCACATCGCTTGACCAAAGAAACTAAGTAAAAGGATACTGCTATTAACAACCAAGGCCCAAGGAGATACAAGGCATACCTTTCTCGGCCTTTTGGCTAAGATCAAGTGTAGTATCTGTTCTTATCAGTTTAATATCTGATATGTGAGCCATCGGCTCACTCGATATTAATCTTATTTTTTATGGGGAAAAGACCCATCACAATAGCTTGCTATTGGGGTCTTTGCGAGTCGCCTTGGTGTTGCACTATTGCCTTGGCCTGGCTCACCCCTCCAATTCTAGTATAACAATGTTTTGTAATATGGTTAATGTATCAAACAAAAAAACTTGAAATGAAATGCGCAAGAACAGTTGCAGATTTCATACTGGAAAGTTGAGTTACCAACAGGAGAAGTCTTAAAACATTACAATTCTGTCAGCTTATCTAAACTCATTAACTGATGCGCCAAACCTCTTACTAGAATTGATTCAAAGCAGTTCATGAATGGATCTTGTATTTAACCCTGATTATCACATGACAATTTATGAATACACTCAACTAGACCAACACAGACTATCTCGAGAAGCTGTATCTCCCACTGCAATTCTTGTGTGTATAGAACAGGACAACTTGATGAAATGATCAAAACTCACGTTATCCCAATTGCCAAGTGCTGAAAACTTAGTTCGAAATTCATGCTTTTGGAGAAATGACAGTGGGTATAAATGAGAGGGCTTGTTTGAAGAAATTACCATTGAAATTGATTCAGGTTCTAGCCCGCCAAGGTTGTTCGGGAAAGAAACAGCTAACCGTGTGCTAGAAGCCCTATGAGACGTTTTCGAAACTGATTAAGGCTTGATTGGAACTTGCATTATGAAAGCTTGTATCATGTATTGATGTGTGATTGTGTATGTGTCTGTCCCTTATGGAATTAGAAAGATTACAGATGTGAATTTAGAGCCACATTTTATAGCACCGATAAAACTAAGGTTCTCATACTCATGATTAAGTGAGTGACAACTCGATCGTCATGTTGTTCTTCAAAATTAGAGCAAATTATATCGGAAATCAAAAGAAAAGATCTTTTTGTTTGTTTGTTATTTTTCCCTTTTTACGTGTCGATAGGACATGGATGTAAGGCATTTGGGTCATGGTATCATGGTTATAAAGCTTGCGCCTTTCATATCTCTAAATGAAAGTTCTTAAACTTCATATTCACATTTGTGTTCAGTCAAACTGGAAGCTGAGATGTAAAAATGATGATCAATCGAGTGAAGGATTAAAACTACATATTCAAATTTAGGAATAAAAGTATTAAATACTCCTTGTAGAGGAAACAAATAAACAGTCAAGAGGATTGAGTAACAGATTGAACCTAGCTAGTACGTTTTTATTCCGAAACCTTGGTTATTACTGTGATAGTTGCAGAGCCAGATAGTCTGTACACAGCTTTAGTTGGAGTTGATATTCACACTGTTTAAATTGATGAATCACCATCTAACGTCAAATGAGGTTGCCTCTAATCAGTTGATAAAAGCGACCCAATAATGAAAAAATATGAATCGTTGTATTTTCAGAATAATATAATTATTGCAGGTCTTCTATAATAACTATATACTGTCAAATCATTTATCCCATAAAATCAGCAAACATCGTCCCTTCAGGGACATTCGATAAAACTGGAATGATACAGAGAAGATTAGCACAGCCCCAGTGCAAGGATGACACGCACAAATATAGCAATGGTCCAATTTTTTTCACCTAAACGGCTGCCGTAACTGTTTCTTTTTTTCTTGTCTGCTGATTTTAGCAATATTTTTTTTTACATATGCAATTGTTTTGTTTCTTTCAGTTATGAACTGTTAACACCACTTGTTTTTGGAACATAAAATTTATGGAAATTGGAGAAGTATCATAATCCCATTTGACACCACATGGGTTCTTAAGAAAAAAACATATTTGATTTATTTGATGAACATTACAAATTCGAAGCAGGATATATACAAGATGGATAAAGATATCTGGTCAAATGGTTACCTTATTTGCTGAAAAACTAGTTAAAAGGGGGATATGATCTAAGTCACTAGATAATTATATACATTTGTGTAATAACCATGATTCTCTAAGAGCGCGTAGAGCCGTGGTAACCCACTTCCGCTTTTCATTGATGCTGATTTGAAACCTTCACTATCCATGAGATGATAAATTCACCCTAGCTTACATAGATTCATCAAACTTGGATTGTGCATGCAAATTTCACAAAGTATTTCCTTAGAATCAATATAAAGCCCAAAAGACATGTTTAATTTAGGACTCACATTCTATCATGTCTTTAATTGGGATGACATGATAAAGAACCTCCAACTCTCCAAGTATTGAACCTTCCAAATCTTATTAACATTCGGCCGAAGGAACTTGTTTGACGAAGAACGGCCCCTTATGGCCTTTTGTATATGAAGTTTGGAAATATTAGATTCTTAGTATTCAAGTTTGGAAGACACACAACATTGAGTGAACCTTTTCTATGATGATAATTATGTGGTTCTAGCGGAAGGAACAATGTAAATAAAGTTTCTCTGGTTAAGGTTATTAGAGTTCTTATATATGATATGAAAGTTAACATTATCTATCTACATTATTATTGGTTAGTTGTTGTTATGGGCTATAATGTAGGATACACATCATCACTTTTTAGCTAGTTGTGAATCAGGTGTGGAATGTCTGGAATAACTATACAAAAGTTCGATGAAAAAATTAACAAATTTTTTGAAGTACAGTGACTAGTTTGTAGTGTATAATTGTAGAGTAGTTTGACTAGGAAAAAGTGTGAAAGTACAAAACTAATAGAGTCAATGTTCCCTATGGTTTCACATTGAGAATAACTAATTGAAGTCCGTCAAGCAAAAAGGAAGTTTGATTGCTAAAGAATAACTAATTGTAATGACATCTTGTTTCTCATGTCTGATAAAAGCTGATATATTTCTGAATAGATTGATCCGCGTAGTGTGCAGCTGAAATTTTTGTATGAAATTAATAATTCACATTGATTAAGACAAAGCACTGATGACATGTATAAAGCAGTCAAAGTAGAGAACTAAAGGTTAACTGGTATGCATCCCACATCGCTTGACCAAAGAAACTAAGTAAAAGGATACTGCTATAACAACCAAGGCCCAAGGAGATACAAGGCATACCTTTCTCGGCCTTTTGGCTAAGATCAAGTGTAGTATCTGTTCTTATCAGTTTAATATCTGATATGTGAGCCATCGGCTCACTCGATATTAATCTTATTTTTTATGGAGAAAGACCCACCACAATAGCTTGCTATTGGGGTCTTTGCGAGTCGTCTTGGCGTTGCACTATTGCCTTGGCCTGGCTCACCCCTCCAATTCTAGTATAACATTGTTTTGTAGTATGGCTGTATCAAATCAAACCAAAAACCTTGAAACGAGACGCCCAAGATCAGTTGCAGATTTCATACTGAAAAGTAGGCCATAGTGCCATACATTGCTGAGTCACCAACAGGAGAAGTCTTTAAACATTACAACTCTGTCGAATGGATCTTGTATTTAACCCTGATTATCACATGACAATTTATGAAGACACTCAACTAGACCAACACAGACAATTCAGAGGCGGAGATAAAGGGGGTCCGGGGGTCAAGTGACCCCCAGGCGAAAAAAAGTGTAGTGTAAATTTCAAAATTTTCTAGTTATTTTTGTAATTTGCCCCTCTAACGAATCAATTTTTAGTGTAGTTTCTAAACATTATCATATTTTGCCCCCTCGACAAAAACTTTCTGGCTCCGCCCCGGATGTAAGGCATTTGGGTCATGGTATAATGGTTATAACATCTTGCATTTCATATCTCTAAACTGGAAGTTCTAAAACTACATATTAACATTTGTGTTCAGTCAAACTGGAAGTTGAGATGTAAAATAGATTATCAATCGAGTGAAGAACTAAAACTACATATTCAGATTTAGGGATAAAAGTATTAAATACTCCTTGTAGAGGAAACAAATAAACAGTCACGAGGATTGAGTAACAGATTGAACCTAGTACATTTTTATTCCGAAACCTTGGTTATTTGATAGTTGCAGATAGTCTGTACACAGCTTCAGTTGGAGTTGATATTCACACCCGATGAATCACCATCTAATGTCAAATGAGGTTCCCTCTAATCAATTGATAAAAGCGACCCAATAATGAAAAAGTATTTATCATTGTATTTTTAGAATAATATAACTATTGCAGGTCTTCTCTAATAACTAAAATAGTGATACTGTCAAATCGCTTATCCCATAAAATCAGCTAACATCGTCCCTTCAGGGAAATTTGATAAAACTGGAATGATACAGAGAAGATTAGCACAGCCCCAGTGCAAGGATGACACGCATAAATTGAGAAATGGTCAATTTTTTTTTTCACCTAAACCGCTGCCATAACTCTGTTTCTTTTTTTCTTGTCTGCTGATTTTAGCAATAGTCTTTTTTACCTATGCAATTGTTTTGTTTCTTTCAGTTATGAACTGTTAACACCACTTGTTTTTGGAACATAAAATTTATGGAAATTGAATAAGTATCATAATCCCATTTGACACCACTTGGGTTCTTAAGAAAAAACATATTTGATTTATTATATGAACATTACGACTTACAAGCTTTAGTAAACCAATGATGTTTATCTGTTCATTTTGAAGAATATTATCAAAACGTCCACAAACTCAGAGCAGGATATATACAAGATGGATAAAGATATCTTGTCAAATGGTTACCTTTTTTACTGAAAAACAAGTTAAAAGGGGGATATGATCTAAATCACTAGACAAGTTAAAGATATCTGCTCAAATGGTGTAATAACCATGATTCTCTAAGCTAGCGTGCGTAGAGCCGTGGTAACCCACTGCCACTTTTCATTGATGCTGATTTGAAACGTTCACTGTCCATGAGATGATAAATTCACACTAGCTTACATGGATTCATCAAACTTGGATTGCGCATGCATATCTCATGAAGGAAAAAAAAAAAAAAAAAAAAAAGGAGTCCTTTAGAAGGTTATTTGGGTCAAGAGAGCACCAACTCGTTATCCTTCCACTGTCGAGAGCGAGAAGTTTTCGCAGCTCTGTAAAACAGAGCTAACGCATTGCCCTCTACTCTAGGAACCAAGTGGTGGCCCGAGCTTTCACTCAAACCACATAGTCCAACTCTCGACTTGGAATGGGCAAGTCAGATATTGCAACAGCTCGACCCAACCAATTCTCGGCACCATCACAGTCCATCCCACTTTAAAGCACTCACTCGAGTTACAAGCTCACGTTACATAGTTCGGCGATGAGTTTGGCTCCAAGTGGTCTATATAAATATGTGATAAGTTTCTTTATTGGGCGATGTGGGATGTGAATAAAAGCTTTTGGCATCTACTATTTCTGCCAAATAATCCATTCACTTTGTTTATGCAGGTGAACTTTTTCAACCTTGGTTTAAATAAACAGGTGTTAATAAATTTTGCTTTTCTATTAGTAGTGACATTTTTTGGTTAATGAAGAAGAATGTCACTGGGATTTCACAAAGTTGGAGAAGGATAAAGATCTCGAGTAGTCGAGTTAAATGGCAACTCTAGGGATTGTACTTGGATCTAATATGTTGTGACTCAAAAGCTTTGAAGCATTCACTTTCCATGAGGTGATAAATCCAACCAAACTTCTGACATATCACTTGGATCGAATGTGTTATTCCGAACTGATAACGTGATTGTACTTTAGTTCGTGTTGCATAACCTATTGGACAAGAACCAAATCAACTTGATTGTGATTTATCACCTTGTCTAATAATGTGTTGGATGTTGTTACTCAGACGGACCTATAAATTAAGGTTCTCACACTCATCAGTAAGTGAGTAACAACTTGATCGTCATGTTTGTCTTCAAACTCTCGTAGCCGCATCTTCATTTTTAGAGTAATTGTGGATTTTACAATACATATGCTTAAAACAAAAATGTGGGACATAATTACATTGACAATATATCCCTTACCTTTTAACTTTTCTTTTAAATTTGAGTGTATATACATCTTTATACAATCAAAATAAAAAGCTCATACCATCAAGTATACTAGATTCATTTGAGGCATTAACAGTTTATGATCAGTTGCAAACGTCAACAAGCAAATGTCACAAAGTATTATTATTGTAGAATTCAAAGCTTGACATTTTCCTTAGAATCAATATAAAGCTCAAACCAAATGTTTAATTTAGGACTCACATTCTATCAAGTCTTTGAATGGGATGACATGATAATGTTTAAGTTTTTGGTAAAATCTGGTTGTAATGTACGATGTCAAAGTGTTGTGGTTGTATTTGGTTACGTGTTAATTTCAGCTATCTTACGGGTTGGGGAAAAAATGGTACCACAAGATTTTAAAAAACAAAAAAAATAAATAATAAAATATAAATAAAATAAAAGAAAAATGATAATAATAACTTTCTATAAAGGTAATCTTTGTTATAAATGTAATGAACAAGAACACAAGAATGAAAGAGGAAGAGAATTCTTATTATTGAGATGTATTCATAATGTTACAATAGGAGGTATTTATAGGAAAAACCTAACTTGTTAATGATGAATATACATAAGCCCATAAGCCCATAATATTTTACGATACTCCTCCTTGAATATTCATCGTTCATTATACTTCATACACTGCTTCATCAAAAACCTTATCAAGAAATGGGATAAAAAAAAAACTTGATGAAGGAAAAGAGTGTAGTGCGTATAATGCTCCTCCTCCTCAATAATGTATATATTTCAAGCATCGCATGCTAATCTTCTAAACTAGTTGCTCGTATACTTTTGTTGGCAACAACTTTACAATGAAGTCCATCAAATTGATGATGTTACGAATAAGTCCTGCAAAAATGACAAAATATATGTGTAGCTTCCAACCCAATATCAAATCAATTGGTTGAAAAGTATACAATGCATGTACAAATATTAAAAGAGAAAAATACACTCTCGTGACGCATATTAATTACAAAATTGGCATCCAAACCTCAATTGTACTTGTGTATGGTACTTGAGGACTAATTATTTCTAGAAGCAATTTACATAATATGCGTCCAAAATCATTTTGATCTATATACGGATTCATTCAACTTTATCAAATAAAGTTCTTGAGAACTTTATTAATTGCTTCTAAAAGTTGAAGTTGCTAGACATGCTTGATGGCTTAAAGCATTATAGATCCTTCTTAGAATATGGGAGCTTTATCTAAAACTCACTTAGAGTGAATTAAACACTTATAGATTGTTTGCCTCATAAAATATCAATAAGATATTTACATCCACCTCGAGACAATTTGCCTCTTAATAATCAATTTTGTGAATATATTTATTCAACAATTCATGTCTTAAAGCAGATAACTTTAGAACTCTTATTTCGGTTTCACACAAAGACCGATGTATATCCGATAGTTTTTACACATTTATGTGTACGGACTTCATGTCCCAAGACTTCTCGTATTTTCATGAGATTGCGTCTTTTCACGTTGGCCAATCGTTTCATTGAGTGCACTTGTGAATAACAATTGATTTATGATCCTCATTATGCATAATATCAAGCGCTATATTGTATGTAAACAAATTTATCGACGTCGTTTTGTTTCGATTCCATATGATTTTAGACATCATAGAATTTATTGAGATCTCATTAGCTATTTGAGGTTCGTTTGGAACTTTCATGTCTAGTATCTCTTTATGAGACTATCATAGGGTCTTTTATACCTCGACTAACCATCTTATTTTCATGCTCTATATTTTTCATCGAGGATTTTATTTTGGAATCGATTAGTCTATCATGCTTGAGGCATGCCATAACAAACAATGTCCTTGAGGGACAAAGTATAACTTAGAGTATGAGTAGCTGAAATTTTATTTTTGGCCAATGTATATGTATGGCTATTAGATTATTCATTGAATCTAAATTCATAAAATTTCTTTTGAGGATCAATAGAATATGATAATTCATTCCGAATTTTCAGCTACTTCTTCTCTCCTCCTGAAGGAATTATCCTTCTTCTATATCCCATATGTGCATTTAGGTAGAGTAATTTGAGTATGTATTGCACACAAAAAAATTTAATGGGAGATACTTGGTTTCTAACCAAAAACCAATTATAAATGGAGGCTTTATAATAACATATTGGCATGATGCTAATTTTGTTGTTGTGCAAATTATAATATGGCCCCATACAACAACACAAACTTTTCTCTCAATTTCATTTCATAATTTAGAAGTAATTCATCGCATTTTCATGATGAAATACTTACTCTGAAATGTTATGCTCGCATTTTATTTGGTCGAGCTATTAATCATGCAAACTTGAAGTTGCGATTTTGATTACCATTTAGACGATGCATCGATTTTAAACTCTAAATGGTTCATCCAATGGATGTGTATGCCTACATGCATCCATTAGTTTTCTTTCCAGAATATTGAGAGATTGAGTCCCCAATATAGTTGATGGTTGAATAATCAACTTTCTTTGAGAGAAAAACACATAAGATTGAAGAATCTTTCTATTATAGTTTTCGCATCATTAACGACTCGGGATGGTATAACCGGTCATGCCAAAAATACTATAATTATTATTGCTCATAAACTTAAGTTTATGGCAGTGATTAGCTTTTACTAATCTTTGCATTTCGTGGAAGATATAAAAGAATATAATGTATTTATAATACTTAACTTCGTTTCTCATGACAATTTGATAATTCTTTCGTGGAGCAAAATGCGCTATCACAGATTTCTAAATCTATGAATATAGTGTGTAATATATTTGACACACTTGTATTTCATATACATCATATTGCATTTTTGCATAAATAGCATTTTTTTTTCTTTCTTATTGTATTTTCGCCACTACTAGTGGTTTGTCATTGTCATACTACCTCGACCATAGCATTTACCATGATAAACGATCTTTAACCATTTATCGTTACATTATCACATTCACATGAGGGAATGCGGATCTCATATTGATCATTTTATCTCATTCACTTGAGGGAATGGAGATCTTTATGTTGCTAACTTGGGGTTGCCAACCAGTTTCTTTTAACACGACAATATGGAGCAAATTTAGTAAACGGGTTTATCGTGTTTGTTCAAACATTCCCATTTCTTTTATATCAGAGCATCGTTCTCGATATCTGAGTATAT
Source organism: Chrysanthemum makinoi (assembly GCA_910596185.1). Taxonomy (NCBI): domain Eukaryota; kingdom Viridiplantae; phylum Streptophyta; class Magnoliopsida; order Asterales; family Asteraceae; genus Chrysanthemum; species Chrysanthemum makinoi. Next base: position 194,431,458 of record OU343218.1, on the reverse strand, counting down.
TCGAGGCATTAATCATCTCATCACATTTTTTCTTTTCATCATTCAGATGTACTACTTAATATTGCGAAAAATGTGCTCGCATTTGCAAGAATCTCTTGCTTATGATGGTCAAATCTTTCTTTTAGATTTTGACATGCATTTAATGGATCTTTCACCGTTATATATTTTCTTTTTAATTCAGATCTAACACTGAAATTGTGATATCAAACTCGCTTATGCTTTTTTTTTTTAATGCAGCTTGAAGTGCATACAATCATAGCGAGATTTTTGGGAATATTACTTGATTTTGTTTGGTAATGTATCCTTGAGATTTTACCATAATTTAACGAATCTTTCATCGTTAAGTATTCCCTTTTAAGGTTCTCATGAAGAAGACAAGGTTCTCATAAAAAAAAATACAGTTAAATCTTAACATAAAAAGTCCACACTCCACATTAACACATCTAAAAAATATATAAGAGTATTGACATGAAGTTAAAGATTGTGTTAGGTTTGTAAATAGAAAGAACATAAAATAAAATAAACGGTACAAAATAAAATTAACAACAATAGAACTTGAGGTTCTATATATACATTTTTTTTTAACATAATAAGATTATGTTATTTGATTCACTTTATTGAATAAAGTTCTAGCTTCTTTCTTTAACATAATGAGATTATGTTATTTGATTCTTTTGAGAGAATCATCATAGAACATTCTAATCATAACTTGAGGTTATGTATTTGATAGAATCATGATAGAACCTGAGTTCTTATCTTTCTTTTTTTTTTAATTGAATATCATAACACAATGTTATGGTATTTTGACTCTTTCATGATAATCATGATTCAACATTAAAAAGAATAACTTGAGGTTGTTGCATTTTTATTATGTTCATCGTAGTAGAACTTGAGGTTCATACTCTTTTTTTTAACATAACGTGAGGTTATGTTATTATGATTCACTTGAGGGAATCATCAAAGCACATTAGGCTTTAAACAAAACTAATCATAACTTGAAGTTATGTTATCGTGATTCACTTGAGGAAATCATATTTGAATATTTTAACAATAACTTGAGGTTATTGTATTTTCATTATATAATCACAATAGAACTTGAGGTTCTATAATAATCATAACATGATGTTATGATATCTTTTGATTCTCTTGAGGGAATCATAATAGAAATCGAGGTTCTATTTTTCTTTTTCTCTAACATAACATGAGGTTATGTTAACTTGAGGTTCATACTCTTCTTTTTTTTCTAAACATAACGTGAGGTTATGATATTGTAATTCTCTAAAGAGAATAATAACTGAACTTGAGGTTCATTAAAAGAGATACAATAAACTCGAGGTTATTGTATTTTTAATTTATTCATTGTAATAAAACTTGAGGTTTTATTATGAATAAATATAATCATAACATGAGGTTATGATATTGATTCATGAAAGAATCATATTAGAACTTGAGGTTCTAATAATTTTTTTTTTAACCATAACATGATGGCTATGCCATTGATTCTATTGATCGAATCAAATTAGAACATGAGGTTCTATTTTTTTCATCATAACATGAGGTTATGGTATTTTTTTTAATCCACTTAAAGAGATCATAATATCTTTTTGATAAAAATATAAACAATCATCACCATTATTGATGATATCAATGGTTACTTTGATTTTTTTTTCAATGTAATAAAAATAGAACATTCACTGTTCTTGAAAATTATAATAACGTTTTGAAAGATTAAAAAGAAAAATAAAAACCCAATTAAAGTTCAACATTTGAAAAAATGACAATATTTATAATCAATGATATAATATCACATAAAATAATAAGAGATTATGTTTCCTATCTCATATTTCAGTTAACAATTTATCATTAATTATATTTAAAAGAGATCTACGAGTTGTAGGTTACTTCTATAAGAAACATTAAAGATCTACTAATATTTGTAGATCAACTCCTAATTTTAAAAGAGATCACTGTGCTAATTTTGTTGTTGTCATAAAAGTTTATTTTCACATCCAATATCCCTTCATCAATATTAGTAAAAGCAAAATACCTTTTGAATTTTTTTGGAATAGACAAGCCAACTATTGCTTATGAAAAACTAATTCTAATATGGTATAACAAGCTAGTTATGGAAAAAATTCATGTAAGTCGGTAAAATATACTCGAAAAACCAAAAAAAATACAATTGATTACGAGTTTTTTTTTGTTTAGACGACAAAAAAAAACCATCAAACACTTATTCGTAGATAAACATAGAATTGAAGTATTAAATTGAAAGAGTATTACCTCATGGGCTCATGGCTAAGATGACTCAGATTTTCAACATGTAAGTTCTGTTCGTTCATTTACCTTTATTTATTTAGGAACACTTCATGCGTGAAAAATCTTTTTGTTGAGACAATTCGTGCTGATAACGTGTTGTAAATGTAATGAACAAAAACACAAGAATGAAAGAAGAAGAGAATTCTTATTATTGAGATGTATTCATAATGTTACAATAGGAGGTATTTATAGGAAAAACCTAACTTGTTAATGATGAATATACATAAGCCCATAAGCCCATAATATTTTACAATAATCTTTTCTATGTCATTAGCTCAAAGCGCATTATTACACTTCGATTCTTTCTAGGGAAAAGTATGTGGCCTTCTTTTAGGAAAGTTTTGATGTTAATAAAGGAAAAAAGAAAGCTATTTGTTACTAACAACAAAAAGAAAGAAAAAAGTTTAATAGTTATTATGAATTTTCATGAAATAATGTATTCGATTAAACTTTTTTATTTAACCGATAACATCTATCACATGAAAAGTATATGGCCTTCTTTTAGGAAAGTTTTGATGTTAAATATAACGAAAAAAAGAAAGCTATTTGTCACTCCATAACAAAAAGAAAGAAAAAAGTTTAATACAGTAGTTAATACTTAATATGAATTTTCATGAACTAAAAAGTTTAATAGTTAATATGAATTTTCATGAATTAACTAAAATCTGTTAAACTCTTTTATTTAACCGATAACATCTATCCCATGAAAACATGATATTACTTTGAACATTACATGACCCATTAATTTATTCTATATTAACTAGCAACATGTTGTTTCTCTTTTCTATGTGGGATTGAAGATTGAAACTCCTTTCGAGATACATAGTAAGGTATTTAAATTTGCCATCATCTTATGCAGTTTCAACATGGATTTTATATGATCGTGATTTTCTTTGTCTATTCATATCACTTTAGTGCTATGACAAGCCGATAATGTCAGCTTCTATACATAAACTAATATGTACACGACAAGATGAACTTTGCATATTAAAAAAGTGTAGTTCAAAAGGAATCACTATCGATTGATCAATATTTTTATGCCAAGTGACTTCTTTCTTTAAAAATCTGAGAATGGAAAATGAAAACTAGTTATCGCTAATTACTAATTTTTCATTTAAGATTCATAACTCTCTTTATATGACATCACATCATCAGAGTTACCTGAGTTCAACCAACTATACTTCAAGAAACCATTGTTTCTGACACATTAATTTGACACTTTTCATATTGAATATCACATTTTGTTATTGTGAAGCAAAATTCAGAATTGTGTTTAACAATTAATTAAGGTTTCACACCACACGTATGTTATCACATAACAAAACCTATAATACTGAAGAGTTGGTGTTTACACAATCATTATTTTTGATTTCCAAGTACCCTTAGTAATCATCAAAATTTGTGTTGGTGGATTTAACAGGTGTATATAACCGTGGATTTAACTGGTGTGTCACATGGTAAATTAATAAATATGGAGTAACTAAATATCTCAATAAATCATGCTATCATTTTTCATAAAATAAAATAAAACCTATTCAACCCTATTTTTTGAGGTTACACGAATAAATCTTTGAGACATTCATAGAGTTAATCATTGTTTGTATTTGATTTGGTTTACATTGCTCATAAGTGGTATTCATAATGTAAATGCATATGAGTGCAACTAGACTGTGAGCCCTAATGACCCAACCCATGCACCATAGTTATGTACCTAAAGAATAGAGTCAATAGTATTTAGAAAAATGCGTTAAACCAAATTGAATCATGAACCCGACAAAATAAATATGAGGCTAATCAGAAATTTGTTGATTTAATGGTTTATGAGAGATATGACTCGAACCAAGCCATTTACACACGTATTTATTTGTGTAAACTAACGAGTTTTTATGCTCATTCTAAAATTATTTAACTTTTTGTTAGAAATAAAAATAAGCAAAAGCAACTCAGGCCCTACCTTTAGCAATGTAACGTAAATGAATGAGGTTTTAATTTATCTGTTTTGGTTACTTGATAATGGCGGATTTTTTACTCAAATGTGCATGGCCTAACTAGTTATCCCGTTATCATTTTCAAAATTTTACTAAGGTTTAAACTTTTACACACGTGAAGACATCAAGTTGTTTAACTGTTTACATTTAAAAATGTGCTTATCACTTGCAGCAAAACAAAAGCCATGTTAGGGATGAGTAAATGGACCGAGAACCGAACTGGAAACGAGAACCAAACTGGAACCAACCCAACCCGAATCGCATTTTAGAACTGCGGTCCGGTTCTCGGTTCTTAGGTATTGCAAATTGCGGTTCTCGGTTCGGTTCGGTCCAGAACCGCGGGTATCGGTTCCGGAACCGAAGAACCGCACGACTTTTAAAATATATAGGATTTTTATGGGACGTTTAGTTTTTAAGTTCACGATGACATATTTATGCCTTTGTGCTAGTTAAAACTTGTCTTTAACTGCAAAAGGGTTATACTAATTCACTCATTGAACGACTAGATTAGAGTGTTTTAACCTCTTACTGGAATGTTAAAAAAATCAAACTTCAATCGAAAGATAACAAATATGTATGTATAGAACAATGTTATTTTTATCTAGCAACTTAACTTTGATCACCTAGCTCATACATCTCACTTCAATAATAATATGTGAAAAATAATTTTCATATCAACAGAGTGCTCGGTCACAAGAATTTAAGTCCGCTACTCTGCTTTGAAAACACATCTATTTTTGTTTAACACATGTTTTTAAAAGATATAGCTCGAATATTATGTTATATACTTTAATCGTTCAATATTTACTAGCAGGGTACCCGCGCAATGCGGCGGTGGATACCCGGTGACTAATTTTGTTGCGAGCAAATATTTTCAAAAATACCACACGTTGCAACACGGCTAATTTGTAGCCGATTCATGTATGTTTTCTGTTCTTTTTTTATTGTAGCTTTTTTGTTTTGTAATTTTTGTTATATTTTATTATGCATTTTTTTTTAAATTATTAGACGATTGTTATTGTTATAAATTTTTATTGCTAAAAGTTGTATCGTTTTAGAGTTTTTTTTTTCTTCTTCTTTTTGAAAGTTCGTTCTTATTGTTATAGTCGACGTTACCGTATCAAACAATCGGTTCAAAAAGTGTTACACACACCAAACCAACATACAATCCTAAAAATTATCAATCCAACCATCATCCAATCCTAACAAACCAATACCAACAAACACCATCATCCATTTCTATTTACTTCCTCTTTATATTTTTTATTTAAAAAAACACACACTTACACCACTCTTATCTCCCAACCAAACCCTAATCCCAACCAAACCCTCTCATTCTAAAAAAACACTCTCCACAATATACACACAAACAAAACACTCTCATTCTAAATAAAATACACACACACCCAAACAAACCCTACTCTCACCCGCCGCACACTACCGCCGCCACCACCGTACCGCCGCCACCACCATACCGGCGCCACCACCCTCCTACAGCAGCAACCAAAGACGCCCCACCCTACCACGTTTTTTTATACATCCGAATTTTTTTTTCACAAATATACGTTTTTTGGTCTTAAAATAAAATAGATCCGTAATTTTTTTTAATAAATATGCGTTGTTGGTCTTAAAATAAAATAAAATAGAACCGTAATGTTCTTGATAAATATGCGTTTTTTTTGTCTTAAAAAAAATAGAACCGTATTTATTATTTTTTTTTTGATAAATATGCGTTTTTTGGTCTTAAAAAAATAGATCCGTAAATTTTTTTGATAAATATGCGTTTTTTGGTCTTAAAAAAATAGATCCGTAATTTTTTTTTTTTGATAAATATGCGTTTTTTGGTCTTAAAAAAAATAGATCCGTAATTGTTTTTTGATAAATTTGCGTTTTTTGGTCTTAAAAAAGTAGACCCATAATTTTTTTTGATAAATACGCGTTTTTTTGTCTTAAAAAAAATAGATCCGTATTTTTTTTCTTCATAAATATCCGATTTTTTTTGTAGATCTAATGATTTTATGTTTGTAGATCTAACATTTTTTAATTTTTTTTGCAGCCGCCACTCTCGCCGGACAAGTAGCCGGAACAAAGAGCCGGAATCATATTTATTGCCGGAAATAATGGAGTATAGATTTGTACATTATGCTTTACATTTTGTATTAATTGGTGATGGGGTGTATTAATTGTTTGGTCAAGAAGCTTGTATTAATGTGTTGTATATAATGCATATGTGGTTGTAAGTCTGAAATTTTGTGCTTTAATGTGTTGTACATCATGCTTTATTACTTACAAGTCTGAAAGTCTGAAAATTAAATAGGAGAGAGAGTCGTTTGTGCATTATAAGTAGTAGTGATATGGTTTAGACTTAAATTAGTGCAAACACATAATACAAATATTGAATGTTTGGCACGTTTTAAAATTTTGCGGTTCCAATCGGGTAGAACCGAAATACCCGAACCGGAACCGGAACATGTTCTTCGGTCCGGTTCTCGGTTCCTATGAGTATTTTGGTTCTCGGTTCTTTAGATTCCGGGTCAGTTCCATGCAGTTCCGGAACAGCGCTCATCCATGCCACGTTCGGCTTGTAAAAGGATAATGCTTATTTGAAAATATAATAATATACTTACAAGTTACAATATAAGTTTTGCTTGCAAGACATAACATACTTGAGATTAATTTTTTATAATCCCTTGCTGCATGTAGCTTATACTTTTTTTCCTCCACTTCATCTCCATTTTCTATACATACTGGTGTTTCACTTCATTTTCTTTAGTTTTTAATCAAGGCAATGTTTGTTTTTTTTAAAAAGCCCTTGTTTTCACTTTCTGCAAGCAGGATGAGGAAATCAAAGAAGTGTGTTTGTTTTTTCCTCTTATGTTTGCAGGCTGGAAGAGGAAATGAAAAAAGTGCATTTGTTTTAGACTTTAGTCTTATGTTCTTCAAACGGAAAGAGGAAATGAAAAAAATGTGTTTGTTTATTTCTAGACATAAGAGGCAAAAATAATTTTTTTTTCTTCAATTTTGTAAATTATTTTTTATGTGATTATTATCACTTCTTATATTTTAGGGCAAATCACTTGTAAATGTATTTAACTTACCAGTTTTTCTCATTGTATTTAGCTTTCTTTTTTTTTCTCATTCCGTCAATAAACTTACAAAATTCGTTCGTTATGTGTATCAAGTCACTTGTTTAGTCAGTTGTCGGTTGCAAGAACCATTTACACCCTTTTATTTACACGCTGTTATTTCCATGTGTTAAAGCCCATCCACGCTGTTATTTCCACGTGGCACAAAAAAACAATAACACCCTTTTATATCCACATACACACACTGGACCACACACACCAGCCTTTCCCTCTCACTTTTCCCCTTTTCACCCGACAAACTGATACGCTTACGCAGCGCGTTCGGGGTCAAAGGAACTTCCTTTTCGTCGAGCAAGTTTTTCAACACCCTAGGCAGTGAACCTAATCGTTGTAGTGTGGTATTAGGGTAAGCCACGGGAATTGATATCGTTCTCTAGGGGAATAGGAATGCTAGTGAGAAGTTACTACGCTAAGGTTGGGGTTGAGGAAGATTACTTTTTTATCTTTTTATGTTTTTTTAGGAAATGGAAAGGTACGAATCTCGGGGTTTGGATTTGGGGGGGTTTCAGTATTTCTACCGATTACTTCTACTATCTAATTATCTAATTAACTAAGGTGAGGGTAGTCTATGTCTAATTATTGTGTGCTCGTATGATGGTTTAAAGATGTGTTTACTTAGGTTTTATTACTCCTTAATTATCTCCTATTGATGGTTGAATTGTCACGTCCTTATTCTTAATCGCGTTGTGTGTCTAAGGTCGTAAGGTATGCATTTATCCCTAACTCTTTGAAACTACCAAAGGTTATCGCCTACAAAGTTTCTAGAATTTATAAACTTTAACTCTAAGGTACTCTTCGGATGGTTTAGCCTACAACAACTCTAGGTGTTATAAACTAAGGTTCACAAAGATTAATCAAACATTAACTACACAACGGATGACCTATCGCATTACTAGATCATTAACAATTAAGATAAGAGACAACCAATCAATATTCAATAATTAAGTTTCATATTCCCTAAGCAAACACAAAAGTAAATTAGCCGGACATGGAGAACATGCAAGCATACACACAAGTAATTGAAGACATAATTAAATTAATGAAGTAAAACACTTATCTTGATGTAAGATAGGGTTTGGAACCCTAAAATAATGTACAAGACAGCCTTGGTTCGGTTTAGGTTTTTACTCCAAAAGACTACACACTAAAAACTAAAAAAATCGGATTCTATATATAAGATTACATATGCGACGGCGTCACCCTTTGATTTGTGACGTTGTCGGGTCGCCGTCATTAGGGTTTCGTCTTGGCCACGTAAGTATTGTGACGGCGTCACCTTATGCTTGTGACGCCGTCCCCTTCAGTCTCGACGCCGTCGGATCAAATCTTGGCCGCCCTGAGTTGCGACGACCTACTCTTTTAAAACCCGACACCGTCACTTTAAATAAGCAATTTGGCTATGAGCCGTCACAAAAGTGATGCGACGGCGTCGCAGATTAACACCGACGCCGTCCCTTCATTTTAGCGGCTGAGTGTCTCGATTCTTGACTTTGGCCATTTTCTTCAGATATTCGCCTTTTCGTCCGAATAAGTGTCATTCCAGCATTTTTCCTTCAAGATACCTAAAAAGTGAAAATGAACGATATTAAGTAATAACGGATAAAAGTGATCAAATAAGGGCTTAAACGACCCCTCAAAAGGTACATTTTAAAACCTTATCAAATATCCCTACACTTGGTATTTGCTTGTCCTCAAGCAAATGTGCTTTTAGCCAATTAATTTATAAGTTGGGGTCATGAAGCATTGGTTTAGAACAATCCACAACAGATATAAGCCCCGCAAAAGTCATAACAAGCACGGAAATTACATACTAGCACCTCACATAGGGTGTTTGGATACTCACATCTCTCGGGTGTATATGAAATATAACAAGTTGGAAATGGAAGCTAAACACTCATTAACCGGTCCTAGTACATAGATTACCATAGGCTTGAGACTAGATCAAACCTCCATCGCTTTGGCGTAAGCACCTAGGAAAGACTATCAAAGAGGTCTTTTAAAGGGTTGTAATGTTAGGCTTACGGTAGGGAAACAAAAGGTTTGGTGGGATAAGCTATTTAGTGGTGGCAAGTCAAAAATCTTTATGTTACAAGCTTGCGAAGAATGGCGTTGCTAAGCCAAGACTCGACACTCTAGACTCTAGATAACTGAAACAAACAAACATAAATTAAAGATAGATGTAGGATGGTAGCCCGTATGTTTTTTTTTTTTTCACTATATTTTTTCTCTTTTTTTCTTTTTTTTTCGATTTTTTTTTTCTTTTTTTTTCACATACACTTTTACTCTACCATCCTCTACGGTAACATCAAAATGATAGGGATTTATAGGCACATCCCTATAGTTGAGTTTTATTACTCTAACACTAATATGACCCGAATTGAAAAGATCAAAACACTTGGAGTACATTATTATGCAAATAAAGGGAATTTGAATTTAACGTTCCCTTCCCGTCATTTCATAAACTTTAACTTTTCCCATGAGTCCCAATCGTCCCAAAACTGTATACAAAGGATATGACTCGACTTAGCAACTTATGCAAGCAACTAGATAATTGAACTAAGGGTTTTAGTGTGATAACAATAATGCACTAAAAGTGAGTGCATACAAGGTAGGTTAAGGCGATTTGGGTGTACATTTGGGGGTGGGGTGTAAACAATGCTCTTCATTGATATTCCGGAAAACCGAAACATCATGAGAACCGCGAAAAGGATAGGCTCTGAGGGTTTAACTAGAGGTATCGTGTACTAAAGATGAGTACAACGCAAAGGTGTGGGGGAATTGCTCAACCGATGTGGAAGAAGTAATTATATTACAGGTATCAAACAATGGTTATCCTAATGCCTCTTATCATTTAGTTATTCCTAACTACACAAGTGTAGTCTTACTAGCGATCTCGGGATGCATCATAAAACAAGTTCTAGAATCTAATATACTACTGGTTCACACACTAAGCATTAAAGATGAATGCTTTAATTCCTACTAATCTAAGGGTGATCCTCACATTTTGGGTGGAATTTAAGTGGTAAAGGGTTTTTGTGCTAGTCATATAACTTCCTATCCGTGAGACGCTTTTGTTAAGACTAATGGCTCACTCCTATATGTCATGAAAAATTAAAAATTTGGTGCCAAAATTACCCTAACCGACATTTTCTCATGGTTTATTACACAAATGCAATTGGACAAAGCAAATAATCAAGGATAAGCATAGTTTCAAAGTTCCCGTTTTATTTTCCCTCCCTACACTTAAACTGAACATTGTCCCCAATGTTCTCCGAAAGTATCAAAGTTATGATAATGGAAGGTAATAAAAGTTGAAAGAAACTAGTACTCCCCTGATTAGCTCGGTAGGATCCGTGTAAAGTGGTGGTTATATCTTTCTTCAAGAAGAACGTTTGCGTGAAAAGCTCCTTCTCATCTTATGTATCTCCTTCTTGATAAATTAAACATGCACACTTGAAGAAAACAAACGAAACCTTCGCGTAAAATCGGCGGTAATAATATATATAAGACTCTACTAAACTAGGATATAATGCTTGTGGAATGGATGTTTACAGTTTTCTGGAAAATTAAGACCTGGAAAATTCCAAAAGTTATGAGTAGCTCGAAAACGAGAAAAGTAATCGGTTGTTTTTGCTCCTTCCGACGCCGTCAGTTGCGATCCGACGCCGTCAGTTATCCGACAAAAAACGGTTGCGATTTTCTCGGAAAATTTACATCTTTAGAATCCGGAAAAATTTCTGCAAAACATCCATTATGACTCGATACAAGCATTTGACTCGAATAAACACACATGTATATCTTTTAATTAATTGAAATTCTCATGTTTACGTTTCTTTTGAAAACGTGTGTAATCCTCCCTACACTTATCCTTTGTGTAAAATACCTTTATATGTAATTAAGACGAGATTAAAAACAAAATAAAGCATTTTTACAAATTTAAACATGAGAATAAACAATCAATAAAGGATATATGACACAAACAAGCAAACAATTAAGCATGGGTTGCCTCCCACGAAGCGCTTTTCTTTATTTATGAGTCTTGTAGCTAGACTCGTAGTCGTGCCCTTACGTGACTTCGTTACCGTCACCTTCTTCTAAAACAATATCCTCATCGTTGACCATTTCATTATTATCCAACTGATAATGTTTCACACGTTGCCCATTTACGGTAAATTCCCTTCCATCGTGGTCCAGCAGCACCACAGCTCCATTGCTCATCTGCTTCTTTACTGAAAAAGGCCCATACCATCTCGATTTGAGTTTTCCCGAAAATAATCTCAGTCTTGAATTATACAGGAGCACCTTATCTCCTTCCAAAAACTCTTTAGGGTGCTTTATTCGTTGATCATGCCAATTTTTTGCCCTTTCTTTGTATGTGATCAATGATTCATAAGCTTCCAGTCTTAGTTCATCCAGTTCTTGAAGCTATAAGAACCTATTTGACCCTGCTTCAGAATGATCCATATTACAGGCCTTAAGTGCCCAGTACGCTTTTTGCTTAAGTTCAATAGGGAGGTGGCACGCCTTCCCATATACCAAGCTTAAAAGGGGTTGTTCAATAGGCGTTTTGTAAGCAGCTCAATGCCCTGAGTGCCTCATCCAGTTTGAATGCCCAATCTTTTCTATTCTGGTGGACCGTTTTTCAAGTATCCGCTTTAATGCCCTATTTGTGTTTTCTACTTGTCCATTCGTCTGAGGATGATATGCAGTAGAAAATCTATGCGGAACGCCATACTTCTTCATTACCTTCTCCATTTGAGCATTGCAAAAGTAGGTTCCTCTATCACTGATCAATGCCTTGGGAATCCCGAATCGTGTGAAGAGCTTTTTAAGAAAATGAATGACTACTCTCGCATCATTAGTTCTAAGGGCTTGGGCCTCCACCCATTTGGATACATAGTCGATAGCTACGAGAATGTATTCATTCCCTCCGGATGATGGAAAAGGTCCCATGAAGTCTATACCCCAAACATCGAATATTTCGCAGACCTGGATATAATTCTGAGGCGATTCATCCCTTCGCGAGATGTTTCTCGATCGTTGGCATGCATCATACGTTTGAACCAATCTTTTAACGTCTCGAAAAATAGTAGGCTAGTAGAACCCAGCATCGAAAACCTTCCGTGCCGTGACATTTACACCGTGATGTCCCCCAGATGGTCCCGCATGGCATTCTTTCAGAACTCGATCAATCTCCTTCCGCCACGCAACGCCAATGATTTGATCGGGCATATGCGAATAGGAAGGGTTCATCCCAGAAGTAATGTTTAAGTGTGGTGAAGAATTTTCTCTTATCTTGCTTGGTCATGTAATTTGGCAAAACCCTACTGGACAGATAGTTAGCGTAATCCGCATACCATGGCTCAATTTCCTTAATGCCCATTAGTCGCTCCTCGGGAAAAGAGTCGCGAATCTCTGTATGGTCCAACTTCTCAAGATCAGGGTTTTCCAAACGTGACAGATGATTAGCAACAAGATTTTCAGCCCCCTTTTTATCTCGAATTTCAATGTCGAATTCTTGAAGTAATAGAATCCACCTAATGAGTCGGGGTTTTGCATCTTGCTTTGAAAACAAGTAGCGTAAGGCGGAGTGATCAGTGAAGACGACAATCTTAGATAGGACGAGATATTGCCTGAACTTGTCGAAGGCAAAAACCACAACTAGAAGCTCTTTCTCGGTGGTCGTGTAATTTTCTTGCGCTACATTCATGGTTTTGCTAGCATAGTAAATTGGTTGAAAATGCTTTTCTTTTCTTTGGCCAAGCACGGCGCCTACAGCATAATCGCTAGCATCGCACATGATTTCGAATGGCTGAGACCAATCAGGGGTGACCATTATTGGAGCCTGAGTGAGATCTTTCTTTAGACGATTGAATGCTTCTTTACATTCTTCCGAAAAATCAAAAGGGGCATCCTTGACAAGGAGCTGCGTCATCGGGCGGGCAATTTTCGAGAAGTCCTTAATAAACCTTCTATAAAAGCCCGCATGTCCTAGAAAGCTTCGAATGGCCTTAACGGTAGTAGGATAGGGTAGTTTGGATATCGCTTCGATTTTTGCTCTATCGACCTCGATTCCATTTTCGGAGACTTTATGCCCCAAGACAATCCCTTCTCTTACCATGAAGTGACATTTTTCCCAATTCAGGACCAAATTAGTTTCTTCACACCGTTTCAACATCTTCCTAAGGTTGGATAGACAAAGGTCGAAGGAATTCCCAAATACCGAGAAATCATCCATGAAGACTTCCATGCTATCTTCAATTAGTTCATGGAATATGGCCATCATACATCGCTGAAAGGTGGCGGGGGCGTTGCATAACCCGAAAGGCATTCGCTTGTAAGAAAAAGTCCCGTATGGGCATGTAAACGTAGTCTTTTCTTGATCTTCAGGGGCAATGGGAATTTGGAAGTATCCTGAGAAGCCATCAAGGAAGCAGTAGTACTCATGCCCGACTAACCTTTCGAGCATTTGGTCAATGAATGGCAGAGGAAAATGATCCTTCCGGGTGGCATCATTTAACTTTCTGTAGTCGATACAAACACGCCAACCAGTAACCGTTCTATGTGGCACTAAATCACCCTTTTCATTCTTTACAACCGTCATTCCTCCTTTTTTTGGAACCACTTGGACTGGGCTGACCCATGGGCTATCTGAAATGGGGTAGATGAGACCGGCATCGAGGAGTTTGACGACCTCCTTCTTTACTACCTCCTTGATAGTAGGGTTAACCCTCCTTTGTGGCTGAACGGTTGGTTTATAATCTTCTTCCATGAGTATTTTATGAGTACAAAATGTAGAATCAATACCCTTAATGTCAGCAACACTCTATGCGATCACCCCTTTGTACTCTTTTAAAACTTCCAAGAGCTTCTCTTTCTGACCAGTGGTTAGCGAGGAGCTTATGATGACAGGGAGTTGTTCCTCTCCTTGAAGGAAGGCGTATTCCAGGTAACTCGGGAGATCTTTTAGTTCTAAGGTAGGGGGTTCCTTGATTGATGGTTTTAGCTTGTTTTCTGGCTTTTGAAGTTCAATGGGTTCAATTTCTTCCCTACGTGGATAAAAGGAAACAGCTCCAACCATCTCAATTCCTTCATTGTTGTATATTGTGTTGTTATCATCATTCATGAATTCGTTTAATAGATACTCGTCAATTCAGCCATATATGTCATCAACAAATTCATCAACTTCCTCAACAAAATAAACAGGGTGATCGTAGGAGGAGGAATGACTCATAGAATCCTTGATGTCGAAGGTTAAGCTCTCGGACCCCACTCGTAAAGTGAGTTTACCATCATGAACATCGATAATGGCACGAGCTGTAGCCAAGAAAGGTCTTCCAAGGATTATTGGGACTGAGTTATCTTCCTCCATTTCTAAAATCACAAAATCAACTGGAAACTTGAATTCTCCTACCCTTACAAGTACATTTTCACAAACTCCAATGGGATATTTGATTCATCGATCAGCTAACTGAATACTCATTCTAGTTGGTTTCAACCCTAAATATCCAAGTTTGAGGAACAAGGAATGAGGCATCAGGTTAACGCTTGCCCCAAGATCCGTCAAGGCGTTCTTCATAGAAAGCGCCCCTATAGAGCAAGGAATGGTAAAACTGCCTGGATCTTCTTTCTTCTTGGGCAGGCCTTTCTGGATGACAGCCGAGCACTCTTCCCTTAATGATATCAACCCTTCAAGTTTCTTTCGATTAGATATTATCCGCTTGAAGTATTTGCTATGTTTAGGGATATGATAGAATACATCAAGAAGTGGTATGTTGACGGAAGCCCGTTTTAAGTAAGACAATATTCTCTCATTGTCTTCTTCAGCCTTTTGATTCCTTAGACGCGAGGGATAAGGAATCCGTGCGGAGTTGGTCGCTGGCCGGTGTGGTGTTTGTGGAGGGGATCGTGAGGGGGTTCAGGAATTGCTTCGTTTCTTGACGCGGGCTCCTTGGTGGTGGGATTCTGGTCAGGGTGTGGGGGATCTTTGGTAGTAATTCCTGACCGAGTAGTGATGGCACAAGTTGGATCATGACGGGGTTAGGCCAGGTTTGCTCATTCTTTTGTGGAGCTCGGCGAATTGACTCTCTAATTCAGCTTGCTGCTCTTGAATGAATTCTTCAAGACCTTTTAAGAGTGTGGCCCCTTCTATGGTAAATTGCCTGAGTTCTTTTTCAAAGGCATCACGGATGGTGTATTCAGACCCCTCATGTCCTTCAGTCTTCCATTTCAGATTACCCCAAGGATTGCATTCATCGTTTTGATAGAATGTAAGAAGTGAAGGGTCATCATAAATATCATGACTGGAAAGGAAGACGCTCTCTTGGCGTGTGTCATCACACTCATCACTCTCGTGTGATCCTCCAAAAATGTCGCATATAAGGTACGGGTTAAATAACCTTTTGGGTTCTGGCGATTTTGTGAGGTATGCAAGCTTCTCTTGTGCTTTCTTAATCCGATCATCGAGAGATGATAAGTTACTTGAGAAAGCATAGATACTCATTGCAGTTACTGGCTCGTTCCAAGGGTTGTCTTGGTATTGAACATATTCCTCAATGCGGTCCCACCCTTCTTCCGCAGTGAGATTAGAAATTCTTTGGCCAGTTGAGAAGTCAATCCCTTTTTGATCCTTTCGAGAGACATTGTCGTAAAAGATTTGAACAAGCAACCAAAGGTTGATACCATGGTGTGGGGCTTGTTGGATGAGATCTTTGTAACGAGTCCAGGAGTTAACGATAGACTCTCCATCTGTTTGATGGAAATGAAGAATTTTGCTCCTGATTAATGCAGTTCTTCCAGGGGGAAAGAACTTCTTGGTGAACTTGGTCGTGAGTTGTTCCCACGTGAAAATGGACTTTGGAGGCAGCTTATCGAGCCACTCCTTGGCTTGTCCTTGAAGAGAGAATGGGAAAAACCGGAGTCTAGATGTCTCCTTGGATGCCCCGTCGGCATAGATAGCATCAACAATTTTTAAAAATTGTTTGATGTGATGAATGGGGTTTTCACTGTTGGATCCATAGAACTGACATGCATTCTGAATAAGCCAAATGTCGGAGGCATGCAATACCTCATTGACCTGCTCCGAAGGGTAGACAATGGTGTTGGTAAATCCAGATGCAGAGGGGGAAGAGTATTCCCCGAGGGACTTTGCTTCAGGTGGATTAATGGGTCCATTAACCGGAGTAGCGGGAACTTCCTCGCTATGTTGGCTCAAATTGTCAATGTTGAGGGTTTCAGGGGATTGGGGGGAATGAGCGGACTCTTCATCAGTTGTGGCTTCATCAAAGTTGATGGTAGTGCCTTGAGGTTCCGAGTTATGGAGAGCTTTTCTTCGCCTATTGAGCTCTCTTTCGGGTTCTGCAAACGGTTCAAGAAGGATTTTGGTGGAACTGCGGGTTCTAAGTTGTCTAATGGAGTTGGTTGGGGGAAATGGCAGGTTTGGTGGTTGGTTATCACCTTCCATGATGAAAAGTGATGGGGTTACGAACAAAGGTCACGAAGAAGGGGGAGAGACTACGAGGAAGCTAAAATTGAGAAAAAAATTACTTGATAGGAATCAAGCAAAGAAACCTAAACGAGGTGGACTCCTAACTAGCTATTCTATTTCCCGGAAACGGCGCCAAAAACTTGATACGCTTACGTAGCGCGTTCGGGGTCAAAGGAACTTCCTTTTCGTCGAGCAAGTTTTTCAACACCCTAGGCAGTGAACCTAATCGTTGTAGTGTAGTATTAGGGTAAGCCACGGGAATTGATATCGTTCTCTAGGGGAATAGGAATGCTAGTGAGAAGTTACTACGCTAAGGTTGGGGTTGAGGAAGATTATTTTTTTTTATCTTTTTATGTTTTTTAGGAAATGGAAAGGTACGAATCTCGGGGTTTGGATTTGGGGGGTTTTGGTATTTCTACCGATTACTTCTACTATCTAATTATCTAATTAACTAAGGTGAGGGTAGTCTATGTCTAATTATTTGTGTGCTCGTATGATGGTTTAAAGATGTGTTTACTTAGGTTTTATTACTCCTAATTATCTCCTATTGATGGTTGAATTGTCACGTCCTTATTCTTAATCGCGTTGTGTGTCTAAGGTCGTAGGGTATGCATTTATCCCTAACTCTTTGAAACTACCAAAGGTTATCGCCTACAAAGTCTCTAGGATTTATAAACTTTAACTCTAAGGTACTCTTCGGATGGTTTAGCCTATAAAAACTCTAGGTATTATAAACTAAGGTTCACAAAGATTAATCAAGCATTAACTACACAACGGATGACCTATCGCATTACTAGATCATTAACAATTAAGATAAGAGACAACCAATCAATATTCAATAATTAAGTTTCATATTCCCTAAGCAAACACACAAGTAAATTAGCCGGACATGGAGAACATGCAAGCATACACACAAGTAATTGAAGACATAATTAAATTAATGAAGTAAAACACTTATCTTGATGTAAGATAGGGTTTGGAACCCTAAAATAATGTACAAGACAGCCTTGGTTCGGTTTAGGTTTTTACTCCAAAAGACTACACACTAAAAACTAAAAAAACCGGATTCTATATATAAGATTACATATGCGACGGCGTCACCCTTTGATTTGTGACGTTGTCGGTCGCCCATTAGGGTTTCGTCTTGGCCACGTAAGTATTGCGACGGCGTCACCTTATGCTTGTGACGCCGTCCCCTTCAGCCTTGACGCCGTCGGATCAAATCTTGGCCGCCCGAGTTGCGACGACCTACTCTTTTAAAACCCGACACCGTCACTTGTAAATAAGCAATTTGGCATCGAAAGCCGTCAAAAGTGATGCGACGGCGTCGCAGCTTAACACTGACGCCGCCCCTTCAGTTTTAGCGGCTCGAGTGTCTCGATTCTTGACTTTGGCCATTTTCTTTGTATATTCGCGCCTTTTCGTCCGAATAAGTGTCATTCCAGCATTTTGCCTTCAAGATACCTAAAAAGTGAAAAGGAACGATATTAAGTAATAACGGATACAAAAGTGATCAAATAAGGGCTTAAACGACCCCTCAAAAAGGTACATTTTAAAACCTTCTCACTAACCCTAATTAAAAAACCTTAACAATTGATTGTCATTTTCAATAAATTACTGAAATTGGATGGTGCATAAGGTACAATTTGTTATATTCTCTTTGTCCCCTTTATATTTTGTGTGTATTTAAGGTTTATTATAGTGTACGGATTAGGGTTTTTCATTCCAAAAATTAATTTTTTTACTTTAATTTTATTTTTTTATTTTTTTTACAAGATGGCACCATCTGGGTCTGATGCGTTGTGGTTTGATGTTCACCACGATGGTGTTTTTTATTTTCTTCCACTTAGGTATGAAAACGGCCTTGTTTATGAATGGAAGTTGTATAAGGATAGGAAATTGGACTATAAAAGTATGTGTGAGCATCTGAAGGAAAAGACAGACCATATAGGATTTACTGGTTTGTATTTCTGCTTACCACAATGTGAACTAGAAATAGGATTGAAAATCATAGAAACTGATCTTGATGTTGCTTCAATGTATGAATATGCTGATTCATATGGTAAGTTAAACATATACATGACTCATGTTCACCAAAACTTGGCTGAGTTTTATTTTAAAAATCTTAACATGGGACAATTTGGGGATGGGGATACATCTAGGTTGAGGATTCATGAAATTATGGTGAAAGATGCCTCTAATATGAGTGTAGATGAGCTTATTGCATGGGCTGAAGAAGATGCTCGAACACGATACACACCAGAAAAGTTAAGAACACCTAAAAAGAAAGTAGTTGTGGAAAATGTGGTAGATGATGAGGTTTTGTTGAACAATGTGGTAGATGATGAGGTTGTACTGAACGATGTGGTAGATGATGAGGTTGTATTCAACAATGTGGTAGATGATGAGGTTGTATTGAACAGTGTGGATGATGAAGATGATATCCATCTTAGGAATCTAGTTGTAAGCCCTATTGCTAAGCGTAAGTTGTTTGATAAGGGTAAAAGTCTAATCAGTAATGGTGATAATACAGTTAAAAAAGCCGTGGATAAGGGCAAAGGTATAATGGTAGAACAACACCGTCCTGCTAAATTACCCGCTCGTAGGAATAAAGGGATAGTTATTCAAGAAAGCGATAACCCATCTGTTATGCAAAGCGATACAGATAGTGAAAGTGATGCATCACTAGGCATTAACTATAAGTTGTATAGCGATAGTGATAGCGGGTACTCAAATAAGTATGTTGACTACTTATCAGAAGGTGAAGATGAGATGCGAGAACTTAGGAAGCGAAGAACTGAATCAAAGAAGGGACCTAAGGTTACAAAGAAACAAACACATGCTGAAAAGGAAGGTAGTTCTAGTGGGATGAGGCAAAAGAGGCTATATAGAGTTGGTGATAGTGAAACTATTATTGAGCACAAAGAATTCATGGATGATTTACTCAGACAACTAACAGATGGTGGTGATGATATGACTGATCCATTCACGATTGTCGAGTCTAAAGTTGAAAATTTTCCCATACATGATGTTGACACTCACTGGAGGATGCGAAAACCCAAGGTGAATACTTATGCTATTATTTCTCTTTACTCTTAGTTAACTCAACTTGAACCTATTCTCATACAGTCCCTATTATTTATGTTATTTTGTAGGTTGGTGAGAAGTTTGTCGATGTTGACCAACTTAAAGAGTGCTTGACTTACTATGGTCTTGCCAACGGGTTCTCTCTATGGTTCTACAGAAGTTCAAAGACACAGCTCATTGCAAAATGTGGTTTACGACCAGAAAGGATTAAGGAGCTTGAGAAAGGAAAACAAAGCAAGTGGAAAAGATACCCAAGTACTGAAGAGGTTCCTAGTTCTAACTGTCCATGGAGGTGTTACGGTAAGGAGATGACTACCGAGAAATCTTTCCAGGTAGTATCTATGGTTGATGAACATACTTGTGTTAGGCAGTTTAAGTATGGATCATTAGTTAACTACAAATGGGTTGGTAAGCATTTTGGTAGTAAGATTAGGCAAAATCCAGAAATTAAGTTGCATGAAATAGCTGACTTAGTCATCAAAAAATATAAGTGCATTGTTAGCCCAACTATTTGTAGGAATGCAAAAAGGTGGGCTTTAAATGAAAGGGAAACATCCATTGAGGACCATTATGGGTATATTAGGTCATATGGTAAGGCTATTTTAGAGTCAAATCTAGGTTCTACTGTTAAGGTTGGTGTTACCATAAATCCAGACGATAAAACTTATTTTGATAGATTCTACGTATGTTTCAAAGGTTTGAAAGATGGATGGAAATTGGGTTGTAGAAATGTTATAGCTTTAGATGGTTGTTTTCTTAAGAAGCCAAGTGTGGGTGAAATCTTAACTGCCATTGGTCGCGATGGAAACAATCACATATTTCCTGTAGCATGGGTTGTAGTAAATGTGGAGAACAAGGATAACTGGAGATGGTTTCTAGACTTACTTGGCGATGATCTTGATATGCCTACTGGTAATGGGTTGACCCTCATGTCCGATCAACACAAAGTAAGTATTGTTAACTATTTAATGATTGATATTATGGTATTTTAAATGTTTAATGATTTATATTATGGTATGTTTATTAGGGACTGATTGAAGCTGTAAAAGAGGTCATGCCACACGCGGAGCATAGACAGTGTGCTAGGCACATTTATGAAGTGTTTAGGAAGTTGTATAGTGGTGCTGAATTCAGAAGTTTGTTTTGGGCTGCTTCAAAGGCAACATACACATGATTGTAGTCTATATATCTAACTGTTAAAAAACCATTTGTGCACTTCTTTTGTTTCTATGTGTAGTGCAACTTCTGTAATGGTAAGATGTATGTTAAACTAGGCAGTGCACCCCATCTGTGATGGTGTGTGTTGTACTTGAACAATATTGTAGGATCCTGGGATGGTGACTGTAAACATTATGCACTCCTTTTGTAAATCCATATAATGGATCCTTTGATGTAAATTGTGTGCAAACTTATAGCAGCTGGCACTTTACTTTCTCCCAAACCATGGTGTGTGTTGTAAACAAGCATTACATTAACATTGAAAAAAGTTGCAAACAAGCTGAAACAAAAGACATTAACCAAAATACAAACAAGATTGTAAGTTGTAAACAACCATTACATTAACTTTGAAAAAGTTTACAAAACAAGTTAACAACGAAAATTATAGCTAAAACAAAAGGCAGTAACCAAACCTAGTACATTATTGCTAAACAACCAAACTGCAAACCTAGTACATTATTGCTAAAACAAAAGCAATGACGACCACAATGAAACTGAGAACCGACAAGACTTTGTCACAAATTTGCATTTTTGACTTGATCAAAGTCAACTCCTCCATGATTTTCATCAAGTCATATGGTGAAACTGCAACATCATTCGAAATTGATGTCTTTCCCATGTTCTTGTATTTCTTCTTTTCCTCATGTTCCTTGAAAAACAAATCTTTATAATACTCACTTGGTAGCTCCGGGTCTAGGAAGCCATAAAATTTACATTTCTTCTCCTTGTCCTAACAAATAAATGTGTTACATTCACAGCTTGTACATTATATAGAAAAAGAAGTATAATAAAATTTAGAGATAATAATCTTACATAAATGGGACATGCTTTGAATCGTCTACCAGGATTTGTTGGGGTCCAAGAGATTTGAACAATGGATCTTTACATTCACAATGTGTAGCATTGATGTAGTATTCTATGGTCTTTCGAGTTGATTTGGAAGTGGAAGAAGAGGAAGCCATGGATTTAGGGTTTTGGTAAAGATGGTGGCTT
Source organism: Chrysanthemum makinoi (assembly GCA_910596185.1). Taxonomy (NCBI): domain Eukaryota; kingdom Viridiplantae; phylum Streptophyta; class Magnoliopsida; order Asterales; family Asteraceae; genus Chrysanthemum; species Chrysanthemum makinoi. Next base: position 194,409,220 of record OU343218.1, on the reverse strand, counting down.
TAAAAGTTGGGGAAGATATACATAAAGTGAAGTAGGGTTAAGTTGGCATGTGGTTTATCCACATTGGATCCAAAAAAATAAAGGATAAATAAAAGGAATATATGAAGTGGCATGTAACCTGCTCCACGTAGGACCAGGAGGTGAAACAAGTGACCTGATACACATAACGAACGAATTTTGTAAGTTTATTGACGGAATGAGAAAAAAAAAAGTTACACACAATGAGAAAAAATGGTAAGTTAAATACATTTACAAGTGATTTGCCCTATATTTTAATGAGAAATTTGTTGATTTAATGGTTTATGAGAGTTATCATTCGAACCTAACCATTTACACACATATTTATTTGTGTAAACTTACGAGTTGTTCTGCTCATTCTAAAATTATTTAACTTTTTGTTAGAAATAAAAATAAGCAAAAACAACTCAGACCATACCTTTAGCAATGTAACGTAAATGAATGAGGTTTTAATTTATCTGTTTTGGTTACTTGATAATGGCAAATTATTTACTAAAATGTGCATGGCCTAACCAGTTATCCCGTTATCATTTTCAAAATTTTTACTAAGGTTTAAACTTTTACACATGTGAAGACATCAAGTTATTTAGTTGTTTACATTTAAAAATGTGCTTATCACTTGCAGCAAAACATAAACCAAGTTCGGCTTGTAAAAGAATAATACTTATTTAAAAATAATAATAACATACTTACAAGTTACAATATAAGTTTTGTTTTGAGACATAACATACTTGAAATTAATTTTTATAATCCCTTGCTGCATGTAGCCTATATTTTTCCCTCAACCATTTCATACATACTTGTGTTTCACTTGAAAATTTTTTTCTTTTAGTTTCTTTAAGGCAATGTTTGACCATTAAACTTTTTCACTTTTTTTAAAGAAGATACTTTGTTTCACTTTATTTCTTTTTTCTTTAAGGCAATGTTTTTTTAAAAGAAGCACTTGTTTTTTTTTCTCAAGCAGAAAGAGGAAATCAAAGAAGTGCATTTATTTTTCCTCTTATGTTTGCAGCCAAAGAGGAAATGAAATAAGTGCATTTGTTTTAGACTTTAGTCTTATGTTTTTCAAATGGAAAAAGGAAATGAAAAAAGTGTGTTTGTTTATTTCTAGACATAAGAGGCAAAAATGATTTTTTTTTTCTTTGTAAATTATTTTTCAGTGTGATCACTTCTTATATCTTAAAGACTTCAAATCCATGATTTCAAGCATAGCGTACATAAAACCAAGGTTTTCAAGATCGGTATCCTAACCAGGATCGTTTTCGTCTTTGCAAGATCGTGATCGTAAGATCGGATCGGGATCTTAAGATCCTACTTTAATGTTATTTCTTAATAGTTTTTGTAATATTATACAAATCTACAAATTATTATACATTATAAACACAAAATACTACTATGAATATTCCATAGAAATATTGTCATAAATTATGATTATAAAATATTTAAAAGATTAACATGTTGTTTTGAATTCTACAAAAAAAAACAACCTATAAATTTGTAGTTTTTTAGTTTGTAATCCGAGAAAAGTAAGATCATATCACATTAGATCTTAAGTTTGTATGGTTAAGATCGAGATCTATAAGATCTTAAGATTGCAAAAATCCTATGTAGAATCTAAATCGTTTTTGTTTTGCAGTATTGTAAAATTGTAAAATCCTAAAACATTTGAGGGGAAAAAAAAAAAAAAACTTTTCTAACATTTAAAAAAAAAAAAAGCTTCTTTACTTTGCTTAGTTAAGTACTTAAGTGATAAACCCAAAACACCATCTTAAACTAAAAAAACCAAACCCTGAATAAAACCCTGGTCCATCCCCTCCATAAACCCTTACACAGCCGCCACCATAAACCACCACTAACAATGGAAACCAACGAACCCACTAATCCAAACATCCAAACACCCCCCATCTTCTCAACCACACCCTCACACGAAGCCAAACTAACCCAGCTCCTACGAAACATAACCTCAGTAGACATCCAACTATGTTCAGAATCCTCAAAAGAGTTTATAACCTTATTAAAATCCGAAACAGGTGGGACCCTTTTAAAAAAGTACATCCAAACATCCCCTAAATGTTCCGAACTCTTAAACGCTTGGAATTTACGTTGTTCGAAAGGCGGCTTGTCCTACATTATGTCCTTACTTAATGTTATGCTAAGTCATAGAGATGGTTTGTATAATGCTAGTGATATTGATAGGATTTCGCTTAGTCGGGCATTAGATAAGTTAGCTAGGTTAGTACTTGAGGAAAAGATGGATGATGTTTATAAGGAGATGAATGGGAAGGAAAGTAGAGCGAAAAACGTGGCCTTGTTGTTGTTAGGGTCGGTTGTGAGGCGTGGGTCGGGTTTGGCTGCTGACGTGGCGAAAAGTTTTAATTTTAAGATGCCGGGGTTTTTGAAACTGGCGGAGTATGATAAGAGGAGGAGGAAAGATGTGGTTGTGAAAAGGAAGGGTGTGAGTACTAGGAGGGCGTTTATAAGGTTTGCTATGTCGTTTTTGGAAGTTGGTGATACTAGGTTGTTGAGATGGGTGTTGCAGCAAAAGGAGATGTTTTCTGGGGTGTTGCGTGGGTTAGGGAGTGATGAGGATGAGACGGTTGGGTATGTGTTGGGTACGTTGAGAGATAAGGTTCTTGTGAAGGAGTCGTTGGTGGGCGTTGGGTTGAGGAGTGTGTTGTTTGGGAGTGTTACGTTGGAGCAGCTGGTTGAGGTTTCGGGACGGGGGGATGGGGGTGAGGGTGTTGAAGTGGCGAAGAAGGTGTTGTTTATGGTGTGTACGGATTCGGCTAATGGGTTGATGCCGGATGCAAAGGCTTCCTTGAAGGGAAATGTGACGCGGCTGTTGGGTGTTATGAAGAAACTTAAGGCTACTGAGATTGAGTTTCATAGGGATTTGCTGTTGGGGATTGTGTATGGAAGGCCGACATTTGGTTCTGCGTATTTGGATGACTTCCCTTACAACCTTGACGATCCTACCACCTGGTTATATTCGTTTTTAACCCCTTTTTGTTTTGTGTATAATGTAGATATATTTCCCTTTAGAGGCAGGATAACATTAAGATCCCCATTAACATATATCCCTTTAGAGACAGGATAAGATAATTCTTAACCTAAAAAGTATAGGAAGGGATTTTGGTGCTGACTCGTGTCTGGTACACTGTTGTTTTTACACTTTGACGCACTAGAAAATAGCGATGAATAAAAAATTGGTGCAATGGGTTGAAAAAAAAATGGTTCGCAAAAGCACGAATCAGCTGCAGAATCCTTCTATATGTGTCTTTTAGTATTTATTTTTCATTTATAATATTACTGAAGTACTTGCAGGTTTGCAGCTGTTTCGTTGGCTGCAAACTTGATCTCGTCGGTGAATGCAGGTCTGTCTTACGAGTTTCTTGATTCTCAGCCTCATGAGCCAACATCTCTAAATAGCCCTGAAGTTCAAAGTATAATAAAGTGTATAGGTCCACGTACTTTTAACAGAATAGTAATTAATAAAGGATTACTTCATTCGGATTCTCATATACAGCATGGCACATTACGTCTTGTTTTAGAGTCACTAAAGCTACTAGATTCTCTTTTTTCTGCTATACGGCTTAGATCAAAATCTAACAAGAAAAATGAGCTCAAGTGGATGTCTCTCAAACAAGATATTCAAAATGAAGTGCAATTATTGCTCCCTGATCATCAAGTCTTGTTGTCATTGATTTCCTCGCATAATAACCGTTACAAGAGTGAGGAACGAACTTTGAAGAGAGGTGCAGATAAAACTGTTTTACTTGAAAATAAACGCAGTAAAAAGAAGTTAAAAACACGTTCTTCAAATGAGGAAACAGATATTCTTGTTGGTGGCATTAGTTCTTCTTTGGACGACATTATGACTACAGCTGATAATGGAGAAATGGAGGAAGATGATAATGTGAACGAGGTTGATAATCTAAAGGAAGAATCTAGATTAATCGTAGACCTGTGGGAATCACATGATAGCAACAACCTGAACGTGGCTGCAGAGGACGAAGAATTATATTTCTACTCGAAGTTGCTCGATGCTCTCAAAGTTTATCACGTAAGTACTAATTTTCATATAAAAATTTCAGTTTAATATTGGTTTCTGACAGTTGGATGTTGTTAACTTGCAGCGTACCATGCCATCGATCCTAGAGGGTTCATTTGATTTCTTCAAAGTTCTACCTAGCAATGCTTTATCATTACCAGCTATTCTGCAGCAATCTTTGTTGTCGCTATTAGTTGAACATATCGGTTGGTCTTCTAAGCAAGACACTCCTGTCAGATTCCCACCACTGATGTACAAACATTTAACCCATTTTATCAATTTGGTTGTAAATTCACCCGTCAAAGACATAAAAGATCAAGCTTATGTGCTGGCGCAAGCAGCCATGTTAAGTAGTGGAGCATTTGACAATGCTACATCAGAAATCAATGCATGGCTTTTGTTTCTTCCCGGGTTTAGTACAAAATCTACTGAGGAGAATTGGATTGAAACGACCCAGAATTTATCTTCTGTTGTTGTTTCTTTCTTATGTGATGCTGTTTCCACAGTTGGAAACAATTTATTCAAATATTGGGATCTTCTCAGGTCTCAAATCCACCGTTTGGAAAACGTGAAAGGTTTGATTTCTTTTTTGCTGATAATGTCTAATAGTTTTCATGAATGTTTAACTAAATGTTATACTTTATATCTTTCAGATGTAAAATTTCAGTTCAGTCCTCTCTTTGTTTGTGTCCTTGAGAAGTGCGCAAGGTTGCTTGGTTCCGAGTCTGCGACGTTTACTTTGCCTGAGAAATCAATGATATCCATGTATGTTAGCAACACCTTAAGATATCTCTTGCAAACTCAGGTATGTAATGTTATATATAGTTTAGGCATATATGAGAATATCATTTGATATCAGAAGACGGTATGCTAATTTTCATGCATGACATGCAGGTAGAAGCTGGATTTCTATCTTCTCTGATACGCCTTACATTATCCGATAGACTCGAGCATATTGATGTTGATTCCCGTGAGTGGAGGCCATTGAAAAGTTTGTTGCACTTTTCGAGGAGCGTCACAGATAAAGAAAGTTGCATGCTTTCTCCAATTGATAGAAAACGGGTCCTTAATGATGATGATTCATTTGTCAGTCGTCTTGGTGAATTTACAAGTCTAGCAGAAAGTGAGTGCAATGCTGGGATAACCACAGCTTTTTCATCGTCAATGCTATCTGCTTCACCTGATCTAATACTGCAGCATTTCCCAGCAGTTATATCTATTTCAAAGAACCTGGGCGGTGTTCCTTTTTCTATTCTACTGTATATCTGTTTCCTTGAAAGGGGTTTCCTTAACGATGTTTGTAAGTCTTGGCCCGAATTGTCGTTTTTGGGTTTAGAACGGGTTGTCGCTGAACTCCATGATCAAAGCAATGGGGATTTCTCTAGCATGGATTCAACACAATTCGAAGCATTTTCTTATTTTCTGAATAAGGTTCCGTTTTATGTGCTATTTCCAGCTATCGTAAGCACTGAATGCTTGTACTTATCAGAGTCGGCCAAACTTCAGAACTTGCTGTTGGCTAAGCTGTCGAAAGAGATATCTGATAATTTTGTCTGCTCTTTCGCCTTGTGTTTTTCTGGTTACATCACATACGATCTTCTTACCATGATGAACAAGCGGAAGAGCTTGTTAAGATTTCTGAAATCTGTTTCTCCCTCATTAAGAGCATGTTGGGACACCTTTCAGCCAGTCATTATGTCCAAGAAATTGCTGAAACCATTTTCTGCCATCCTGCAGTCGTTGGTGTTGTAGAGAGCCCATTATCTGTGAACAGTGAGCTAAAAGACAATATATTTGAGCAATCAGTAGATGATTTTCTTTGTTCAGCAAAAGAAGGAATTCATAGAATGGACTATCATCTCTTGCAAGTTCTAGAGATATTTTGTAACCAGTTCTCATTAAGCAATGATGTAAATAAGCGGATTACAAGGGCTTTCAAGTGCATCATCCAGAAGTTGGTACTGATGTTAAAAAACAGATTTGACCAGTTCATAGAATCCAAAGATCCGCTTCCCCTGATCCCAACATTATTTGCTATTTACACTTTGGTTCGGTTTATATCCCCTCAGGAGTTACTTGAATTGGCTTATTGGATGTTCTCCAGAATCGACCTTTCTTCTGTTCATAAATCTTCAAAAATTTCCGCCCTTTCTGTTGCATTAAATATTGCTGGTTGTGCATTCGACTTCATGCAAGAAACTGATGTTACTCTATTTGAGAAAGTGTATTTTCATGTAGTCGAGATTGCCTCTTGTTCTGAACTACTTGCTGCAGATGTTTGTTTGCTGAAAGCCTTCAAGATTGTTAATACACGTAGTGGTCGCACTTCTCAATCTCTTCCACAATCCATGGTTATGTCTAGGGTAGTTGCAAGCACACCCATGAATCTGCTTTCAAAATGCCTCAAAAAGCCTAGCAAGGTTAAGAGTCAACTATTGTTTCGTTTGACCGAGTTGAGTCTCATTCATCTATCTTTCTTCGGACTTCCTTTTATGGAGATGGTGAACAAATCTTCAGTTGGCAAAAAGAGGAAGGCTGGTGCACGTGATGACGACTTGGTGATGCTTCTGCCAACTGCTCTATCATTCTTGAGTTTTATTTCCATAAGATACGGGGACAAGTGTTACAAGCATGTTGGAAACATACGGTCGTTATATTGGGATATATTATCCGATGGGTTTTCTAACTGGAAGAATTTTGTTTCTAGAGACTTATTTCATGTAACACTAGACAAATCTGTGCCTTCAACTGTGGAAGAGCTTTGTGTTTGTTTTGACACCAGTCTTCTTGGAAGGTCAGTTGCTGTCATGCAGCAGCATCTTGTATCAAGCGGGGCCACTGTCAAACGGAGCAAAAGATTGAAGTTATTTGATTCTTTAATTCCATCTGGGACTGATAGCCTTCTGGACTGTAATGCTCTCGAAATTGATCATTACTCCATTGATCAATCTTTGAACCTTGTTATGAAGGTTGTCACAAAGGTACGTCTCTGCAAGATGTTATTATTCACTAAGGGGGAAAGTGAACTTCCTTCTTTGGAAGTAATGTCTAACAAAGAACAGTTGAGAAGTGTACTGCTCATAAATACATTGATATCCACATGGCGGTTAATTGTCAAAAAGTTTTCTTTGAAGTCGACTTCTCAATCTGAAGTTGAAGGCTCAAAGTTTTCATTGTTCCGACTTTTGGAAATCTTCCTTTCAAAGATTTTTGTTGAAGTTATTACAGAGATGCGTAAGAATTCTGATACGGAATCAAATTCTGCCGTTAAGCTTGAACAGCTTGCAAAATCTTGTCTTCTTCACAGATTTGAGGATTCTGCAACACTCAGCATGCTTCAAAATGTTTTGACTTTTGAAGCTGAAGATAAATCGTTGCATATTCAAATTCTTCAGCTTTTGTTGGCTCATTCTCAATTTGCACCCACCATTCAATCTGCGTCCAAATCTTCCAGTTCTGTACAATTTGGTATCATATTTAGACCCATGTCTAGTATTCTGAGATCACTTACTTTTGCTAGTACGGATTACAAGTCACCCTCATCTGAACTGTACATGAAACAGTTAAAACTTGTTAAATTGCTTGGGGTGTTATGCCATTTTAGGACCGGGTTTGAACAAGATATTGGGATAAATACCAAAGAATTTATGTTCTTGCTTCTGTCATCTTATGGTGCTACCGTAAGTGAAAAGGACATGGAAATTTATAAAATCATGCAAGAACTTGAGCGCGTGGAAGAGTCGAGCAAAAATTATATTGGTGATATGGATTATCTGTGGGGAGCTGCTGCTACAAGAGTGAGGAAAGTACGTGAGACAGAGCATGGTCTTTCGTCTGATGACGCGGATGACATTGAAAAACACCGAAAAAGTCAATTCAGAGAAAATCTTCCAATTGACCCCAGAATGTGTGCAGCTACTGTACTTCATTTTCCCTATGACAGAAGCTTAAGTTCAGGAGCTTTATCCTGTAACAAGCTTACAGATGATATTGCTGGGCATGTGCATGAGGTAATACATTGGTTGTCCATTTCGTACATTTTTTATATAAATATAGAATGCGCAGTTGTAATTACATAAGCATTATTATTGCTGTAATAGTCTTAATTTGTTAGTAACATGGTTTTGAAGAACTATATGCACTGAAAAATATACTATATCAGTTTGAAGTGCTCCTGTTATAGCTAAATCTTTCTATTTGATCTTTTGAGTTAAGTACATCCCAAATTGGCCCATTTATATTTTTATTTTGCAATTCAGGTATATGATCCTGTTTTCATCTTGCGGATGTCATTGCATGGTCTGTCGATGGATTACCTCGAGCCTATTGAATATGCGAACTTAGGGCTGCTTGCAGTCGCATTTGTTAGTTTATCCTCACCTGATGAAGAGATCAGAAAATTGGGCTATAAGGTTCTGGCAGTTTTCAGGGATGCATTAGAGGTTAGTAATGTTGTCATGCAAGTTCACTCATTTGCAATATATGTTTTATTCATATAGTTATGATGCTTAAATTTGTCAGGCAAGTCTAAAGAGAAAAGAAGTCAACCGACTTCGGCCATTGCTAAATTATGTGCAAAATGGTATAAGTGAGGCATGGCAGAGGATTCCTTCTGTACATGCTATATTTGCTGCAGAAGCATCCGTATTGTTATTGGATCCTTCGAATAATCATTACAAAACTATAACTAAACTTCTCCTACACTCCCCTATGAACACCAAGGTATGAAACCATCTTGCTGCCTTCTTTTTGTTATACAATTAAATATTTAATGTTCAGTTAGTAAACGTTTTGTGTATTTCTTATTTATCTTGCAGATGGTATCATTCTTTGATGAGTTCTTTTGGAGTAATTCTGTGGATTTTAAATCAGACAGGATATGGATTCTTCGCCTACTATATTCTGGTTTAAACTTAGAAGATGATGGTCAGATTTATGCCAGGAGCTCAACGTTAGAGAAACTGCTTAGCTTTTATAGTTCTCCTTTTTCAGATAATGAATCAAGGGAATTAATTCTTCAGGTAATGTATATTTATGTGATTTCTAAGTTGTGCATTTTTAATTTGATACCGTCATACCACCGTCACTTTGACTTATTGTAAAATGTCTTGTGTGGTGCAGGTTGTAAAGAAGTCTTTGAAATTTGATAAGACGTCTAGATATTTAATTGAACACTGCGGTGTGATTTCATGGTTATCGTCTCTCATTTCAAGCTTCTGTAGTAGTACGCACCAAGAACAGAAGGGTGTTATACAGTCTCAACTGGCTGTAATACTGGAGGTAGCAAACATAGTTGTCACTTCAAGGAACACAGATCAGTGGTTAGAAACACGTTCTGTGGAGCAACTAACACAGCTTTCATGCCATTTGTATGCACTGTTTGTAGATAACTTCGAACTTGTGAAAGAAATTCACTCGGTTGACTCAGTTTTGGAAGTTATTTCTTCAACGTTGATGTTATCACAAAACAGAGATGCGTTCCAACCACATTTCACATTTTCAGTTGAAGGTCTAAATCAATTGTCCCAAGCCATTGATGTAAATTGCAACGCAGAGTTAGGACTTAAAGTTGTACTAATGAGCACTCCCCAAGCAGCAATACTTAACATGGTATTACTCTCTATCTTTACGAGCCACACACAACATATTTTTCTAAATTTTTTATCTCATAAATATGCAATATTTGAGTTGGTTTTATGTGTTTTTGCAGGATCAGGAAAAGCTTCAGAAGTTTGTTCTTTGGGCAGCCTCGGTTGCTCTTCAATCTGACGAGCCTTGTGAACAGACCAATGATTCATTGCTATCAAAGCTTTTACGTTGGCTAGCTGCTTCTGTGATTCTAGCAAGGCCGTCCACGCAATTGGGAGTTGAGGAATCGAAACATAATCTTGAAAACACGTTACCAGGAACATTGCAATCTTTTCTGGAGACAGAATGGTCAGTAAGTCGGATGGCATCGGGTTCTGAAGAAGTATTAGCAGCTACCATATATTATCTTCAACAGATTCTTGGGAGGAAATGTGAAGTGATTATGTCGGTTGTTACTTCACTTTGTTTGTTACTCTTTCCTGATTCTTCCCACACAAGTGAATTGACATCGTTGCTATCCAGAATACATTGCCCCGTTGAAGTCAATCCTTTGTGGAGATGGTAACATATTCATCTCTCCTCGTATCATTTTGGTCTGCTTATAACGTTTTTGTATGGTTTTTGTAAATAATTCTTCTGAACAATGTACAGGTCATTTGAACAGCCGTGGAAGGATGTATCAACCGTGAGTGAATTTGTAGACGATTTTCAAGCGTGCCAAAGTTTATTATTGGTGGTTTCGAATATTCTTGGCAAGAAGTCGTCGCTTTCACACTTTCTTTCGGATTTGGATTTAGAAAATTCAGGTGTGTTAAAGTTGGAAAGAAGTCTTGTTGCAGACACTTTGTAATGTGTTTTATTAAACATAAGATATTGCTTAGGGGAAAGAATTTTTTGTGTAGGCTAAAGCCTGCCAAAAGCAGTTTTGACCACATCATTCTCTCATCGCACACATGTTAACGTCTTTTATATACAATAAAGTTTGTCGCTTATAATTGCATTAGACTTGATCGGTTGATTGATTCAAACCTCATATGCGTTAAGAATAATGCATAGGTTAAATACGCGGGTTAAAACTTATGCAGTAAAAGAAACATGACGAAACCTATAAGCTGCGCACAATTAGGTGCACTATCTGCAAATGTCACTTTAAGTAATCGGCTAATCGCACTCTATACAAGTTAACATCACCGTATCATATGTCGTCAGGTTTTACAGATATTTATTAAAATGCTTAGACTCTTGAACTATTTTTACTTTCAGCTGTTGGTAAAATGTCTTGTCCACTATCAAATGTATTGTGTATAACCCGCAAATCGAACAAAAAGTGGACTGCTCTTAGGAAAATGCCCATGAGCAAGCTGAGCCGCGCTGGAATGAGGTTCAAAAGTCTTAAAGCATTAAATACAACCATGACGCATTTCACGGCTCTCTCTCACATAAAATTTGGACTAGTGGTAGGCTGATGTATACTTGGGAACCCACAACTCGATTAAAAAGAGGGGTTCATTACTACTCAGAACGAGTGATCGATTGATTGATTCCGAGACTCATGGTGGCAGATATCTAATCTGGCTTTCAATTTTTGTTGACTTTGATTTCTACCTCCCAATTATAAAATCTAAAATTCTGCTAATTTTTCTTCAGACATGACAACCCACAGGCGCATACACTTATTTCTAACTAGTTCAAAGATGCTTTTGATTTTGCACAGCAAATCAGTATCCCTGTATATCCATTTCCTCGAGTACTATCCAATTTCTAGCAAAGAAGACCAATCTCTTAATTCTGCTTTCAATAATTTTATTCACAGGTTTTGTGATCATAAACCTTATTATGTCATACCAGCAGCCTATGCTTTTGTTTATTGACACATTTTGTATGGAACAGGTGCATTTTTTTCGTCCAAATGCACAAAGAAAATCAATATCTATGAAATTAGTAAAACGAATTCTTTTTCGATCTAATAAGATTTGTTTCATCAAGCTGGTTTACAATAGGTTGATATTATATTCACGTTTAGAGTAATTGACTCGCATGTGAGTCTGCAATTGTCTTACATAGTTACATTAAGGACACTTGGTTACAGCATATCTAAAAAGAAGTTTGTGTGAGGTGATAGGGGGAACTGATTTCTCCTACCAACCTTGAGGCCATTTCCAAACTCCATCCTTAACCAATTCCTTCACTTTACGCTCCAACGCCAACCTAGTTTGACAAATTAGCACTATTTTATTTTATTTTATTTTATTTTTCATTTCTTTTGATCAATTCTTTGTTGTTACCAAATACGGGAATTTACTAAATTCTCCACGGGTTTTATTTCTCTATATTATTTTCTCTACCAAACAGTCCAAAATAAATATTACTTGGAGAGCAAAACACATGGTCCTTGATTAGATCAATTCTTGATTTACCAAAACCAGATCAGCCAAAACAGACCCATAAACTAATCTTGATCAATAAATTTGTCATTTTACAACAAAATATTGCTTCTTTAAATGGAGAAAAACTACTGGGTACTTTACAATGTGTGAGGTTAAAGAATTTCAAGAACACTAACAATCTATTCTTACACCAAAACCGAATACCCCTCATATTTCTCCTCTGTATCCTCCTGAACCGAAGTAATCCTCTTGAACAAGCGATCTGTTGACTTTTCTGATGCTCTAATTTAGGGCAATCCGTAATACGATGACCAAGTCCACCACAATACGCACAGCCCTTCACACCACTTGCATTCGCAATCGCTTCAATGTCTTCCATAGGATCATTCAGTTCAGCCAAAACCGGGGGCATCGTCTGTTTGGCTTCTTGTAACAAATGTTTCAAATCAAGAAGTGTAGTTTCACTTTGATTCTTGTTGATAAAAGTCGTGGCAATTCCTGTTTTCCCACATCTTCCGGTTCTTCCGATCCTATGAACATAGTTTTCAATTTCTGCAGGCATATCGTAGTTTATCACGTGTTGGATATCAGGGAAATCCAAACCCTTTGACGCAACATCAGTAGCTACCAAAATATCTTTTTTACCCGCTTTAAAAGACGAAATTGCGTATTCACGTTCCTCCTGATCTTTTCCACCATGGATGGCTACTGCTTCCGCTCCTTTTAATAAAAGGTACTCGTGATTATCGTCCACATCAGCTTTGTTTTCACAAAACACTAAAACCGAGGTGGTGTTTTTGTAGGCATTCAAGGAGGTACACGAGTTTAGCTTCTTGTTTCACATATTCAACTTCTTGGACGACATCAAGATTTGCTGCTCCTGCTCGACCCACGTTGACTGTGACAGGTTTGACCAAAGCGCTTCTCGCAAAGTTTTGGATCTTTGCAGGCATGGTTGCAGAAAATAAGAGAGTTTGTCTTTGTGCTTTGAAGTGATCGAAAACTTCTCTGATGTCATCTTCAAATCCAAGATCTACCAATCTATCTGCTTCATCTAATGTCAAATACCTGCATGAAACCACAAGTTTAGAAAATCACGCATCTATAGTACATAACTGCATAACTGAAATAATAATTTCACGAAACTTGGAACTCCTGAAAAACCGCATAATAGAGATGGAAATTTCAGCTCATTTTCCTAATATTAGTCAATCCGGCTTATAATATTCTTTAACGAAAATGAAATAAGAAGTAACTAAAATTTCAAGCATTCCAACATGTTGAAAGTCACCCAAAATGTGTACTAAAGTGCGTAAACTTTCCGATTTGTTTTATCAAAAGGAATTATGTTATTCTTTCAATACTGTTTTGAATAATAATGACTACATTTGATATTTATAAAAAATTTAAAGCAGACAACCCATTTTAAAATGTTACCCAATCCACGCACCCGACCCACCCAATCTACCACCTTCACCTACACATATGGGGTGTTTGGGATTGCTTATTGCGTCAAACAGCTTGTTCAAAACACTCTCAATAGTCGACGCTGCTGCTGTATCAGTTTTAATAAGCAATCTCATACACCATTAAATTTATGCTCAACACATTAGGAGTGCTTACCGGCAATTGTCAAGATTCATCCTCTTTTTGGCAAGGAGATCTTTCAACCTTCCAGGGGTAGCTACCACAATATGGACACCTCTCTTGACAATATCCAACTGTGACCGCATATCAACACCTCCAATGCAAAGCAAAGGTCTTATTTCTGGAAATCCAGATTCCTTCAATGGTATTAAAAACTCCTCAACAACTTCATACGTCTGTCTAGCCAACTCTCTAGACGGGCATATAATTAATCCAAACGGGCCTTCACCTGCAGCAATCGGCATCATAATCTCTTCCTGCAATGCCATCATGATCAATGGTAACACGAATACCAATGTTTTTCCTGACCCCGTGAACGCTATCCCAATCATATCTCTTCCTGATAGAATAACGGGCAGTCCTTGAACTTGAATAGGTGTCGGTTGTACTATTCCTTTTTCTTTCAACTTTTCAAAACAGGGCCGGAAATCTCATGTCTTTAAAATTTTTAACCGGCGGCGGGATTTCATCACCATCAACAATGATATGCCATTGTTTCCTAATACCATCACAAGCTTTTTGAGACATGCGTCTTATAGGCAAAGGCGGCTTCCATCCCGTTGGCAAAGGTTCCGAATAAGTGATCCCATTAGCAAGCTCACGAACAGACATCAATTTCTTCTTATCCGACAGATTTTCCATCATTTCTTTCTCTTGCTGAACTGCTTGTTCAGTGGGGGTAACCTCAGGCTGCTTACGCTTAAGCTGTGAAGCTTTAACAAGCAAACTCGGTTTCGTTTCCACTTGTTTCGCCTTTTCTGTTTCGTCTTCAGTCGTTGAAGCTTGACCCTTACGTTGAAGAATCTTTTGTGCCTCTATTGCCCTTCTTCGCCACGGGGGATATACTCCTCATAATCATCGATGATGTTGTCCATAGCCTGTAAGAAGAAGCTCTAAACATATAAGCAATGTATTCAAAATCAACAACCAAACTTCAACCTATGGTTATTCTAACACCAACAACTAATATGATATATACAAGATTTAGGTGTTTTTGCTTATGTGTCTGCTTAAATAATTACTCATTAAGCTGCTTAAAAATAAGGTTATCAGTAAGTAGTCAAAAAGTATCATCTTCAAAGCTACTCAAAATCATGAATTAAGCTTCAAACCACAATAACAAATAAGATAACAAATTCAACAAAAATAAAAAGCAAAATCTTGATTGAGGAACTGCATCAAACATACCATGAAGGGTGTTAACCACAATGATTTGATCAACAACTTCGCTGCTAAGAATAAAGGGGTGGGGCTACAAGAATCGCACTGCTTGTAGCAAAGGTTAAACGTTTCGTTATACGTAGTACTATCGTTGTTTTAATGTTATTGTGTATATATAAAGGGGCTGAAACCGACATAAGAATAACGATGGGAAAATTACACAACTAGTCCCTCAAACTCAAACATGAACATTCAGATTTTTATTTTTTTATTTTTAAAAGGAAACTAAAAAATCACGTGTGGTTACACAGATTCGTATACATATTTTTCGCAAAATTTTTAACAAATACATCACTCCATTAGTAAAAGTTAATCTATATACATCTCTCAGTTAAAATAAGGACAAATGGCGCAAATAATTTCTTCGTTATCTCCTAATGAGATAGAAAAATTTTACGTTAGTCCTCTGGGTTAATTGTATTTGCACCACCGTTAGTCTTTTTTTTTACTTTTTAGTCCGTTTTTAAAAGTTTTAGTCCGTTTTTTTCGGTTTTCTTCCATTATTTTACGTTTTCGTCCATTCTTTTACTTTTTCGTCCGCTTTTACGTTTTCATCCATTTTATTACGTTTTCATTTGCTTTTTACTTTTTCGTCCATTTTTCGTTTTCATCCGATTTTTCGTTTTCATTCGTTTTTTTCACGTTTTCGTCCATTTTTTACGTTTTCATCTGCTTTTCTACGTTTTAGTCCGCTTTTTTACGTTTTCGTACGTTTTTTTTCATTTTCGTCCACTTTTTATGTTTTCGTCCGTTTTTTCGTTTCGTCCGCTTTTTATGTTTCATCCATTTCTTACGTTTTCATCCATTTTGTTAGGTTTTGTCCCTTTTTTCGTTTTCGTCCATTTTTATGTTTCATATGATTTTTACGTTTTGAGATACAAACTTGAGATCTTTTTTACTCTTGTCTCACTCTCATGTTGTATTAACTTGTTTTAGCAAAAGTTATATTCAAAGATTAGGCAAATATGAAGCCTTTTTAGTCGAAGGATATATCGAGGGTTTTGTCGAAGGATATATCGAGGGTTTTTACCTTTTAGAGGTTTTATGACTCCAAAAAACTAATATTTGTGATGGGACCTAGTTTTATTTCAAAATGAGATGAGAATAGTCAAAATCAAAACTTCTTTTGTTTGTTAAAATAGTACAACAATATTTCATAGGCCATACTATATATAAAAATGAAAAATCTCTTGTTAAGGTTTTAGTTAAATGTTGTAATCTTTGACAACTAGTAGTCGCTTTACTACCTCCTTTTATTACACATGATCATTTTATTTTAAACTTTCTTTGAGCAGCAATATACGATAATAAAACTAACAAGAAGCTATAAGATACAATTATTCAAACAACAAACATTTACAAAGACGTTCGCCGATGTATTATAAAGTGTTTTATGTAACTATCTATCTAGTTTTATGTTATATTGTTTAAGAAAATTATTATATAAAAGGATACTATACTTTTCTCTCTCAGAAAGTTCTTTCATTTGATTTCACACATGTAAGATAATAGACTATATGTAAACTATACTTACAGACGAAAATGTAAAAAAAACAAACGAAAACTTAAAAATGGACGAACGTAAAAAGAAATGAAGGACGAAAATGTAAAAAAAAGATAAAAAAAAAGCAAAATTAAAAAAAGCGGCGAAAACGTAAAACGGACAAAATTAGCAGAAGAAAACATAAAAAAAATGGCGTAAAAATAGAACAAAAACGTAAAGAACGGACGGAAACGTTAAAAACGGACGAAAACATAAGACAAAAATGTAAAAGGGACAACTTAAAGGACAAACGTAAAAAAACTAACAAAATATAAAAAGCGGACGTAACGTAAAAAACGAGTAGCGTAAAAAACGAACAAAAATTAAAAACCTAACAAAAACGTTAAAAAAGGACTAACGGTGCAAATATAGTTAACCCACAGGACTAATGGTGTAAATATTTTATATCTCTATAGGAGATAACGGAGAAATAATTTGCACCGTTTGTCCTATTTATGAGGAGGGATGTATATATGTTAACTTTTACTAACGAGTGATGTATTTGTTGAAACTTTGAGAGAATGTATAGTGCGAATCGGGGTAAACCACATAGATGTATTTTGGAGTTTACTCTATTTTTAATTTTAGTTTTAACAACGACGAACGGGGAATAATGAATCAACATTGTCAAGCTCGAAAATTGACTCGGTATTGACCGACGAATAGTCTTCATGTTTTATTTTGAGCTCGATGATGTAGTTATTGAAAGCCCAGTGACCGACTTGATTCAAATTGACTCGATATTGACCGACGAATAGTCTTCATGTTTTATTTTGAGCTCGATGATGTAGTTATTGAAACGCCCATGGACCGACTTGATTCAAAATAATGAAGATTTAAATCTTTTTCGCGGAAACGCTTTGATTATAACGGACCTCCTGTTACTTTTTTATAAACTAACAAGTATCTATTACTAATCAGCCTTTAAGACTATTTTTAAATGAAACTAGACTTAATTACTTTTAAAACGACAAGAGGCACGACCTCTAACGATCTACGGTTTGTTAGTGTGTACAAACCAAACGGACCCTAAGTAATTTGAATGAAACTATTTTTAAATGAAACTAGATTCAAATCCATATCCTAATCCAAATTAAAATCCAAACCCAAATCCTAATCCTAAACTCATCTACAAACCAAACGGACCCTATGTGATTTGAATTTTTGTGTAAGTGGTTAAGTAGAACGATATCCTATAATAATAAAATCCGGTGCATGGGAGGGCATGCACATGCCTTCAAACGCGTTTGTGAGTGTGTAAATATACTTTTAGTTCACTTTGATAATATGAATAAATATGATATGTTCTTGTAAAAAGTGTCCTAATAAACGTAATTAGAATTTTCTGTTAACAATGTTTTTCGATTTAATATTTTCTGTAGCAATTAATTTATGGATGCCGAGAATTAACAGTGAATAATATTTTACACAACCAAATCATATGTTAACACGAGCCCCAAATTATTTTTCTTGGTCAGCTTAGTTATTAACTTACTAGATAATCTAAATTTGTCAGATACTCTTTTACCAAATTATCACAACTTCATGCTACAGACACGTGTCCAAACGATATATCCTGCAACTTGTGTTATTGCAACTTCATACGCAGTCATGAATTACAAGTAGCACTATGAAAAGTGAATTCTTACCATTATCAAGAAATTCACAACAGAAAATATCAGCATATGAAACTGTACCCAGAAGCAATACACAACAAAAGAATCTGAACCCTGAACTGCTAAAAATACATCAAACTTGGCAGAACAATTGATCCCTAGCTACACATTTTACCAGTCTAGCCCTAACTTTAGAAATATAGTTTTTAAAAAAGTTACACTAACTTTCAATCTGCTTAATTCCAATAAACCCGCAACCCATACTTCGGAAATGCTGATTTACGGAACTAACCCTTATAAGAACAAACAATTATCAGGATTTTACATGTACATTATGCCCAGTTTTCCTTCTGTGTCGGCTAAAGTCAGAAACAAACCTGAAGTTGAGCCCGCACCCTTCAACACTGCATTTATAGGGTCTCTCTCCAGTGTGGACCCTTATATGCTCGGTCCGACGCCCACTTAAAAGTCATCTTACAACCTTTCCATGTGCATTTAAGAGGTCGGTGATCTTCATGAACACGTACATGGATCACTGCGTATCTGTGTGACTTGAACTTCTTCCCACATCCTACATGAGGGCACCTGTTCTTTCGGTGCAATCTTAGTTCGGTTTTGGTCTTGAAACTCAGTTTGCAACCTTCTATGTCGCACTTGTGGGACTTGTGCTCAGTTTTTTCAGGGGTTTTGACATTGGAAGCCTTTGCTTTCTTTGCGTGTTTTTCACTGACATTGGAAGGTTTTGATTTCTTAGCAAGTTTTTCTGGAATTGTTTTTGTTGAGATATTAATCCCACCTTTTAGAGAATCTTTCCCACCTCTAGGTCTCAATCCTTCACATGGGCTTTTTACAAATCCATCGAAGTCAGATTTTTCCTCTCTTTGCAACAACTCCACCTCTCTCTTCCTTTTACTTCCACTTTTTGAATCTGAAACATGGTTATTTTCGTCATTATCAGTGGTATGATCTTTCTTTACCTTATCATTCGAGTCGATAACAGGTTCATCAGCAGAGGACCCACCATCCTTAGTCAATTCAGTGTCTTCTTGCATCGAACCATCTTCACTACCCTGCGCTAAAGAACCATTATCAGTTGCCACAAAGCTGGTTTCATTTTGCAAGTCGCTTTCTTCACCATTCTCAGTTCCAGATTTTTCAAGAGTCGTAGCACATGACTCTGAACCTCCCTCCATCTCCATGGAAGTGTGTGGCTCAGTATCTTCAGCCACAGGAGGTGCAATAACATCCACTCCAACTTGTGATAGAACAGAATCCACCTTTTCCTGCTGTGTATCGGGGTTTCCAGGAGTTGATAAATCACCCGAGACCAAAAAATGTCTGTTTCTGTCTTTGCTGAGAATAGCTACAGAATCTTGCCTCTTTGACTTGAATTTTCTTCTTGAATACC
>OU343218.1:194009375-194389640 GCA_910596185.1 Chrysanthemum makinoi | reverse complement strand
TTTGTTTAACTGTCACCTTAATCCACACACATTCTCCATGTGTTGTCCTTCTTCTGCTCCAACTATTGGAGAAGCAAAAGCACTATTGCTTGGTATGATTATCCCATTGTCCAGTAACTCCTGCACCATCTTTTCAATAGCATCCTTCTGAGTGGGAGGGTGTCTATATGGTCTAACATTAAATGGATTTGTGCCTTCTACCAAGGGAATTTTGTGGTCACAAGGTCTGTGAGGTGGTAACTCTCTTGGAACATCAAACACATCTGCAAACTCTTCCAGAACATTTTGCAACTCAGGTTGTACTTTAGTTTGTAGACCTTCCAGGCTCATTAATCTTACTTCTGCATAAGGATATACACATAACTACATAGAACTAAACTGAGTTGAGCTCCCTTGTTTTCCCGATTTGTTGTTAGGCATCCATTCAAGGGTAGATTTAGGGGTTCCTCTTAAGACCACCTTCTTGTTATTGTACACAAACTCATCCTTAACTTAACTGCAATTACACATCATATTTCCAAGTGTGGATAACCACTGAATACCCAACACCATTTCACAACCTCCCAATGGTAAGAGCATTACATCAGAACAAAATTCCATCCCTTGTAACAACCATTTAAACTGTTTACACACACTAGTACTCACTATGTTATATCCATCCCCTACAGTTAGAGCTAAGGGGCATGTCTTCATGATTCTACACCAAATTTTGGGTGATATATCTAAAAATTGTGAGTGGATCCACAGTCAACCAAAATATGAATAACATGTTTGCCCATATTTCCTTTAACCCTCATAGTCTTATAAGTTTGCACCCCATGCATTGCATTTAATGATATATGTGGTCTTTCACCCAATTCTTCAATTCTTCTTCTTCACACACTCCTTATCACTATCACATAATTCTATTCCTCATCAGCCAACACTATCAAAGAATACATTTGTCCACTACATTTTTTACTAGGGGTATACTTTTGGTCATAATAGAAACACATATTGTTAGCTCTTTTCTCTTCATACTCCTTCTAAGTTAGCCTCTTGTTTTGATTAAAACCAGCATTTGTCTTAACTGTTTTTAGTACTCAAGTAAAGCTAACCACAGGATTAGATCTAGTATTCATATTGCCATGATTTTGTTCAAAAGTGTTGGAAGTAGACCTTACAGGAGTAGGTAATAAAGGAGTATACCTTGATTTCAAAGCTACTACGAGGTCTGTATTTGCATTTTGGCCATGTAAAACACATCAGTTAGAGACTCCAATGTGAACATTCTTATCTTGAGACGATCTCTTTCTTCAATCCTCCCAAAACAGACTAATATCATGCTTCTCTCCAATTCCACCCTAACAACTCCTCAAATCTTTCTTGATACTCCTTCATGAACCATCTTGCTTTAACTTTGAGTTCCATAATTGGATCACAAATCTCCTTTAAAACTTCCCTTTCATATACTTTCCATGGACAATCTTCACCAAATCTTGCATAGAATTGTTGATGCCACACCAGTGCTTTATCATACACATGCATAGACACCAATTCAATTTTATCTCTATCATCTACTCCATCAATCTTAAATAAATGCTTGCATCTAAACACCCATCCATTAACATCTGTCCCATTGAACTTAGGAAATTCAATCTTAGAGAGTCTCCCATACCCTCTACCATTACCATGATTTTAACTACCACCACCATTAGTATCTTTGACTATTCCGTCTTTGGTTCCTTCTCCATTCTTTAACCGATTTATTTCTTGATTAATAGCATTTTGACTAACCAATAAACCATTCATTCCATCTTTAATTTCAAGCATTACATTCTTCAATTCATTGACCGCTTCTTAAAGAATCAAAGTTGGAGTAGAGTCATTGCATTACTTCTTCCTTGTAATTGGTATCAACTCTTACACATCACCTTATGGAATAATGACTACCAATGTTGTTCTTGATTACTCAAATCAAATCGACGGTCAGCTTATTCAAGACTAGAGGAGTTAACCACTTATGGGCTAGTCTTGTGATCGTGACAAATATTTGGCGCTAATCTTATGCAAAAGAACGGTGGAAGTCGGTGGTGGTGATCTATGGAAAAGTAACTAAATCTTGCAGTGGTGGAGAAGATGATCGAACTGAAAATCAAGAGCGAAAGGGCTCTATACCACTGATATGAGTACTATATAGGAATTATTGAATAATAAGCACAAGATTAACAAACAGGGACACAATGACGAATGTGAATCGAATTTGTTAAATGATTGTTATGGATTGATGTGTTAAATGAATTATAGTTACAACAATGATTATAGATGAGAGGAAAAGATTACAAGTGAACAACTGACTGAAAAGTGAAAGAAATGATGAGTTATATAAAATGAGTTTTGGGAGAAGTTTGTTAAACACTTTCCATGTGATTGGCACGTGGTCTTTGTCGCTTATTTGACTTTGGCTCTTATCACATGCTTCTCCTTTAAGAATCTACCTTCAACACAAGCACCGGATATACAAGTTCTTTTGATAGCTCCTCATCGAGTCTACCATCCTCATGTACCAAATCCGACTCAAAGGTAACCACACAAAGGTTCAATCTTTACCACAAATTTGTAACAATTTTAACAAGGGCTCGTGCAAATTCAGTGACTGATGTAAGTTTATTCACGACCATAGAAATAGGTCCAGTTTGGCTAACAAAGGTACCACTGCGATTTACAAAATATACAATCATACACCCACAATTCCACCTCCGGACTCCACCGATATAACCAGGCCCAAAAGTCACAGGCCCAACCCTTTCTACCCATAACCACCCCAACCTCGGATGGCCCAAACCACCTTAGCTGCCTTATGCTATAACATAATTGATTGTGTGTGTATTCCATAAACATGCTACAAATATATAGTGTACAAGAGATGATTCCAGAAAAGATACATATGGGCTAGTGCTAAGAATCGGGCCTATGAATACAATATCGAGTAATACATTTGTTTACCAAGGATGAAAAAGTTCACCCACATAAACAAAGTGTATATATTATTTAAGCGAAATAGTAGACCTTAAAAGCTTTTGTTCACATCCGGATCGCTCAATAAAGAAACTTATTGCATGTTTATATAGACCACATGGAACCAAGCTCATCGTTGAGCTCGATAGCGTGAGCTTGTTTAACATGAGCTTGTAACTCAAGTGAGGACTTTAAAGTGTGATGGACTGTGATGGAGCCAAGATTTGTTGGGTCAAGCTATTGCAATATATTTGCTTGCCCATTCATTCTAAGTTGAGAGTTGAACCATGTGATGCGAGCTAAAGCTCTAGTTAGGCTTGCCCATTCAGTCGAGCCTCTCCCATTCCGTGGTTTCCTAAGTAGATGTGTTGGACTATGTGATTCACGGTAACAAAGGCTTTGGTCACCTGGTTCCTAGAGTAGGCTTTACAGAGCTACGAATACTTCTTGATCTTGACAATGGAAGCATATAACAAGTTGGTGCACTCTTGACCCAAATAACCAGCTTGGCTCCATTTTTTTTTTGTAATTTTTTTTTTCTTATTGATGTTATTTAGTGAGTTTTGCTTATTAAGATCATCTTCTCTGCCGTAGTAGCATGTTTTAAACCATAATCGATCTATTTTCATTCAAATCATTTCAACACATAAACATCAATAACTTCAATTTCATGGCTTTTAGTTATCTAAGGTGTGTATGAACACAGTAACAAGTTTCAATATAAAACATAAATACCTAAAATTTTTGCATTATACATTATCAAATACAACTCAAACATCGAGGTTTTAGAGTTTACAATGTCTAAATCAAATACAATAACAAGTTTAAATGGAAACATGAAAATCTTTATTAATGAAACTTTTGTTTTACTATATGAAACAATCTAGTTGTGTATTCTACTTCATGAAACCAAATGGAACAATAGTAGGAACTAAGAAGAAACCAAATGAAACATATACCATAAAGGATTCCTAAATCAGAGGATCGAGTCGTGTGCGATTTTGCCAAAACTTAACCATTCTCAAGATCTTTACTTGTGAAATTAATGTTCATGGAAGAAATTGAAACACAAATATAATCTATTGCTATAGAGGACTAAATTTGTAAAAACAATACACCTTTGGCAAGTGAGCTGATCGGGAAGGGTGAAATAACAATACTACCCAAAGGTGACGAGGCACTTAGAAAAAATAACGAAAGTTAGTGAGCAGTGACTTTCGAGTGGTTGTTTTAAAAAACGTAAACATTAGTATTTTTTGCAACAAAAATCGTCTCGGTGTGATCCTTGCGTATTCTTGTTACTTTAGGGACCAAATTTGTAATTTACCCAAAAAATAAGTATACTCCTTTTTAAGCTGAGCGTGGCTTATGTTTTGCTTCAAGTGGTAAGCACATTCTTAATTGTAAAAAGTTATACAATTTGATGTCATCACATGTGTAAAAGTTTAAACCTTAGTAAAAATATTGAAAATGATTACAGGAAAACTAGTTTGGCCATGCACATTTGAGACAAAAATCCGCCATCAAGTAACCAAAACAGATAAAACCTCATTAATTTACGTTACATTGCTAAGGTAGGGTCTCATTGTTTTCTTATTCTATTTGTGTAAATGGTTTGGATCGGCGATATCTTTCATATAGTTGAATCAACAAATTTCTTACTAGCCTCATTGTTATCGGTTCATTATAAGTTTGGCTTAATGCATTTTTCTCACTATCGATCTATTTTTAAGTGCATAACTATAGAGCATGGGTTGGGTCATTAGGGCTCACGGCCAAGTTAGCTCTTATACATCCACATTAGCAATAGGAGTACCATTTTATGAGCAATGTAAACAAATTCAAATACAAACAATGCCTAACTCTGTGAATTATCTCAAAGATTAAATTGTGTAACACAAAAAAATAGGGTTGATTAGTTTAGTTGGGAAATTGATAGCACGATTCATTGAGACATTTAGTTGCCATTATTTTTAACTTACCCTATGACACAGGTTAAATCCACCGACACAAATTGTGATGATTACTAAGGTACTTGGAAATCAAAAAATATGATTGTGTAAACCAACTCTTCAATATTATTGGTTTTGTTATGTGATAAAATACATGTGAAACCTTGTCGCTTCTAAACACATCCCATAAATTTGCTTCATCATAACAAAGTGTGATATTCAATTTCAAAAGTGTAAAATTTGCCAAAACTAAAACACATCCTTGAAATGTGTCAAAATAATGGTTTTTTATATTAACATTACAAACTTAGTAAACCAATGATGTTTATATGACACGTAGATTCATCATGTACATCATGTAGTGTATTCGAATTGTTGTATCATTCTTAAATGATAGATGATTTGACAACATTGATATCTAATTAAAAGTTATTAGATAACACATGTAATGAATATTATAATAGAATTACATCCTCAGCCTGGAATTGCTCCTATATTCTATGGATGAACAATATGTCAAATGTTGTGCAAATTGTCATGACTTCAAACTTGAAAGTTTGGAAGACATCAAACATTACACAATAAGATATTAAAGTTCTGGAGTTTTAATGAGCATATTGTTGTTTGTATACAATGATGCTGGTTTAATTGAGATGACACTCAATAGCTAGTCATAGTAGGATTTCATCCTTGTTAATGGCCATGTAAACTAGTTGTGCTACTAAAAGTGCAATTGCAGTATACATTAAAAGAATAAGAATACTTTAAACTTTAAAATGTTTGAAAGTTTAGATTGTCATAAATTTGTGATAGAGGATGTCACACACTTTACGAATTATTATGTGGATTGGTGAATGCACACATACAAGGACTTCATTAATTGAATTTTTGAAATAAGTATTCTCAAAATTACGATAGATGAGTTTGTTGATTTATGCCTTGTCAACAAGTATGATTGTCATTACTTGAGGCATAATTCATCAACTAGAATTTTCATGCATTGATCTATTTGGTATTTGGATAAGGGATGTTAAATGATTGTTATAATAAATCAAATACTTGGTATGTTTGATTTTATAATATATTGTATCCTATATTTGCATGTTTAATCTGTGAATAAATTTATTTATTCTAAATCGTCCGTTGTCAATTAATGATATGGGAGTATCATTAAACTAAGACAAATCTGAGAGATATGGTAGAATATACTTGAAAGTATATTGATGAAAATGCATACCAATTTCGGATGATATTCAATGAATTGAATATAGGACTTATCCCAACTACATGATTTTACTTTATGGATATTGTTATTAAGTAAATCATGAATAGTTATCCTCGGACTTGAGATGCCGGATAAGTGTCATAAATGTAGTGCACTTCGTGGAACAACTTAGCTATACCTAGCTGGTAGTCATAGGGTTGTTTCACGAAGTGTTGCAAAGTTTGTGGGTTAGTCTCGTAGTCAAGATAGAATTTGTTCCTTCATATTTATTTGGAGTTTATCTTCTTTGGGGCCTAGTAGGGTTGACAAGATGTTTTGCGTGGCCACGCCGATCTCTGAATATGTTCGGAAGATTTGGTAATCATGCTCAATCACTTAAAACTTAAGCGAATGGTTGAATAAAGAATGACTTAATTCCATATCTTTATTTAACATGGTATTAGAAACAAAAGGATAATAATAATGAGAAATCATTAAAAGGTTTTTCATGAGCCTTGCTCGAGTTGTACTAGAGGCATCGAAGTGTTTCTAGGCGCTTAGATGTGATCACACTATTAAGATATGTCCAAGTGGGAGTTGTTGGTTTAATGGACAAAATAATAATAGATGTGTGATAGGATCGAACTTCGAGACCACGGGATTGCACACTTTGCATGAGAAATTATAGATATAATAATTAAATATAAAATGTTATATTTAGTTATTATTTACACAAAACACATAACGAGCGTTAAGTAATTAAGTGTAATGGACTAACGATCGTTAAATGTTACATGGAAGGACTAGATTGTAAAATAGAGATTGGGAAGGTTTGAATCCCTTTGGGATAGCCCATCCGATCGGCCAGGAAACCAACCATCCATATCTAACTTGGTCACCAAGTTATATTGGGTATAAATACAAGGCCTAGGGTCTTAGTTTTTCATCTCTTGTACTCATAACCTAAATCCTAAAAATTGTTTTGTGTGTTTTTGTCTTCCAACCAGTCATTACACCTATAGTAGGTTAGTAGATCACTTTGTTTTCCAAAAGCAAATATTTTGTGTTAATTAAACTTGTATTTACTTTAATTAGTTAATGATGCGTGTGTACAAGAGCGTGGTACAATCACACTATTGATTGTATCTTGGATTGAATTACAAAACGGTAAGGGTAATTCACATAATCCTTATAAACCCTAATTAGGGTTCATCTCAATTGCTAGTTTTGTGGAATTGATTCTTGTTTCATTAGAATAAAAAGATCATACTTTATGTTTTAGTTAATTAATTATTCATTATTCGTTCCTATACGCTTCCGCATGTTTCTTTGATGGTTATGTGTTTTATATATGATTGTCATAGTATATAATTCCAACATTAATTGTATCAAGAGCTTGGTTTAATGAGTAATTTATTACTAAACATTAAAACGAATATTGTATGTTGTTTGATATGATTATTCTAGTGTTTTGGTTATGATTATGTAAACCCTAATTTTAGGGTTAGGGCTTTTCCCTAATTATTTTTAAATTTTTTCTATATGTGAACCATTAATTTTTTAGGTCGATCCTAAATTTTTTTGGTCGATTATGTATAAAAATTTTAAGGGTTTATAAAATTGTTTTGTTAATCAATATGAAACCTAGAATTAATATATTTGTTACGTGATATATTCATGAATAAATTGTTATGTGACATGGAAGTGTATGCAATCTTGGGACAACGTGAATAATTGTTATGATTAAATCCATGAGCGTGCATATTTGGCATGGATTATTGTAGATATATATTTAATTGTTAAGATTGGTTATGCGAATATTAATTGTTAAGTCTTATACACATGTTTATTGTTTTGATAAATCTTGAATTGGGGAATACCTCAATAATATTAATGAATCAATTATGTGCAATTTGTTATATTTTAATTATGGCCTTCGATTAAATTAGATGAATGTGGCTCACTTTCAATTGTCACGGTAAAGCCCTAGTTATATATCGTTAATACTAACCTAGATATTGATTATTAATAGGCTTTATCAAATAAGTTGCATGTGGCTATTTATATTAATTGTTGTTAGTGTAATAGCATTGTTTTAGTTGTTTATTTTTCATTATTTACTTGTTTGTTTATTATGTGCGACAAGTTTTAAGAAAAGGGTAATTTTGAATAGAAAAATAAATCGGACTAAACAATGGTGAAATTTGATTTGTTTTGAAGAGTTAAGTTTTCAATAGTTTAATTGATGATTGATGGTACAAAAGTGAGAACGGCTCACCCAATTTGGTGTGTGGGAAGTACTAGGAGGGCGCATTAAATTGTGAGACCCTAAAGAAGCAAGTTATTGCTTCGTGACAAATTCTCCATGCTTGCGAGTCAAATGGAGTTACCAAGTAGGCTATGGGTACAAAATCATCTTAAGGGCGAATTAGCTTTAATTCCATCGCCACTTGGTGGTAATTACAGAAACTAAGTCTTTAGACTTATGCAAAAGTACGGTATTGTAGCAACCCGTAAATTTTCATAAGGTAAAATGACCATTTTACCCTTTGAAAATTTTTAAAGATGACCTTGACTTTGACTTTTGACTATTTGACTTTTTTAAGTAGCATAAAAGAAAATCTGAGTAATTTCTCAAGTTAAATAATTCACTCTATTTTGGATTATTACACTCACGAACATTTTTGTTCACCAATGGCTATAAATAATTATTTAAAGTTGTTACTTTATTAATTACGAAAGTTTAATCGTGTAAACTTTCCTCGCGGTCAACACAAGACTATGATAAGTCTAGGTGTTCAAAATACTCTATTTTCACCAATAGTCATATTTTATAAGAACTATTGCCACTTTTTTTTCTTCGTAAATATTTTACTCTTTCGTAACACGTTCAACTCAAACCTACGTTATTAGGTTTTAACAACATAGATGCACCCAAATAGACTTATCACACTTTTAATATACCTAGTTAGAGTATATTGATAAGTTTTGACACTTTCATAAGTATTTTATTCTTATGTTACCCGGTTTTAAGTTTAGTGACTTAAGGGTTAACATTAGTAATTACGGGACCAAACTACACCCGTAAGTTAATATTTATAGAAAAAAAAAAGACACACACTCACCACCTCATACTGAGGTGGCGTACAAATAAAGAGACACCAAAACTATGCATGTTTTGGTGATTACTCTTGATGCCATATGTCCTAACCTTTTACACCTCTTACACATACATGCAAGATAGATTAAGATCACCTCCAAACACTCTCATCTCATCCTTGTGACTCCCTCTTGCTGTTCTAAAATAATTATATCATCACCATCATTAGTTGATTTCAAGCTTCAAGTTATACATGAAAGATTGAAGGTTCAAGATGTTACAACTAGTCCTGGTGTTGTTTTCATGATCCTTTGGTTGAATTAAGAGTTATACAAGGGTTTAAGGGCTGAATATAAGAAGGTTATTGGGTGATTAATAAGGGTTAGAATCATGTCTTGAAAATATTCAAGACTTGGGTTGAAGATTGAAGAAAGGGTTAAAGACTAGGAGGGTTAAGTTTGATTGTAGTTGTGATTCTTGTTGTTTCCAACCAAATCAATGTAAGATTTATGTTTACTTTGATATTCATTCAATATGGTTATAATAATTTATATTATTTGATGTAATTTGATATAAATAGTATATGTAATATGGCTTAATTGAGGTTGTACATGAGGTTGTAACATGAAAAGAAGCTAGAACAAGCCTTAGGTAGGTTTTATGAACCTGAAATTTACAACAGTCCCAAAGATTGATTAAACTGATCATCTCAGTAAACTTTGAAGTTAATTCAATAAGATATTCTTGTAGATGGGGGGCTGTGTGTATGTATCGTTTCGGTTGGTCACCTCATAACTCTTTATCCCAGATGAGTAAATGAGAGCCAAAATGGCAAAACATGTTAAAATCTGCACACCAGATTTAATTTGGGAAAAGCCCATGGTTTTGATCGTTTCTGGAAGTCGACTCAGTTTTATGAAATGTAGCTAAGACATAAACTTGAATTTTGAGAAAGCCGCGTGTCAAAACAAGTTGTAGAACTCAACTTATGGTCGTTTTTGGCAGGACTGAAATGAAACTTTCTGCAATGAAATATAAGTATATACTTGTTATTAGACAATTGATATAAGTAAACTTTGGACTTTGGACTTGATTAAGCTTGAGAAGCTGTTAGAGGAAGTAAAAAATAAAACTTGGGCTTTTGAATCACTTAAAAAGGACTTGTGGTTAAAAAGTTATGCCTAGTTAAGTGTTACTAGAGGTAAATATAGTGCTGGAACAAAAAGTTGCTGATACGATTTTAAAACAAGGTTTTGACCCTTTTCGGGTCCGAATCAGCAAAAGTGCAAAACACGAAAGTTTCTCAGAATGACTTTTTCTACAAAAACTCAGGAGCACATAAGCAGAAAGTGAACGAAAAATCCTAAAAACTACAAAAACTAACCGGACCTGTTGTATACCGGAAAACAACCATGGCTAAGAAACCTTAGTGTATTTTGATTCTTTGAGGCCAAAACAAAGCCAAGGTTAAGCCAAGGCTGATGTCTTAAGGTATTTTGACTTAAAAATAGACATTGGGTATGGCCTTATTGTTGTCTCAAGTTGCTTAACCACTTAGCCATACGGCTAGTTTGGGCTTAATGACCCAAACTTGTTTTAAAACTTGGTTCATTAGGTTGACTTTGCTAGACTTTGACAAACTAAGTAAATGACCATATGCCATATTAAACTACTTCACGACACACAACTCATAACACTATCACACAAGTTCAACAATAGTCTTTGTGAAACGACACATGTTTTATACAACATTTGTCTCGTCAAATACTTTACTTATAAATGACAAGTACAATGATAGTAAGGAATTTCATTATCATAGGAGGCCTCTTCGGGGTTGTGATCGATGAGTTGTGGATTTACGATTTAAAGTGTCTGGCTCCTCATACGTTCACTACGACCTCTTGATTTTGATAGCGAGCGATGAGTGCGAGGTTATTTATAAAGGGCTATAAGCCAAACAACACTTAAGGGATACTTTAACTTAAGGATTCATGTACAACATCATATTGAAAGCCAACATACTACATATACTTGTACACTTATTTCGTACACTATACTAAAGCGATTACTATATTTCGTAGGTAATCGTTAAAGATCTTGGTGTTGCCATACTCTATTGTTGACATACATTATATCGTTACACTGCTGTGATCACTACAGTGAGTTTCATAGCCCCAACTTTTGTTTACTTGTTTATAAACTATTTGGGAGATACATGCTCTTGCTTTACTACATGCTAAAATGCTTTATTATGGACAATTACTTGCAAAATGAATGCCTTGACTGTATTATTGCATGCCTAAATTGTTTATGCCAAAAGTCCCCAACATCATGGACCACTAATCACTTGGGAGTGGCGCAAATATTGTGGATAGGCCTATAGAATTGTGAACCGTCTATGTTATCGGAAATAACAAGGCACTATATTTGAGACTATCTAGAGTATAGGGCAAAATACCTACGGGGGGTTATTTACTGTATATATCGTCCGGTGATATATATACAATAGTCAGTCGTGAGTGCCATGAGCTTAGAGCAATAATAACTATCAAGAAGATAATTGTACACATTTCAATTATACTACAAACTATATTGTCCCTCTTGTTTTCAAACCTATGCGGTTTCTATCGTTTGTATTGACGGTTAGGCAATCAAGCGCAATATGGCGATATAAAGCGTAGCCCACTACTTTCATAAACTTGATATCTTGTGATCAACTGTTTTGCTTACAAACCTATGAACTCACTCAACCTTTGTGTTGACACTTTTAGCATGTTATCTCAGGTTCGAAAGGAATTAGCTGGCATGGCATGTGGTATACGGAAAATATTTTGAAGACAATGCATATATTATCATTCGAAAAACTTTACAACTTTTATGCTATACTTTTTATGATTTTACATTGTAAAAACTTGTGGGACCTCTGTTTGTAAACTCTGATATTTTAAATCGAATGATAATTTATTTCAAAACGTCTCATTTAGAGTCGTTTTTCGTAACTTAATGATGTGAACTATGAAGTAATACCCCAGTGACACAATCTTCCTCTGCGATAATTTTGGGGGTGTTACAGGTATAATGGACGATAATTAAAGGTAGATTCTTTGATTGGCGAAACCAATACCTCAATCAAAACTTTGATAATTTGATCTTTATGAATTGGTAATAAAAAGTTTTTATTAAAATTTATGCTACAAGATGAATGCATGACATCTTTGTACATATTTGATTTGACCACATAAAATCAAAACTAGTACCCTTTATAAATTAAGTTTGTGCCATCTAGTTAAAGGAACACTTGAAGTTGCAATTTACTCATGTCAGAACTTGGCGAGATTGTGATGGAAAGGTAAATCTTTATGTAAGTCAGACCTTACATGAACATATTTGCAGTTCTTTAAGTTAGATGACTTAAATTGAGTAGTAAGTGAGACATGGACTCAAGGCACAAGATAGGATAAAACATGTTTACATTTGCAATAGCGTTGGAAAATGTAAATCCCATAATGATCTAAGAATTGGAAAATATTTGCCAATTATTGTTGACGATTACCTTATTTTGTGCTTTAGTTACTAGCGAGATCAATTGATGTAATGGAACTATGATAATTTGGATCCTAGTTTTCGAGAAAATTCTATGGTTATATGAATATTACCTTGGGTATTTTATTTTCTTGAAAAGTTTAATTATCGAAAATACTGAAATTGAATTTTGAAAATTCTTTAAATGTATTAATGCAACATTAAACCGTAAACGTAGGTTATTCTTGTATTAGTAAATTGATCTACACAGTAAGGGTTTTGGTAGAGTCAACTTTGCTAAAAGAATAAACCTAATCCTCTTTTCATAAGAAAGAGTGAGATTCAATCCTATTCCTTTTCATGAATGAAGAAAGGTATGATAGGACAATTAGAATTGTCTAAATTCTAAATACGTAACTCGTAAGCAAGATTTAATAGTTAAGAAAATTGCATATTTATGAGTTACTAAATTAGAATCTAGACTAATTTACTACAAAATTGGTAAAAGACAAACTAGCATATTTTATGTAGTTGTTGTGCTTTGACCATTTAAAAGTACTACTTACAATTGTTGGAATAGTAGAACTATTAAGAAAGAAATTGCATGCCCAATTTTTCAAGTTAATAGCATTGATGGATAATTCATCATCTACATAGTAGAATACACTCTTTTAGTACATAAGTAATTGTTATGTATGGACTTTCTCAAAAGTGTAGGGAAGTAAATGAAACACTATTTTCTTTCCTTTGGTTAATGAAACACTTACAATGTTGTCAAATCCAGTGGGAGTATTGAGTTCTTATTATTGAATAAGGAATTAATGTAATGATCTCTAATTCAGTGGGAGTTACAAGATTTGTCATCTTGGTAGTAACCCAAATTATCTCTAGAATGTCTTAAGATAATTACTTTCCACTTGTAGACACTTATGTTTTCAAGGATAGTCATGTACGTTTCCTTATTATTAGATAATGAAGTGGTTCTACATCTACTAGTTATGCTAATATCAATGACACAATCATATTAGTCACATAAACAAACATATGTCGTGTTGTTTATATGCTACATGATGTTGTTCCATGCACAAGTGGGAGAAATCTATATTGTGTGCAAGGTACAACATATAGGTATATGATTTAACGGATTCTCTTGACTGCAAGGTAAGAGACTAACATTCTAATATGACTTGTACATATCTAATTCAAGAAACACTTGGTGTTGCAATTTACGTCATGTGAAAACTTGGCGAGATTACAACAACAAAGTAAATCTCCATGTGAAGTCAGACCTTGCATGGACATATTTGTTGTTTCTAAATTAGACAAGTATTTAGAACATGTGTCAAAATGATATATAAGACTACTTCAAATTAAATATTTATGTATTAATAGAATGACGTAAATAAATGAAGTAATCTAATACTACTTCAATTTGTTTATTTATGTATTTTGGAATGACATAAATGAAAAATAATGTAGTCCTACATTATTGTGAAGTAAATAAATTAACTTGAAATTACTATTGAAACCAAGAGTTGTGTTCATAATTACTTTACTTAATAAAGTAAGACGTTAACTTGTTATGTTTTTTTAATTAAGACATATACAAGAAGTCATTGAGTTGATCAATGATTTATAACGTATAATGGGATTATAACAGTTTATGTTTTCTTGATGAGACATGGATATAAAGTGACTTGGTTAAAGAGTACTTGTGTTTTAAAGCATGCAATTGGCTTGAAAAGTCTATTATACCATTAAGTTGAATTAGTTGGTAAATAGGTAAGCCAAAAGGAATATGTTTATCTTATATATTGTATAGATTGTCTTACAATATTAACTCTAATGAATACCACAAGTTGATGGTATGTTCAGTTAGGAGAATCAAACTCTATTTGATTTGTTTGATTCAAGATAACCATAACTTATTTCTTAAAAAGTAACAAGGTTATAAAATTGAGTATGAATTGAATATACTCAATATGACTCCAACCTAGAAGATTAATAAAACACCATTTTATTATGGAATGTGATGAATCACATTAAGTTTTAAAATTGAAGATTCTGAATTTGTTAAACTACTTATGAATAGGTTATTAACAAGCTAAAGTCAGGAATTATCAATGTGTATATGTAATGTCGCAAAAAGAGAACAATGTAGTTTTGCTCTAATTGCTAAGTATATATAGCTAGTCTATATATTACAAAAGGAAAGTGGGAGTTTTTTTTTATCTTGAAAGATAAAATTACAAGATACATAATCTTCTTAAAATACACCAGTAAATATCATGATGAGGCTAGATATGAAATGTTAACCTCAAGATGATGGAATTTTCATTCATAGATCTGCAAGGATATATTAGATATTTGATTTATATCTTTGAGAAGAACATGAGTTCTGAGTTATTATAAACACGATAATCATTATGATGGATTACCAAATATTGAATTGGATAATTTACTCATACTATGAATGTTAAAGATGTTGTCCATAAAGATAATCAATTTTGGAAATTTGGTTTATCTTAATAGTTAGACTAGAGAATGGAAATGAGTTTCTTCAAAGAGATGAAAAACCCTAGTAGGTTGGATTTCTATGTAGAAATCATATGGACAAAATTGTACACATATTTAATGCATGTGTTTATGACAAGATTATTAATCATACTTAAGCAATTACTTGTGATTGAATATTCTTTCCTAGACACATTAAATATATAAAGATGATAATTGTCATATTTGTTTTCATTAATATGAAATATGACAATGGAATATCAAAACTCTTTCTTGAAAAATTACTTGAGCGAGGACGGTAAGTAATTGAAAGGTTTTTGAATTCATATAATCTTTGGAAGTGTACGAAGTGCAATAATTCATGAATGGATAAATGCATGCATCTATGAAATTATTCTTATGTTTAATTATTAAATCCTAGTTTTGATTTATAATTGAAATAAGATAAATTTTAAGTATTCTGAAAGCTAGTGGGAGTATTATGTTAAGGTTTTAAATATTATATGTTGTATAACATATAGGAAGTAACATTCCTTGTAGGCTAAATGTTAAGTCTTAGATTGGAATGAAACTTTACTTGTAAGATTTAAGAATTAAAACATACAACCTTGGAATATATGTTTATTAATAAACATGTGCGGTAAAATAAATGATTCTAATAAAACATGATATATCATTTGTGAAATGGATAACTATTTTTTGACAAGATAAAACATGAATGAAATCTAAGTTTGACTTGTAGATTCATCATGTACATCATGTAGTGTATTCAAATTGTTGTATCATTCTTAAATGATAGATGATTTGACAACATTGATATCTAACTAAAAGTTATTAGATAACATGTGTAATGAATATTTTAATAGAATTACATCCTCAACCTCCAAGGTTTTTGAATTCATATAATCTTTGGAAGTAATGCGAAGTGCAATAATTCATGAATGGATAAATGCATGCATCTTTGAAATTATTCTTATGTTTAACTATTAAATCCTAGTTTTGATTTATAATTGAAATAAGATAAATTTTAAGTATTCCTGAAAGCTAGTGGGAGTATTATGTTAAGGTTTTAAATCTTATATGTTGTTTAACATATAGGAAGTAACATTCCTTGTAAGCTAAATGTTAAGTCTTAGAATGGAATGAAACTTCACTTGTAAGATTTAAGAATTAAAACATACAACATTGGAATATATGTTTAATAAACATGTGCAGTAAAATAAATGATTCTAATAAAACATGATATATCATTAATGAAATGGATAACTATTTTTTGACAGGATAAAACATGAATGAAATCTAAGTTTGACCTGTAGATTCATCATGTACATCATGTAGTGTATTCAAATTGTTGTATCATTCTTAAATGATAGATGATTTGACAACATTGATATCTAACTAAAAGTTATTAGATAACCTGTGTAATAAATATTCTAATAGAATTACATCCTCAGCCTGGAATTGCTCCTAGATTCTATGGATGAACAATATGTCAATTGTAGTGCATATTGTCATCAGCTTCAAACTTGAAAGTTTGAAAGACATCAAACATTACACAATAAGATATTAAAGTTTACGGAGTTTTAATGAGCATATTGCTGTTTGTATACGATGATGCTGGTTTAATTGAGATGATACTCAATAGCTAGTCATAGTAGGATTTCATCCTTATTAATGGCCATGTAAACT
This sequence comes from Chrysanthemum makinoi, assembly GCA_910596185.1. Lineage (NCBI taxonomy): Eukaryota > Viridiplantae > Streptophyta > Magnoliopsida > Asterales > Asteraceae > Chrysanthemum > Chrysanthemum makinoi. Next base: position 194,372,662 of record OU343218.1, on the reverse strand, counting down.
AGTTGTGCTACTAAAAGTGCACTTGCGGTATATACATTAAAAGAATAAGAATACTTTAAACTTTAAAATGTTTGAAAGTTTAAATTATAATAAATTGGTGATAGAGGATGTCAAACACTTTACGAATTATTATGTGGATTGGTGAATGCACACATACAAGGACTTCATTAATTGAATTTTTGAAATAAGTATTCTCAAAATTACGATAGATCAAGTTGTTGATTTATGCCTTGTAAACAAGTATGATTGTCATTACTTGAGGCATAATTCATCAACTGGAATTTTCATGAATTAATCTATTTGGTATTTGGATAAGGGATGTTAAACAATTGTTATAATAAATCAAATACTTGGTATGTTTGATTTTATAATATATTGTATCATATATTTGCATGTTTAATCCGTGAATAAATTTATTTATTCTAAATCGTCCGTTGTCAATTAATGATATGGGAGTATGATTAAACTAAGACAAATCTTAGAGATATGGTAGAATATACTTGAAAGTATATTGATGAGAATGCATACCAATTTCAGATGATATTCAATGAATTAAATATAGGACTTATCCCAACTACATGATTTTACTTTATAGATATTGTTATTAAGTAAATCATGAATAGCTATCCTCAGACTTGAGATACTAGATAAGTGTCATGAATATAGTGCACTTCTGTGGAACAACTTAACGCTATCGTGTAGGTAGTCATAAGGGTTGTTTTCTGAAGTGTTGCAAAGTTTGTGGGTTAGTCTCGTAGTCAAGATAGAATTTGTTCCTTTAAATTTATTTGGAGTTTAATACTGTTGGGCCCTTTGTAGGGTTGACAAGATTTTTGCGTGACCATGCCCAAGATCTCCCCTGAATATGTTCAGAAGATTTGGTTATCTTGCTCAATCACATAAAACGAGAAACATAATGGTTGAATAAAGAATGCCTTAATTCCATATCTTTATTTAACATGGTATTAGAAACAAAAGGATAATAATAATGAGAAATCATTAAAAGGTTTTTCAGGAGCCTTGCTCTAGTTGTACTAGAAGCATCGAATGTTGCTAGACATTGCTAACCGATGTGATCACACTATTAAGATATGTCCAAGTGGGAGTTGTTGGTTTAATGGACAAAATATTAATAGATGTGTGTTAGGATCGAACTCGAGATCACGGATTGCACACTTACGTATGAGAATTAAAGATATAATAATTAAATATAAAATGCTAGATTTAGTTATTATTTACACAAAACACATAACGAACGTTAAGTAATTAAGTGTAATGGACTAACGATCGTTAAATGTTACATGGAAGGACTAGATTGAAAAATAGAGATGGGAAGGTTTGGAATCCCTTTGGGATAGCCCATCCGATCGTCCAAAAGGAAACCCACCCAATCCATATCTAACTTGGTCACAAAGTTATATTGGGTATAAATACAAGGCTTAGGGTCTTAGTTTTCATCTCTTGTACTCATAACCTAAACCCTAAAATTGTTTTGTGTTTTTGTCTTCCAACCGATCGTACACCTATAGTAGGGTGTCGATCACTTTGTTTTTCCAAAAGCAAATATTTTGTGTTAATTAAACTAGTATTTACTTTAATTCGTTAATATGCGTGTGTACAAGGCGTGGTACAATCACACTATTGATTGTATCTTGGATTGAATTACAAAACGGTAAGGGGTAATTCACATAATCCTTATAAACCCTAATTAGGGTTCATCTCAATTGCTAGTTTTGTTGAATTGATTCTTGTTCGACTAGAATAAAAAGACGCATACTTTATGTTTTAGTTAATTAATTATTCATTATTCGTTCCTATATGCTTCCGCATGTTTCTTTGATTTTTATGTGTTTTCATATATGATTGTCATAGTATATAATTCCAACACATGATTCTGTTGTTATATAAAAATAGACCGGATATGTAAAGATGAAAATCTTATTCTATGTTTTTGTACTGGTTTATGATATCACTCTAATATGCCATCTCGTTATCCTTTGCTCTATGAGACATCTGGCATTTATGGTTTAAAACATGCTACAACTGCAGAGAAGATGATCTTAATAAGCAAAACTCACTAAATAACATAAGTAAGAAAACAAAAATTTTACAAACAGAAAAATTAAAAAAAAAAAGGAAAAAGTGGGAGTTCAATAGATGGAGCCAAGCTGGTTATTTGGGTCAAGAGTGCACCAACTCGTTATGCTTAACATCAATGTCAAGAGAAAAGTATTAGCAGCTCTGTGAAGCTCCTAGCTGGGAACCAGGTGACCAGAGCCTTTCGCTGTAATCACATAGTCCAACACGTCTACTTAAGAACCAGGTGGAGAGCGCTCTCGACAAGGAATGGGCAAGCCTAACCAGCGTCTTTGCTGGCATCACATAGTCCAACTCTCAACTTAGAATGAATGGTACTTGGCATCACATTGGCAACAGTCCAACCACTTTATAGCCCTCACTCGAGTTACAAGCTCACTTTATAGCCCTCACTCGAGTTACAACCACTTTAAAGCCCACAAACATATCTTGTAAATATGTTTGTAATGGATCTTGAGGGTACGATGGAAAGAGCGAGGAGAGATTATTTTTAGATTGTTATTGTTTTTCCTTTTTGTCATCTTTATAATGTGTTTTGCTGTATGCTATTTACTGATATTTTATTTCTTGTCCAGAATGATACTACATTCGTGAGCAGGCTGCAAATAAACCTCTTCTGAGAACTGTATTCCAGGTACATATTATGTGATAGGTGTCAAAATAAGCAAGATATGAGTAAATATCAAGCATGATACATGTGAAATTGGTTCAAGTATCTTTATATATGTATATATATTGCAGACTCCTCTTAAAATGCTAGAATGTCTCTTGAGGGAAGATACCCAGAAGGTATGCCAATTGTGCCGTCTCTTTGTATTTAATTTTTTTATTCTTAAACAGTTACACAATCGATTGCACTAGCTAGTTATGATATTATGTTATTGAATGTAGATATGGGATGGTATTCCCAAGCCAGAAGCCCACAAACATATCTTGTAAATATTGTTTGGTGTATTAAATATGTTTGGTGTAAATATTGTGCATACATTCCATGGATAGCCAAAGCACTTTTGAGTGGCGTCCCAGATATGTACTTACACTGTCTAGTCACAGCTTCAGTTGGAGCTGATTTTTATACTTTTAAAGCCATTTAATCACCATCTAACGTCAACGATGCTCCTTCTGATAAGTTGCTAACAGCAACCCAATAATCAATAATAATAATAAAAAAAAAGAGTCAATTTTTTCTCAAAAGAATACGCTCTTGCAGATTCTGTCATTATAAGTTAGTGAAATTATGTGATCAAGTAGTTCATGACATTGTTCATGTAAAATATTGTCACTGATGTTTAAGGTCAATAAAGAAACTGTAGACCTCTAAAGTCTAAACTCCAAAGTGATTAAAGCGGAAACAGAACAGTTTTTTGGCAGAAATTGTAGACCTCAAAAGCTTTTGTTTATATCCCACATCGCTCAATAAAGAAACTTGTAACATGTTTATATAGACCACTTGGAACCAAATTCATTGCTGAGCTCAGTAATGTGAGCTTGTAACTCGAGTGAGGGCTTTAAAGTTATGATATTATGTTATTGAATGTAGATATGGGATGGTATTCCCAAGCCAGAAGCCCACAAAAGTAAATATCTAGGCTGAGATTAGATATAAAGCAAGAGTTTTGTAATCAACTAATCGCTCATTGTATTAAATATGTGGCAGTATTAGTATTCTTAAGCACCTTACGTATATGATCATCAACTCTTTTATCGTTATTGGATTATAACTGAGTTACCACCACCCTGCATTAGTTGGCCACCATGTCTTGAGTTGAATGAACTATGTGATCACCAAATTCTGTTTGAGTTATGCCTTTCTCCTTGGGTATAGAATCACCGAATTTCTCAAACCACGCAAGACCATTTGTACAATGAGGCTCTTTTTTATTGGTTTGTGGTTTGGCTTTTTATGTGAGTTTTCTAACTTCCCTTAACTTCTATGGTTTCATAATCATAGTCAAAGTCCTACAACCTAATTGATTACCTCTTTTCTTATGGTGAATTGCATTTGCTTTTGTAATGATCTCAACAACTTATGGTGCGGTTCACAACTATTGGGGCATTTTAACTTATAGTCAAGGTCTTTTTTTTTTTTGTAGGGCTTTATGTATTAGCAAACCCATAAGGAAACTTAAAAGTCTATGTATTAGCAAACCCAAAGGAAATACCAAGTAAAGCTTCAGATTTGTGTTATACTATCACCTCACGGAAAGTGAATGCTTCAAAGCTTTTATGGCACAACATATTCGATCCAAGTACAATCTCTAGAGTTGCCATTTGAATCGAGATCTTTATCCTTCTCAAACTTTGTGAAATTCCCGTGACATTCTCCTTCTTTCGCCTAAAAATATGTCACTACTAATAGAAAAGCAAAATTTATAAACACCATTTTATTAGTCGATATTGTATTGATAGGCCCGATTCTTAGCCCTAGCCCTTATGTATCTTTTCTAGAATCATCTCTTGTACACTATATATTTGTAGCTTGTTTATGGAATACACGCACAATCAATTATACCAATCAATATGGTATCCGCTAAAAATTATCACGATCAAAAATAATTACGCTCCTACTTTCCCTCTAATCTCTCGTCTTCTCCCTATCCCTTCTCCTTCTAACCCTAAAACAACATAAGGCAAACAATGACTAACAACTCCCTTCTCCTACTAATAAATTTTGCTTTTCTATTAGTAGTGACATATTCTTAAGCACCTTACGTATATGATCATCAACTCTTTTATCGTTATTGGATTATAACTGAGTTACCACCACCCTGCATTAGTTGGCCACCATGTCTTGAGTTGAATGAACTATGTGATCACCAAATTCTGTTTGAGTTATGCCTTTCTCCTTGGGTATAGAATCACGAATTTCTCAAACACATAAGACCATTTTGTACAATGAGGCTCTTTTTTTTTATTGGTTTGTGGTTTGGCTTTTATACAACGAGTTTTCTAACTTCCCTTAACTTCTATGGTTTCATAATCATAGTCCAAAGTCCGAACAACCTAATTGATTACCTCTTTTCTTATGGTGAATTGCATTTGCTTTGTGTAATTGATCTCAACAACTATGGTGCGAGTTCACAACTATTGCTTGGGGCATTTTAGGGGCTTATAGTCAAGGTCGCTTTTTTCTTTGTAGGGCTTTATGTATTAGCAAACCCATAGGAAACACGAGGTAAAAGTCTATGTATTAGCAAACCCAAAGGAAATACCAAGTAAAGCTTCAGATTTGTGTTATACTATCACCTGGAAGTGAATGCTTCAAAGCTTTTATGGCACAACATATTGATCAAGTACAATCTCTAGAGTTGCCATTTGAATCGAGATCTTTATCCTTCTCAAACTTTGTGAAATTCCCGTGACATTCTCCTTCTTTCGCCTAAAAATATGTCACTACTAATAGAAAAGCAAAATTTATAAACACCATTTTATTAGTCGATATTGTATTGATAGGCCCGATTCTTAGCCCTAGCCCTTATGTATCTTTTCTAGAATCATCTCTTGTACACTATATATTTGTAGCTTGTTTATGGAATACCATACAATCAATTATACCAATCAATATGGTATCACGCTAAAAATTATCACGATCCAAAAATAATTGTGCTCCTACTTTCCTCAAATCTCAGGTTTCTCCTATCCTTCTCCTTCTAACCCTAAAACAACATAAGGCAAACAATGACTACAACTCCCAGTTAATCCCCTTTAGTATCACCAACAAAGTACCCGAAAAGTTAAACCTAGAAAAACATAATTGCACATCATGGAGTTCTTTCTTCTTAATCCATCATTGGAAGTCTTGGTCTAAAGTCTCACGTTGAAAAGAAGCCTTGTCTAGTACTCGATCCGTAGTGGTGTAAACTTGATGACCTCATCAAGATGTGGATTCTCACTTCAAGAACAAGTGGTATCCACACGAAATATGCCAAAAGCCTTGTGGGATCATCTCAAAGAATTGTTTCATGATAACAAGCATGCTAGGGCCATCACTCTCGATAATGAACTTTGATCCATCAAGATAGGAACCATGTCAATCAATGACTATTGCACCAAAATTAAATCCATGGCGGATAGAGTTCACAACCTTGGTTCCCCGGTTAGTGAAAATAACTTGGTCACGTATGCCTTAAATGGGCTTGATTCACAGTTTACCACAATTGTGAAGATTATACGACATCGTGAAACACTTCCAACCTTTGAAACGGCTCGCAACATACTTCTCCTTGAAGAATCTACCTTCAACACAAGCACCGGAGATACAAGTTCTTTTGATAGCTCCTCATCGTCCCCTACCATCCTCATGACCACCAAATCCGACTCAAATAAAGGTAACCACACTAAGGCTCAATCTTTACCACAAATTTGTAACCATTTTAACAAGGGCTCATGCAAATTCGGTGACCGATGTAAGTTTATTCACGACCATAGAAATCGGTCGGTTTGGCAAAACAAAGGTACCACTACCGGTCACAAAATATACAATAATCGTACACTTGCCAATTCCACCTCACGGACTCCACCGGTATATTACCGGGCCCACAAAGTCACAAGCCAACCCCCTCTACCCCACACCCCAACCACCGGATGGCCCAACACAACCAACTCATTGCCCTTGCTTATGTATATAACATCGTAATTGATTGTGTGTATTCCATAAACATGCTACAAATATATAGTGTACAAGAGATGATTCTATAAAAGATACATATGGGCTAGGGCTAAGAATGGACCTATCAATACAATATCGACTAATACATTTGTTTACCAAGGATGAAAAAGTTCACCATACAAATTGTATTGATTATTTGGCAGAAATAGTAGACCTTAAAAGCTTTTGTTCACATTCCACATCGCTCAATAAATAAACTTATTGCATGTTTATAGATACCACATGGAACTAACTCATCGCCGAGCGTGATAGCGTGAGCTTGTAACTCATTGAGGACTTTCACATCCAGCAGTACTAACGTACTGGCGATATTACTACTAGCGGTAGTAACTATGCCAAGATGGTAACTACCACTATAAGAGTGAGGGTGTTGAGGGACCTTATGGGTGTACACTCCGTACCTCGACCTATTACAGTGTGAACTAATCCCACAAGTACACTAAATTTTCCAACATTTGCCGCTTTGTACTTGGTTATTTGTGTTCAATTGATCTTTTTTTGGTTTGGCAATTGGCTTCACATATGGTGTAACAGATGTTTTGTTATCGGTTAATGAAAATATTATATTAGTAACAAAGAATACAAAATGAGTTTTTTTATCATGATTCATTAAGGATCGTATACATATTTGACGAATCATAGATGTTAAGAAGATATATGTAAAGTTTGGGAGAAATTATAAAAACATGGGTAAAATTGGTATTTTAGATTCAAAATATAATTATCATGATATATTTTTCAAATGGGCAAATCGCATAAAAAGGTATCGAACTTACTTTCAATTTCAATTTAAGGTACCTTTCTTATATTTTTTTCAATTTAAGGTATCAAAGTTTTTTTTGATTGCAATGTCGGTGTTTCTGGGTTAACAAGTTAAAAGTTACTGATGAAGCGGTCACCACATGTTATTCCATGTACCTATTTTACTTAAGTTTTTAAATGACAAAGATGTGCGTGAAAGGCAATTATATAACTACAAAACACAATAAAGTACATCAATGCACGATATAATGATACGAACAAAAGATTAGACGACACCCTTTTATCTCCTAAAAGTTGGGTTTTATTTCAATATTACATCATCACAAGACAACTAATTTGGGTTTTATTTGAAAAATATTTAACATGATCTAGGTTGTGTTCATGTCTAAGTGGTGTTATTTAGTTTTAAACATTGTATAAAACAAACTAATATTTAATATCATTAGTGAGCAATATTTCAAGAAATTAATATGATTGCAAAGGATGTATATCTCACAACAATATGGCCTTATTTCACATTTACGGTTGATCAGTATGTTTGGTATCTGAGAATCGAAACTACACACATGTCAAGAAATACATTTGATAGTTAAATATGTCGTATAGTAGATTAGGGACATTTGTTACAATATACATGAACAAAGCAGAGTGACAAATTTGTTTTAACATGAAAAATTAGTTTTTGGGTGAAAGTTGGCTTGAAGTTGATTGGAGAAGATGAAGAAATGTGGTAGTAACCGCAACTATTGAAATGAGGTAAAAGTTACCCAACATTGCAACTAAAAATAACTTTGATACCTTAAATTGAAAAAAAATAAGATGAGTACCTTAAATTGAAATTGAAAGTAAGTTCGATACATTTTCATGCAATTTGCTCTTTCCAAATCTTATGTAGCTTTATCTTACAACATTTTTGATTTATGGATTTCTTTTGTTAAAACAATTAAAAATAATTCTACTTATTGGTTGAAATTAATGTTTTTGTATATTAGAAAATATGTTGAGGTTGTTTGTTATTATGAGTATTTGTTGCTTTATTACTTGGTTAATTGTGTTCAATTGATCTTTTTGGTTTGTAATTGGCTTCACATATGGTGAACAACTCATGTTTTTGTTATCGGTTAATGAAAATCTTATATTAGTAACAAAGAATACAAAATGAGCTTTTTTTTTATCATGAGCATTGGGATGTATACATGTTTGACGAATCATAGATGTTAAGAAGATATATGTAAAGTTTGGGAGAAATGATAAAACCATGGGTAAAATTGGTATTTCAGATTCAAAATATAATTATCATGTATTTTAAGGCTTTAAATATGTAAATATTTAATTTTTTTGCAAGGTATCTTGTATTTGCCTAAAAGAAAGTTAATATGGAACATCGTGTGAAAATGGCATAACTTTGTGACACTTGATATAGTGAAGTTTTAAACAATCCGCTGCGTACTCGTAGAGGTTAATGGTTAACTTAGTTCTAAAATCCCAACACATTTAGTCATTTACATCAACTTTGAACTAAGATTGGCTGAGATTAGATATGTAGAGCAAAGAGTTTTGTAATCTACTAATCGCTCGTGTATTAAATATGTGGCAGTATTAGTATTCTTAAGCACCTTACGTATATGATCATCAACTCTTTTATCGTTATTGGATTATAACTGAGTTACCACCACCCTGCATTAGTTGGCCACCATGTCTTGAGTTGAATGAACTATGTGATCACCAAATTCTGTTTGAGTTATGCCTTTCTCCTTAGGTATAGAATCACCGAATTTCTCAAACCACGCAAGACCATTTTGTACAATGAGGCTCTTTTTTTTTTATTGGTTTGTGGTTTGGCTTTTATACAACGAGTTTTCTAACTTCCCTTAACTTCTATGGTTTCATAATCATAGTCCAAAGTCCGAACAACCTAATTGATTACCTCTTTTCTTATGGTGAATTGCATTTGCTTTGTGTAATTGATCTCAACAACTATGGTGCGAGTTCACAACTATTGCCGGGGCGTTTTTCGGGGCTTATAGTCAAGGTGCGCTTTTTTGCTGTAGGGCTTTATGTATTAGCAAACCCATAGGAAACACCGAGTAAAAGTCTATGTATTAGCAAACCCAAAGGAAATACCAAGTAAAGCTTCAGATTTGTGTTATACTATCACCTCACGGAAAGTGAATGCTTCAAAGCTTTTATGGCACAACATATTCGATCCAAGTACAATCTCTAGAGTTGCCATTTGAATCGAGATCTTTATCCTTCTCAAACTTTGTGAAATTCCCGTGACATTCTCCTTCTTTCGCCTAAATATGTCACTACTAATAGAAAAGCAAAATTTATAAACACCATTTTATTAGTCGATATTGTATTGATAGGCCCGATTCTTAGCCCTAGCCCTTATGTATCTTTTCTAGAATCATCTCTTGTACACTATATATTTGTAGCTTGTTTATGGAATACACGCACAATCAATTATACCAATCAATATGGTATCACGCTAAAAAATTATCACGATCCAAAAATAATTACTCTCCTACTTTCCCTCTAATCTCTCGTCTTCTCCCTATCCCTTCTCCTTCTAACCCTAAAACAACATAAGGCAAACAATGACTAACAACTCCCCAGTTAATCCCCTTTAGTATCACCAACAAAGTACCCGAAAAGTTAAACCTAGAAAAACATAATTGCACATCATGGAGTTCTTTCTTCTTAATCCATCGTGGAAGTCTTGGTCTAAAGTCTCACGTTGAAAAAGAAGCCTTGTCTAGTACTCCCGATCCGAAGTGGTGTAAACTTGATGACCTCATCAAGATGTGGATTCTCACTTCAAGAACAAGTGGTATCCACACCGGGCAATGCCAAAGCCTTGTGGGATCATCTCAAAGAATTGTTTCATGATAACAAGCATGCTAGGGCCATCACTCTCGATAATGAACTTTGATCCATCAAGATAGGAACCATGTCAATCAATGACTATTGCACCAAAATTAAATCCATGGCGGATAGAGTTCACAACCTTGGTTCCCCGGTTAGTGAAAATAACTTGGTCACGTATGCCTTAAATGGGCTTGATTCACAGTTTACCACAATTGTGAAGATTATACGACATCGTGAAACACTTCCAACCTTTGAAACGGCTCGCAACATACTTCTCCTTGAAGAATCTACCTTCAACACAAGCACCGGAGATACAAGTTCTTTTGATAGCTCCTCATCGTCCCCTACCATCCTCATGACCACCAAATCCGACTCAAATAAAGGTAACCACACTAAGGCTCAATCTTTACCACAAATTTGTAACCATTTTAACAAGGGCTCATGCAAATTCGGTGACCGATGTAAGTTTATTCACGACCATAGAAATCGGTCCGGTTTGGCAAAACAAAGGTACCACTACCCGGTCACAAAATATACAATCGTACACCCACAATTCCACCTCACGGACTCCACCGGATATTACGGGCCCAACAAAGTCACAAGCCAAACCCCCTCTACCCACAACCCACCCCAACCCCTCGGATGGCCCAACACAACCCACCTTTGCTTATGCTATAACATACTGTAATTGATTGTGTGTATTCCATAAACATGCTACAAATATATAGTGTACAAGAGATGATTCTATAAAAGATACATATGGGCTAGGGCTAAGAATCGGGCCTATCAATACAATATCGACTAATACATTTGTTTACCAAGGATGAAAAAGTTCACCCACATATACAAATTGTATTGATTATTTGGCAGAAATAGTAGACCTTAAAAGCTTTTGTTCACATTCCACATCGCTCAATAAATAAACTTATTGCATGTTTATAGATACCACATGGAACTAAGCTCATCGCCGAGCTCAGTAACGTGAGCTTGTAACTCAATTGAGGACTTTCACATCCAGCGTACTAGCGTACCTTGGCATATTACTACTAGCGTAGTAACTATGCCCAGCAGTAGTAACTACCCACTATAAGAGTGAGGGTGTTCGGGGACCTTATGGGTGTACACTCCGTACCTCCTGACCTATTACCAGGTGTGAACTAATCCCACAAGTACACTAAATTTTCCAACATTTGCCGCTTTATTACTTGGTTATTTGTGTTCAATTGATCTTTTTTTGGTTTGGCAATTGGCTTCACATATGGTGTAACAGTGTTTTTGTTATCGGTTAATGAAAATCTTATATTAGTAACAAAGAATACAAAATGAGTTTTTTTATCATGAGCTGTTAAGGATCGTATACATATTTGACGAATCATAGATGTTAAGAAGATATATGTAAAGTTTGGGAGAAATTATAAAAACATGGGTAAAATTGGTATTTTAGATTCAAAATATAATTATCATGATATATTTTTCAAATGGGCAAATCGCATAAAAAGGTATCGAACTTACTTTCAATTTCAATTTAAGGTACCTTTCATATTTTTTTTCAATTTAAGATATCAAAGTTTTTGATTGCAATGTCGACGGGTGTTCTGGTTAACAAGTTAAAAGTGCACGATGAGCGGTCACCACATGTTATTCCATGTACCTATTTTTCGCCTAAGTTTTTAAAATGAGCCAAAGATGTGCGTGAAAGGCAATTATATAACTACAAAACACAATAAAGTACATCAATGCACGATATAATGATACGAACAAAAGATTAGACGACACCCTTTTATCTCCTAAAAGTTGGGTTTTATTTCAATATTACATCATCACAAGACAACTAATTTGGGTTTTATTTGAAAAATATTTAACATGATCTAGGTTGTGTTCATGTCTAAGTGGTGTTATTTAGTTTTAAACATTGTATAAAACAAACTAATATTTAATATCATTATTTGAGCAATATTTCAAGAAATTAATATGATTGCAAAGGATGTATATCTCACAACAATATGGCCTTATTTCACATTTACGGTTGATCAAGTATGTTTGGTATCTGAGAATCAAACTACACATCAGTCAAGAAATACATTTGATAGTTAAATATGCCGTATAGTAGATTAGGGACATTTGTTACAAATCACATGAACAAAGCAGAGTGACAAATTTGTTTTAACATGAAAAATTAGTTTTTGGGTGAAAGTTGGCTTGAAGTTGATTGGAGAAGATGAAGAAATGTGGTAGTAACCGGCAACCTATTGAGCGGGTAAAGTTACCCAACATTGCAACCAGAAAAAACTTTGATACCTTAAATTGAAAAAAAATAAGATGAGTACCTTAAATTGAAATTGAAAGTAAGTTCGATACATTTTCATGCAATTTGCTCTTTCCAAATCTTATGTAGCTTTATCTTACAACATTTTTGATTTATGGATTTCTTTTGTTAAAACAATTAAAAATAATTCTACTTCGTGGTTGTTAATGTTTCTTGTATATTAGAAAATATGTTGAGGTTGTTTGTTATTATGAGTATTTGTTGCTTTATTACTTGGTTAATTGTGTTCAATTGATCTTTTTTTGGTTTGGCAATTGGCTTCACATATGGTGTACATGTGTTTTGTTATCGGTTAATGAAAATCTTATATTAGTAACAAAGAATACAAAATGAGCTTTTTTTTATCATGGTCATTAAGGATCGTATACATGTTTGACGAATCATAGATGTTAAGAAGATATATGTAAAGTTTGGGAGAAATGATAAAAACATGGGTAAAATTGGTATTTCAGATTCAAAACATAATTATCATGTATTTTAAGGCTTTAAATATGTAAATATTTAATTTTTTGCAAGGAGTATCTTGTATTTGCCTAAAAAGAAAGTTAATATCGGAACATACGTGTGAAAATGGCATAACTTTGTGACACTTGATATAGTGAAGTTTTAAACAATCCACTAGCGTTTCGTAGAGGTTAATGGTTAACTTAGTTCTAAAATCCCAACACATTTAGTCATTTACATCAACTTTGAACTAAGATTGGTTGGAGCCCTTTGACAAAAGGGACTCTCCAAAAATTATCGTATGCCACTTTATACAACGAGCACACGGTTATTCTTTAGTAAAAGCGAAAAGAATAGTTCGCTTTGTGCTCATTGCATGGCTGCGTGCCTTTCATTAATCCAACTCCTTGGTTTATATAATCACTAGCTCTCCCTTTGTTTTCTTCAACCAGCCGATGTGGGACAAACCCATTTTGGGTTGTCCAAAAGTTCTCTTTTATCAGTTAATGTGCATTCAAATTTTATTTAGTGGAGTGGTATTCTGAATTTCTGATGAGTAACCTATAAAGTTATAAACCAATGCAAGTCGCAACCAAAATGTTTTTATCTTTAACATTTGTGAAATGTGTTCCCATGATAGTAACTAGTCACAAACGCTAACCCGTAACCAAAAGAAAAGATATACAAGTTTGTGGTAATTCTTATTGGTTTCTCTAAGAAGTTCGATATCAATAGATAAGGGATTGATTGGTGCCACTGAGTCATGACATAGTCGAAGCCATCCAGAGTGTTTAACAAAAGTTATGTTTACAGCCATTTCTTGACACTGTAGTTAAGTTAGTGATGAGTAGCTGCTCAACCTGAATTCACCACATGATAATCGTTTAAAATGGTTCGAAAAAGAACTCCTGGGGTAGATCAAAGTACTAAGATTCTTAACGTTTTATAGTGATATCCCTTAATGAAAATATTACATAATCCATGATTTCTCACAAGTTAATATTTTGTACTAGACACATAAGAACACAAAATAGTAAGTGTGTTTATCTATTACTTAAATAGTTATATGATTGTGAGTAAAGATCCAGTGAGAAGAATAATTAAAATGAGAAGGATGAGAAGTAATTATAGCCACACACTTTAATTAGGAGAGAAAATTTGAGTGGAGATGCATCCATTTTTTAGGTGCATCTCGGAATTATGGTTCTTATTTCTTCTCATCCTTCCATTTTAATGTCTTCTCATTTGATCCTTACTCATATGATTGTTGCTAAAACATAAGAGCTCAGCTATTTTCGACATGAGTACATTATATATATATTTTTCTGGGAAAAGATAAGATAATGTATTGATATTAAAGATTAAGAAAATCCCCTTGATAATGCACTTGAGACACTACATCATAAACATTGAAACTAATTTTTTTGATGAACTACTGGAAATTGAACTACAAAACACTTTAAATTGGCATCTTGACTTTAAACTTGAGATCTTGACTTGAACTTGAAAATGTGAGAAAGACTTGAACTTGGAACCATGTGACTAAAACTTGAAAAGTTGACACTTGAAACTACTTGAACTTGGCCAAAACACTTGAACTTACAGCTTGCTTGAAAACAAAATTAACCCAATAGATAAAATGAAGCTTGGATACCACCATTGAGTAGAGAGGGTTTGATGTCTTGACTAAGTTGCTTGATAACCCAACTAAAACCCAAAACAACACGAAGTTTCGACATGAGTACATGACGTCAAACAGGGATGAAACCAGGACGCGCAGTGACCAGATGTACTTAGAATAAACTAAACAATACTATAAACACAATTTTCAAGGACGGGGTGCATTGTTAAAATTCGAGATTTTGAGCCTGGGATTCGTGTTTGGCATTGGGTTTTGAAAGTTAATCTGATTATTGCTTTTCACTTTGAGTCGCATAAGTAATTTCTAAAGTTCTTCAATAGAAGTAGTTGCAACAAATCTGTTTCTGAGTAACTAATTATTTACTATTTAGGCGTCTAACTTATCAGAACTTGCTACACTCGAACAACAAAAAAACATCCGAAAGCTATCTCCAACACCACACACATATGCATACAAGTCTATTATGAGATTTTATATGACCTGAACCTCCATTTTCTGCAGTTTAACATACAAAGGTTGGTATTTGAAGACTGGAACGGGATTAAAACACTGGAAGAAGCCAAAGCAGCACTGTGGAAACTGGTAAATAAGGGAGGCGTCTACACTGTCCACAAGTGAAAAAGACATTACTTGAGAGAAGGCTTGTGCATGACTAGAATATAACAGTAGCATAAACCCTGTTTTTGTTTTTGTTGGGTTTTGGATCAGTGTCGATGTAGATGGTTAATAAGGTGAGATGGAGCAGTTCTGGATTAATAATAACTTTTTAGTTTGGTTAAATCTGCAACCATGGATTTTAAAGAACTGTATAATTAATTTTGATCGATGTGAGATGTTGACAAAGTCACAAAAATGTAAAATGTGAAATTGGTCTGTAAGGTTTGATCAGGAGCTTTGTAAACCTTGTGTTTATGAAATCAAATTAAAAATCTAACTTATGTTGATATCATTTAGTTTCCACTGGGTTGAATAATGCTTAAGCTTTAGTGATATTCTCCATGGACATTAACGCATCTGTTGACGGCCACCCTCATTCACAGATAGTGCCACACCAACAGAGATATCTTAAGTCTTGAATCACAGATTTGTTCGTTACTCTGTGCCAATGAGAATTTATCTTGGGTCAAGTCTGTAAGACTGATATGCCTTGCTTGTGATGGGCTACGTTCAAAAGTGAAGAGATTTTCCCGGCTAAATAAGAAGGGGAGATGTTTTGCAAAACTCTTGTGGCTCAATGTTGTCTTTAATGTTAATTTTTTCAAGTGACCTATTCACGAAAAAGAGAGTTCTATGTTGGAAAAAGAGCACCCTCTTCTGCTTGACTTTGCCAAGTCAACTGGATCATTCATGTATGACACGCATGATGGTTTTTCTTTTAGGCAGGATCAGCTCGAGATGAAACTTATTTGATAGCTGCTTGAAATTGCTTATGGTTTAGTAGGCTCATTTACTCCAAAATTTTATAAGCTTTGTCAACGAAAACAATATTCAACAAGAGCTCATTTCTTAACAAAAAACTTAGAGCTGATAAATTTCTATAGCAAAATTCTTATAAGCTTTGTCAAAGAAAACAATTTTCAACGAAAAAGAAGTTCCAGAATTGTCTCAAACAAATGGGATGAGGTTGTGATGCAAATTGTCCCAGGTTCGAGTAGAAGAATTTCTCGAGTTGTGGTTGCTAAGTTGTTATTAGGGGCATGTGCATACTTTATTTGGCAAGAACACAACAATCGGCTTTTCAAGAAAGGTACAAGACCAGTATTTCAAATTTTTGATATTATCCTTTCAAGCGTACGTTTGAAGCTCCTATCAGTTAAGTTCAAGCAGTCGGTTCAAGTAGGCCGGATGCAAGAAGAATGGGGTATCCCAAGGTTGAATTATCTAAAAGCTCATGTGTACATAGTATTTCAAAGATGTTGGTTTGGACATTTACCGGGTATAAACCCTTAACCTAAAAAGAAGCTTCTATAAATTTGTGAGTAGCGCATTTTAGTTCTTTCACTAAGGCAATGTAGACATTTAAGCTGAAGTAAGTTTCTCTTGAAAAGTTTTTCAAACTCAGAAAGAAAACAGTTTAGTTGTAATTATTTTAGGGAAACAATCTTGAGCCCAAGTCTGAACCAGTGCTCTTTCATTAGTACATTTTATCATTTTACATTAACTTTGAACTAAGATTGGTTGGAGCCCTTTTATAGAAGGGACTCTCCAAAATTGGTATGCCACTTTATACAACGAGCACACGGTATTCTTTAGTAAAAGGCGAAAGAATAGTTCGCTTTGTGGTCATTGCATGGCTGCTCTTGCCTTTCACCAATCAAACTCCTTAGGTTATATAATCACTTGCACTCCCTTTGTTTTCTTCAACCAGTCGATGTGGGACAAACCCATTTTGGGCTGTCCAAAAGTTCTCTTTCATCAGTTACTATGCATTCAAATTTTATTTAGTGGAGTGGTATTCTGTTGTATGTTGATGTTATACAAGTTTGTGGTATTCTTATTGGTGTCTCTTAGAAGTTCGATACTTTGGATTGATTGGTGCCACTGAGTCATGACCTAGCGAAGCCAGAGTAAGGAGCGGAGCCACATGGACCAGGATATGATGCCACTTCGTGTAAATGGTTGAGAAAAAAAGTTGTTCCCGACATATGGTTTGCCTCTGAGATCTGAATAGCTTCTTAGTTTGGTTAAATCTGCAACCATGGATTTTAAAGAATTTTATAATTTTGATCGATGCGAGATGTTGACAAAGTCACAAAAATGTAAAATGTGAAATTGGTCTGTAAGGTTTGATCATGAGCTTTGTAAACCTTGTGTTAATGAAATCAGATTAAAAATCTAACTTATGTTGATCTCATTTAGAGGAGCATAAACCGGTTTTTTTCCCAAACCGAACCGGTTTCAAAACCGGTTTCGGTTTGAGTCAACAAGTCAAAAAACGGTTTGACCTAAAACCTGTTCGGTTTAAAACTAGTTTTGGGAGAGAAAAGACGGATCCATGACCTAGAACTGGTTCGGTTTAAACCGGTTTGACCCATAAGCGGTCCGGTTTAAACCGGTTGACAGCAAAAGGTTTAAACCAGTTCTCAAACCGGCGGTTCGGTTCAAGGGAAACCGGTTTCCCTAAACGGTTGTTTGGGAAACGGTTTTCGGTTTTTTTCAGATCGTATCGGTTTTTGGTTTTTTTTTTGTTCACCTCTAGTTTCCACTGGGTTGAATAATGCTTGAGCTTTCAAGTGATATTCTCCATGGATATTAACGCATCTGTTGACGGCCACCCTCACTCACATACTCACATATAGTGCCACACAAACAGATATACTTCTCTCAAGTCTTGAATAGCAGATTTGTCCGTCACTCTCTTTTGTGTGCCAATGGCAAATTATCTTGGGTCAAGTCTGAAAGACTGATATATGTCTTGGTTGTGATGGGCTATGTTCAAAAGTGAAACTTTTCCGGTTAAGCGAAGGAGAGTTGTTTGGCAAAAATCTTGAGGATTACCGATGTCTTTAATGTTAATTTTAGTGACCTATTCATGAAAAAGGGAATTTTAAGTTGGAAAAAGAGCACCCTCTTCTGCTTGACTTTTCCAAGTCAACTAGATCATTTAGGTATGACCAGGACCGTCTTTAAGGTGTCAAGGTGAGTGACCGGTACCTAGAATTTTAGGGCCAAAATTTGTCTGTTAATAATATATGCATTTGTAGACATATTGTTCACGAAGAAAAAAGTATTTGGATGGAAAAATATCTTAAATGAGTAATATGTTACAACGTTTAGATAATAATTGCATTATATCTTATAAACGGTGACACTTTATATATAATATTGCTTAGCGGAAGGCCTCATTATATAATTTCGTGCACGGCCCTCCAAAAATTTCGCCGATTCATGGGCGGTCTGGGTATGATACTCATGATGGTTTTAGGCTGAGAATCAGCTCGAGTTGAAACTTATTTTGATAGCTGCTTGAAATTGTTGATGGTTTAGTAGGCTCATTTACTCGAAAAATTTATAAGCTTTGTCAATGGAAACAGTTTTCAACAAGAGCTCATTCGTTAACAAAAACTAACTTAGAGCTGATAAATTTCTATAGCAAAATTCTTATAAGCTTTGTCAAAGAAAATAATTTTCAACGAAAATTAAGTTTCATAATTGTCAAACAAGTGGGATGAGGTTGTGATGCAAAATAATATTATCGACTAAGTCTCTTTTCCGCACCTTCCCCGAATCAAATATGACTGAATTTCGATATCTCCATAGGAACCAACACGTCGAAACACTTATGAGAAGTCATTCATATCCCTCACAGAAACTTGGCACCAATTATATACCCCCGTCCAAACCTCCTTTGCTAACGTACACGTGAATAGAACATGAGATAACGATTCCATTGAAACTCCGCATAAAGGACAAATAAGCCTTTCTATATCATATGCAACAACCTCTTTAATAACCAGTTGCAGCACTTTTAGCTATAACTAAGCAAAAATTTTCAATTATCATTATCATATTACCACCTATTATCATAGTGGATACTTGATACCAAGATTGTTAATTATATCTAACACAAAGAAGAATTAAACAGGACCAAAAGAAAAGGAAAGCAAAAATAGTGAATTAATCCTTTTCACAAGAAACAGTCATAAATTAATCCCACATCGACCAAGAGAATCACTATTGGTCAGTTTTTATAGCAGAGAAAATACTTTAACCATTGTCCCTTTGGGGACATCCGATAAAATTGGAACGATACAGAGAAGATTAGCATGGCCCCTGCGCAAGGATGACACGCACAAATCGAGAAATGGTCCAAATTTTTTTGTAAAATTGGAACGATACAGAGAAGATTAGCATGGCCCCTGCGCAAGGATGACACGCACAAATCGAGAAATGGTCCAAATTTTTTTGTAACCTAAACCGCTGCCGGAACCTCAAATATTTTTTTCCCACCTTAACAGCTGACGGAACCCAAATTCTGCAAAGTTAGATCAGTAGTCTTGTAGCCAGACACTCAATCTGATATCCAACTTGATGTGCAAGGATTGCTTTTAACATAGAGCAGATTTCATGTTTGGTTTATACTTTGTGTTTGTTATCAACTATGAGTTTACGAACTATGTTTGGTTTATACTTCATGAGTCATTGTTGTAGTAATAAACCCGGCCAATTCAATCGTCATAATTCAGTTGCAAAGCCTACAAATAAGAATAAACTCCAGCTAAAGCTGCATATTAACCTTTCATTAGTGGGTTCCCAAGTCTCAAGACTCTCAAGTTAAATGAACTATGTGATGGTGATTGACAAGCTCGACCTTTTTGCCTATTAAGAGGTTAACTTGATTGTCAACCAACGTTCCGTACTAAAAAACTACTCGGTTCAACCTGTTACTCATTAGGGGTGTTCACGGGGCGGTTCGGTTCGGTTCGGTTAGAGATTTTAATTATCCATCGCGGGGCGGATAGTTCATTTTATTATCCAAAACCGAACCGTACTAGGCGGGTAACCGGACATGTGGGTACCCGAAATGAGCGGTTACCCGCGGTTCGGGTCACGGTTAACCATTTTAAAAAAATAATCGAATCGAATCATGCGAACAATAACATAAATTAGAACATAATATGTCGTTTTAGTAAAATTAAATAACATTGAAGAGATTAGAGTAATAGTAATGTTGTTCCGTCGCAATAAAAACATTCAAATTACTATATGTAACAAAATAACTAATACTATTTATTTTACGTTTATAGATTACGATCACATTAATCATATGTAATCCATGAACGTTAGTAAATGATCACATTATTTTTAGTTGAGCGGATCGGCTCGGTTCGTCGGTTTTTCGGATTTTTTGAACACCCCTATTACTCATTCCTCGGGGACTGTTTAATAGTGTTTATATTGTCTCCTCTACATTCCAAATAAATAGATGCCATGGTGAAAATCAATTTTACACGATCACTATAAACTTGTTAGTATAATATCAAGTTATAATGACTAGATAATCATTTTAATAACACTTCTGATAGATCATCAGCCAGTTCATAAGATGGTTTGACCAGCTATTGATGATCAAACGAATGTTATATTGTGTAATTATAACGCATTGCTATACTGAGAGTTTAACTCACCAAAAAATTGTGTATATTCACTTGCTAATATATATGTTTATACAATCGAGATATTACAACATAGACAAAGCAAAATTTGCTTTCATTCTCGTGTAAAGAGATCAAAATGAATGAAGTTTGGGATAAGATTAAGATTTACTTCTATCATAACTGAGGTTTCTAATCGTATACTATAAACTAATACAACTATGCTTTCTATGCTGTGACTTCCATAGAAGCTTTGGGGTCATCTCTTATGAACAAAGAGCATGCCAAAGAAGGCAGAAATTCGGCTACCTAAACCGATCATCATAAGAACAAATATACAAAGACCCCAGTCATGTACATTGTACCCCAATCTTAGAAGTGCCCCACAACGTGTGATCAACCATACTCCCGAATACCTGCAGTTAACAATGTTAATATTAAGAAAATAAAGTGTATAACAAAAAAAGAATTATGGGTATAAATTATAAGGTTATCAGATGGTTGTACCTGTTTGCATTTGCAATTACAAATGCTTCAAGTGCCCATTTAGGGTAGCATAACTTGGAAATATCCCTCACAAACTGACCACTGTTAGTCTGTGTTGAAACGAGAGTCAAAACTACAGGAAGGAGCACCGCAAACTGCATCAAATTTCTATTGAATTAGTGTTTTTTTATGGCATAACCTCCTAAATCATTTATTTCGTACCCATATGTAGCAGATTAATTATTCTAGTAAATTTTTTCGTAAAACCCCATTTTGAACCGAACAAATTCTGACCGGTTACCCGACCTGCCCATTTTACCAAATACTTCTTTTACAGCAATTTTTGTTACTCACCAACTGTGATGGACCAGGATCAAGAAATATGGCCAGCATGTATGCGATACCAGTTACACAGTACACAAGGGCAAGCATAACTGTGTAGTTTTCTGCAAAAGAAGATCTGGGGTAGCTGAAGAAGTAGAACATGGACAAATAAACAGCTGGCTTTATCACAGTGCTGAAATGGTCAATTGTGTCTTTAGCTAGGAAATGAGCTAAGCTGCTAATGCCAGACGCACGTTCTCTCCAATATTGCAACTTGTCCAAAGAAAATGTTCTCAATGCCGCAATTTTACATAACAAAGCTGTAAAGAGAATTGTTTATTGCATATTATCGTCCATATCCAATCAAGGTTCATGAGAAATTTAGAACCAACACCATTAGCCCAAAAGCAGTTTGATAGTTACTTACACACTGCAATAATTGAGTAAGTGTAGCCAGGTGCCCCAAACGTCTCTTCACTGGATTTAGTAATGGTTCCTAAGCATGCTCCAGCAAGTAATAATATGAGATAGTCTATTAATTGTAGCTTAGATTCCCGTAGCCGCTGCTTAGCAATCCTGATAATATATCAACATCAGAATAGGAAACAGAAAATTATACAAGTCATTTATGCATAATAAGCACAGGATGCAGTTTCAACGGGTCAAACAGGTCCAAAAAATCTATTTTCCTGTAAAGAAAAACTGTATTACTATTTTTAAATAAGATATTTTGAAACACTAAATATGACGCACTAACTTATTATGTGAAAAAGTAAAAAGCGTTTATTGTTCCTTGAACAAGTAGTGTACCGGGTCAACCTGGATTGACCCGCTATAAACCCACCCATTTTGCGTCTCTGTCTGATAATAAGACAAATACCTTCCAAGAAAGTATCGGTACTGCATGAGAATTCCGGGAGTCCTACGATTGGATAAATCCTTTGTACTCAAGAAATTATGGCGAATAATATCTCTTCTTACTTCAACCTTCGACCTTACATCCTGCCAAATTTCACCAGCAAAGGAATGTTCTGTTGCACCTTCATTCCCATCCAGATCATTACCAGAAAGTTGACCTTCTGGGAGCATAGTAAGTCCAGCAGCATGAGCCTCTCTACGCATATCAGGAGGAACAGGATAACCCTTATGAATCATCCATCTAACAGGAAGTTGTTTATAATTTACACCTGAACTCGCGCTCGGTTTAACCATGCCTTCTAAAACATCAATAAAATAGTCTGGAGGGTTAACACGATCGGGAACATTGATCCCAAGTCCAGAAAAGTATTCTTCAACTTTCCTTACTGATCCATGATATACTGTAAGTCCACCTTTTGCTAAAAGTACTAATTCATCAAACATCTGAAACAACGAGTAGCTGCAAAACAATTCATATTTCATCAGAGTCAAACATTATGGTTTTAGAATATTCACAATTGGATGATATATTATTATTACCTTGGTTGGTGAACAACCATGCTAACATTAACCCCTTCAATAGTCTCGCGCCTAAGTGCTCTAAGAAGTAGTTGAGAAGATGAACTATCTAAACCAGATGTCGGTTCATCTAAGATTAATAGTGATGGTTCCATTACCATTTCCAGGCCAACATTGACTCGCTTCCGTTGACCTCCTGAGATTCCACGCTTTTCTACGGTTCCAACTAATGAATTTCTCACTGCTTGTAAACCCAATGACTCTATAACTCTTTCAACTACTAGAACCCTGTCTTGTTTAAGTATGTTTGCCGGCAGCCTACAATGATCAAAAATAAAGTCACGAAAGTCTTAGGAATTTGGCATTGCGTTTCAAAAGTGATAATGTGATATGAAACTATCAGCTGTAACAAAATGGACCCTGCAGTAGAATGACCCCCAAATAATTGTATAATCAGAATTAGTTTTGTTCCAGCTACACATAAACTGGTTATCCAAACTGAATATTTGACCTCTAAGGGATGTTTGGGATTGCGTTTTCATATAGTATACTATTAGTTTTGAGCGTTTGGTTATAAGACTATCCTAGAGGATAATAATCAGTTTAAAAGTAGCTTTTATCTAATCTAATTATTCCAAACTGCTGAATCATTTTAAACCACAAACCCACTCGCCCTTTGAGTAATAAGATAACTAGAATAAGTTTCACTTTACCAAAATACTAGAAACTGGTTATCTACAACTAAAAATGCGATATTCAAACAAGCATTTTCAAAAACTAATGCGAAACACTCCCTTATAGTGTGTAATTTGAAAAGATCTCTTTGACATACCTGCACTTAGCACTGAACCATAGATTCTCCTCCACTGTCAAATTACCGTGGACGATATCATCTTGTGGCACAAAACCTATGATCTTCTTATATGAATGGATCGAGTCGGGTTTCCCGTTTATAAGAATCGAACCGGTTATCTTACACCCATGTGCTTTTCCTGCCAGAGCAGAAAGAAATGTTGTCTTACCTGCCCCGGATGGACCCATTACAGCTGTTATCCGTCCAGGCATGATTTTTCCAGTAACACCTCTCAATAAATGTTTACCTTTTCCCTTTAAGGTAAGAGTTAAATCTCGAAATGAAATCTCAATTTTGGGTCGTTTTCTGATTTCAGTATTAACAGCCATTGAGATTACACCAGAGAAAGTAAGATTATGATTCTCTTGCATGGCTTTCTCTTTCTCAATCTGACCGTACGCGTAGTTAAAGATCTGGCTATGAGTCTGAACATGTTTTTCTTTTGGCATTTTCTTTTTACCATGTGTATCTTTATTTTCCGCACTATGATCTTGACTATAAAGATCTTCATCTTTACCTTTAGCATTAAACATTTGACTTCTTAACTCCAATCTGTTTTCTCCAGATGAAGAATGCGATGTAACAGGAGTAATTTGATCATCGTCTATATCATATCTATTTTCAGGTAACATTGAGAGTTCTTCAGTTTGTGGAACAGCTTTTTCTGAGAAAATGTACGAGATAACTGAGCTGCATGTTTCTTAGCAGCTTCTCTTGCCATTTTCCACCTTTCATGTGCCTTAATTTTTTCCTTTGCATGTCTTGCAGCTGCTTCCCTAGATTTAGCATGTCTTCTTTCACGAGTGGTAATTATTTGATCGGAGCAGTTGTAGATGATAAGCAGAATAGTAAATATAGCAGCCTATTACGAAGATTAACTGAACTTTAGATTTCTATTAAAACTCATATAAGTGAGATGTATGCAGTAAAATATATAATGAATAAACTGTCTGACTTACTATAAGCATTGCCCCATATGCATGAATATTTTGTGATGAACTGTTGCTACCACATGAGGTCAACTTGAAGCATGCTGCAAGTAAATATGATTTCGAACATTAGTATTATTTCTTCGATTCTTCGCAAGTAAACACAATAATGGCACCAATAGGTCACTTACATTTCTCAGATATAGAGCCGGTTTGACAGTAATGCCTAAAAATCACAAGAGACGGTCAATATTTGGCCAGTTATTTGAGACCATAAATAGCATATAGCAGAAACAGGGAACATAAAGAAATACCCTTTGCTGCAATTGAGTTCTTGTGTACTTGTTGGACAATAAGACCCAGATGAACAAAACAGCTCGCCGCTAGTTTTAATATCTGCCCATATGTTTGCTCCACCACAAGTATGATTAGGCATCCCAGGAGGTAGTTGGTAAGTATATCTGCATATTAACCATCGATAAGTGAGTTTATTACAACAATGAATGTGTAACACAGAGCAGAAACAAGCTTTTACAGAAGGCACTTAAACTCACGGTTTACAGATGCCAGTTTCTCTATCAAGAGTTGCAGTCGGGCAGTGTGATCCCAATGGGCAAGCTATAACAAAAAATAATAATATCCAAAATTTAGATTAGAATGCGGCCATTACGAACAAACATTAATACAAGTTTTGTAATACTTACGTATCATGCAAGTAAGACCACTCGGGCAGAAGAAACCCTCACAACAAGGCTGACAGTTGCGAGTCCGGGCAGGTATATTCCGATCTCTCATGTCAGGATTTTCAGTCGATTCTGTGGCACAAGCCCATCCTGGCTCACAGCCAGAAACCCAGGACGTTAAATTACAGTTTATGTTAGGCTTTATATTAGCCTTTATATTACTGCTGCTACCCGAAAAGAAACCTCTAAAGTAGAATTTTAACTCAGCTGAATTACACAAACGTTGTGGAACATCTCCTGTTGAATAATTACAGAGATTCTTATCAACCGGATATTATCTAGGTTCTAAAAGATAACAGAGAGATTAAAGTCCATATATACCATTGGTTTTCACAAGACAATTACTCAAGAAGTCCAAATTAGAAGAGAAATTAAAAGCTCGGTCCCACTCGACTTGCCTGCCAACAACACTGTTCAGCTTAATTGCTTTTGTATAAAGCAAATGTAATCAGTAAGTTAAGTAACTAAACTAACCTAAAAAGAGAAAGAGATGTATATAGTAATGTAAGGCTGGCATCTAACTAAATATTCTAAACAAACTAAATAAAACGGAGAGGGATCCCTTTTTAGGATGATCGGGGAAAGCCAAGCCTTTATGGCTTTGATGTGCGTGGCCTAACCGGTATTCTCATGGCCGTTTTTGGACTCTTCCCTGGCCATCCGCAGATGTTTACTAGCGAGGTTCAAACGTGGGTCTCTTCTGAGAACTTGCGGCCGCTTTGCCACTAGACCACCTTTGAGATGGTTTATTCTAAACAAACTCTAGCTAGCTAATCTCTTACATTAGGGGTGTTTGGGATTGTTTTTTTCCCTGCTTATAAATAAGCTGCCTAAAACTAAGCAGTAGGGGAAATAGTGTTTGGATTTGCTTATTCAGTAATAAACGCAATAATTAAAAAAAAAAAAAAAAATTGTCAAAAACATTCAATGAAATGCATTTATTCAATGTTTTATGTTTCATATGAAGACAAAAAAAGTTGTTTCAGTTTCATCTCATATAAGCAATTTGAAATAAGCCTCCCCTTACCAGAAACTCACTAATTTACCCCAAAATAACCAGCAGTACCGTAGCTGAGATTATGGAGGCCCGGTGCAAAAACTTATGAAATATGACGGTCAAATATATATCATAAAATAAAATCATATATCATCAACATTTTTTGTTGGAAGTAAATTTTGAGACCCCGAATATACAAAGTGGTATACATATTTTAAGCCTCTAAAATTTTAAGGCCCAGTGTGATTGCACACCTCGCAGACCCTCAAATACGGCTCTGAATAAGCAGTTTGGATGCCACAACCTGCTCCAAAAATCACGAGTTTGACTTTTTAAAAGTCAAATAAATCTCTCTTATTCACTTTCTAAATTCAAATTTTAAAGGAAAAATTATAAAAATGGACAACTAATCAGAAGTTAAAAAAAAAAAAAAAAATAGAAAATAGCATACCGATCCTTGACACAAAAAGAAGATCTAGCCCCAACATCACTTTCCAAAATAGTAGTAGTCACATTAGACAAACTAGCATACAATCTCTGCGTAACAAACGGCAAAAAAGCAGTATCGTTGATCTGACCCGCAAATTCATCTCCAACAACCTGACACTCTACAACATCCGTCAAATGCAGCAGCAGCAGCTCAAGTATAATAATATATACTATAGTTATCCGTCTGGTCATTGTTATCATATCCTGGCTAACAAATAAACACCTACTAGTGTGTGTTTGTGCGTGCATAAAGTTGACGGAAGAGTTACAGTAGATAATTTTTATTAATATTATGAAAGTGTTCGGACCACGTTGCCGGCATTCATTCATTTAACTAATTAGATTTTGGACGTTTATAAACTCTAAATTACCACATTGCCATTACTACTAAGCGTGGTGTTTCATTATTGGTTTGGTTGTTAAACAGTTGACTCTTTTTGGTTACAGTGACGTGGTCCTATTTATGAATGAGTTTGAATTGGCTTTGTAAGATGAAATTGTTACTACTATTTAGGAGAATTTATGATTTGACAGAATTTAAATTTATGAGTATGACCACTAATAAATTTGATTAGAATATTCGGTGTACAAATAGTTAAAGCAATTTATTTTTATAATACAATTGTTTAATGCATGTTATAAAATGTCTCAATCAAATATTAAAGTGTACAAATCATCTCTCATTAATAAATGGTCACACCACTTTTACATCAACTTTTTATATCTCTTCATTCATTTTCGTTTTTCACCCCCAATAGTCACATTATCTCAGGCTACCCACAACAAGGGAATCGACCATTAGGTCAAACAAGGTCATTGGTGGTAGTCCTTGTTGTGGAATGTCGGCCGGTCTCAATCAACGAAGGGTATTTGGTTGAACGGGGTCAGCTACTCGAAATAAATCCACAAACAAACAAAACAAACCCAGTTTTGAAGCCGATATATTTTTAAAACTTTATATATACCCACCTAAGATTTAAAAATAATAATAATAATAATAAAATAAAGATTCTTGAAACTGTGGTCTCGTTTGATAAACGAGAGCTAAGTTTGTGTGAGCTTCGGTTTAAGATTGAAAGAAACTAAAGATTTGTCCATTCTTTAGATAAAAACGAGTGTGGCTTGCGTAGCGTCTTTGGAGATTGGCTTCAAGGACTTACTTTGTAGCGACACTTAAACCTTAGGGACTAATTTTGCCAAGTTGTTATAGTTAGCAATTAATTCTCTGATGCCTTCTGGCGCCCTTAAACTTTAGGGACTATTTTTGCCAAGTTGTGAAACTTTCATTTAATGTTGGACTGCTGCGTCGCTTGAACCTAGGAATTTGTTTTTGCCAACGGGAAACTTTGCATTTAATGCTTGGCTTTTCGTTTTCTTCGAAACAATTAGTATATCACAGTGTGGGAACCAGCGATGCGGCGGGATTGTAAGACTTACTGTAGCGTACTTAAACCTTAGGGACTAATTTTGCCAAGTTGCTATAGTTAGCAATTAATTCTATAGGACTTACTTTGCAACGTCGCTTAAACCTTAGGAATATTTTGCCGATTGGTATAGATAGCAATTAATCATGGGACATTTTTGCTGCGCCACTTAAACATCAGGGACTATTTCGCCAACTTGGGAAAGTTGCAATTAATGTTTGCTTCAGGGACTTACCTTGCAACGCCAGCTTAACTTTAGGGACTATTTTTCCGAGATTGCATAGATGCAATTAATCTTGTGAGAATTTATTTTGCAGCGGCATACTTAAAACATCAAGGATATTTACGCCAAGTTGGGAAAGTTTGCATTTAATGCTTTATTCTTTGTTTTTCTTCCCCACATTTAGTATATATAGTAATATATATATATATATATATATATATATATATATATATATATATATATATATATATATATATATATATAAAAGAAAAACTATTTTCTTTGAGCATGATTGCGTTTTGTTAAAGTGAAGGTGATTAGGGTCAGTGTGAGTGAAGTTAGGAGCATTTTAATATCAACTTTTTACGGTTATAACAAGCTTTATATTGTGGGCTGATACTTCAAACAATGGATGATTTTTTTGTCAAATTGTTGGTGGAGCATAGTATATTACTAAGGGTGTGTTTGTTTTTGATTAGATGTTTTGTCTAAATCAGGCCATCTTCTTAGTAAGGTGGTTATAATGTCTGAATCTAAATGAAAAAATATTGTTTGTTTTTTTATAATTGTCTGAATGATTTTAATTTTCCTTTTTTTTAAGTATATATTAAATTATTGCAAATACGATTAATAAGTAGATAGTGTAAACTTAAAACAAAACATTTTTATCCTAGATTTAACACAATTATAAATCATTAAATAAATTATCTTAATACATATCCAAATTTTAACATAATAAAAACTATTACATAAATCGTCTTATAATAAAACATAAACTAGCATAATGAAACAACATTAAGAAATACTTAACCATACCAAATAATTTAAAAATAAACTTTGCATAATTTGAAGATGAATGGGTTAAAAGGTTTTGAAGATAAATGAGTTGAAGAGGTGCTAATAAGAGGTAGTAAGATCTTTTTAGCACTCTTACCGAGTTAAAACATATTAGCTCTTACCATGTATGGGTGATGAAAAACAAACAAGACAAAACAAACAGTAAAAGCGTCTATTTCACTCTTCTTTGGTAAGAGTAAGAGGGCTAGTAAGACTTATTTTTAAAAACAAACACACCCTAAGTTATTGTATATTAAAAAAGTTGAAAATAAAATGTCTATCGCTTAATTGTGTCTAAAAAGTTGTCTGTAGGTCCCAAGAGAGAGAAAACTGATGTTGCAAAAAAATTGAGGATCGCTGACGGTCACTGATGTGCGTAGCCTCACGACCTCACCTTTCAACCTATTCTTTTTATTTAGAGTTAACTACATTTTTGGTCCTTGTAGTTGTACCTGGATTCCACTTTTGGTCCATTTGTTCAAAAAGTTGCGATTTTAGTCCAAACTGCATAGTTTGGTTCCACTTTTGGTCCATTTTTCTACGAAGTTGGTTCAGTTAGTTAAGTCGTTTGCAACGTTAGTCCTTTATAGCGATTCGTTTGCAACGTTAGTCCTTTATACCAAAGATCTTTTGCAACATTTGCAGCGTTAGTCCTTCGGTTAGTTAGTCCTTTAAAAAATTCTAAAAAATTGAGAAAAAAATTATAATTTTTTCTAAAATAAAATTAGAAAAATTTGAAATATATTCTAAAAAGAAAACTTTTTCCGAAAAAAAATTCTAAAAGAAAAACTTTTTCAAAAAATAACTTTTTTTCCAGAATTTTTCTTTTTTTTTTAGAAAAAATTTGAAATATATTCTAAAAAAAACTTAGAAAAAATTCTAAATATATATTCTAAAAAAAATTTCAAAATATATTCTAATTTTTTTTTAAAATGTATATACATTGAAAAAACGTTTTTTTTTAAATGTATATACATTGAAAAAACGTTTTTTTAAATGTATATACATTTTTTCTAGAATATATTTCGAAAATTTTTTCAATGTATATACATTTTAAAAAAAAGTTTTTTTTAGAATATATTTCGAAATTTTTTTCGGAAAAAAAAAAAGTTTTTTTTTAGAATATATTTTTGGAATTTTTTTAGGAAAAAAAAAGTTTTTTTTTAGAATATATTCGAAAATTTTTTGGAGGAAAAAAAGGTTTCTTTTAGAATTTTTAGGAAAAAAGTTTTCTTTTAGAATATATTTGAAATTTTTTTCAATGTATATACATTTTTTAAAAGCGTTTTTCAATGTATATATATTTTAAAAAAAAAATAGAATATATTTTGAAATTCTTTTTTAGGAAAAAAAAGTTTTTTTTTTTAGAATATATTTTTAAATTTTTAGGAAAAAAGTTTTTTTTAGAATATATTTGAAATTTTTGGAAAAAAAAGTTATTTTTAAAAAAGTTTCTTTTTAAATTTTTTTAGGAAAAAAGTTTCTTTTAGAATATATTTCGAAATTTTTAGAATTTTATTTTAGAAAAAATTATAATTTTTCTAAATTTTTCAATTTTTTTTAAATTTTTTTTAAATGATTAACTAACTGAAAGGACTAACGTTGCAAATGTTGCAAAAGATCTTTAATATAAGGACTAGTTAACGACGTTATAAAGACTAACGTTGCAAACGACACTAACTAGCTGGCAACCGTTAAAATGGACCAAAAGAACAAACTATGCATTGACTAAAATCGCAACTTTTTGAACAAATGAACCAAAATAATCGATACAATACAAAAATAATAGTTAACTCTTTATTGTTAAAAACAAAATATTTAATTGCATTTTTGGTCCTTGTGGTATGACCAAATTGCATTTTTGGTCCCTAAAACCTCTAAAAGTGCAATGATAGTCCATATTTTGAAGTTTGGATTGCATTTTTTGTCCCTGGATAAAATGAAATGACTAAAATACGCTTTGTCTTATTCAGAGAAGACAAAGATAATTTGGTTATTTCACATTGATCAGAGACTAAAAATGCAATGCAAACTTCAAAATGGGAACTATCATTGCATTTTCAACTATTTTATTTTCTTTCCTATTTTATTAAACAAACTAAATTTTCATTCATTCAAATAAAATACAAATTACAATACGAAAATTAAAAAAAAAATAAAAATACGAAAATTGGAAAATATTACACGAAAAGAAAAAACACAATCATCCTATTTGTTTTCATTATGCATCCAAAAAATTTTAGCACTCATTTGATCTTATATTTTTCCCGTCATTTTTTACAAAACATCTCTGATATCCTAATCTTTCCAAGATTTGTCTTTTAAAAAAGTGTCAATAAAAACTAGTTTTTCTTGCGGAATGTCTTTGCATTCCGCATATGCTTTCCTCATATCATCTTTAGCTGTGTGTGCGTTGTCAAACTGCACAACTAAGTCAATAATCGCTTGCCTACGAAGGTACATCAATTAGTTTTTGAACACCAATATTAATTTCATCGACGATATGTGAAAGTAAACAATCCATAATTTTGTAGAGATGAAGTTTGAAGTTGTGTAAAGAATGAGAGTAGAGTGTATAGAGTAGAAAGTGTATAATGTGAAGTTATGTTTAAAAATTCTGAAATTTGCGAGGTTTTATAGGTATTTTAACATGATAGTAGGTATTTTTTTTATTTTTTTTAAAGTTTACATAACTGTTACGGGAGGGGCCTACTTGTCCACGATTTCATATGAAGTGAGCAACTCACCATTTTGTACTTAGTGTGAGTGGCTTACGCACCACCCCCTTCCCCTGCCAATAGCCCTCACGCATGAGGAACCAAAAAAACCAAAACGCATGATGAACCCAAAAAACCAAAGGCTCACGCTATCATTGGCAGCAGCCTGAGAGGTTGATTTTTTCACGCAACAAAATTGAGCCACTTAATTACTAAAACAAAGTCAAATCTAATACTCAATCAATTAAAACTGTCTCAAATACTAGGGTGAGCACAAAAACCAAATCGAAACTGAAAAAACCAAATCAAATGATAAACCAACGGGGGCGATTTTGATTTTTAGAAAAACTTAATGTTTTAGGGCGGTTTTTGGTTGCTTATGAGACACCGAATCGAAAAAGCCGTCCCGTCCCACCTTTATTTATTTTTAAAAGATTTAAAATAATCTTATCTACTTAATAATGTTAACGAAAGATTCAATATATCTCTTGAAGAAACTTGTTTGAAATGCCAACACTTGAATTTCATAGTTCTATGAAATTTTATATTATTGTTTATTAATTTATTTGATAGTTTTTGGATTGTTTGATGTTATATACTTCTAGAGTTGAGATCCATATAAAACTCATATTTATCATAGAACCAATGAATCAATCATAGCCATTACATTTTCTATCTAAATTAATAAAAAATCATTTCCACCCTTTTTTTTAAAACAATATCTTTCAAATGGTAAATATTCAAGCTACAAAAATCACCAATCGTGACGAGAATTAAATTATCTTTCTATAGATATGCATTGTTATATACTTTCTACGAAGTTTTTTTTTTTAATTTAATGAGAAAAATCACATGATTCGTAAAAATCAAATCACATGATTTTAACAAATCACATGTGATTTTTCTGAATTTTTTTAAAGTTAATGAAAGTATATAACATGCATATACATAGAAAGATAATTTAATTCTTTTTACATGGTATGATTTTTTGGCGTAACGATTAACGGTTTGTGAGATATTTAATTTTAAAAAAAAATGTGAATATATTTTAATAAAAGAAATGAGTGGCTATGATTGGTTATATAACAAATATGAGTTATATAATGAACTTTTCTCTATACTTCTATTGATCTCGTTTGAATAAAGTTATAAAAGTACATGTTTAAATTGTGAAAAGATATTTAAAAGATAACGAATATATAGCTTCTCCGTATTGGCCTATAAACTTTTAAAATTTTTAATTATTCGTCACTATCTTTTACATGGTAATTTGTAATTTTGTATGTTATTTGTAACAAGGCACAATGTTGCGTGATCTTTATACATTTCAGCTTTCATTCTTACCTATTTCATTGACTCAAACATATCATTTGAACAAAATATTTACTAAATTTGTGATAATGTTGTTACTATTTTTAATTAATAGCACATTGGGTATTAAATATTACTCATTTTTAAATTTTAAGTTTCAAAAAAAATAATTCGTGTTTTATATATAGTATAGATATAGATAAAAAAAAATTGTATATGTTTGATACTTTCAATTAAAACCCACTTCATCTCTTTTTTAAAAGAAATTACATATCTTAAAAACCGAAAATCGTTAACTTACATAAATTACATCACTGTGATGAGTATTTAAATATTTTTCAGTATAAGAACACTTTTATGTACTTTCGACAAATTTTAACTTTTTTTTTTTATTTTAATTCTTTTTGATATACTCCGTATTATTTTGTTAGATATATCACATGTGATATAACACGACTATATAAACCACAATGTTGCGTGATCTTATACATTTCAGCTTTCATTCTTACCTATTTCATTGACTCAAACATATCATTTGAACAAAATATATTTAATGGACGTTGATATTTTCCTTATATGAAATGGTCAAGAACTTCCCATATTTAATGTGACACTTGAATACTTGATATGAACAAGTTTTGTTTTTTTAACAAGATATTGATTGATCAATTCCCGACTGGATCATCAATTATCCGATTATAATGGACCTATTATTTGTCAAAGGAAGACACTAAAATATAGGATCACAAAATACTCTTGATTGGACAAATACTCATGACGTAATTGTTGATCATTTTTTGTTTCTATGGTCACTTTTGATTGGACAAATATATTTGTATACATGCGTGTGTTTCATGAGTACTTTTATTAACCTTTTTCTATCGAGAAAGCTATAACTAAAGCTACTACATGTTCACTTAACACATACGGAGTAACTAACAATGACTAGTTTACCCATGTTCTTGTTACTGATCCATCGAATATGCTATTCAAACATGATTGATTAATACAATTCTATCGACAATAGAAATCAAATATCTAATGGTGGTCGACGCTTTCAATGAGATGAGACACTATGAAAGAGGATTATAAGATAACCTACATTAGACATGACACATTCTACTCATTCTTAATGAGTTTTTGACGTTTGTAAGATAGATGTGATGTGTGGTTTTCTATAGTGACTGATTTGTACACCATTAGGTTTCACATTTGTGTATTGTGATGTATTAATCAGTTTAATATTATGTAGTAGAAAATTTTGTTAAACACTCACAAAGTTACAAATGTGCCCATTGCCAGGATCAAAATACTGAAACAGAGCAACCCAAGTGGGAGGCACATGCAGATAATTAGAGAAAGGAAGCACCAAAAGCAGCAGACAAAAATATGAGGGACGAACATGGCTATTAGGTAGAATCCGGCACAAAGAACCTTGCACCTAATTCTCAATATCTGCCTATCTTAAAACTCATTTACATATGTCAATTAACTTTTTCAATGTAGCAACCGCATATACTAACGCCAAAAAAACTGCATATAAAATAATCAAATCTGGTGACTTAATCTTGCATTCACTGTTTCGCCTGACTTAAACTGCATATAAAATATTCAAATCTGGTGATCTAATAACTATATTTCACATGGCACTGTGTTCAAAATGTCAATCCTTTTAAGCCACATCCACCCGGTTGAAAAATCTAAATCTTGTTTGGTCCATGCACAAGGCAAACTACATTCGGTCCCACAAGAAAACCTTGTCCATTCACCATCATGGTGAATACATACAACAATAAAAAATAAGTGTCAAACGAGCTACTCTACCAGCAATGAGAAATATGAAATACCATGTCTGTAAGAACTTGGAACCATTCTGATCACAACCTAATCCGTTTGCCAATGCAAAAGATTCAAAACATGTTAATATGAGAGAGATTAAGGAAACAGAAAATATACTCATAGCCATAAAGATCACACAAGACGCCAGCAGTTATATTCAGGTTTGAACTCTTCTGCAAAATGATACTTAACCGTCACAATATGTGCTAAAGCCAACATAACAAAATAAAGTCTAACGAGAATACTTCACTAATACAAACCCTACTTGGAATTTCAAGGTACGATGTTCACTGCAGATAATAAGCATGGAATTCCAGCAGCACCTCGTTAACAGAATTACTAGACTTTGAAAACACCCTGGCACAGAAAACAAGTGTATAAGATCAGTGACAAGTGGTTTTACTAATAAGAATATTGGCAAGATAACAGTGTACATATACAGACAGTATAGAGGCAACGATCCTAGTAGATTTAAACCAGCTCAGTTAAACCCAAATAAGTAAGCGTCATAGTTGACAATGTGACATTTAATTATATACTACATCAAACATCCTATCAAAGTTTCCAAGTAGCCAAAAAGAGACACCCAATCTTTCACGAACACAGGAGACTTGTAAAAGCTAATCAATGGTGGCTAAGCTATTTGCAAAGGTTCTACTACGATGCTACACATTAAGATTTCCAATAAACTCTCAAGCCCTAAGAAGACAGACAGAAATCACGTCATAAGTTTTAAGCTGCTAAAGCTTGGAGAATAATGGAGTTGGAACAAATTAGGCTTTCTGCAATTATGTCCAGCTGCATACTCTAACAAGAACGGCAACTAAGTTGTGCATTAATCGGCTAAAAAAAACTATGTTCCTTTTTGCCGTTCTTATATTACAACTACCAAAGACAGTCACACAAAAACAAAAACATGAAATAAAACATTCAGGGTAGGTAGATAGTGTTTCATAAAAAAGATAACCTCTCATTCTCATGACTCATGAGAATGTTCTTAATGGATCAAACATTAGGGTATACTCTTCCTTAAAATCTTATGTGGAATTCCCTTGGTTCATTCTCACCACAATCTCACTATGCCAACAGAAAATCTCTCAGGCCAACATGTCCTGTTAACGTTTTCTAATATATGATAATAAATGTATTATCATTAAATCTCAGCAGCAGGTTTACGATATGTAGATTTACATCATAGAAAGATGTCTAGCATTATCACTTATTTCTACATGACGAATTCAGAAACAGTAGTGATAACCTGATCAACGTAGCAAAGATAAATAGGTGGCAAAAATACTAAAGTGCCGAGTGCCGTGAGAAGGTGGTAATTACTTCAACAAGGGTCACAAATGTAGTTGGTTGAGTATTGCAGGCCTAAGATTGCATTCGAAAATTTGCATTTTATCTTGAGTTTTTAGTGATTTGATAGTCCCAGCCTTTGTATTATATATTCAGTTAAGGACCAAAAAGGTCTTTAGCCTAGCGGTGTAGGGGTGACCTATCAACCAATAGGTTGTGGGTTCAAGTCCTAAGCGAGACATATTTGGCGTATTGATGTGTATATAATGGGTGTGTGAGTCTATGCCGCTCAGCTAACGTGTACAAACTCAATCATACACTGAACAAATCTCAAAATTCCCTATGTTCTTATTATATACAAGGACTTATGTCTAGAAGTGTCATCAATAAGAGTTGCAAATTTTCCTATTGTCTAGAAGACAAGATACTATTTTGGGTGCGTTCAGATGTGCTTTCTGAAAATCATTATTGCAACTTAACGAATCAAAATTAGATAAGCAAAGCTTGATATAGAAAGTAGTTTTATAATTATCTCAATAATCATGTTTGAGTGTTTAGGCAAAGTGAACATCAATCTAATTTTCTAGCTATTTGGGGATACTTACATGAAAAGAAAAACACTAATGCAAACAAATACAATCCACAATCCTGACATATGTAAGCTGTATCAATTGGTAAATAAAGCATCAAACCTTGTTAACATAGAGTGACATAGTTTTTTCAAATCAAGTACTATGAAATGATTTTGGCTTTCATGTTTATCAAGGCAGTTTTTTATAATTTATAGTTCATATTCACCATGCGATTGCTAACTATTTTGCTGATATTAATTGTTAGGCACAAGACAAGATTACATATTGGGCAATTGGTGAAGGACACCTCAGATAAACTCAAGAAAGCTAGTGAAACAGACCATCGTACTGAAGTTAGTGTAAGTGACTGCCACTCTCAGACACCATATACACATCAGATACTAGAGGTCGTGGTTTATTAGATTTATTTAAAGATGATATGTGCTGCTTTGTGTGGCTCTGTATCATCTTCCTCTAAATTTTAATCTTCCTCTAAATTTCAAGTCTTTATACTCAACTGTTCTTATTTAGTTGCAACAGTGCTGATGTTTTATCATTGAAAAGCTTTCTGGTTTAGATGATTCCTTCTTTCGTGCAGGCCAGCAAAAAAATTACAGATGCTAAACTTGCAAAAGATTTTTAAGCAGTTTTGAAAGAATTTCAGAAGGCTCAGCGCCTTGCAGCAGAAAGAGAGACAGCTTACGTTCCTTTTGTTCCGCAAGCCGTTCTTCCATCAAGGTAAAATATTTGGAAGTTCTTTTGATGTGAATATGTGTGTCATGCTTTTAAGAATTTGGATAAAAGCATAAACTAACCTATAAATTTTTGCTATATATAAAAATTATTATACTTCTATCAGTTCTGCAGCAAGTGAAATTTTTGCTATATATAAAAATTATTATACTTCTATAAGCTATTATCCACCATATTTAAAAACTGATATAAATACTATTTAGTATTTACAAATTTAACAACCGTTTCAACAAAGCTTTGCATGCACCAAATTCTAAGATTGAAACAATAATTAGATGCCATATGTTCTTACCTATGCAAGGACTATAGATTATCACCGGAAAGTGATTCAGTAAGATAAACAATCAAGGTGAAGTCAATATTTCATATAAAGTTAAACCACCATATGCATCGTGAGGCAGACATTAAACAATCAACTAAACACATCATAAGATATTTACAATGTGCGGGTTCAGAATCAGATCTCTTAAAGCCAGACACTTACATATAGTCCAATTTAACAGCAATAAGCAACTCATGCCACAAATATTAAGAATCAAGGCAAAGCCACAAATTCATCAAACGATAAAATCATAGTAAGTACAAACCGTAAGATAATTTGTGCAGGTTCAGAAGCAAGCTACATACAACCAAATACTTCTATCTAGCACAAGTGAAAATAATTTATGTATCTATCGTAACCTCATAGCAATAAGCAACAGCTTGTCATGCCTACTAAATCTAGTCATAGAACATTCAACAATCGAATAGTAACACAATTTCCTTAGGTCATTTAGCACTGAAAAAAAACTGGTTACAAACATAAACAAGTAGATAACATGTATGATTCACAAACAACTAAAGTGCACTGAGAAGAAGGTGATCATTTGCCGGCCTAATATTGTTTTATACGTTTTGCATATCACCTTTAGTTTGCAGCCATTGGCTAATCCTCATTTTTTGTATTATAGTAAATGAAAGACTTAACCATTACAAATATAATCTTCCTGCACCTTATATATGTTCTTATACGACTACTTCCAAAAACGGTCAAGGTAAAACTTGAATATGAAGTCACTAACAAACACAATAGAAGTAAAGCCACTAACTGTATGCAGGTTCTAAATCAGGTTTCATACCACAAGTCACTTCTACATGGCCCAACTCAACAGCAATTATTAATAAAATTACAATGTAACCTTAAAGTTGTAGGCAATAGCAAGTCAGCAACTCATGCCACACATATTAAAAAGTCACTTAAAAATTACACTCACAGACAGTTAAAGCACATTTGGTGTCTTCATATTCGACGATCAATGAACAACTACACACAATTAAACATTAATCATGTGCAAGGTTCAAAACCAAGTTTCACACAGCCGGATAGTCTGTCTAACCCAATCTAAATATTTAAATATCTACTGTAACCTTATACCACCAAATAACAAATTTTCCCGCCTCAAATATAATGAAATCCAGTTAACGCCCGCTCAATAACAAATCAAATAACAGCATATATGATTGTCAACACATATAACAGTTAAAAACAGACATGATTGTCAACCAAAATACCAATTACCATTGTTTTCATTAGTCTTTTGTTTTCCATTGTTTGTAAACAATTACCATATCAAATACCAATATACCATTACCATACAATTATCATTTAAATTATAATCTAATTTATCTAAAACTGAAACAAATTCATGAGATTTTTAAGCATTTGAATTCACTTAAGACAAATTTTATCTCAATTGACCCACTGCCTTCTTTTTACCCATTTAATGTTTACTGGTTTAAATTCTACCCTATGTTATCTACTTACAGAAGGCAATACACGAAGAAAGAAAACAAGTTAGAATTCGTAAATGCCAAGTAGCAGATCCTGACTGTTAACTTATTGCATATATGCAGTTATGATCTACTTTCTTGCAGACAGTTATTGGTTGATAAACAAGTTTATTGCTCGCAGCATCAGTTGTTAGTGTCCAGATTCATTAGACTCAAAGCATGCTCGAGTCATGTGGAGGGGACTGTTTGGATGATAATTCGCTTATTATGTAGCTTGAAACCAAAACACAGGCTTACAAAGTTCAGTAATTCACTCTAATATCATCAAAAGTTTGTTCAACAATGGAGTTATCATATCTAGTTTTATAAATTAATTCATACATACCCAAACCATAAAAACTCAAAAAAGAACAGTTTAAACTAGTGCACAAGTTTAATCAAAAAGAAACATAAGCACTAAAACTTATAACTTCATTTCATTTAATAGGAACCGATTAACGTAAGATCCAGCTTACAAGCCCTAATAAGCACTTCTAATAACATAACATAAACACCAATTAGCAATTAAATAACACTAAGCCCTTTCACCCCTAATCCTCCTAGCCAACTGCATATCTTTGGGCTAGATGGTAACACGTTTGGCATGAATGGCACACAAATTAGTACAAACAGCATATATGATATTTGTAATGTGGTATTTGTAATGGTAATTGATAAATATCACAAACATAATAATTAATGAAATATAAGTAAAACAAGTCGAATCATACCAATCACTCCTACTGCTGCTGTTGCTGATTGTTGGGCGGGGGAGGCATACCAGGCCTAGGACCAAACGCACCAGGAGGCGGCATCCCAGGTCGCGCACCCGGAGGTGGACCCGGCA
The DNA here is from genome assembly GCA_910596185.1 of Chrysanthemum makinoi. Lineage (NCBI taxonomy): Eukaryota > Viridiplantae > Streptophyta > Magnoliopsida > Asterales > Asteraceae > Chrysanthemum > Chrysanthemum makinoi. The sequence continues at coordinate 194,331,867 of OU343218.1, read as the reverse complement.
TCCTAGGAGGACCACCCCCAGCAGGTGGTGGACCTCTCATCATCTGTGGAGGCGGTCCCGGCATCCTCTGTCCATACTGTCCTTGCCCGGGAGGCACCTGAAACTGTCCCGGCCCAGGAGGTCCAGGCGGTCCACCCATTGGAGGTCTCTGAAACTGCGGTGGAGGCCCACGCGGCATCTGCGGCACACCCTGTCCAGGAAAACCCATCTGGCCCGGCCTAACAACCGGAGGCGCCCCGTAGCTCATAGGAGGAGCCCCCATTACCGGCGGCCTCGATATCTGAGGCTGCATCATACCAGGAGCAGGTCCACCAACTCCCCTAACCGGTCCCGACAGCCCCGGCTGCGCTTGAACCAACGGAGCACTCGGAATACCCCTCCCAGCAGCCCGACCCAGCCCCGGACCACTCAACGCACCCGCGCCAACCGCCTTCGCTCTATTCTCATCAGGAGGAGGAGGGCCTTCAACAGTCATGGAGATAACCTCCTCCCCACGCAACAGTACCAATCCCAAGGTCCTGCGGTCTTCGCGCTCTTCGCCTTTCTTCGCGCCTTTCGCGGGAGGGAGCTTGCGAAACTCCTCGCAGTCTCCGATAACGAGGTTCATGTGGCGGTCAAAAGCCATGAATTTTCCGACCAGTTGACGGCCGTCTTGGATAGTGACACGCATTCGGTAGTTGATGTATTGCAGCATCTTGCTGCTTTTTGACATCGACATGTTTGTCGATTGGTTGATTGATTGGTGGTTTTTAGGGTTTCTAGGGTTAGGGTTTTAGAAAAGGGGGAAAAAGGGATTTTTAAAACGATTGGGATTTTGGGAGTGTGATGGGTTTTGTCGATCTGTTCGGATTTTTAAAACGATTGATACCCGGGCTTTTATTTGGGCTTTTATTATAGCACTGGGCTGTATGATAGTGTTTATCTATGCATCATTTTATAGTTATGGTAACTATTATTCATGTTTGTTTTGCAGCTAGGGGTGTTCACGGATCGGGTAATATTCACAGAAATCGAAAATCGAAATCGAACCGAATAAAAAAAAACTGAACTGAATTCGTAACCGAACCGAATTGGTCATAACCGAACCGAACCGAACTAAATATTCGGTTATCGGTTTGAATATGGTTATGGCAATGAAAACCGAAAACCGAACTGAAAACCGAATTCTTATAAATATATATTTTTTCTATGTATTTATATGAAAAGAAAAATACTAAAACTCTTTTTTTTTAGTATAAATATAACATTTTTCTATGTATTTATATAAAAAAAATTTACTGAAACTCTTTTTTAGTATAATTATATATTATTATTTAAGTTTCAAAATAAATTTTGTACTAAAAATATATATAATTAAATAAAAATAATAATTAAAAATACGTAATTCGGGTTATTCGGTTCGGTTTTCGGTTATAGAGGTTCGGTTTCCAGTTATTCTGTTCGGTTTTTTGTTCGGTTGAGTCAAATTTGAATCCGGTTCGGTTCGGTTTTCGGTTTGACTCATAAAAAAAAGTTAACCGAACCGAATAAACCGAATAACCCGATAACTCAACCGATGAACACCTCTATTTGCAATGAATTATTATACTGCACTTAAGTGAGTCTAGATTATAACAAGAGAAAGGATTAAGGAACTTGTATAAATAAAATAATATGGAAGAAAAGAAGTTGGTTTGATGCAGTATTGCTTGAGTATAGTATGATAGCCAGTGCCCCACGTACGGTTCGGAGGCCGAGCCCCACCCCAGCAGTAAAGGTGCGGTTTAGGTTAACTAACACAAAGAAGATACAATTCACTCAATGATTGCCTTTGGGTTCCAAACTCCAGATGGGAAAGGAGCGTTGTTGTTTGCAAGGTATCAATACTTCTCATTCAATTTTAGGGTGTGGGGATATGTGGCTGCCCCACAAGCTTGTTAGGTTTTTTTTGCAAAAAATATATATTTTATGGGTATTTTTGTAACATTCAATATTTCCCCCATATTCCAACCTAAATATTGAAGCGCCAATATAGACGAGAACGAGTGGCAACAGTTTATGACTTCTAGACATCGTGTGTAAATGGGTTACGAAATTTAAGCGACTATCATGTATAACAAAACTATTCGGTTACAATTGTACATGATCAAAATTATTGGAAGAAAGCAACTCAAAGTGAAAAGGTAAATTTTACAATTTGTTAATTTTAAGGTTTATAAGTTGCATATTTGTTTTTGCAGTTGTTAATTTTTAACATAAATAAGGCTTCAATTTATTACTAAGTTAATATGTTTGTATAATTGAGTCAATTTGTGATTACATTGTGTATTTGAGAATTTGAAGCAATAACCACTTAGCCAATTTAGGGGTTATTCTTATTTGCTTACATAATTCAAAGTAGATGTTTGATAGTTCCTAAACTTGGTGTAATTCTACCATTTTGCAATTTGTTGGACATAATTCATCATTGCTTTTGGTTATACATCTCAACGTCATAATTAGTTAGTTGGTGAGAATGTTTGTTTATTTGAAGTGGATTATTACAGGTCTTTAACCTGATGTTTTGTGCTAGAATGTCTTCAAGTTTATGTCTTTATATATTATTCATTGCTCAAGTGTCATGTTGGGCATCATATAGACTTGTACTTTTTGTAAGTCTTTGGCCTTGATGGCTTGCTTCCAATATAGTCCATGCTTCTGAAAAAGCATCACAGTTAGTTAGCAATTTGACATCTTATTTCTAATATAGTTTGCACTTTTAAGAAACCATCACAGTTAGTTAGAATTTTGACATGAGTCAACAGTCAAGTGATTATTGAATTACACGTTTTATTAATTAGTGAATGTAAACAGGGGATATGGATAAATTTGTGATGAAGTAGTTATGAATAACTTTCAAGCAATGAAGAATCGTTGCGGTCTCTTGCCAAAGAAATGATATGTTACTTTTATTTAGAACGACTATATGTTTTTTTCATTGCACTTGTGTTAGACGGTATTTAACTTTTTCATCGCATTTAAAAAAGATGCTATGTAACTGTTTGTTGCACTTCATAACATATAATGTCTGCTTTATTACTTTGAATTTGCCCTCTCAAATTTTTTTCTCTGGTACCGCCCCTGATTTTGACTCTTATAATAAAGAAAATTGTATTATACAAGTATTTAAAGTTGATTGTTTATAAAATGTGCAAATATTCCACATGAACTGTTAATAAATAGTGTGTTTACCATTTAGGTTTTTTTTTTTTTTATATAATTGGGCAACATGCATGTTTTGGATTTTCCTTTTCTGTTATACTATACACGATAATTTGGATGTACTTTTTTTGTGGTTTACTATACATGAGACAATATCAGCATATATTATAAGTTTTAAGATAAGAAAAACATGTGATGTACTGAACTTTATTAGCTAAAAACTCAAAAAAAGTTGTTAAGAACTCCCTGTTAGGTTTAAAATGAAAATTGTAGTAGACTTTTTAACTTAAACGTGACCACTTGAACAGAATCAAACGGAGTTGTAGAATTTAAGATATCACCATTTTGGTGGGACTGAATTGAGCAGCCATCAGTTTTGACACTTAAGGGTATATTAGTAATTTAACATTTGTTATGAATTTTTTAAGACAGTGGGATGATGAGTACCTATTTACTCATCATTTTATACCCATTAAACCCGCAAAAATGACTAAAAACAACCAAATATATCAAATTGTATTGTAAATATTCTTGGATTGTGTTTTATGTCTTATAGGTACAAAAGGATTGAAAACGGAGCGAAAACGGACAATTTTCTAATCCACTTGACAACTTTTGTGCATTTAAGCAAGTCAAGACGAAGTCAAAGTCAACCCTGGAATATAGCATTGGAATGAGCATGAAAAAAACACCCGAAACCCTGATCACATTTAATGGGTCAACCCGACCCATTAACCTTAATCCTCTAAACCTAAATCTATAACAAATCCTAAACATATACAAACCAAATCCGGATCCATAAACTTATTATAACCCGGATCCTAACCCTATCCAATCTAGCCTAATCCTACACCACAAGCCCAATACCATTAAAACCTTAACCCGTTCCCAACTTAAACCCTGGTCAAAACCCCTATACCCGGTCTCAACCCAGTTAATACTAAATCAAAAAGGGCGCCAACACTATTTACCCTTCTCCCTCCCCTGTCACTCTCACCCCTGCTACTAGACAAACCTTCATCACATGCTTCAATCCACCTTGGCAATCCTGTGAGTTCTCATTTGTTGATGATATAAAGACTAAGATGAAGGGTTAAGATCATACTACTAGGTGACCAAGGCTTGATAAACGGCTAAGATGATGAGTTGAGCTCACTCACATATGAAACACACTCTTAACTCTCTCACGGAAGAAGCACAAGAGGAATTCTCCAAGACCACTTAGTTCTCCTATAAATAGGACCATTTGTAAACCCTTATGGGTGGCTAGTTTTTTAAGTAGTGTAGTTTTTAGGTCAAGTCTTAGCTTATTTTAATGCTTATTTAGTTAAATTGTCTTTTAAATTCAGTTGTAATCTCATTTCAAGTATTGTAATCCTTTTCAGTTTTAATGAAATTCAATTTTACCTTAATTCATGTTCAAATATTACTTATAAGCTTTTAAATATGTTGATTGTTAAATAAGCTTCAATAAGCTATATTAAGCTGTTTTAAGCTCAAGTAAGCTTCTTTATAGCTTGTTGTGAGTTTATGAGTCTTGTTTTTTGGATTTAGAAGCATTTAAGTTAGAAAATCAGTTTTACAAAAACATAAGCTAATGTTGGAAGATAAGCTAGCCATAGATGAGCTTATGGGTCTTACCAGCTTGTTTTATACAATCTGGAGCTTGTAGATACGCTCTAAAGAGCAATTCAACTCTGTTTTGAGCAAGGGCATTTGTAAGTTCTCAAATTTCCTTATTAAGCTATGAATCTGCTTATTGCTTATTTCTTGTTCTTATTATTTATATTTATAGTGTCTCGCTATACCTATGGTCTACCCTAATGCACTAACGGGCAGTGTACCCGGTCGTGTGTAGTGTAGTAAATGGTAAAGCCGAGGTCGTCCCAAGAGCTATGTGTGTTGGATTATTACTAAGTCTAATTGTCACAGAATAATGATGGTTTTGATAGGGAATTAATTAATTAAACTACTAATGCAGAATAGAATAAAAGCAAATAAATGGTGAAGGGAAATCAATAGAGGAATAGTGGTGCTAACCTAGTCAATCCTCCTAGCTAGTTATGTCTACGTCTACCTACTTCCAATTACTTCAGGTGGGGTCAAATTCGAGAGGATAGCATTTGGTCAATTCGCCATAACCTATCGAAAGATGCCACCACAGAGAAATCAGCGCACCGTCATAAGTCCCGTTGTTCCCGGTCCCCTAAGCCAAGTCATTAGTACCGCTACCGCTAGATTCTAGATAGTGAGTGCCCGGCCGTTAGGAACTTAGACACTACACCCCCAAATTCTTAAGTTCATCCAAACGATAGGTGATCAGTTGGTCAAATCGCACAAGTAGAAAGGGTCGCCAGTTGGTTATATCTTACCCTTCCCTGCCTCACCGGCTCACCTAGGGTCGGTTGGTCATATCTCCTAGGCAATTGGCCTCTACCGCCATTCAAAACTACCGAATCAAGGGTGACTACCAAAGAACTATGCATGCATACACTTAGAAATAATTGTACGGAAGTAAAGGTAAACACAAACAAAACAATTAAGGAATAATAACTAGGCTAGCACCAAACGGTGCTTAGCCGCTCATATTAATCATGCAAATCAATTCAATATTCAAATGTACGAAATACATGAATCGAAAGTAAAAGAAATATAAAACGCTAAAGCTTATCGTAATGGAGTAACTTCTCCCTTGGAAACACTCCAGACGCTCCCCTAGACCGCCTTGAGCTTTCTCCCACGCTCGAGAGAGTTGTGTGTGGAATGGGATGATTAGAAATGCCGGAATTCGTGGGGTATTTATAGGGTGTCCGGGTTACGGCAGTAACCAATATAGAGTTACGCCGTAACCTTCTATTACGTCGTAAATGCACTAGATTCGCTAGTTACGGTAACCTAATAAGTGGTTACCGTAGTCGCCAATAAACATGGTTACGCCGTAAGTGATGCAAGAGTTACGGCAAGTAGTATCGGGCGGATCCTCATTTGACCTAATGTAGTTACGTCGTACCCTTTGGGAAGAGTTATGCCGTAACCTCTTGATAAGTTGGTATTATGAGTCACACAATAGTTACGCAGTAATGTGAGAGAGTTAAGCCGTAACTTCTTCAAAATAAGCATATTGTGATAAATATTTAGTAATGTTTCCATTTCGCGTCTCTTTAGCTCCAATGCTCGTAATTTACCTGAAAGTAGAAAACAATGGAAAACAAGCGTAAATCCATATAAATGATATAAATAACGAGCATTATCTGGGGAAATTGACACTTAATATTCATGACTATTTGATGTTATCAAATATCCCCCACTTGAACTCTACTTGCCCTCAAGTAGACCTTATTAGATAGATTCCTAAAAAGATATCTCCCAAAACCTCGAAAATATGAGTTTACAAATCCCTTATGCTAGAATAAAACAAAGTCGAACACCTCACGAAAGGGGAACAAACACTCAAATCTCTTAACTATTCTAAGTGTCAATTTCGGGGTGATCACTCAATCGCACAGTCGTAGCATGTATTCTATCATAAGTTTGGCGGTTACACAAATCTCCACCACTAGAGTTAAGGGTTAAACAATTCTCGAAGGCAATATGGGTAGACACGACAAAGATTAAGGGGTGACTCGTCATTACTAACATGTCACGGCAAAGTGGACAAAATCAATGATACATGACCAAATCCATGGCCAAGACACCAAAGATTGCTCGCTGCTTCACCTAGACATGCTTCATGATTAAAGGGTAAGATAAGACATGGGATATATAATTGGTGTAAAATGAAAAACAAACAAGTAGTCTAAATCTATAACCAGGTCATCACCACTTACCGTCCGCCCAAAGTTCAAGTTTAGAAGTCTAGAAACCGGATCATGAAATGCAAGGTAGATGTGTCATTAGAGGACGTCGTGATGGGCACACCACCTTTTCTTCTTCTGTTGGCAAAACTACCAACTCCAATCTTCAAATGTGACTGAGGTGGCCTCCTCGATACTAATCAATAAGGCTCGTACTATAGTGCTTATAACATCGCACTTTACAATATCATAACTCAATTTTTTTTTTTGAATCATAACATAACATCCCCCCACTTGAGATGAACAATGGGAATTTGGGGGGTCTTCAATGATCTTCATAAATGTTGTCGATGAAAGCGTGACTTCCAAACCTTTCCACTCGAACCTTGAACTTAGGCAAATAATGACTTCCCAATCACAAATAAAGACTACAGAGTAGGCTAAGGTGTATAGGTGTAACGAAACAATATATTGGGTTGACAAAATGAAAGGAATGGCTCATAAGCGTGTATCTAGGGGTATCTTGCACTAAAGGTGAGTGCAACAAAAGGGTTTCACATGGGGGTCGAAAAGTCGAGGTGACTAATCGATAGACTCACAATGGTAGGCTGTATGGGTGATAATTCTATAATATTGCCTTCTAAAACTGAAAAGTCCAAATACATCGAGCTAACTCAACATACCTCGCCTATGGTCTCGAAATGATGCAAAGGCCAAGTTCTAAAGTTTACAAGCTACCGACACTCATAATTTGGTAGATTTGGGGTAAAATATTGGAAACGGATAAGGCTAATCTCACCATGTAATGTCAAGGGTTGTATGTGCTCGGCTAAGGTCTAATCTAGTTAGGTTCGGAAAAACATGTCAAAATTTTGAAAATGGCATAATTTTTCAAAATAAACTAGAAAAATGAAGGCGAAATAAAGTTCAAGAGATAATTCTACTCCCGTCCCCCACTTGAATTGTACAAAGTCCCTTTTGTACTAGGCATTAAAATAAAGGTGAAGAGAAAGGTAGAATTAGAGCGAGAACTTCCCTGAAATTTGCTCCAAAAAGAAGAAGGCCCACGAAAAGAACCGGTGCCTTCGTTTAAGCGTCATGAACAAACTTCAATCCCTGAAATCACAATACCGAAAAGCATAATTCTAAAAAGAAAAAAATAAAAATGAAAAACAACCTAACTCACTTTCGTAGGAATCACGGTTGCATTTAGCATATGCAACAAGCCTTTTAAACCACTTGTTGTCCCAAGTGGACGAGTGAAGTCTCGTGAGGGCTTACAGGGAACACACCGACAAAGTTCATTTAAAAACTAATACAAGGTTATTGTGTTTTAAAATGAAAGAATTTAACCAGAGGAAAGTTACGTCGTAACTCCTATGAGGGAGTTACGCCGAATCGCAAAACCTGGTATGAGCCGTAGCAGTAGTTACGGCGTAACCAGCGAGATGGTATTACGCCGTAATGGGTAATGCGTCAAGAGTTCTGCTGCTAAAACGTTGGTTACGGTGTAATCACCAAGATGAGTTACCAGTAACTCTGTTCGTGACAAGAATCGCAAACAAATAGTTCCTCTTTTCCTGCAAAAATGGTTAGAAAACACAAAATCCAACAGAAAGGAAATAAAAACAAAAGAAAGGGATAATTCGGGTTGTCTCCGAAAGAGCACTTTTCTTTATTAACGAAGTCTTTAAGTTAGACTGAGTCAGCGGGGCTAGAAGTGCTTGTTTGTCATCTCGTGGATTTGGCAATCTCCATGTTGAAGCCAGCTAATCAAATTATCGTCCCGTTTGTATCCTTCTCCAAGTTCTAAACACCCTAAGTAAAAAATTTTGATCTTTTGGTAAGGGTGATCAAAACCTTTGGCCTTATCTTCGTCACTAATACCAAGCAGCGGCCGAGCATAACTTAACTGTTTTTTAGTCCAATTTTAAAATTCTTGACAGTCCTTGGCATTTTGAAAACAGTTTTATCATCGCCAATCTTTAACCAAACAAGTCCTTCCTTCTCGTTTTTATCAAGCCCAGATATTTCTTTAAAGGGTTTTCCTAAAATCACCCCAGTTAGCCCATCTGACACGAACTCGCTAACATCATCCAAAACCACAAAGTCGACTAGAAACGAGTGAGTTCCTACAAAAACACGTATGTTTGTTGCAATCCTGAGAAAGTTGTTTCCTTTGTAATCAAGCTCCTTTTCCATAACCTGGTTGTAGCATTCCTTAGAGATAATGTTAACCGGGAATCGTGTCGATAAATGGGTGATAATCAATGAACCCAATTTTGCATGAGATTTTCAGATAATAGGGATTCCTATGATGGATTCGTGCCCCATCTCATAAAACTGTGGTTGGTCCGATTGCAAGAATGTTTTTCAGAGTTATCTTGCCAATGGGTCATCTCGACATCACTTGAGAGGTCTTCTTGCTTAATCCTAAGTTATCCTCTTCCTCAAAATTTACGAAAACATCAAAATCTTTCCCCGAGTCAACCTCTCCAGATCCGGGGTCGCTAAGAAATTTTTCTAAAGCTTCACCAAAATCTCCTACAGGTTCAATTGCACATACCTTCTCCGGGGTTGACAAATGTTCATTAGGTCCGAAAGCGGCAATTTCTCCATTAGCTTCAAGAGTCAATTTTCCGGCAAAGACATCCACCTTAGTGTAAGCAGTGGCAAACATGGGTCTTCCTAAAATGACAGGTATCTTGTTGTCTTCCGGAATGTCAAGAATCACAAAATCTACTGGGAAAAGGAATCTCTTAATCTTCACCAACACATTTTCAACAATTCCTAACGGCGATTACATTGATCGATCAGCCATTTCAATTTTCATCTTAGCTGGCTTTAAGTTACCAATTCCCATACGCAAAAACATTGAACGAGGCATTATACTAATACTAGCTCCAAGATGCGCTGGGCATTACACATGTTTAGGCTCTCGATATAGCAAGGGAGAGTAAAGCATCCTGGATCTTTTTCCTTTGTGGTAGCTCGTTCCTCAAAACCGCTGAGCATCTTTCGTTGAGGCGAATAGTCTCATCATAACTTAATTCCTGCACAATATCATGACGATTAGTATTATCAGAATCATTAGAAAGAGGATTTACCAGCAAAGTTTGGTCCAGAAGTGATTGTCTCTCCATGCCGATTCGTTGCTTAACCTTTTCCGAAAAAGTCAAAGGTTCTTCGAGGATAGTTTCTATAGTGTGGACAACTTCCTCCTCATTGGCTGCTAAATAATCAGAGATAGCTTCTGAACATGAACTAACACTCTTTTCCAATCTTTTAATTCTATCATCGTGCATTTTGAGAGACGAGATTGTTTTATCTATGAATCTTGATGAGTGTCTAAATACTCATCATTTTTGTACTATCTAGACTGCAAAAACATCTGAAAACACTCAGAAATGCATCAAAATGATGAAAATATCACAAATCAGTGTTTTATGTGTTTTAAATGCAAAAATATCAAAAACAGGTGAAAAACGTATCAAGTTTGCATAATTGGCAGTTTTAGTCCCCCAAGTTTCAAAAGTTGTCAAAACTAGTCCCTAGTAATTCTAAAACTTGTAAAATGTCATTTAAGGTCCATGGGATTCAAAAGTTGTCAAAATAAACCCTTTAAAGTTTAAAAATCATAAAATGACAACTTTAGTCCCTCAAGTTTGGAAAATGTCAAATATAGTCCTTGGTTAAATTAAAAAAGTGAAAATTATCAAAAATAAACCTTGTACTATTAATAAATGACAAAATTGGTCCTTATGGTAAACTTTGGAGAAATTACATGTTAGGTCCCTCAAGTTTCAAAATTGACAAAAATTACCCTTGGACATATAAAATTGGATAATAAATACATTTATGGTCCTTGGTAAATGAAACTTGGCAAAATTCACCCTTGTGATAAGTTTGGAAAAGCTGTAATTTCAGTCCCTATACTTTGGCAGATTTACATTTTTGGTCCTTGGGTTATTTAGCTACAAATACCAAACCGGACCCTATTATTAAAACCAAATCCATTACCGGTGCCCAACACACACCCCAAACCCCACCCTTTGTAAATAAATAAAACAGACACCCAAGTACCCGTTTTCCTCTTCTTCTTCCACCTTCCTCCCCCTCCACCTGTAACTTTCCACCTCAACCCTTCCAGCTCACCCCTAATCCTACCCACTCTCCACCACCTCTGCAAAACCTAAACACGCCACAATTAATGCATTTCCCACCCCATTTTCACTGCAATACCACTCCTACCCAAGGTTTTGAGCAAAACCACCCCAACTTGGTCTAAACTTCACCAAACATGTCCCTCCACCTCATGCTACATCCCAAGAATCCTTAATTAGTCTCAAACCGCCTCATATCCACGTGGCTCATTTTGGCGCCAAAACTGATTTAAACGGGCAAGATGAGTTTGACTCAATCAATGGTCGTGAAACAATGTGGGAAAGTATCCGGAAGCTAGTGGGATGCAAAAGAGTGATAAATACGTAAGAAAGGAGAAGAAGAGAGATATCATAATTTTAATCCTAGTTTATGATCACAGTAGATCAATTAACTAGTTGTCACTAGTAGTGTAATCTTTCAATTCTGTTTCTTAAGTGTTGTTTAACTTTGATAAAGTGTAATCAACAACTTTGTTCTATCATATCAATCTATCTTTACATTTTCAGTCATTTCAATTTTGTCCCATTTTCAATTCAAGTTATTCAAATTCTGTGAATGATTGTTGTTTAAAAGATCTCTTAAACACTACTTAGCTCTTAGTCAGCTATTGCAAGATTTCGATTCAGCTTAACCATCAATAATTCATAAAATAAGAAAAATACCAAAAAGAAATCAAGTAATTAGGATATAATTTAGAAAGAATCTGTGAAGAAGCTTGGAGCAAAGTGTATTCTGGATTGCTTTGGTATTAGTGCTTAGTGGTAAGCTATAGGAAAGGTTCTTTGATCTTGGTTCTCGCCAGGCATAAACTCAAGTTGTAAGTATATTTCTTGATTTTTGGCATAACCTGTTCTTGTTCTTATCTTAGTATAAATTCTCTTGATTCATGCTTAGTTGATGTTTGTTAGTGATATTATAACTTAAAATTAGTAGGTTGTTAGTTGAAAATCTTAGTTGATAATAATTTTAGTTAGACAGTCAAATTAGCTTAGTAGTGATTCATAGTTATAAGTTGTTGTTTACTGTGTAATTGTGTTTATCTGATCTTAGTTCATCATAATCAAGTGATTGGAATCAGTTTCATGTTGTAATTTGTGGATTTGTAACACTAATCATAAAACCGCCTTGCTAGGGTGTGTTTGGATCAAGCTACTTATCGAAGTTCTTGCATGTTATTGTCCTTGATTCTTGTTACTGCATGTTTATTTAGTTCAATAGAGTTCATAATAGTCATAATATATAGGTCTCATTAGTATAAAAGTCAAAATAGAACTCAATCTAGTCTAATCTGTTAACTGTTAGTGTAATAAGTCTCATATTCCACATATTAGCTTAGAATCTGATAAACTAGCTTAATTTCATCTTAGTATAGCTTAATACAACATAATTAATCAGTAGGATAGATTCATAGTTCGCTTAAGTCAAACTTTTAGTATTAATCAAAAAGTCAATTTTCCATTTAGCCTGTTTTCGAATAAACTTTAGATTTTCATTGTGTGTTTATTATTAGGATTTAACCATTCAGCTTTTGGGATATCAATATTTAGTTGCTTAATAAAATTAGAAAAATAATAGCTTACTCTTATTCAGCTTATTAATAGCTTTTTCATCAGCTTCTTTTGACCCCTTCTCGAAATGATGCCTCTGTGTACCTCACCACCACAATTGGGCATCATCACCACTTTGGTGGGTCCCACAGCCACACCGTGGACCCCATCGGTGGTTCTTGGTTCCTTAGCACTCACCACCCACTGATTATCCATTTCGGTCAATCTTTTGAGCTTAAGCTCGTGGACCCCACTCTTAGATCACCCAACATGTTGTCCCATTTTTCAAATAAGCTAGTTTTGATTTGCTTAATTCTTAGCTTAAACTGCTTTTTAGAGGTTTAGGATGATTGGAATAGGTTAGTAATTAGTTAATATAGCATACCCTAGCTTATGTGTTAATTTGGTGGTCATTTATGGCTTTTAGCTTATTTTGAAGTGCTTATTTATAAGCCAATCCACTGCAAACTTGCTATTCCTCCACATAAGCATATGTTTTTATATTTTTAGAATAATATTTTAGCATTTTCCTGAATTTTTCAGATTTTTCCATCACTGTTTAGTATTTTTCTTTATTTTAAATAGTTTTTAAGTCTTTTTAAATAATTTTTAATACTAATAAATACATAAAAAGTCTAAAAAATATATTTTCAATTTTAAAATAAGTTTTATCATATTTTAGATTTTTCTAAGTTATAATTTCATTTTTCTAGGTTAATTTTGTATTTTCTTGTATTTTAGTGCATTTTTAATATTTAATAAATAGTTTTTAATTAATAATAATTAAAAAAATAGTTTTAAAAATAATTTTCTTTTTCTAATAATTTTCTTTTATTATTAGGATTGTAAAAATTTCATTTTCATATTTGTAGGCCTTTTATTTCTTTAAACTCACGTTTTATTTTGTACGTTTACGTAATTTGATTTAAACGTACGTTTTAGGTTTTAAACGTTCATCATTTTAAAAATAGTGATAGCGTTTATTTAATATATTTTAACTTTTTAATTTGCATTTAAGTCGCTGTAATTTGTAGATCTTTTCTTTAGATAATTTTCCATCAAAACCTTTCTGATCACTATCCTTAGTGATCATTCTATCATCTGAAGTGTTTATACACCAATTCATCCTCCGTGGGACTTAACGACCCAGGAATACACTATATTCCTCTGATCTTCATTGCATTTGGTTTCTGAGCTGTTTTGAGTTTCTTACGGTTGGTCATTCACAAGTGGCTAGCTTGCGTGAGATAACTTGACGGTTCGGGGCCAATCAGAATCTCTTCATCAATTTTTCAATCCTATCATCTCGTTCTCTAGATTCTCTGATGTGGTCGAGAATTTTTCTTTCAAGATCGCTCCCGGTTTTGGTTCCAAACACGCTCTTAACCTTTTCAACCTTGCATGCTTCAGCTTCTCTTTCCAACATTCGTCTGTCAAAAATTTCCCCATAATTGTATTCTTGCTTCATTATCGTCTTCATTACCTTATGATCGAAATTATCTTTCGGTCCGTACCCTGTATCCATGTGCCATTTGTAGCAATGTTCATAAATCCACTGAATACATTCCAAGGCCTGATCAGGAGTCATGCTAGCAATAGGTCTTGGGGAATCGAGAAGTTCTCATGTTTGCGCATTAATCCCACGATAGAAGACGTATACAATCTGATGTTTGTTTAAATCATGAGTAGGGCATCGATAGAGAAGCTCATTAAATCTTTCCCACGCTTGGTAAAGCGTCTCTTCTCCAACCTGAAAGAATTGATAGATTTTCCCAAGAAGCTTGGCCATCTTAGAAGGGGGGCAAAATTGCAGGACGAATTCTTTTCTAAGTTTACCCCACTCTCCTTTATAATCGTGAGGGAGTTTGTTATACCATCTTTTGCCATCCCGAAAGAGTCATAGGAAATTTTTGCAAAGGATGAATAACTCTGAGTACCTCGATGTTGAAAAGAGAAGACAAGTGGAGAACTTCTTCTATGTGATTTCGAGCATCCTCATCTTCGTTTCGAAAACTCAAGTTCATGCAATTCTCGAATAATATGATCCGAATAGAGTATTTTTCAGTGTGAGAGTCTTGAGTGAAGCTTCGTCGGCAGTTCTCATTCGGTCGCTTCTAAATCGCTCCATGGTTAAGTCATCGATATTGTTTTCATTGATGACTTCCTGCTCGTCTGACCGGTCCGATTAGTAGAATGAGAAGATGTTGTGAATAGGAACCAGAGAATAGATTTTCCTTCTCTAAATTGCTTCTCCGGTCATCAAATAGGGTGGCCGTAAAAGGCCTTGAGCTACTTAGACTTGTATCATGACATTATCGAAAGAAAATTAAAACCGACTTAATAAAAATCCTAAATTAGCTCCCCTGGAACGGGCCAAAAACTTGATGCAGTTTTACTGACCATGTCTTAATATTTATAGTGTCTCGCTATACCTATGGTCTACCCTAATGCACTAACGGGCAGTGTACCCGGTCGTGTGTAGTGTAGTAAATGGTAAAGCCAAGGTCTTCCCAAGAGCTATGTGTGTTGGATTATTACTAAGTCTAATTGTCACAGAATAATGATGGTTTTGATAGGGAATTAATTAATTAAACTACTAATGCAAAATGAAAGCAGATAAATGGTGAAGGAAATCAATAGAGGAATAGTGGTGCTAACCTAGTCAATCCTCCTAGCTAGTTATGTCTACGTGTACTTACTTCCAATTACTTGTGGGGTCAAATTGAGAGGACAAGATTTGGTCAATTCGCCATAACCTATCAAAGATGCCACCACAGAGAAATCAGCGCACCGTCATAAGTCCTGTTGTTCCTGGTCCCCTAAGCCAAGTCATTAAGTACCGCTACATGCTAGATTCTAGATAGTGATGCCTCAATCGTTAGGAACTTAGACACTACACCCCAAATTCTTAAGTTCATCCAAACGATAGGTGATCAGTTGGTCAAATCGCACAAGTAGAAAGGGTCGTCGGTTGGTCATATCTTACCCTTCCCGTCTCGTCTGCTTCACCTAGGGTCAGTTGGTCATATCTCCTAGGCAATTGGCCTCTACCGCCATTCAAAACTACCGAATCAAGGGTGACTACCAAAGAACTATGCATGCATACACTTAGAAATAATTGTACGGAAGTAAAGGTAAACGCAAACAAAACAATTAAGGAATCATAACTAGGCTAGCACCAAAGGGTGCTTAGCCGCCCATATTAATCATGCAAATCAATTCAATATTCAAAGGTACGAAATACATGAATCGAAAGTAAAAGAAATATAAAACGCTAAAGCTTATCGTAATGGAGTGACTTCTCCCTTGGAAACAGCTCCGTACGCTCCCTAGACCTGCCTTGAGCTTTCTCCCACGTTCTCAGAGAGTTGTGTGTGGAATGGGATGATTAGAAATGCTGGAATTCATGGGGTATTTATAGGCCAGGTCTAGGTTATGGCGTAACCAATATAGGAGTTACGCCGTAACCTTCTATATCTTCGTAAATGCACTAGATCGCTAGTTACAGTAACCTAATAAGTGGTTACCGTAGTCTTCAATAAACATGGTTACGCCGTAAGTGATGCAAGAGTTACGGCGTAAGTATGAGCGGCGCGGATCCTCATTTGACCTAATGTAGTTACGTCGTAACCTTTGGGAAGAGTTACGTCGTAACCTCTTGATAAGTTGGTATTCTGAGTCACGCAATAGTTACGGTAATGTGAGAGGAGTTACGCCGTAACTTCTTCAAAATAAGCATACTGTGATAAATCTTTAGTAATGTTTCCATTTTCGCGTCTCTTTAGCTCCAATGCTCGTAATTTACCTGAAAGTGGAAAACAATGGAAAACAAGCGTAAATCCATATAAATGATATAAATAACGAGCATTATCGGGGGAAATTGACACTTAATATTCAGGACTATTTGATTTTATCAAACAGCTTTAAAACTGCTATGCTTGTTTTGGCCAATAAGCCAAGTTGTTTCAGCTTAAATTTAGCCTATTCAGTAGTATTGTAGTAGTTTAAAGCTTTTTTTTATCAAGTTTGATAGCTTTTAGTTAACTTTTCAAAGTTTTATAGCCTTTTTAACAGCTTATTTTGGAAAATCCATGAAAAGATCTTTTCAAGTGTTATTTTGGAGTCTAAATCAGTTTTATATGCTAGTGTAAGTTAGTTGAGTCAAGGTTTTTAGTCCAAGTTTAAAGTTTGTAAGTTTTCCAAATTCCAAAGAGCCAAAAACAAAGTGGTTCAATTGTCCCTTTTCTCAGCTGTTTTTCTTAGCTTATTTCTAATCCAAAATGCCTGAAATTGATTTTATGAGTTCTTTGATTGGTTTACTATGCTGTTTTAAGGTTTTTTAGTGATTAGCTTATGATTTAGTAGCTTATTTGAGAGCTTAAAAGCACCTTTTAGGCTATTTGGATACTTGTTTTGTTTTAATTGCTTATTTAAGTTTTTGTGTTTTCCAGCTTATTAGAATAGCTTATTTAGGTTTGTATTAGCTTATTTAGTGTAGTTTAGATTTCTAGTAGCTTATTAGGTTTTAGAAGTGGCTTATAGAAGCTTATTTGCAAAATCACTCTTAGTTGCTTTAACAGTTTTAGGCTTATTGCTTAGTGTAGTTTTAGAGCTTTTAGCTTATTGCTTCTGGCTTATTTAGGGTCCAAACTGCTTACTAGGTGTAGGAGTCAAGGTTGGATCAGCTTAAGTGCTTATTTTAGTGCTCATTAGTTAATTATAAGCCTTAGCAGCCCTTGCATTTCTCTAGCAGCTTTAACTCTTTAAGTTAGTAATTGATGTGCTAAACAGGTTCTTAACAGCTTATTTAAAAATTTTTTAAAATTTTGCTTTTTCAAAAGTTCATTATTTTCAGCTTGTTTAAAAGTTTCAAAAAGAAAAAAAATGCAAAAAATATAAAAATGGGAAGTCAGGGGTGAGCAAGGCTCGAACCCCTGACCTCAACCATTTCTAAGCCTCACACACACACTCCTTTACCAATAGCGCCCTAGGGACTTACATTTAATATTTGCAACATTAATTATTTAACACACCTTTTCAGTTTTAAGCTTATTTCCTCATTTAGCTTATTACCAGCTTATTTACATAAGCTGGTACTTTCTTTTTATTTTTCCTTAGTTCCTTATAATATTTACTACTTTTCCTTAATTTTTCATAATTTTCCAATTTAGTTTAGTATTTTTATAATTTTTCTAGATTAAAAGTGTTTTTAATTCATAAAAAAAAATATATATATATATATATATATATTCAACTTTTTTATAAAACTATTTTTAGTCATTTAGGACTTAGGAAAAATAAATTTGCACTCGTAGGGTTAAAATTTGAGAATTTGGTTTTTCAGAGCTCATTAGGTTCCCGATAAGGCTCGTTTTGAGTTTAAATTGCGATAGGACTTAATTGTGCATTGTTTCTTGATTTATGTGCTTGTTGTTTGCTTATTTAATAGTTCCCTTTATTTCTTGCCTTATTTAATTTCCCGTGTCTTAATTAAAACTTATAAAAAACAAAAAAATGTGATAATCGAACTTTCAAGCATTTTAATATCAAACCTCAAACGACATCCTCAATTCACACCTCGTTGGGAAACGACCCGGGTATCACTTGCCTGGTATCATATATCGTATTTGTGAGTTTTTCATGTTGATTTTTTTCTAAAGGGTTGACTTGTCGATTCTCGCGCTTATCGTATTTGATATATATTATATTACATATAACGAATTATAACTATTTACAGTTTAGGAGTAGTGAATTTTCAAAGTCAGGATAACTAAATAAATAAAAACTCAAACTTGACAATTAGTAGTATTTGAACCCATTTTAACCTCTTTTACATAAAAACCCAAGTGGTAGGACCCACAATCAGAAAAATAGACTCGTTTACTTTTCTATAGAGTATAGACTAAATAGACTAAAAACATGACTATTTTCGAATTAGAATATATAGACTATTAAAAGCAAAATAAAACCGGATAACTTATAAAATAGGGCTTGTAACTATTTTTAAACTTGTCAAAACTAAACTCTAACGATTTATAAACTTATAAAGGTTAGTACAATGCTAATATATATAAATTTCCATTGCGTACGTTTTCGTTATATTTATAAACCTAAGACGCGCCCATTCTGTTTTAGGTCATCATTAAAGCTCACGGCTTCCCATTTCATTTTACTTCATCGTTTACTATTTCTTATCATTACAGTGAGTTTATAGCCCCATTTTCACTATATAAATGTTTTATAAACTCTTTAGAGGAGATATCTGCTACTTTTTACTATGGACACAAGTGTTTAAAATTGTATACTTATCAGAAAGTATTATTGCCTAAGTACCCATATTGCCAGAAAAGTCCTTTACATAATGAATCATTAATTACTTTGTGTAAACGCTAATATAGTGAATATGACTATTGAGATTGACGAATCCCGTTTGTGTTGATTAGATAACAACCAAACGCACTAATACCTAGGTAAACGACAAATTACCTACTAGAGCAATTGTTACTATTATCATTATTGAGCTTAGAGCAATAGTAACTATTTTAACGATTATTGTATTCGTTTCAATTATCACTATAACTCTGAAATCTTGTTATCCATTACTTTAAACATTAAACCTATGAATTTCACTCAATCATTGTGTTGACGTTTTAACATGTTTTATCTCAGGTCCTTAAGGTATTAGTTAGCATGAAGTCGCATAGATATTTTGAAGCCTTTGCATCTCATTATCATTCGATAAAAATTTAAAACTTTTATGTTTTACTTATTATGTACTTTGAATTTGTTGGGACCTCTTTATAAACTCTGATATTTTATATTAACTGAATGATAATTTATTTCAAAACGTCTCATTTAGAGGTCGTTTTATGTAATTTGTACTTTATGCTATGAAGTAATACTCTCGTTTAGCTTCCGGTGCTATCCAAAATTTGGGGTGTTACAAGCTATCCTATCCGGACATATTTTGAAAACTCACCTGCTGTGCGTACGTCCGTATCTGCACCGGTGCTTGAAGATTCATATATTATAAATAAAAAAGCTCATGTCGCTGTTAAATGAGACAACAGGCAGGCTCGACAAACTATCCATGAAATATGTTTAAAGATTATTGCCAACATAGTGCGAGTTGTTATTTGTATGTCTAACGGGTTTACCCTTTTTTTCTTTTTTAGGTAATACTGTTTGGTTGCAAGATGTATCTTATACCTTGCGCGGACAAAATGCACCTGCAGCTTCAAGTGTCCTGTGTCCATAATGTCACGCACACTCATTAGCCGCAACTAAGCAATCGTACACTTTCAATCATCGTTGAACATGTTAGAATACGTTGTGGTAATCAATAAACAAATATAGTTATTGTCTTTCATGGGAATTTAAGATTAAATTTGTTCTTTTCATATACGTTGTGGTAATCAATAAACAAATATAGTTATTATGCAATTGTTACTATATTTATATTCATATTGGACGTATACTTGTTATATTACGTTACAAAATAACTGGGTGTCAAACGGGTAAAAACAACTTCTGGTAATAAAATTGACGAGTTCAGCGTGAATGAACCTCGTTAGATAGATATAATAGGCACAAGGAATCATACAACCATTGTTTCATTTGCCATTCCAAATTTCACATATACAACCATCGAAAAAGTTAACAAACATCCCGGCCGCAACGCAGCGGGTTCCTGCACCTCGTTATTTGACAATTTTAAGTTATGACAATTACAAGGTAAAAAGATAAAATAAAATAATTTTAAACTAGTAAAAATACTTGTAATAAGTAGAATAACCTTTTTTATTAGAGTAGTATTAGACATAAACAATAAAAGATTAGTAATAAGTTATAAATTACAACGACACTACATGATAACCTAAACTAACGACTCTAAAACTATGACCATAACGGTTTTTTAATTACACACGACCTGAACAACTCGTATACTACACATGATCTCAACAGCTCGCAAACTACAATGATCCCTAAACTAGAGCGAACCTAAAATTATAACAATCTTAGCATAAGCTCGCAAACTACAATGATCCCTAAACTAGAGCGAACCTAAAATTATAACAATCTTAGCATTTACAGATGTGAACATCCAACAATCAAGAAGATGAGCCCCATTATGCAAACCAAACTATAACACCTAACCACTAAAGGTAATCACTAGGTAAAAAAAGCTTGGAAGCTGGTGAAAAAGCATTTATGCCCAACCAGGACCATCATGACACAAACGAAACCCGTAGAAATCTAAAACCAAACATCATGACCACACACTCAAGTAAAGTGACGATATGTGAAACAATTGACAGAATATTACCCAATATTGTAAAACCAACGAAAATGACCATGACTCTTGTTGCCGTTTAGCTAAACTTTGACTAGAATCACGATCACCACACACATTGTGGGCTAGAACCACAACCCAAAACACTTCCGTCACAATTTCAACCACAAATCTCAACCGCCTTATGAACTTTGGCATACTCAACTTTAAAATACTTGCCTCGCTAGCCATTATAATTAATAAAACCATCCACTAGGACGTTAACCACAAAAAATTAATATGTTTAAAATCTATTAACAAAATGGGTTATGTTTTACATACCCTCTTGAATATGACATTAGAGGGGCAAAAGTGAAAAAGATTCTTTTTGTCTTTTAGTTTAAGGTATAACATAATTTTTTATCCGTTTCTGTTTCGTGTTTTCTGTCAATTTTAAGTTTTTAACTTATTAAATTTTATATTCCGTATTTTCAATTTTATAGTTTTTTTATATAAACAAAATTATTAAAAAAAAAAAAAAAAAAAAAAAAAAAAAAAAACAAAAACAGGAGAAGCGCCACTTGTAATTTGAGAAGGTATGAATAATTTGTCCCTAACAAAATATATTCATGTTATTTAAATAAATGATTTAGTAGTACGATTATTACTTGTACCTCATGTACGAAATTTGATAATGACAACTTTAAATCAAATGCTTTAAAAATTTGAAGAAAAAAAAAATAATACTACGTACTTGGACAAGCTTCATGATTAAAGAAAAATATATTACCAAATTTAACTGTTAAAAACCAGAAAATATGTGTCAGCAAAATTAATCGATTAACAAAAAAATTGTTATGTTTGTTATTCGAGTTTATCTTCAATGTAAGAAAGGTCGGTGCAGTTGCCCCCTATAACATATTAAACACCCGCTACTTTAGCATATATCCTCTAACACTATTATAATATAAATATCTTCCTCAACAAAAAATTTATGACACATTATAAAAAATACCTTACTAAAAAAAAGAAAAAAAAGACACATAACACTCACTGATTGGATGACATTTGCACCTACAACATGACTATGACATTTAGGGCGGTGTAGTGCGAAACAAGGCCTAAAAGTCGATTAATCGTCGTATAGGCGTTACTGGGCCACCAACATTTTTTATTTGTCTAAATCGGTCAACGGCTGGCAACGGTGGTCAACGACTGTCAACAGTGGTCAAACTTGCCAGAAACTTACAAATCTTTTCGCGAATACCTAAAACTCGTCGTAAACTAGTTTTAATCGCTGTTTATATCTATTACAAGATGTAATTTTGTCAGGAATACTAAAAACTATCCAAAAATACCTAAAACTTGCCGAAAATACCAACCTGATTAATCACCGATTGATCATGCCTAAACCGATTACAAGCTATAAGAAGATCGACCGCTCGACTATCAATTTACGATTTTTGCAAACTTGAGTTTAGCTATGCAATAGATGCTCATTTTTGCCTTAAAAAGATGTATCGATGCACCATGTACTCTAAGAAAGGTTCCTACAACATTTTTGCAATTCTCATTGGCATGTAAAAATAACATACGGTAACGATATAATCTAATGTCCACTTTTAATAGTTTATGTACACAAAACTTACTCGTATTAAAATAGACCTCCATCAACTATTTGGCATCTTGCACGTTTAGTCTATTGACTTCTAGTTAAACATTAATACTCTTCTTTGATTTAAAATTTACTTCTTTCTTGTAAACATCCTTGTCAGCTGATTAGTCCATGATGTATTCTTTTGACTCTAAGCAATAATACTTTTTTACTAGTAATTGTAGAATTTTTTTTTGAAAAGGCAACAATATATATAACCACCAAAGCAAAAAGAACAATACAAACTAAATGGCATCACCATTCCTCAAACAAGTTGATTAAGGAAAGGAGACCCAAACCAACCAAACACTAGTACATGCCCCTTATACCACTTACAGATTGATAAAACTAAGTGTACCCAACCCCTACTATTTCTAGCCAAATACAAACCAAAAATGGATGAGGCTAGGCCCACCAATACATACTTTGAAAGACCAGACCTCATAAAATGACAAGTACCAAACATGATATTTGCCACAGACTATACCATTCACTTGCAGACCAATCTAAATGCGCCTACCTTGCAGACCACTCGAATTGTAGATTCATATACTTGCTGACATCAAAATTCTTTCTTTCATCACATATTACAAAAACTGAATTGATCATTCAGAGATTTGCAGCCCTCAAAATTTTTTCTGTCATCATACTGAGTTAAGAACACCAACTATCCCGAATTGCTGATTCAGATACTTGCAGACTTCAATATTTACTCTTGCATTCTGCACTTGATAGGATCACTAACCCATTGTTGCCAATCTATCCCGCTTTTCTTTCTTGATCTTCTTGTAATCCACTCAAAACTTTTAAGTTGAACATCTTGAACGATCTTGTTTATGCTTGATACCTTATTCTTAAACACACGTTCATTCCTCATTTTCCAAATATAGTATCCGGAAGTCCATAAAACCGCTTGCCACAAAAGAGATGAACAGTTGGGAACATCAACATTTCCATTAGACGAAAATATTTCGCTAATAGAGAATGCATTAACATTCCCAACCTTCCACCAATTAAAAATCTTTTCCCACACGCTCATAGCAAAATTACAAAATACCAAACTGTGTGCACATGTTTCCACCGCACTATCACAACAAGGACACAATTTTGAATCCAATTCAATGCCTCTTTTATCTAGCTCCTCTCGAACCGGAATTCTACCTTTCATCGCTCTCCACACGAAGATGTTCACCTTCTTAGGCACCCACTTGTTCCATAACGTTTCTTGGCCACCAC
Source organism: Chrysanthemum makinoi (assembly GCA_910596185.1). Classification (NCBI taxonomy): domain Eukaryota; kingdom Viridiplantae; phylum Streptophyta; class Magnoliopsida; order Asterales; family Asteraceae; genus Chrysanthemum; species Chrysanthemum makinoi. The sequence continues at coordinate 194,308,020 of OU343218.1, read as the reverse complement.
TCTTGATCCTTAATGTTTTTTCCTCCACCATTTTTGTTAACTCCTTAACCGTGAATACACCATTTTCTTGTAGCGTCCATTTCCATCGATCCCTACAATCCATATAAATCACAACATTTTGCAATAGATTTGTTAGTTCATAAAAATCCCTGCACACCCTCCCTCTAAGCTCTCTAACCCACTCCCATTCCCATTGCCATTCGCCATTTACCCATTTCCCTTTATCCGCCACCCTACCCTCCTTTCTACTATCTAGATGATATAGCATAGAAAATCTATCACACAATCTCTCCCCACCGATCCATCTATCTGACCAAAACCCTACTTCCCTTCCATTCCCCACTACACCTTCCAACGACGAAGGGAACTTTATTCCAATCCCCTCCAACTCCTCACCTATTCTAATAATTTCACTCCACACTCCCCCACCCTTCACCTCCCCTCCTACCCCCTTAATGCCTCCTAAACCACCACTAACACCATGGATACTTTTAATCACCCTAACCCACAACACCCCCTCTTCTTTTTTAAACCTCCACCACCATTTTCCTAAAAGTGCCCAATTTTTTGCCCGAAGTGACCCAATGTTTAACCCACCCACCCCATATGAAGCTAGCAACACATCCCATTTGACCCACGATAATTTTTTCCCCTCCCCCAACCCTCCCCAAAAAAAGTTTTTACGAATACACTCAAGTTGATTTATCACACTCGAAGGCACACGGAACATTGAAAAGTAATACAATGGTAAGCTACCAAGAACCGATTTAACCAATGTTAAACGACCCCCAAAGGACATCGATTTTTCTTTCCACTCGGTTAGACGCTTCTTGAATTTATCTATCACAGGATTCCATGCACCGACTCGTCTCATATTCTCTCCGATCGGCAAACCCAAATAAGTGAAAGGAAATTCCCCAACGTCACATCTCATCCATCTCGCCATTTCTCCAATCTCCCTATCATTTACCCCCACCCCATAAAGCTTACTTTTATTATAATTAACCCGTAACCCGGACACTTCTTCGAAACATTTAAGAATGCACATTAACGACCTTGCATTTTCTTTACTCCATTCACCAAAGAATATTGTGTCGTCCGCATATTGAAGATGAGACACAACTACCCTATTTGACCCAATCCTAACTCCTCTAAATATGCCCTTATCGACCGCCTCCTTGACAATAGCATTCAAACCTTCCGCCGCTAAAATAAAAAGAAAAGGTGATAACGGGTCTCCTTGTCTAACACCCCTTTCCATACTAATTTCTTCCGTTGGCGACCCGTTGACTAAAATAGACATTGTTTCCGAATGTAGACAACTCTCAACCCACTTGCACCATTTTACCCCAAAACCCATTCTTTTCATTATATCTAGTAAGAACCTCCAATTTATACTATCATATGCTTTCTCAAAATCCACCTTAAAAATTAAACCTTTCTGTTTCTTTTCTTCAAATCATCAATCGCCTCATTTGCGATTAGAATACCATCAAGAATGAATCTATCTTTTATAAACGCGTTTTGAACCTCTCCCACCACAGACCTTACAATTTTCTTAATTTTTTCTGCCACTATCTTGTAATAGCAACCAATGAGACTAATAGGTCGAAAATCCCCAAGTCCAATCGGATTTGCAACCTTTGGAATAATAGTCACGAACGATGCGTTACACCCTCTTGATATCTCTGCTCTATCCCAAAAGCACTTAACTGCCGCCATTAACTCCGGTTTTAACAGCTCCCAAAAACTCTTAATCAACTTAAAATTAAAACCATCCGGCCCCGGGGCTTTATCACTTCCACAACCTGTAATCGCATCCCATACCTCTGCTTCATTAAATTCCATTTCCAAAGATAGCTGCTTTTTCTGTCGATATTTTCACTATCCTCTCACAACAAAATATAGGTCGAATTACAGCCCCTTCTAAAAACAACTCCTTATAATGGCTCGCCATTGCCAATTTTATTAAACTGGGATCTTCACACCAAACTCCATTAATTGTGAGCCCTCTTATATTATTCTTATTGTTCCTTCTCTTAACAAAGGAATGAAAGAACTTTGAATTTTCATCACCCTCTCTATCCCATCTTACCCTAGCCTTTTGCCTTAGCATGCTAATATACTCGTTTTCCTTTTCTACCCACATCTTTCTCGCCTCCATCAATGCCAACCTTTCACTTTCAGTCAACATCCTATTCTCCGCTACTAATTCCCACCCCATTGCCTCTTTTTTATAACTTTCAATTTTCTCCTTATTCTTACCAAATCTATCTTTACTCCACTTTTTAAGACTCACTTTCACATTTTTTAATTTATCTCGAAACCTACAATCCGGTTGACTACTTTTAACCCCCATATTCCACGCCTCCTCCACTATTTTCCCAAAGTCTAATTCCTTAAGCCAAATGTCGAATATACGAAACGGCTTCGGACCAAAATCTAACTCCACATCTTTTAAAACAATTGGACAATGGTCTGACAATTTCCTATCCAATGCAACCACCGCAAGATTTCCCCACAAAATATAAAAGACATCGTTTACCAAGAATCGATCCAATTTACTAAACTTCATACCATCGTCACTAATTCTAGTATATTTGCGCCCTCCCATCGGAATCTCCACAAGTCTAGCTTCGTTAATGAAATGATTAAAATCCCTCATCTCGCCAACATTCACTTGTGAATTTAGCCTATCTTCGTTTCTTCTTACAACATTCAGGTCACCAAAAATACACCATGCCCCGTTCCATCTGTCCATTAGCACCGATAGCCTATCCCACAAAGATGCTTTATCTCTTCCGACATGTGGCCCGTAAATACAACCTAAAAACACCTCACCAATTCTTCCTTTCCAAGCTCCTTTGACTACAATGAATCTTTCATCTCCCATTGCCCCCTTATAATTAAATATACCTGCATCCCATACTACTATAATTCCACCTGAATTTCCATTCGCCGGTAGTTGCGAAAAAACCAAAACCCGTTCCACCCCACAGTTCCTCTATCCATAACTCATCCACAACTCCGCATTTTGTTTCCTGTAATCCTAGCACATCTGGTCGTTCTTCTTTAATGATTGATTTTACCCACCCTTTTTTCCCCTCCTCACCCATACCTTTCACATTCAAAGATATAATCTTCATGATATAATAAAACTAACGAAATAATTCGAACCTTATCAATTCAGTTTTGCTCCGTGCGAGCAATCTCCTCCATCTCCTTCTCCGCTTCTGCCTTAGCCCAAGATACTCCAATCAATTTACCAACTTCTTTTACCTGCTCTAAACTGATTGAACAGCTCTTGCTTTCTACATCCCCTCTTTCCTTCCCTTTAAAAATGAATGTTCCCTTCTCGACATCCTCATCATGATACTCTTTATAAATGTCAGAAACACCTTTCTTGACTTCGCCTAGTCCTTTCACCCCCGTTTGCCTTGCTACTTCTTTTGCCTTTCTCAAACTTCTTCTACCTGAATTTTTAATGATGTTTTTTCTACCCACATCCCCCATTCCTGGTGAAAATAAGTTCCCATTATTTGTATCTTCATCATTATATTCATCATTGGCTTTTCTCTTCTTTCTACACCTCTCTCTTCCACTACTATTCGAATTGGGGGTTAGGTCACCTCTTTTTTCACCTCTTGTCATATTTTGATGGTTCTGACCTGTATTCTGAGCATTATATAACTCATCCATACGCTCATTATTATTAATTTCTGGCCCACTGTTGTTTATTTCATCTACTACTCCATTGGGCTCCAAGATACTATTACCTTGGCCTATATTAACTTCATGATTTTCTAGCCCAATATCAACACCAGCTTCCCATATTTTATTCACCTCCATGCATCCATCTTTGTTTAATTCTATGCCCACGTGATCTAACATATCCATACTCTTTTCTCCATCATTAATACATTTGTCCCCGTTATTAATGCATTGGTCATCCATTTTCTTGCACTTCCTAGGTGAGACGTTACAATCTTCCATGCTTTTCACCTTGACACTTGTGCCATTCCCCTCAAACGTATCACTAATCCTAGACCTACCCGATATCCTTGACCCTTCGTCTTCTTCACATTTCCGATCATCTCTTCCGGCCGAGCGGTGTTCCCGTTCTTTCTCAACCGATTGAATATCTTCTCCCTCGTCATTGTCTGAGTCGCTATCTTCTCCATTGGACCCGTTGATACTTTCTCCGTCATCTTCTTCGTCGTCCGAGATCACCATGGCAACCCTGTTAGTCTTCCGGTTTGATCCCATCTCTTCTTGTTCGTCACCACTTATCACGTTAACATCCTCTATTTCGATCTCAGTTATGTCACTAACCTCCTCTATTACTCTTACCTTGAAAGAGATACCCCTGAACTTGACTGTCATTGTCTCGTTAATTAATCCACTCACTATTGAGAGAATTTGTGCCCTTCCCATGATATTGTTTTGATTACCTTCTAGTTTACAGTTCTTCATTCCTACAATAGAGCCATGGACCTCATCAATACTTTTAAAAACTGATTTTGTCCAACACGATATCGGTACCCCAATAATGTTCACCCAGGTCAATCTAGTTGAAGGAACATAAAACTTACTCCATCTTCTTAAGTTATGCACCCATCTTCTAACACCATGCTCGTTGTCTTTTAAAATATTATCTACTATTTCGGTTGCATCAAACACAATCATTACCTCGTATCCCCCTAGCAGCTTCACCTCTACGTTGTTTAAACCTTGCTCTTCGCAAAAAGATGGCATCTTTGATAGAAAACAGCCATTTTTCACCTCCCCAATCAAACTCCTGTTAATTACCTCTCTATTGAACTCTTCTTCTCCTATCTCAATAACTCTTCCTTCTTTGTCTTTATTCGTTTTTTCATGTCTTACTCCACCTTCTTCATCCCATCTCCTATCCTCATTCCCACTGCTCGTATTCATGTCCTCCTTTTTCCTGCTACTACGTGCCCCATGTACTACATCAACATATCGATGGTTATCACGAATATCCGTCCATCTACCTCTCCCATTCATCTCGTTGTAGGTTGCCTGTCGATTATTATAACCCATCTCCCTTGCATTCATATCCTTGTTTCCTATGTTCCTTCTATCATATGCTATGAATACCCTCATGACGTCGTCGCCTATCTTGATCTTGCGTAACATCTTTAACAAATCTTCAACATCTGCCACGAAATTGTATCGAACGAATCCATACCTCTGTCCATTACGAAGCCATTTTTGAACCATAAACATGTCAGAAACAGTCCCGTACTTCTTGAATACCCTCCATAAATTACCCATTCCCCATTCGTCGGGAAAGTTGGAAAACATAAAAGATACTGTTGAGTTACGTTTACCACCGGTGTAATTCGATCCTAAACGCTTACCATTGTATTGCCCACTAGTTCCTATGTGCCTTGACCTCACACTCTCTCTTACACTCGCATGATGAATCCTACCTTGCTCTCTCACCGGAAAGTTGCTAGCCTCGTTTTTCTCTCTCACACACATTTTTGGTTAGAATTTTATTAAGATCTTAAAAGACATAGAATTTTATGTAGAATCTCTGAATACTAGTCTCTTTGTTTCAAAATTATTGTCAGAAGACATTAGTAATTGTAGAATGTAGAATATACGTTGTCAAAAGTTATATTCTTATTATGTATGCACACCTAGAACTTCTTGTAATACATGTACTTTCTATGTTTTTTATGATAGTTGTTAACGAGCTGGTTAACCCGCGCGTTGCGGCGGGGGGCTGTTGCTTTATAGCTTATATGTTTATGGTTTTATAATACATTTGGATGTGTAAGAACTCTTATCTGCAATTACAACGCAAATGATAAACAAAGACAAAGAACACGGTTGCTCAAGCTTCATATTAATATTTCACAACGTTTGCGGTTAAACCCAAATATCTGAGAGGTCTTACCTTCTGGCTGTCGTCACTTGTGTCTGCAACTCTATTGGCTCTTGTTCTCTACGTCCAAGAATGCAGTTGCTAGAATCGGTGATCCTTTTGTATGCTACCTTTTTTTTATTCTGTAATTCACAATGTTAGTATGAATGTAATATGTACTTCAAGTCATGATATTAAGCAACCAAAGAAACTTATTAAAATCAGATTGGGATCCACTACTGCACATAATAAATTATGCCTTATTGAAAGGATCAGGTCTGCAAGTAATAATTTTTTGTTTCTTTATATGAAAGAGTTTGGCACCGTTAAGTTATAATAATTTGTGAGGAAGCACAACATACCTCCCAATTTCCAAAGAGCTTTAAAACTTTAGGAACTCATCACAACTTTGTTTTCTCCCTGGTCTATCCTTTTGGGTCGTCATTTTACCATTATCATCATCTCGGTTCCATATTTCATCCTACATTGCCTCATTAGCATCTGAGATGGAGGTATTGTCTTTGAATCTTCCTCTTCTGGTAAATAGACCCCTTTCTTCTTCAACGCGAATGTCCTTGTATCACCAAGGCACAACATACCTTCAGCATTGAATATCCCAAACTATTGTATCATCAGTTATAATACTAATAGGAGGATATAAATGTTGTATGTACCTGAGTGGTTAAAGGTTACCTTCAAACGTTTTGAAACGATTTTGGCCCATAATATCAACGCAGAAGGTATGTAAGCTCAGGTATGCCATGGAGGTACACGTGGTTGTAAGTTGGTTTGAATAACATATGCGACAATACGCCAATCAACAGATTGTTGACTACCATGACCATGCATTTGGAATCCCAGTAGTTGTTGCCCATTTGCCGTTTTATGTTTGCATAAGACTCGAATCTTGTGAAGTGCTTACACTGGCTGTTACTAAAAAGAAAAATCATCGAACACGATGATCTAAACAAATAAGAAAGTACAAGAAAAAAACATGAAACACTTACCTTCATGGTTAGCCGAAGTGGGTATGATTTGATTAGAAGTGAAATCTTTGGTTGAAAAATCTCTGGAATCTGATAGTGCCAAGAGAAATAATCAAGCTTACACCAATATTTTAGATATTTCAAACATAAAACCTTAAATCACATTAGTGCATCTACAAACCGTACATTCAATTAGAAGTTTCACATATAAAAATTTATTCAAATGTTTTCTATAAAAACAAATGGTTGTCCTAAGATTAGATATACATCTTTGGATAAAAGAAACATATGGATATCTCTGTATGCAAGAGAGTGATTTAGTTACTGTATGGGCACCTTGTTTTTATAAGAAATAAAGTAGGTATCGATTGAAACCACACCGCCTGTTCTTGTGCAACCGATAATTTCCCCATTACCGATCTTCTAAACACCATTAACTTCTTGTTCAAGGTCAAAATTGCTGAAACCATAAAAAATTCTCGACCATATTTAGCCATCATCGCACTTGTAGTCCGCATACAACTATTGAGTTCTGTAATATAACATAAATTGTTATACACCACGTATATAAAGCAGTGTAGAAACATAATGGCTCCATATAACACACTAAGGCCACAAACTCAGTAAACCAAGCTTTCCGAATCACCACTTCCGGTTTGCTTCCATTTAAAGTCATCACCCGCTGGGTTTTGTGACAATAGTCAACAGCGGTACCTTTAGTTGGTGCAAGGTTCCCGGGAGTACCTGCGTGGCGTTGTAAAACACATGTTATTCAAATTACACCTGTATCCGAAAGTAAGTCCACTTTTTTATAATTGACGTATCCAAGTTCAAAGGACTATAAGTAGGTCAAAAACAAGCCGGACTTTATTTCTAAATGTAGAAGCATACAAAATGACCTTCACGGAAAACATTTTACAACAAATAATCTGGAGTAAATTTTACTGCGAATAGTCTGTTCCAACGAACGAAACCATTTGGGTTGTCAGATAAACGCTTGACCTTCTCAATGAAGCACCTAACACTGTAAAATTAAAATATAGTTAATACACGATTAATTAAACTCATAAACTTAACTAACTAACTGGTAGCTACCTGTAACATTTCTTCAACCGTTCGTGCATTATTCTTCAGTCCTTTTAGGTCTTTATCCGTTTCCCACTTACCTCATAAATCTAAATATGAGATAAAAAATATTTGATCATTAGATACACTGGCCCAAAAGCAATTTTTCACCATAAGCAATTTTTCACTTAGTTAACAATTTTTTTTTCACCAACGCAACCCAAAAGAATTACAATTATAAACCAAAATACAGACACACACTTACCTCGTTAGCAAATAGTGTAAGCTCTATTACCAAGCTGATTAGCAATAATTTACTATTTAATACCTATTTGGAGAAAGTGTAGAGGGATAAGAATTTAATGCATATTTGCTGTAACCTGAGATCCAACGATCCGAGTGGTTCCAGTCTTGAAAGCCGTGTGATACACGACGCTAAAATGCCATTGATTATTCATGAAACACTTTTCCTCTTTGCTCTGAGAAAAAAACGATACTCAATTTCAAAATATTGTGAAACAACGTTAATGGTTATGTGCAAAAATATCAACTAAGAGTCTAAGACTCACCCAGACAGTTTTTTGATTAACTGTATGAGGTGACCGCGTTCATAAGTGGTTGACTGAACTCGATGACGTCATTGTCGTATTACAAAAGACAGGCGGTTATCCAAAATCCGGTATTGCATACGACAGGATCGAGTCAATATTTATGGCGATATGTATATACAAACAGTCATTCATATACAGGATTTAAAAATAATGGCACTTATATGTTAACATACTACGCACGCCTTTTTTTTCTTTAATGTTCTTTGCACCCCGAGTCAGATCTACCATGGTTGCAACCACAACGCGTGTGTGGTTACCCCGCCATGATATATTACAGAAAGAAAAACATCATCGCCTTAACAAACAAACCAATGGTCATGTGCAACGCATATATTACAGGAAAAAATCATCATCGCCTTAACAAACGAAGAGGAAGCGGTTCCTTCTGGAGAAGGTAAGGAAAAATGTGGCAAGTTATGTAACACACGCTAAAACGTAAAGACCCAAAATGTCGGGATACACTCAATGCCACAATTAAACCTGAACATCGATGCTGCAAATTTAGTCAAGATGGCCGCCACATACATCTAGCACGCTCATATTTTCAAATGCGTAACAGGATAAGAGGGTACGCTAACGACATGGCCTGCAGACACTAAGTTAACCGTGATGCCCCGCCTTGCCGGTCGCTTTAACCGATCATATTCCAGTGGCAAGAAAGCAATACAATCCTGAAGGTGTACCAAAAGAAACAGACCCTAACTTTCAAAACTCAACCCATCGACCCCTTCTAGAAATAAAAATATCATAAAACAATTCAGATAATCCTAAAAATCAAAGCACACGTAATCATGTTAACCTTAAAATCATCAAGTTAGAAAAAAACTTTGTATATACCAACCCACGACAAACAACATTAGGAATTCCACACCAATCATATATATATAAGATACTATAATGTGTTGGACATACCAACCATTTATATAAGATGCTACTGATGCAACATAAGTACATAACCTTCTGGTCACATCCACCGGACAAACACCACAAACAAAAATCCAAATCCTCCTCAAGCTCACATCGATATAAGGCTCAAAGCCGGCGATTATGGAAGTGGTACCCAAAACCTCATGGTGCAATAATCCGTCGCCACGCCAAGATACGGGTTTTCGTGATACAACACTTAAAAAAACATCGAAGGTTGACAAATCTCATCATCGCCTACAGTATACTCAACGTATTAAAAAACCCAAAATGTCAGCATACACCCCCAAATGCCACAATTAAACCAAACATCGATGCTGCAAATTCAGCCAAGGTGGCCGCACATACATCTAGCACACTCATATTTTCAAATGCGTAACAGGATAAGAGGGTACGCGAACCTGACATGGCATACCTTTAGAAATAAATCATTGCACATCAACCGCACAATGAAGCTCATACGTAGTTAACGAAACAACATCATCAGAACAAACCTTCCGAATAATCCCGAGAAGCCATTCAATCTGCCAATACAATAAAGCAAATCATATATACTCTTTATCCCAAATCGTTCAATAAACAAAACCCACAAAGTAATTTACATAATTTCCTTAAAAATATTTCATTTAAAATTGTTGTATCAAATAAAATCAAAACAGTGATAGTAATGAAGATGATGTAAGACTGTAATCGAATCACTAAAGCACAAAAATAGGAAACCACCAAAAATAAAAACCCTAATTTTTTCATAATTCTTGCACCATAATTGTTTTTTCTAAGCAATTAGGGTTAACAAAGTTACAAACTTGATCTACCTTTAAAAGAATGCAAAAAAGATGTTGGTAGAATAATAAGTAACCTGTAACTGAAGATATTCAAGATGATTTTGATGTTGGATTAATGAGAGGTTTTTGCATATCATGCTTGTGGATGCATATATATGATCTTCCATCATGGAAGTATGTTTTTTTATGTCGGTGGTGTCTTTTTTTATAAGTGATTGGGACGTTCTGGAGAATACTCTAACCAAAGAAGCCGACATATTGTTCATGCTGTGACCTGTTCATGAGATCCTGTAGTAACAACTTAGCTAACCATTCATGTGTTGCCAAGTGGACTAATTGTCACTAATGACACTTAGCCAACCAATAGGAAAGAAGATTAGCATTCTAAATGGCTTGCTTTGGTTAACCCACAAAATGCCTTTTAGTATATATATATATAATAAAATGTAGAAGCATACAAAATGACCTTCACGGAAAACATTTTACAACAGCGAATACTGGAGTAAATTTTACCTGCGAATAGTCTGTTCCAACGAACGAAACCATGGGTTGTTGTATAAACGCTTGCAGCCTTCTCACTGAAGCACCTAACACTGTAAAATTAAAATATAGTTAATACACGATTAATTAAACTCATAAACTTAACTAACTAACTGGTAGCTACCTGTAACATTTGTTCAACCGTTCGTGCATTATTCTTCAGTCCTTTTAGGTCTTTATCCGTTTCCCACTTACCTCATAAATCTAAATATGAGATAAAAAATATTTGATCATTAGATACACTGGCCCAAAAGCAATTTTTCACCATAAGCAATTTTTCACTTAGTTAACAATTTTTTTTTCACCAACGCAACCCAAAAGAATTACAATTATAAACCAAAATACAGACACACACTTACCTCGTTAGCAAATAGTGTAAGCTCTATTACCAAGCTGATTAGCAATAATTTACTATTTAATACCTATTTGGAGAAAGTGTAGAGGGATAAGAATTTAATGCATATTTGCTGTAACCTGAGATCCAACGATCCGAGTGGTTCCAGTCTTGAAAGCCGTGTGATACACGACGCTAAAATGCCATTGATTATTCATGAAACACTTTTCTTCTTTGCTCTGAGAAAAAAACGATACTCAATTTCAAAATATTGTGAAACAACGTTAATGGTTATGTGCAAAAATATCAACTAAGAGTCTAAAACTCACCCAGACAGTTTTTTGATTAACCGTATGAGGTGACCGCGTTCATAAGTGGTTGACTGAACTCGATGACGTCATTGTCGTATGACAAAAGACAGGCGGTTATCCAAAATCCGGTATTGCATACGACAGGATCGAGTCAATATTTATGGCGATATGTATATACAAACAGTCATTCATATACAGGATTTAAAAATAATGGCACTTATATGTTAACATACTACGCACGCCTTTTTTTTCTTTAATGTTCTTTGCACCCCGAGTCAGATCTACCATGGTTGCAACCACAACGCGTGTGTGGTTACCCCGCCACGATATATTACAGAAAGAAAAACATCATCGCCTTAACAAACAAACCAATGGTCATGTGCAACGCATATATTACAGGAAAAAATCATCATCGCCTTAACAAACGAAGAGGAAGCGGTTCCTTCTGGAGAAGGTAAGGAAAAATGTGGCAAGTTATGTAACACACGCTAAACAGAAAGACCCAAAATGTCAGGATACACTCCCGAATGCCACAATTAAACTGAACATCGATGCTGCAAATTTAGTCAAGATGGCCGCCACATACATCTAGCACGCTCATATTTTCAAATGCGTAACAGGATAAGAGGGCGCTAACGACATGGCCGCAGACACTAAGTTAACCGTGATGCCCCGCCTTGCCAGTCGCTTAACCGATCATATTCCAGTGGCAAGAAAGCAATACAATCCTGAAGGTGTACCAAAAGAAACAGACCCTAACTTTCAAAACTCAACCCATCGACCCCTTCTAGAAATAAAAATATCATAAAACAATTCAGATAATCCTAAAAATCAAAGCACACGTAATCATGTTAACCTTAAAATCATCAAGTTAGAAAAAAACTTTGTATATACCAACCCACGACAAACAACATTAGGAATTCCACACCAATCATATATATATAAGATACTATAATGTGTTGGACATACCAACCATTTATATAAGATGCTACTGATGCAACATAAGTACATAACCTTCGGTCACATCCACCAGACAAACACCACAAACAAAAATACAAATCCTCCTCAAGCTCACATCGATATAAGGCTCAGGCCAGCGATTATGGAAGTGGTACCCAAAACCTCATGGCTGCAACAATCCGGTCGCCACGCCAAGATACGGGTTTTCGCATACAACACTTACAAAAACATCGAAGGTTGACAAATCTCATCATCGCCTACAGTATACTCAACGTATTAAAAAACCCAAAATGTCAGCATACACCCCCAAATGCATCAATTAAACCAAACATCGATGTGCAAATTCACCAAGGTGGCCGCACATACATCTAGCACACTCATATTTTCAAATGCGTAACAGGATAAGAGGGTGAACCGACATGGCATACCTTTAGAAATAAATCATTGCACATCAACCGCACAATGAAGCTCATACGTAGTTAACGAAACAACATCATCAGAACAAACCTTCCGAATAATCCCGAGAAGCCATTCAATCGCCAATACAATAAAGCAAATCATGTATACCCTTTATCCCAAATCGTTCAATAAACAAAACCCACAAAGTAATTTACATAATTTCCTTAAAAATCTTTCATTTAAAATTGTTGTATCAAATAAAATCAAAACAGTGATAGTAATGAAGATGATGTAAGATGAATCGAATCACTAAAGCACAAAAATAGGAAACCACCAAAAATAAAAACCCTAACTTTTTCATAATTCTTGCACCATAATTGTTTTTTCTAAGCAATTAGGGTTAACAAAGTTACAAACTTGATCTACCTTTAAAAGAATGCAAAAAAGATGTTGGTAGAATAATAAGTAACCTGTAACTGAAGATATTCAGGATGATTTTGATGTTGGATTAATGAGGGGTTTTTGCATATCATGCTTGTGGATGCATATATATGATCTTCCATCATGGAAGTATGTTTTTTTATGTCGGTGGTGTCTTTTTTTATAAGTGATTGGGACGTTCGGAGAATACTCTAACCAAAGAAGCCGACATCTTTGCTCATGCGCGCCGTTCATGCGCCTTGTTCATGAGATCCTGTAGTAACAACTTAGCTAACCATTCATGTGTTGCCAAGTGGACTAATTGTCACTAATGACACTTAGCCAACCAATAGGAAAGAAGATTAGCATTCTAAATGGCTTGCTTTGGTTAACCCACAAAATGCCTTTTAGTATATATATATAATATCCCAATTCTAATTTTAGGATCTTATGATTTTACGATCTACAAAGCAAAAACGATTCGGATCCTACGTAAGATCTTAACAAGCTTAAGATCTTATAGGATCCCGATCTTGACCATAAGATCTTAAGATCTACCCCGATCCGATCTTACTTTTCTCGAACCACAAACTAAAAAACTACAAATTTATGGTTTATGTTTTTATATAATTTAAAAAACAACATGTGATTCTTTTTAAACATCCCATATTTATAATTTAGGACAACATTTTCATGAAACATTCATATAATTTCGTGTTTATAATATATAATAATTTGTAGATTTGAATAATATTACAAAGATCATTAAAAAATGACATTATTGTAGATCCGATCTTACGATCACAATCTTGCAAAGACGAAAACGATCTTAAGTATAAACCCGATCTTAAAAACCTTGCTTTTTATGTGTAAAAAGAATATAGTTTAATGTTTGGCCCTCTCATTATACAAGGATTGCATCGATGACCCTCTCAAAATATTTGATACAACTCCGCCACTGATTAGATATATATTCTATATGATGTAAGAAAATTAAAAACTTTATAATAAAAAAAAGTCAAAATATTTTTCATTTATTTGATGCTAAAACATATGGTTGTTTTACATTTTTGAACTCGAAATAATTGATTAGGGATTTGCTACTTGTGTCAAGAAAAATATTGTAAATTACCTTCACAAGTTTTCAACTATGAATCAGAAACTACTTAGCTTGTTCATGTTCTAATCATTAATGATTACACAAGTGGATGATTAGTGTTATCCAAACTTGAACGTATTTTATCTTGACTTTATCATGTTGTCCAAACACAAACGTAACATGGGAATTTATCATGATATTTCCAAGATAATGAATTTGCATAGGCAACTACCATAAAATTTAAAAGAGTGATGACATTATTTAAATTCTAAAGTCAAAAGGCAAAGGTATATGAAAGAAAAGTATAAAATGTTTAAATTTAAAGAGTAGTGACATTATCTAAAGTCAAAAGGCAAAGGAAAATAAAAGAAAAGTATAAAATGTTTTTGTTGAAATGGTGCGAAGATTACAGTTGTGATTAGACATTAAAATTCGTTTTAGTTATAAAAAACCAAAACGCGTATTGCATATCAGTACCAAGCATGTTAAATGTTAAACTAAGAAAACGTCAAAAATAAGCCCGTTATACCCCTTTGAAAAGCCTAAAAAGTATACATCGACATGTGAGAACCACAAAAAATTTATAAAAAAATTTCTGCAGAATGACATGGTATATATATTTGTGGATGCATTTTAGAAAGAGAATTGAAACAAAAAAGAAAGAGAATGCCACAAATTTATATATTTTTTAAAAATTTTGTGATTCTAGAATTGCTCAATATATATATTGTCTTATAAAAATTATAGGAGGATTTACATATATCCTCACATACACATCGATATTTATATATTTTACAAATACAAGTTTTTTATGCATGATGTGTATATGAAATATGTAAATATGAGTGTGTATGTAAGGATATATGCAAATGTCCCAAAATTATAAACATGTCTAATCCGAAAGACATATTTATACATTATTTATTCACTTATTTATTTTCTTCCAATTTATCATATATTTCAAACTATTTCATACGTATCTTAGGCTAGAAGTAGCTGTTCACTCACCCATCACTTTAGCTTTCTCTCTCTTCTTAGTTTCATTTACTCTCACTCAGACACTCACCATACGTCCGTTTTGAACACCGTCACTCACTTTTCAACCTCATTTTTTATTTAATTAAATACTTTATATTTATAAACTAAAAACATAAATGTAAACGTGAACGTTTCGAAATTAAAAACATAAACGAACGAAATTTCAAACGTCAACGTATGAAATTAAAAACTTTTGTTCAAAAATCAAAAACATTACATAATTAAACATTACATAGATAAATAAAAACGTAAACAAAAAATAACACACACACATACGAAATTAAAAACAATACATAGATAAATAAAAAAACATAAACTAAAATTAACACACACATGTACGGAGTTAAAAAATACATAGATTAAAAACAATATACGGGGTTTCTTGATTGTCGATTGGTCGTCGTAGATTCCTAATAAACGTCACCTCTCTTCCAATAAAATTAACTTTCCGACTTTCGATTTCTTGTTCTTGTTTGAGTCGGTCAACATAAACATTTCGGTACTCATTTCAATAATGAGGAGCGAAGTATATTTGTTGTAATAAGAATATATAGAAAATGTGTATAAAACGGTGAGGTTTTGGGGTACTTATATTTGAAAAATGGGGTGTTTGATCTTTTTTTTATAAAGACCAACGTATATATTCTCTTGTGGTCCTACCTTGTCAGTGAATAATGCTCGGCGAGTAACTCACCAAATTAAACAAAGTTGAGCTTGAGTTGGGCTAGCCGTTGTAGAAGTCACGCTCGTGACTTAGGTAGTGTTTGTTTTTTGTAAAAAAGTCTGGATGGGCTCTTAATGGACCAATTATCTGGTTCGGTCAGAGTTTAGGAGCAAAAAGCATGTTTGTTTTTTTCTTTTTGTTCAGACACGGGCAGAGGAGGAAATCTCTTGTTGAGCCAAACTTGAAATGACATCTTACTGCCTCTTGTTCATTAAAAAATAGAAAACAAAACAAGACTATATCCTATCTCCTCCACAACCAACCCAAACTTTGATTCAACCTCGTTTTCCCTATTCATAATTTTTGGTCACCATACTATTGCCGACCACGACGCCGTTTTTCTGCTACGCCGAACTGCACAACTCGTTCTAGGGGTTGTAGGTGTGTATACATCTTCACTGATTAAAACTAAATATATGATGCGGGAAAAAATTGGGTTTCTATTGGTTATGAATGAAGATGAACGAAATCAGAGTAATTGGTGATGAATATTGAAGAAATTGAAAGGTTTAAAATTGTTTTTTTGTTTTGTTTGTTGTTACTAATTTTTTAAAAGAAACGTGAATAAGATTAAAGAAGTCAAGGATATGTGGTTAAAATGTTCGGAAAATGACCATTAGCCTTGATACTCTACCTGATTGTGTTAACTTTTTTCTTGTAACTTTTTTATGGACTACTTGCTTAGATTAGTTATCTATACTACTTATAATGTTGGGATGACTCTCTCTCTTATTTATGAGTTTAAGATTTTCTAAATTAAATTTAAGCAAATACTACTTATAAAACATAATGTACAACTATGTAAAACACAATTGATTTTAAGCAAATACTATTTCTTACATACATACAATTAATACACCTCATCACAAATATATACAACTACCTAAGCACAATGTACAAATACAAATAAAACTAAAAACACACTATTCAATACATACAATTAATATACAATTTAATTCACCCATTCACCAAAATATACAACTCTTTAACTATAATGTACAATCTAATTAAGTTTCCAAAACATAAATCTGAAATCAAGCAGCTCAAAATAAAATAACATTTATTCGCTGGAAAATTTAGTCACAAAGATACCCGCATCTGGTACACTGCTAGTTATAAATTAATTCACACTATTCAATACATACAATTAATATACAATTTAATTCACCCCTTCACCAAAATATACAACTCTTTAACTACAATGTACAATCTAATTAAGTTTCCAAAACATAAATCTGAAATCAAGCAGCTCAAAATAAAATAACATTTATTCGCTGGAAAATTTAGTCACAGGGTACCCGCCGCCGCATCGCGCGGGTACCCTGCTAGTTATAAATTAATATTGTCGTGGTTTTTCGTTATCTTTAATGGGAATATCGTAAAATACATGATAGTAACAATTTATAAAATGATGTCGACGATGATGTTCAAGTATATCAGATCAACAATGTCTTTGAACGTTGATCATCGAGAAGAATTGCTGAATATTTAAATTGCAAACATTAATAATGCAAACCATTCAGACGTTTTTATGAAAAAAGAAAAACAAACAACATTATATCATTCAGATTCAGACATTTCCGCTTCAGATTTAGATTCAGCTGTGCGAATCAGATTCAGATTCAGAGCCAGAGCCTTTTAATAAACAAACAACATCTTAGTCACTCACGAAGGAAAACATCCCACTCCGTTTAGTCTTGGACGATGGATGTCTTAGACATGCGTAGTATGGTGTTCATCGCGTCAACAAAGTTAAAACCGTATAAAATTTGATTCAACCACGTATATCAAAACAAATGCTATGCATCACGTTAGTTAATTGGTAAACTTTTTTTTCCATATCAATATAACACAAAATGATGTATGCTAGTTTATAGTGTATGTCGATTAATGGTAGAAAATAGATATCCAAATTCTTGTTTGAACATGTAACATTTAAAATTTATGTGTCACTAATTATATAGTTTATTTACATATCAACATGACATAACCATTGAAATTAAGCAACCAAACCCTGCTAACCAATAGTTGACCATATCATATTTTACAAATTAAATGGCATGTATTGTCAAACCACACCAAGCCACGCTTCAAGTTTTACAAATTAAATGGCATATAAAATTAAAACAGTCATACAAGCATATATTTTGGCTGGGTGGTTTTTTACCATGCATGTATGTATCAACTTTGAAGGAAATTATATAGCATGACTGTAAACGAATCGGACGAATACAAACGGAGTTTTGTTCATCTTCGTTCGTTTAATTTTATCGAACAAAAACGGACACGAATGTTTAAATGAATGAATTTTCTTGTTCATGTTTGTTTATTAAGAAATTGAGTTGTTCATGTTCGTTCATTAAGACACTAAACGAACGCTAAACGAATATAAATGATCGAACATAAATGAACATAGACAAGCAAACATAAATTTTATTAAATTATGCACAATAAATTGTTTTATAAGTATTGTTATGTTTAAACAAACTAAATTTAAAAGTATACAATTAAAAGATATGATATACGAACATATATAAACGAACGTTAACTAACACATAATCGGACGTTCACGAACAAAAATGAATGAACGCGACTTTTGTTTATGTTTGTTCATTTAACTAAACGAACACAAAATATTGTTCATGTTCGTTCATTCAATAAATAAACGAACATAAACGAACTTTTTACCGAACGATTCATAAAATGTTCACTGAACGTTCACTTCGTTTACAACCCTATTATATGGAGTTCATAGAAAAATAAGTTATTAAAGTTTGAGAAAATGTTCGCCTAAGTTACTATAGTTTAAAACGGTACAAATAAGTTACTCAACCTTTTGTCACCGGTTAAATAAGTTACTGTCATAGTTTTAACCTTTTACTACAATTTTTTTTCTTCTTAGAACGACAATTTTTTGGATGTTATTATACGTTTTCATCTGTTTTATACATTTTCTTTTGTATGTTTTTTTGCAATTTTGTACACGTTTGTACATTTTTTAACGTTTTTGGACGTTATTATACGTTTTTGGAAGTAATTTTACGTTTTGATATGTTTTCATACGTTATTATACATTTTTGAACGTTATTCTACATTTTCATACGCTTTCTTAAATTTTCTTACGTTCCACTTCCCCTTTTCCGTGTGCCCAAAAGCCCCTTTCATCCGATAGAGAGTTTGAATTCAGTGACTTAGGTTTTTATATGTAAAAATGTATAAACATACAAAAATGTATAAAAACGTACATAAACGTATGAAAACGTATACAAACGTATAAAGGTATAGAAAACCGTAAAACTAGTATGAAAACGTACAAAAACGTAAAAAGACATATAAAACGTACACAAACGTATAACAGCGCACATAAAGGTAAACAAAATTATGAATACATGAAAACATACAAAAACATACGAAAATGTACGAAAACTGACGTACAAAACCATACAATATCGTATAAAAACGTAAAAAGGTACGAAAACAGAGAAAAACGTACAAAAACTGATAAAAATATACAAAAACGTACGAAAACGGACGAAAATATACAAAAACGTACGAAAATGGAGAAAAACGTTAAAAAACGTAAAAAATAAGTATGACAACATAGAAAACGTACACAAACTTATAAAAACGGATAGAAACGTACAAATATATACGAAAACGGGTGAAAATATACTAAATCGTACGAAAAATGGAGAAAAGGTACAAAAGCGTAAAAAAGTATGAAAATGGAGAAAAATCTGCAAAAACGGTAAAAAGGGTACGAAAACAGAGACAAACGAAACGGATAGGAAAGTACAAAAACGGACGAAAATATAAAAAGACGTACTGAAATGGAGAAAAACGTAAAAAAAAAGTACGAAAATAGAGAAAACCGTACATAAACATATAAAAACGGATGGTAATTTTTTTAAGGTTCAATAACCTACTTAATAAACCTGTGTACTATAGTAACTTGCTTGTAACATTTTAAACTATAGTGTCGACGTGGACAAGGCTACCGGTATATCATTCGATTGCCCACCATGAGAGTAACTTAAGTGTAACTTTTCGTAAAGTTCAGTAACCCTTTAAATAAACCCGTGAACAAGAGTAACTTGTTTGTAACGTTTTAAAGTATACTAACTTAAGCGAACATTCTACCAAACTTTAGTAACTTATTTGTCTATTAACCCAATTTATATCATTATATAAAGAGACACTACAAACTGCCTCTGTTTAAAAAATGAGTTTTGCTATATCCTCTTAAATTATATGCATACTTATCTTTCTACACACACAAAAATATTATGGAATATATGTTTTTTCTCAGCTCTCTACCTTTAAACTGTCAATTTTGACATTTGTTAGGATTTGTGGTTGGGAATCTTAATAAAAATTGGCCGGCAAAGATATGCAAAATATGGTGTTGTTATCTCGACCTACACTGGTTAACAAAGAAGAACAAGTAAAATAATTTAAAAAATAGAAACGTCACCATTCTTCCATATTTCCCTCCATATATATTCATCACCATCAAATATAAGATTGTGTTGTGTTGTTTTAATTGGTGATAATAAGATGTGTTTGGTAAGCTATATTCTAGCTGCCTATTCCACTTTATATCATTTTCTTTAATTTCTTGGTGTCTTAAATTACTACAGTATTGTTTTTCAAGTCTCATACTTTTTTCAAGCCAACCAAGTTTGTTTTTCAGCCCAGATTGCCTAAGGTATCCCTTTTTCTTTATATCATAAATAACCTATGAAGATATTATCATACATCAAGTTCTAGTTAAGAAAAAAAGGTGCAAGAAAATTTGTTCAGTATGAGAATGAAGAGGTGAAAGTAAGCTAGTAATGATCATACACGATAAATATAACGTAGATGCAAAAACATTTCTTGATTTATTGATACTGTGTTTTTTTTTGGTTGTCTGTTTATGTAGCTATAAAGTACAGGTTTTTCGTTTTGTGTGTTATGGTGCAAAATCTTGTTGAACCATGAAGTCTATGAAGTGTTTTACCTTCTCTCATGGTGACAAAGATGGTGAACCGAAGACCACAAAGTCAACTTCGTGTCGCTCCAACATCTCCATGTTGAATGGTCAAGAGGGTAGGAAATCAGGTTCTGAGTTTACGTCAATGGATATGTCAGATGTTAGTGAGTCATCTACAAGGGTTTCGTTCACAAGTTTGACTCAAAACCCGAGTGGTAAAAGTAACAATAATCTCCGAGAATTTACAACTATTGAGCTTAAAACAGCCACTAAGAACTTTAACCGGGCCCTTATGATTGGAGAAGGTGGTTTTGGAGGTGTTTATCGGGCTGTGATACGAAAAGATGATGGGTCAGGTCAGAAGATTGATGTTGCTGTTAAACAACTCAGCCGAAGGGGTTTACAGGTTCACTTTCTTGATCTTTTACTTGTAGATTCATATATATAAACAAATGGTTACTTTAGGAAAATCAAAGCTTGCCTAGCTTTTCGATGTCAAATCTCGTTCAATCATGTAAACATAGATGTTTACATCTGATTTAACCGCTTAAAACTATAAGAAATGCTGCTTATTCATAAAAAAAGATTGCTGAAACATGATTTTAAGGTTCTAACTTGATTTAATTCTCAGGGCCACAAAGAGTGGGTAACAGAAGTGAATGTTCTAGGGTTTGTAGACCATCCAAACCTAGTAAAACTTGTGGGCTATAGCTCAGAGGACGATGAAAGAGGGATCCAACGTCTTCTTGTATATGAGTATATGCCAAACAGGAGCGTTCAAGATCATTTGTCTAACAGGTTTCAAACACCTCTCCCGTGGTCTACTAGACTCAAAATTGCACAAGATGCTGCTCGAGGCTTAGCTTATCTCCACGAAGGAATGGAATTTCAGGTATACACTTGATAAGCCATTCTCATAAGTTAAATTGGTAATCACTTGAATTTTTGCCCCCAAAAGGTGATTTGTTACAAGTTTCCAGGTTAATAGTCATTTCACATCTAGTTTTTTAACATGTTTATCGCATCGGTTAATTATAACCCCGTTTTGACCCGAGTAGAAACTTGCCCACTTTGACCCCGTTGCCTAAATTTATAATGAAATAATCTTTTTGAGGAGAACATGTTATTGATCATGTTAATGCAGATAATCTTCCGAGATTTCAAGTGTTCAAACATTCTCTTGGACGAAAATTGGAACGCGAAGCTATCCGATTTCGGACTAGCCAGGCTAGGCCCATCTGATGGCATAGGCCATGTGTCGACAGCAGTACGTTTAAACCCTGCTTCATATTCCTCATATGCAGCTTCATACCGGACTAATAACTAAAAACCTGAAACATTTTTTTATTTAAAATTTGACAGGTAGTGGGAACTGTCGGATATGCAGCTCCAGAATATGTCCAAACAGGTCGCCTAACATACAAAAGTGATGTATGGAGCTTCGGGGTCTTTTTATATGAACTAATCACTGGTCGAAGACCAATGGACCGTAACAAGCCCAAAAATGAGCAAAAGCTATTGGATTGGGTGAGGCCACATCTTTCCCATGACATGCGAAAATTTGAAAAGATTCTAGACCCTCGGCTTGCAGGGAATTACTCGCTCAAATCAGCACAAAAGCTAGCAGCCCTTGCCAACAAGTGTTTGCTCAGACAACCAAGAATGAGGCCCAAAATGAGCCAAGTGTTGGAAATTTTGAACACGATTGTGGAAGACGAGAGCCTCGAGAGCTTGGTAGAATCATCACCATCACCGTGCTATGAAAGCATATCGACACCAAGACATGGTGTTTGGGAGAGATCAATAAGAGAGGGGTTAAAGAGAACGTTTGTTGGAGATAATAAATGGTTGGTTTGTTTGACATCGAGTCCTAAAGTTATGAGCACTAGTTAAGAAAGCTTGAATTGGTGCCATATGGAATCTGTATTGAGTCTCTAATGATGTTTAAAAATGTGTCTGATGTGGTTTTACTTCTAACATGTATGTTTGAGTATCATTTTGAATGACGCTTGATCAAGTTTTATACTTTCTTTTGTTAAACACAAGTGTTACCAGTTAATGTGGAATTGCTGATAGGGGTTTTTCATTCATATTTCATTATGTACGCTAACTTTGTTTTAAGGGAAAATACTCGATATTAATAGCACGTAATGTCAGTTTTTTTAAACACAATCAAGATACTTCACACTTTATGAAATGGGACAAATGTTAAACATCATATTATAGATTTATATAGATCACAGCCACACATAAATAGGTCAAAACTACTTCAAAGTGCGTTGAAAGCCGACCAAGATCCAGCTTCCACTGCCCATACATAGAATTACAACAATTTCTAATGATTCCTTTATACACAAAAGTTTTAAGCTAGAATTAACTACTTGCCAATAAACCACCACTATAGAAGTCTCAGATAATGACTTTCATCAGCAAAACCAATACTGAAATATTATATATGGAACTACATCATTTAAGTCAAAAGGTTGCAACTTTAGGGCAGATAAAAATAGCATCCAAGTCCAACAATCAATTCCCCTATGCGCAGAACAAGCAACACTTTCTGCAATATCTAATAGTAGTACACTACTAGTACTAAAACTAAAAGAATGGAAATAATTAAAAAGGAATTTGAAACCTATACAGTATTCCTAATGCTCATATCCTGAAAGTTTATGTACATGGTTTGTGTTCAACTGCGATTTAACTCCCAAGCATCCACCATTTTTTCTTTTTCTTGGTCTCCATTGTCGGTAGCTCTGTGCAAGAAAACACGGTGAAGAGGGTATTCAATACAAAACCAAAAATTCATATACGCGCCAGAACTGAGGTAATTTGATTTGCTTTAAGCTTAGATATATTTGTTATTTAGCATTGTAAATATGGATCACGTAACTTACCTCCTTCCGGATAAATTGAATTGTAGTGTACCTCAGCCCAAAAACTCAAGAAGATGACTGCATAAAATTTATTGCATCATGCTAATGTTATCAGAACAAATGCATGATAAATAACTAAAGAACCGGTATGATAATACGAATTCCAATTAGCAAGTCCTATAGACCGAGTTCCCATGTGCATGTTTTATCTAGCAGAAAATAATTCAACCTACTGGTGTAAAGAATTCCACAAACTTACTTCTCTTTGACTTTTGAGCGCTTGGTAGAATCTCAATGTAACATGTATCTTTAAACGATGTTAAAACAAATATCTTGACTCCAAACTGCAAATATCAGAAACAATGGAGCGACGTCAAATGCTAAGATAAGTGAAACAGTGAGTGACTTTTGTGTGAGTGCAATATAGAAGATTTCTAATACCACATCAGCAGCTGCCTGCAATGTGACATGATCTCCCCATTCACCATCCCTGTAATTGTTTTGCTTAGACATTAGAAAAGAAAAATGGAAAAAAGTATACTGTAGATGACAAAGTGAACTTGAAATATACGTGCTGATTTTCTTCAAGTACTCATCGTAAGCCATTGGAACATAAGCCGCATACAATTCTGAATGAGTCTTGAGCTGATAAAACAGACAATAGAAGACCATCAATATAAGATCCTGCAACATCACATCTCAAGCTGTCTAGAAGGCAAAAACTACTCTGTTGATAAAGTCCTTTTTATCAGGTTCTGCAAAAGTTTGATATGGTATCAGAACAGGAGGTAGCGACCAATGACGCACAACTCTTTTTTGAAAAAAATGACATTTTTTATGGAGACATTTGACTACATGAGGTTGAAGCATGGATGTAACTTTTCATGCTATTATTAAAGCAATATTTTAAAAGGATGCATCCACGCTTTTCAGCCTCGCGTGACGAAGTCTTCGTAAAACAAGTCGTCATTTCAGTCAGAAAATCTCATACCGTTGGTCGCTACCTTGCGTCCCTAATCAAATAAGACTTCTTTCTAATCAACATAATCATGACTCTATTTGTAAGACGTCATACTTCCTTTAGCCAGCTCAGGACGTGTTTTAAGAGAGTAGACAACAATGCCATGAATTTATCTATTCTATTAACTCAACCTACCTGATGAACAACTTGTTCCCTCACAATCTTGTGGTGATCAGTGGAACGATAGATTTGATCTGACAAGGAACGAAACTAAACAAAAAACTTGGATAAACAATTAGAGAACGGAAAACGTACTTTTATTCATTGAATCATAAAGCCACACATTCAAAAAAGTCCCATGCTTGATATCTCTAATATATAGCTTCTTTATAGAAACCCATAACAGAGGATTATCCCTCAAATATAAAATAATTTCACTGAGGCAATAATAGACCTGGCAATCTAGACCCAAACGGGTCAAGATGGGCTTATATGCAAAAGTGACCAAAGTCATACTTCTTCAATTACTTATAAACCCGTTGAACGCAACATACATCTTCAACAATTGGTAAAGAAGATGAGCCATATAAACCCAAATAAACCCGTTTGGGTCTAGATTGCCAAGTCTACGAGGCATTGACAAATTTTACATGGAACATCTAAGCTATAGTGAAAGGATATGTTAGTTAATAGAGGTCTGAGGTTCGAACCTGACAGTTACCATCCCCTGAAACTTTCAATTCAACTAGATCATAAAGCTGCAATCTGGAAAAATCAAGTGCTATCATTAAAAAGTACATATAGCGTGACAAAGAACAACTAATATCCAAGTCTATCATAATCGACCAAAAACAACTAAAAATACAAGAGAAATGACCTATCCATTAGCCTTTGATGATCCGACGTGGCTTCATCAGCAGAAGGTAGTTCTCCGTTTATCTTAGGGACATGCTGCATTACGCCATCAACTATAAGACTTGAAAGTAGCATACAATAGATTTATATAAACTAATATTTATAAGCTACGTGATACTTAAAAGCTATTTATATATCACTAAGCAAGTTTATTCATCAGGAAAAGCAACCAAATGTCTAGAAAACCAGCTAATAACACCTTATATGAAAAACGCTTACACGAATTGGGACCATTTGGTTTATCCTCTTCCCTACTTCACCGTCAAGACTAGACTCATCCGCCATCTCAGGGGAACACGAATGATCATCATCATCACTCGAGTCCTGTTCCTGATCGCTCTCACTCTCTACAATCAACAACATATACACATTAATATATCCAAAAACTCAAAGACAACTACGTAACACGGATTTCTAAACATCTAACCAACCATACCATGTCTTTTAGAACAGCCAGCCCAATCCTGAGCAAGCACAGACTCCTTCCTACCACACACGCACGACAACCCCTCCTTCTCATCCACGGCAATGCGCGACAGCTCCTCTTGCAACGCACGCGCAATCATCTCATCATTCTCAACATTACCACTCTCGTCACCATTCGATACGCAATAACATTCGCTGACATACTCAACACTAGACAAATCCTTATCGTAACGCGTAAAAACCGCGGGCGATCCGCCGTTACTTACGGAACAAACTTCCATTAGATGATGTAACCCCCATCTAATAACATCAGGATCTTCCTCATAACCATACATCATCATTTAACAAATTCCCTGATATATTTTTTTTATAAATAAATAAAAGTATAAATATAAACCCTAGGTTTAATGTAATGAAATAAATGAATTAATTGATAAGCGTAAAATGAGGAGCAAGTATACCTAATATTAAACGCAAATGAATTGAGAAGATATGAAAAGATAGATAAACCTTTGGAGCGTGGTGTGAACGCGCCACCGATGAATGTGAAATTAAAATTTTATATTTGTGGTAAAAGCGGTTACGTTATGTGGGGCCTACCTAATTGGGGTGAACGAGGAGGTGACGGAAACGGTACCGGTGTTTACGTGGCGTTGAAGTTTACGTTAACTGGTTTTTCGTAACGGTGGGTTTTGTTTGGGCTCTTACTGATAATTTAGTCCGATTAAGAGAATTGGGCTAGCTTTGATTTGGTAATTGGTAGCTGCCCAAGTAGGGGTGTTCATTGGTTCGGTTATCGGTTTGTTCGGTTCGATTTGTTCGGTTAATTTTTTTTCTGGGTATAACCGAAAACTGAACCGAACCGAATTCAAATTTGACTAAACCGAACCTCCAATAACCGAAAACCGAACCGAATAACCCGAATTACATAAATTTAATACTTTATTCATTTATTTATATATATTTTTTGAAAAAAAGATAATTTTCAAGCTTAAAAGTATATATATATATATATATATATATATATATATATATATATATATATATATATATTATAAAAGAGTTTTAATATATTTTTTTTATATAAATACATAAAAATATATATATATTTATTTAAATTAGGTTTTCGGTTCGGTTTTCGGTTTGGATTGCTAAAACCATAACCGAACCGAAAACCGAACTTTTATTTCGGTTTTGGAAAATTCGGTTCGGTTACGAGTTCGGTTCGGTTTGGTTTCGGTTTTCGGTTTATTCGGATATCACCCAACCCATGAACACCCCTATGCCTAAGTGCCTTAGCTTTGTATATTTAGTTGGGCCGTTAACTTATTGAACCTTCATATATTAGGGCGTTTTTCGGTTCGATTATCGAATTGTTCGGTTCAGTTATTGCGGCTAATTTTTTTTGTGTAAAATTGAAAATCAACGGAACTTAATTCAAATTGGATTAAACCGAATTGAAAACCGAATTTGAATTTGTTTTAGGTTTTGTTTGACTCGAATAACCCAAAGTACATACTTTATATTTTTTCATTTATTTATAAAGACTTTTGAGGGGGAAAAAAAAGAAATCAAGTTTAAAAAATGTTATATTTATACTAGGAAAGAGTTTTACTGGTTTTGGTTTTCGGTTCGGTTCGGTTTTCATTTTGTCAAAACCGTATCCCAACTGGAAATCGAATATTTAATCCAGTTCAATTTGGTTTTAGCAAGGCTCGGTTACAAATTCGGTTATGTTTGGTTTTGATTTTTGTTTCGTGTGGTTGTTGCCCGATTTGTAAGACCTTACACATATTAGTTGGAGAACAACAAAGATCATTTTTCATTAATTTTTTTTAGCAAAAACGAAAAAAAAAATGTTTGATCAAATACTTTTTAGAAAAGTTTTATAAATAGAAGAGTTGTTTTACTAATATATATAAGCTAATTTTTAAAAAGTGAATATTTATAACTTTCTATATTTAAACATCTTCTATAAATTTTGAAGGAAAATGATTTGTATGTCTAAAAATAAAATATAAATTTTTCCTTTAAAAAATTAATCGATGAAAAAGGATGACTGAAAATAAGTGTATGACACTTGTCATTAAATGAAATGATTAGATATATTTGGGTCTACATATCAACACTCAAATTTTAATACTTTTTAACCATCTCATTTTTCTAAAATGTCGGGATTGAAACTTAAAATATTTTTTCGTAACTAAACTCACCGATACTTTTTCAAAGTTATTAATAGAAGAAATTCAAAATACCTAATTATTTGAAGTATTTGGGTGTTAAACTAGGGTGAGCGCGTGATGAACCCATTTGAAAGCCGGGTAAAACACGAGCCATACCTGGTTTAGGTCGTGAAGTGTAAATATAAAAAAATTGACCTTTTTTGGTACGTGCAAACCTCAATATCATTCTTTCCATACTTTCCTTTTCACGATGCAACTTTATTTTAGCTAAAAAAATTATTATAGTGCAACTTTAGTACTTATGACGATTACAAAAAGCTATGCAGCACCCTTATGAAAATCCTAAGTTTGTCCCTATTGACTGTAACATTATGTAGACAAATATATTACGGAAGAGAAACCAATGAACTTGATAAAATCAAATAAGTAGGGGTATCCAAAAAGACTGAGTAACCAAAAGAACAGTAGACCGAACCGATACCGACTAGGAACCAAACCAAATATTAGAACCACGGTCTGGTTCTCGGTTCCTAGAATTTCAATATTTTAGTTATTGGGACGGTTCGGGTCGAAATCAGACGGTTTTGGTACTTTCCCCAAAAAAACCGACTCTTTTAAAAATATGAAATTTTAAGGGTTGTTTTGGACTTTGTGTACATACAACTTTAAGGAAAAAAAAATAATAAAAAAAAAAAAAAAAAAAAATAATTTCAGTATGAATCATCAACTCTTTGATCTAAAACCCAAAAACTCATCTAGAATCAAAAAGCTAACCTTTAATCGATTCTATATAACACCAAAGTATTGGTTCTTCAATTACTAATGACATTCAAAGATTAGATATCATCATATAACCACATAAGTCTAAGGTGACGCCGTCCCATCGATGACTTGGCCCAGACGAAACCCTAATGACGGCGAGCTGACGGAGTCCCATGCAAAAGGTGACGCCGTCGCAGTTGTAAATCTATATATAGAATTCGATTTTTCTGTATTTAGAGAGGTAGACTTTTGGAGGACAAAACCCTAAATCGTTTGTAGTCTGAATTGGACAGTATCTTAGGGTCTCATACCCTATTTTACACATCGAGATAAGTATTTTAATCCAAAGTATCATTATGTCTATCCCGTATTCGATTGATTGTGTGTATGCTTGCTTGTCTATCATGTCTAGCTAAATTTCTTGTGTGTTTGCTTAGATCTAAGAAACCTAGTTATTGATTATTGTTAGGTTGTTTCTTATCTTAATTGAAATTGGCTTAGGAGTGCAACTAGGCATCTTCGTTGTATTTAATGCTTGAGTATGTTTTATGATGATATGGTCTATGGATGAAATAGCCTAGGCTTTCCGATTCTGTAGGTTGTATACGAGAGATCACCTCAAAGAACTAGGGACTACGCATACCCTACGACCTTTAGGAATACAACGCGTTAAAATAAGGACGTGACAACTCAACCGACAAATAAAAGACAACTAGGGAATAATAGTATCTAAGTGAACACATTTTTAATCATCATACGAGCACACCTTAATTAGACATAAGCTACCCGTAGTAATTAGATAATTAGATAATTAGATAAGTAGAGTAATCGGTAGAAGTACCACCCCCCAACCAATTGCCCCGAGATATTTAACTTAGCTTTCTAAAACCCATAAAAAGATTTAAAAAAAAAAAAAAAAAAAAAAAATCATCCTCAACCCCACCTTCTCGTCATATATTTCTTACTAGCATTCCTATTCCCCTAGAGAACAATATCAATCCCCGAGGCTTACCCAATACTACACTACAACGATTAGGTTCACTGCCTAGGAGGTTGAAAAACTTGCTCGAAGAAAAGGAAGTTTCCTTTCACCCCGAACGCTCCTTCCGCGCGCATCAACACCTTTAATAGATTGACATAAGTCGATCTAAATAGTTTAAAACGAAGTTTTAATTGGTAAAACTATTCAACCCCCCCTTCTAGTTTTCCACAATCCATTTTGGATTTTGAGGAATCATCAAACTCAACCACCGGACCATATGGAAGTAGATACCTCTTTACCTCCACCATCAACACATATTCCACCACCTTCACCCTTAGTTGAACCACCTCCAACTTCATCAAACTTGCCTCCACAAATCCATCCATCCTTTATGGAACCTCCACCTTCTTCATCCAATTTTCCACCTCAAATCGCTCCATTCCTACCACCACCATTCCCTAGCCATAACAATGATTGCTTTCATTGTCAACATGTCGAAGTATTAGTACATGAAGTGCGTGACGAGTTACGTTTCATGTTCTATCACCTTCTCGAATGTTTTGATGAAGTCAACAAATCTAATCGTCTCTAAGCATAGGAATTCAAGCACAAGTGGTGTTTTCCTCTAGTCTTAGGCGTAACTTAGAATTGCTAAGAAATTTACTTTATGTTTGGATCATTTTCTTAGTTTTAGAGATATGTGTATCATTTCTCTTGTTTTATTTAATGAAACTACATGTTATATGCTATATAGTTTTGTGAATATGCTTGGTGCAACAATACATAACTCATTTGGACGTTTACGTCACTACATTGCTGCCAATAGAATGCAGGTACACGGTTCCTAGAATTAAGCCTAGACGGATCCCTCACAGGAAGGACCCGTCGGAACCGTCCAACAGAAGCACACTTTTTTTTAACTAATGTAAATCTCATTTGCAGGAAACAATGCACCATATACTTGTTTTCTAATATTTGTTTTGTAGATTTTCAAAATACATATGAAGACTTTGACACCCTCAACAATGGGGAGCTTTTCGTCAAAGCAAAAGCATTACAAAATCACTTGCAATTCAAATTTTTACGAATTTTATTTTCTTCTTAAAATAATCTTATGTTTTGTCATCAACAAAAAGGGGGAGATTGTTAATACAAATAAGCCATAAAAACTTTTATTTATATTTTACGATCTTCTAATGTTTTGTCGATAACAAACGTAAAATTATTTTAACGAAACAAATAAAATACGTAAATGGTTTGAGCCAATAGTTTACTAACACACTTTTACTAAACATATTAAAACTGTATCAAAACATGTTTAGTAAATAAGTTATAAAACCAAAGACATTTTTATAAAACACTAAGAAGTAATATTGTTTACATCTTATAGAAATGCATATGTATAACAACTAATGTTTACATTTTATAAGAATGTATATGTACT
Organism: Chrysanthemum makinoi; assembly: GCA_910596185.1. NCBI lineage: Eukaryota > Viridiplantae > Streptophyta > Magnoliopsida > Asterales > Asteraceae > Chrysanthemum > Chrysanthemum makinoi. The sequence continues at coordinate 194,276,404 of OU343218.1, read as the reverse complement.
TTGTATATGTTGTAATGGGTAAGTAATGGGTAAAAACCAAAGTCCATAACCCATGACCCATGATCCATTGACTAGGTACAATGAATGTTGTTGGGTAAAAACCAAAGTCCATAACCCATACCCATGGAGCATGATCCATAACCCATGACCCATTGCATAACATCATGCATGAAGTCATGTTGGATATTATCCATGATCCATGACCCAAAGTCCATGACCCATGACCCAAGATCCATAACCCAATGACTAGGTATATTGCATCTTTTTGGGTATCCATAATCCATTACCCATAACCTGGTTTGCAACCCAAAATCCGGACTAAACTGACCCAGTAGCCGGATCCCAGGATTTTCACTAGCCGGATCCCTCTAGGGAGGGATCCGTGGGAACCGTGGGACAATAGACATGTTTTGTCTATAAATAGTGAGTCATTTCTCTCTTGCTAACTACCACTCTTAGATATACTTTCTCTCAGTATTCTAACCTCACTAACAACATATCCAAAGGATCATTCTATGTAGTTTTATGTTTGTGTGATTCTTTAGGTTCCTCTTAAAGGCGAGATCACCACCTCTTGAAGACGTGCAGGCTCAAGGTCATGAGTTGCTAAGCTTCGTCATCATCAAGACCACTGAAGTGCATCTTGTTGATAGTTCTTTCTCCCTTCATAGAAGTGTCGTGTTGAAGGCGTTAGTGAAAGGTGCCGAAGAGTCGTGTTGAAGGCATTAGTGAAAGGTGCCTAAGTTGTACATTCGACACGGTGCTTCGATGTACAAGTTGTGTAGTTTGGGTTAGAGGATGTTGATATCCTTTCTAATGTTGTAACAAGGAGTGTGTCTCCTTTAGGTAGTTGTGTAGTGGTGTAGTGTTGGGTAGTAGTTTCTCCTTTGTAATGGAACTCGGTATCTAGCCTTGTACCGGATAAAGTGTAGGCGACGTTGTGATAGGTTTGGTTCTACCTCGTGGAAGAAATCGGTGTCTAGCCTTGTACCGGATAAAGAGTAAGCGACGTTGTGAAGGCTTCTCCGCCACATTAAGGAGCTTGTGTTTTGTAGTGCTTACAAACTCTCGAGTGGGGTACTCGCGGAGTAGAGTAGGGCAAAGAAGGTGTTCTTGTAGCCGAACCACTATGAATACTCGTGTCGTGGTTTTGTGTTCCTTTACTCTTTATCTTTTGCATTACTTACTTATATGCTTATCTATCAATATCCAACACACATATCAACTATATTGACATAAGTCGATCTAAATAGTTTAAAACGGAGTTTTAATCGGTAAAACTATTCAACCCCCCCTTCTAGTTTTCCACATAGTTAATGGAGTTGCCAAAATTATGAAATACTTTACTCAAATTAAAACCATTGGACCATTTAAATATAGTTACATGTATGCTTACAAATTAAAACCATAACAAAATATCCCTGCCATAATGTAAACAACCTCAACGTTAGCTCATGTAAGCATCTTCGCTATATATTATTTATAAGCAACTATTCTTATATATCTAGGTTACAAATTCATTATATGTTGACACTTACCTGAAATCGTGATATTTGAGCAGAAACTATGCAAAGCTTCACATGAACCTTATGTACCTTGCTGCAATTGCTGAATCAAAACCATAAATGTCCGATGTCCACTCTCAGGTACATATCTTTCTTATAATTGTCAACTAGGTTAGTAATTGCTATTGATAAAGTCACATGCTCAAAAAAATATTAACCCTCTGTACCCATTGCTTTAAAAACATATATTTTCTTAAACTAGAATATTAAGGTGTGTTTGGGTTAAGGTTATTTTCTGCAACCACCATCTGGCTATAACTGTAGTAAATTGTATAGCTTTAATGCTGAATCAGGGCTGAAATGTGTGTACTTAGTTAACGTTTAGGTGGTTGGGGATTGTGGTTCAGCGGGAGTGATTCAGAGGGTGTGGTTCTGTGGGTTTATAGACGCTAAATAAAGAATTTATATCTAACTTAAGCCTTATGAATGCCTTCACACAAGGGATATGGCATCATTACAACATCATAAAGTTGTATACATGATTAATCAAGTAGAGAAATCATAAACAGACTTCAGTAACTCAAAATAGTATGAAGAGGTCGTTTGTTTTAGCTTTTTTTCAGTCATATGAGCTTGCTTATTTGGTTTTCATATAATTAGTGTTTAGTGTTTTCAGATATCGAAACTTAAATGAGTTAATTAGTTAATTAGTGTTTTGTAAGAATGCTTCCAACAAAGACAGCTAGCAAAATTTCTCCTTTCGTATACTAGATTGCTACTGTATTTTGGGTATTGCATCTAATCGAATCAGTCACTGGCCTCCACCTTAACGACATAAACGTTAACTCATGGTTCATCGACCATAGTGGTTTTCATAACAATTCTGATAATATTAACCCAATTTTTTTACAAGGGAAAAGGTGGTTGCTGAATATGTGAAAGTCCCCGACAACAGAGCAAAGAACGCAGTGTTGCTTAGGCGAGCATCAAGGGAGAGAGAGTTGAAAGAGGCATGGAGAGGTATGAACTCTGGAAACACAATATGGCTTGAGGCTTTAAAGAGGCAAGGTAATTTTCAGATTTCCATTGGTCTTGCATCCGTTATCGTGAGGGCCACTGTCCAAGAATCCGTGAGAACACCGCCGCAACGCGGCGGGCGTCTTTTCCTCGTTTATTTATAAAGACTTCTAGAGAAAAAAAAAACCCCAAATTACTTGCTTTATATTTGTTTCATTTATTTATAAAGACTTCTAGAGAAAAAAAAATCAAGCTTAAAAATATTATATTTATACTAGGAAGAGTTTTACTGGTTTTGGTTTTCGATTCGGTTCGGTTTTCATTTTGCCAAAACCGTATCCAAATTGAAAATCGAATATTTAATCCAGTTCGGTTTGGTTTTATCAAGGCTCAGTTACAAATTCTGTAACATATTGGTTTTCACATTCACATATACAATCAATATATGGGGCGTATGATATGTTGTTTAGAGAGAGAAAGCGGAAGAGAGTTGGGAACTTTAGTGAGACAAAGAAAAATGAATTATGAAAGCTCCAACCCTTTGCCATGCTAGGCAAAGGGTATTTATAGTTACAAACATGACACGCCCTCCTTCGGGGCTGTGGATCAGGTATACAGTGGGTAAAGACCCGTCCGTCATCGACGGTATTACTTAACAAACTACTTACTAGCACTAAATGACTACGACTACGAGTTTCTAACGAGTACATATACTTGAGGTGACCGACTCTTTAACAACCGGATTTTCTAAATCCTAACAATCTCCCCCTAAGGGAGGTCACCTCAATTTACATTGATTACAAACAGATATTACATTTTAGGTGTTCTTGGATTCTTGATTAAGTTCTTTGCTCTGTAGTCCGTAGTCTTTGATTCTTCATGTTCCGCATGTTATGTTCTTTAAAGTGGAGGTCTTTAACTGATCCGCGTGTTGGTAATTATTTGAACCCGCTTTGAGATCATCAGCCATAGCAAATCTCTGACTCATCCTTTGTTGTATCGCCATTATGTGACGTTGTGACTTTTGGACCAACATGATCACATTTTGGATCATGATATCTTCTCATCAGAGTAGTGGAAGCTTTTGTTGATTCATAATATTTCCAGCAGCGTACCAGAAGCACGGATTGAAAATATCAGAGCCAGTTGATGAAGATATGCACTTATCATGATTTCTTTATAAATGAATGCGATGTGTGAGCATGCAGCTATGGAATGACTCCTCAATTCTGATCAGCTGCAACCGTCGGGTGTCCTTGCAAACAACAGTTAGCAATAAAGCGCACGAAGGTGTCTTTGATCACATTCGTTGAATGGGGTTGCAAGAACCACGATTCCCCGTTGATCAGTACAAGTACTGCCTGTGATAAGGTAAAATTCCTAAGAATCTCCTTGACAGGGTTTCGCAGCTGCTCTAGTCGTTCTCAAACCAGAACATCTCAAAGAAGACAACACGGAGTGAGTGAACCAGCGAATTGAGATTCACTGATTGATGAAAATGATTTGCAAACAATCGTGTATTGCTTTGTAGAAAGTGTTTTGCAATACAATCGAAGGTTTTATGGAAAATCAATTATCAATCATAAATACCCTTTTAATTTAGAAACATTAATACACAGTTGATGTGCTATAGAAAAGAATTTTTTAAGCACAACCACCGGTTTTTCAAAGGTATCCGTCAATCCATTTCCTGGACCAAGGTTGATTCATGAGAGAATCGCCCCATTGTTTCTATCCAGTTGTCACAAGCTTGATCTTTTGAAAAGATCTCACATGTCACCCACCAAGAGATTGTTTGATGTTGGCTCTAGAAGGATTTCCATCTTCATCGTGAATACTCCTACATATCACTCGGATGTTCTGGCAATACCACAAGGATAATGCGTAGGACTCTCAAAATATATTCTTACTTTCCACATTGTGTGAAACAGCAAGTCTTCATAAATTGTGTGTCCTATCGAGATTTATTGATGATCTCTTGGATCTAGACTCAATAGTGCATATTTGGTTTCCTATGCCGGAGACTAGGGAGAGGGTCTCCTTCTTCAATATCAACAATCTCTAAGAGAAAGTCGATAGATTATGTAGGTTCCCCGTGAGAATGAAACAAGCCCTTTTAAGAGGAACTTGAGTAGCTTGGGAAGTTTTAGTGCAGTGCGTCACTGGGTCCATGACGTCTTGTCTTCAATACCGCTGTTACATTGGTAACAACCAGTAGCATATGAATTGAACCCGGTTTATGCCCTAAGGTTGAATAAATGGAGGGCTATTTCTTTTCACCCTTTTCACATTCAATTCTTTTTCATTCTTCAACCCCTTCAGTGCTTACCGATACTTCATTACTTAAAACCTTGTTGGGTTTATTCCAGTTCTAGCTCAATCTCAGTCAGCACTCTTCCCATATTCTCATTTTTCTCCTTTTTTCAATATACCTGAGGACTCTACACTATCTAGTGGATTGTCCCTGGGTAGATCCCTCCGGCTCTGGCGGGATCGTGGGAACGAATACCTAACGTAACCATCCTTATATCTCCATGCATAAAATAAATTAGTCGGTCTTTTGGTATTGTTCATTCCGCCTCGAAACCAATTGAAAACCATTTGAAAATCAATCAAGGTACTTGTGATATAAAATCAGAGCATTTTGTACCTTAATTGTTTTTGATATTTTAGAAATTCTCCCCCTCAACATGTGCTTCAAGTATTAGAAATCATTTTAGCACATGGAGGCACGAGGACTTTAAAATCTTAGATTAAAAATGAAAAAACCTATTTTTGATTGACATTTTCTAAAATGATGATCATCATTTTCCCCATCAATCTAGTATTTTAAATACTTCGGATAAAATATTTTGGGAAAAGATGAGGTTTTCTTTTGATTGCTCCCCCTCAATATGTGCATCGAGATTCGAAAGAGTTTTTGCACATATTAGAGGGAACCTGCACTTTGAGATAAATCAATCACGTTTCAATCCATTTTGTTTTAAGATAATTGCTCCCCCTTAACATGTGCATGTAAAATTTGAAATCGTTTGGCACATGTAGGGAGGAGAGCTTGTTATTATATTTCTAAACCACTTATCGAATTATCAGTTTATATCCAATTTAAATCACAAATTCTCCCCCGATCACAATTTTCAAATCCTTTGAGATTTGTGATCTTTATTGATTTAAATTATTTTTGAAAACATTTGTTGGATCGATATACTTTAATCAAACTATCTTAACTAGCTTGTCAAGGTTTAATAACCTCGGATAAATCCTAAGTTATTAACAAAGAAACACTGAGCAATCTTTATCAAGTACGCGGAATTTACTTAACAAAGCTAAGAAGAATAACCTTTTATTATAAACTCTAAATCTGCTTATTATGCAGATACTCTAATACAACTCTAAGATAATTGAACTTTTCTCTAAAACTCTAAACAACTTGTGAATTCGTAAACTCTAAAACTCATAGACTCGTACATCTAATGCCAATCTAGGAGTCCTTTTATAGACTCAAGGATATCCTAGTCGGTTTACAATTGATAACCTTGTATGACAAGTAATCTAAACATAGAATACAATTCTTTCCATAAGCGAATACGAGTTCTTTTGTTCTTGCAGTACTTTGACTTTTAGGTGCAGTACTTTGACTTTGTCTTTAGCAGTACTTTGACTCTTTCATATCTTCAGTACTTTCATGTCTTCAGCACTTTCATATCCCAACAATCCTCCCCTAACTTGAATTCTACTTGCTTGACTTCAAGTTCCTTTGTAAATGTATCTTTAACAGCTTCATCTTTAAGATCAGATTGTTTCTTAGTCTTTTTAGTATATCTCTGTAATGTCTGTGCTTGTCAAAGTATCTCTTAGAATTGTTCTTTCTCAGCAGCATCCAGCAAGCTCCATCTTTTCAGCAACACAGCAACATATGACAATTTGTACATTAATTCAGTTTAAGTTGTATACTATTCTCATCACTTCCAGGTGTGTTAACTCCTGTGAGAGATGAATCATTGAAAATTAAATGGATTTAGATCTCTTTACCAAAGCCATTATCTTTGGAGTAGCCAAATGTTTTGGTGTGTAAGACCATGGTACATTGATAACCATATGATTTTTAGTAAATCATCAGCTATCACAATTTGATTTGTCTTTACCAAAAGCGTACCCTTACGGACTAGTTAGTTCTTTTATCTAATGGTGAACTAATTACCAATAATGGTTTTTTCACTGCCTTTACCACAAGCCATTTTCTTGTGGGCTAGCCAACTCTTCACATTAACCGATATGGTGAGTTGATTACCATACAACTTATTAGCAAGTTGTCAACTAAAAACGGATTTGATATATCTTTACCAGAGCCGTTTGCTCATGGATTAGCCAATCCTTTTGTAACCATGGTGGATTGATTACCTATTTGATGTTGCCATCTCAAAATCCATTTATTTAACCTTTGTTTCAAAAATTTGTTACTTAGCAAAAGGTTTCATTGAAAAATTACTTAACGGTTTTAAAAAGCGCAAGCGTACTTTGATGAAAGTCTTGTTTGATCAGCAGTACTTTGAATAAAATCTTGATTTATCAAAAATAAATTATTCAATAAAATTCATACCAGTTTACTCATCTTCTTCAGCAATGGTAGTTCAGTTGATAAATAAATTGATAACCATGCAAGCAGTTTCATTATCCTCTTCTACTTCCAATCCATGCTCTAGCATTCTTCTCATGAGCTCAACTGTGAGAGGATATCTTATGTTTACAAACATGTGTATCATTTTACCATTCTCTAGCTCCAAAACATGAACTCCAGATTCTTCAAAGAATCTCCAGCAAACAATTTCCAGTTTTCTTGATTTTTCCATATATCATCAGTGCTTTCCTCTTACGATTCCCACATAGTTATAAGATCTCCAAGCAAAACCAAACCAATTCCTTACGATGGAATATCTCCAAAATAAGCTTTTACCACATTATATAGATAGAATAAATCCACTCTATCTATAATATGTAACAAATCCCATAACCTATTGAAAACTTTAAAGCTTTCATCTTCCTTATGAAAAATCATATAATCTCCTTCTTTGGATTTGACAATATCAAAAGCACTAATCTGAGATCTGTTCATCTTCATGTCTGCATCTTCTTTTGAATAATCAAAATCTACCACTCTGAGATAATTTCTTAATGCATCTTTAGACTCAGTCCTTAATTCAACTTTTTCTTTCTTTGAAAACTGTTTATCTGTATCTTCAGTTTTTCTTTTTCTTTTTAAGCTTTTCTTCCTTTCAGCTTCAGTCCAAAAAGCTTCTTCTCTAAAATCCTTGATATCTGCAACATTCTTTTTATAAGCTTACGCCTCAGCATCATATAGTCTTTTCATGTCAACATAGTTCAACTTCTGCAATCCTTTATACCCTCGACCTTTCAAATATGCCATCATAGCATTCCTGTCCTTAGCTAAATTAGGTCTTCTAGGCATATATCTAACAGGAGTAGGTGATTGTAATGATTCATCAGTTTAGAGCATCTAATTGCTCTTGCAACTTTTAGCCACTTCTCTATTTTGAGCTTCTTGACTTCTTGAGCGCTCTATCTTTAGCATTTAACTCTTCTTGAAGTTTTCTAGCAGCAGCTTCATTCCTAGCAACTTCAATTGCTCTAATCTCTGCCAAAGTAAGTTTCTTCTTCTTTTCTTCTACTAAAACACCTTTCCCTTTATCCTTAGGATCAATTGCAGGTTGAGAAGTTCTTTGTTGTTCATCTTCTTGCACTTCTCTAATAGTAACACCACCTCTAGGTTGTGATAATTATTGAAAAATTGTAGCAATGAACTCATCATCACTTGCAGAATGAATTGGTTTGATAATAGCTTCCTCCTCTTCTTGTATAACAGTTGTAGAAGGACCAGCTTCCTCTTCAAAATTCAAAGCTCTTGGAGTTATCACTTCTTGTCTAAAAGTACTTTGCTGTTGAAAAGCAGTACTTTGTTGTTCAGAACCTTGAACTTGTTCAGTACCTTGAACTTGTTCAGTACCTTGTACTTGTTCAATACCTTGTGATTGTTCAGCTTGTTCATCAGTACTTTCAACTTGTTTCTTCTTCTCAACATCTTCTTTCAAATTATCCTTTTCTAAATTCCTCCCAAGTTGAGAAGATTGTTGATGAAATTGGTGGCGTTTGGTTTTCCTAAACTGCTTTGCCTTTTCTTAGATTTAACCCAGAGTCGAAAGTTTTGAACTAATGGCCACACAAAAGTCTTAAGCCTTCGAAACTTCAGTTTTAATTTCTTTATCTGTTTGGCCTGGACCTCTGTAGACTTTTTCAACTTGACCAACTCCCTTGTCAAAACATAATTATCTAATGTGATTTCATCAGGAGGTATGGTATGTGAATCCTCTCCTTGAATAGGTGAATGATCCTCTGGTTGAGAAACAGGAACAGACCCTTGTGGAGATGGAGAAGGTGAAACTGCAACATCTTCTTGAAGTTCAGTACTAGGAGAAGCAGTACCTTGTAGAGATGCAGTACCTTCATTTGATGTAGCCGGTGGAGAAACAATACTTGCAGAAGCAGTACTTGCAGATGCAGTACCTGCAGATGGATCTGTGCTGAAAACAGTCAAGCTACCTCACGCAAGCCGGCCACTTGTGAATGGCCGACCGTAAGAAACTTAAAACCGCTTAAAACACAAATGCAATGAAGTCCAGGAGAATACAATGAATTCCCGGGTCGTTATGTCCCACGGAGACTCAATGGTGTGTAAAACACTTGATCAGACGATTGAATGATCACTAAGGATAGTGATCGGAAAGGATTTGGATTGAATATTACACTACTGAAAAAGTTAATAAATTACAGCGACTAAAATGCAAATTAAGAAAATTAAAAAGATAAAAAATATTAAATAAACGCTATCACTATATTTAAAGTGATGAACGTTTAAAACCTAAGACTTACGTTTAAATTAAAAACTACGTAAACGTACAAAATAAAAAGTGAAATCTAAGAAATAAAAGTCCTAAAAATATTAAAAATACATTTTTCATAAACCTAATGATAAAAGAAAATTTATAGAAAAAGAAAATTATTTTTATGACTAATTAATTAATTATTATTAATTAAAAACTAATTTAACTATTTAATTAATACTCTAAAATAGAAGAAAATATGAAATAAGACTAGAAAAATAAGATTAAGACTTAGAAAAATCTAAAATATGATAAAACTAATTTTAAAACTGAAAATATATTTTTTAGACTTTTTATATATTTATTACTAATTTAAAACTATTTAAAACTAATTAAAATGCTAGAAAATACTAATTAAACTAAGAAAATTATGGAAAAATACTTATTATGACTTTTATATTTATCTTAATCTAGGAAAATTGAAAAATTATTTTTTTGAAACTTTTCTTAATTAATTGTATTTAAAGCTAATTAAAAAGGCTTAAAAACTAATTAAAATGTAGAAAAATAGCAAACAAGCTAGGAAAAATCTGAAAAATTCAAGAAAAGCTTAAAATAAAGTTAGGAAGCTAGGAAAAATAGAAAAACATAGGGTTATGAGTAAGATTATGGAACTGATAAGCAAGAGCTTATTGAAATAAGCACTAGAATAAGCAAATGGAGTCCAAAAGCTACCAACCCAAAACAGAAGTTATGAAATACTAAAAGAACCAAAATGGAACAAGTTACAACAAGCCCTAATCACTGAAACAACAAGCTCCATAGATTTGATGATGTGAGCTTTTGGCTACAAACAGTAAAAGGGGGTCTACTTTGAGCTGAATAATAAGCACTGAGATAAGCTTGAAACTAGAAAACAATTGTGAGACCTTAAAATAGACCTGGCTGGCTATGTTTAATCCAAAGCTGAGACCTAAAGGAGCTAAGATAAGCTCTGTGCAAGGACTGCAAGAACTGCACAAGTCCTGTGCAGTTCAAACACCTGTGCACAGGGCGCTTAAGCCCTTCTTGACAAGCATTTTTGGACCTTAAAGAAAATTTGTAAAAATCTGGGAAAATGGTAATAATAAAATAGACCAAGGTAGGTTTTTGAAACCACAATTTTCATTGAATTTGACTCAAGAATGAGCCCATGAAAAATCAACCTATTTTGGCCAAAACTGAGTTTGCAATTTTGACTTTCTTAACAAAACTGAAAAGTTGACTATAGTGAACTTTGATCAAGATCTGTGGATTAACTATGATTTATAATGATGAAACAAGGCTAATGCAATCAATGTTTAAGTATTATAAACACAAAACAAGATTTTGTTTTGACAAAATCTCAACAGTGAATCTGTTGAGATGGATTATGTGGAAATTTGACTTAGAGCAAGAGCAGGCACAAGATATTGACTGATTTGAGTATATTGGAGATAAACAAGCATGAAACAATTAGAAACAACCACTGTCTAGACCTTTGACAGTGTTTTGACAGCAAATCCAAACACTCTCTTTAATACTGATATGAACTTTTAATGATGCTAACTAATGAACAGGCAAGTACCACTGATCAAACTAAACTTAACTTACCTACTTACAACTAATTAAACACATAAACCACAATTATGACCACAGAAATTCAGTTAAGCATACAATGCAAAATTACTTGAAATTGAAAATGAGCAATCTTACTCAAATGTGTCCAGCTAGTTGCAGGATAGAACCAAACACAGAACTACTCTATGCTACTCTAATCCAACCCATATCCACCTCTGCATCATCCCAATATCCATCACCATTGCCAAATTCACCCATATTGACTTTTTGTTGACCAAAAACCAAAATGATTTGAAACTTCAATGTAAGCTTATACAAAGCTTATAATGAGCCTAGACAAGCCTATTCAAGCTTATAATAAGTCACTAATAAATTTGACAATAGAATTTGAAACTGAAACAGTGTAACAGTGAACAACAAGTTTGAAATTTAGATGAAAACTTGGATTGGTTCTTAAAAACACAATACAATGATTTTTTAACTTAAATATAATACATAGAACTGAAAATTACAACATTTGTAGTTAAACTAAGACATAAATTTAAACTACGACATTTTAAAGAAAAAAATGAAAAGCTAACTCTCTTCTGCTGCTTCTCTTCTCTTCTCTTTATACCCAAATGTGCTTCCCACTAGTACTCTGAATAGTTCCCACTTGATTTTTCAGCCATAGGATCACTAGATGCAATTTTAGCCGTTTGATGCATTTTTGGCGGGAATTGGATTTTTGACAGTTGTTGGGATTGAGTGTTAAGGGTTTAGGATCATTTAATGGTTTTTGTTTTGTGTAGAGGTGGAGGAGACAAAGGTGTGGAAAGAGTGAGGAGGGGGGATGGTGTAGCAGAGAAGCAGGTGAGCAAATGGAAGGGTGAGAAAAAGGCGGGCAAGTGGGGATTTGACCAGGGCTTTGACCGGGGGTTATTAATAAGACAGGGGGTCAAAATGGGAAAGGGTCCAAAGGTTTAGACAAGGGTCCAAGGTTTAGACAAGGGTCCAAGGTTCAAGGTTCAAAAAGGCTTAGGTAATAATACAAGGACCATTATGTAATTTCTGAAACTTTAAGGACCAAGGCTGCCAATTCTGAAAAGTTTTTCCAAGGACTAAAAGTGACAAGTTTCAATAATATAAGGACTAAACTTGACAATTTCCAAATTCCAAGGACCATTTTTGACAATTTTCAAACTTGAGGGACCAAAGTTGTAATTTTGCAATTTTACATTTCAAAGGTTTGTTTTGACAACTTTTGAATCCCATGGACCTTAAATGACATTTTTCTTGATTTAGATATACCAGGGACTGTTTTTGACAACTTTTGAAACTTGGGGGACTAAAACTGTCAATTTTGCAAACTTTATCGTTTTTCATCGATTTTGATCTTTTTGTATTTAAAACACATAAAACACTGATTTGTGATATTTTGATCATTTTGATGTGTTTTACGGCGTTTTCAGATGTTTTGTAGTCTAGACAGTATAAAAATGATGAGTATTTAGACACTCATCAATCCCCCACACTAAGATATTGCTAGTCCCTAGCAATGATTTGAAGCTTTAATGGATTTTAAAGGCTCTTTACCAAAAGCCATCACTTTTGGAGTAGCCAAATGTTTTAGTTCAAGTAAGAACCATGGTACACTGATAACCATGTGATTTTGAGCAAACCACCAGCTTTCAACGGATTTGATTTTGTCTTTACCGAAGCCGTACCCTTACGGACTAGCCAACTCTTAGATAAATTATCAGAATTATCTTTGGTGAGCTGAATACCAATTATGGTTTTTCACTGCCTTTACCACAAGCCATAACCTTGCGGGCTAGCCAACTCTTCACTTTTTAGGATATGGTGAGTTGAGAACCATACAATTTTGGGCAAATTGCAAGCCATATAAACGGATTTGAGAAATCTTTACCAAGAGCCGTTTGCTCTTGGATTAGCCAATCCTTTTGTCTATTAGACAAGGCGGTTGATAACCAAATGAGAAAGTGCAAAACACTTACTCCAAAAAAAAAATTTTTTGGCCAAAAACGAGGGAATTGGTATAATTATATGATAAAATTCGTGAGAATTCCCCCACACACTTAGAAATGAATATTGCCCTCAATATTCAAAGTACCGACGGTTATGCCGAAACTAAGAACGTAAAAGGGAAATACTACGGCCATTATTTGAAAGATTTTTTTTTTTTTTTTTTTTTTTACAACATGTGGGGCAACCCCCCCACACTAGGGTGGTAGAAAATAGAAAGAAGTCAGAAATATGGGTGAAATCCCCTGCATCTCCACCATCGCTAGCTTGACTCGACCCCGAATTAATTTGTTCATGGGGAAGTAAGTGGAAGAGATAACCTCCATCGGACTTTCATTTAAGATGTTTGGACAAACATTTGAAGCACGTGAAAGTTCCACACCGATGAGATATAGAGAGACAGACCCGGCTCACAGATGATAAATGAAAATGCCGGGATCAAAGATAGTGTCCTCACTCCCGAAGGAGTGAAGAAGAGAAGAAGTCACATCATATGCGAGGAATGGGAGAAAGATGTTGATAACAATCAAGATCCATTCTTCATCCTCAAATGTAGACATATCGGGAGGAAGGGTGAAGGTAGTATCATCAATAAGCAAACTCTTATGATAGAGTATACCTTCCTCCGAGCCAATATCATCCTCAAGATCAAAATAGAAATGATCATATTCCGGAGGAGATATGTCATGAGAGAGTTCACCGGAGAACTCTTCATGAAGAGAATCATTGGAAAAAGCCTCAAGCTCAAGAGATGTTTCGGGCTTGTCCAATGTAGAGTCACTATCCACAACGGGGATAGGAGATGAAGCTGGTTTAGCACAAAATGATTCGATCTTAGAAACGAGGAGATTTATATTGAACAATTGTTCACGAAGTACCTCATCCTTAATTTCAAGATCATCAGAATCTCTCACATCTTCTAAGCTAACTAGCTCAGAAGGTAGCTCCTCGACATAATCGATGTCTCCATAGGATAAAGAATCGTCAAACGAAATACAATCGTTGTCAGAATCGGAGAACATCTCGACATGATCATATGGAATGTCAAGAGGAGGAGAAGAATCACCATTACGAGGCTCATCACACATATTACCGGAGATAACCTCGGACTCACTTGGGGTTGGAACAATGCTCTCAACACTAGACGATTCCATTTCTGGAATAGTGCTAGGAGGCTCGTCCCCCATTATGAGAGAGTCTTTGGAAGCAATAATAGGTAAGATAGGTGTGATAGCAATAGACTGAGGGAGTTGAGAAATAAGATCGTTCAATTGAGTAACACTCTCCTCGTCGTAATCATAGTATTCCTTCATTTGAATACTATCCTCATCATCATCGTCATCATATCTGATTCTTATATTCATCTGCTGAAGCTTACTCACCATTCTTTTCATTTGCAGTTTCTTTCGAATGCGTATTTCTTGAGAACTTTGAGGAAGATTACACTCCTCGTAATCATTGAAATGATGTGAAGGCTCGGAAGTCGATGACGATGGAATCTGTGGGGGTTGGAAATTGTCAAAACCAGGAGAATTGGAATTTTGAAAATTTTGATTCATCGGTTGACAGTCAAAAGTCTCATGAGGACCCCCGCAATTCTCACAATAGAGATAATTGGGAAAATAACTTTCACCAAAGTTCTGATTGTAACACGGTTCGGCTCATAGACAAGCGGGACCTGTGGTGGACAATCAAAACCGGAATGAGAATCATTCCCACAATACTCGCATGAGTAGGATTCGTATTGGGGCTGTGGAGGTAGGTAGGAAAAATCGGATGTTTCATTTGAAATGGGATCGGGATTACCGACAAATTTGTCTCGAAACTCACATTGGTACATCGCCGACAATTTCCACCGTTAAATGGACCTCCACACCAGGAACATGTCAAATACCATGACATAGAGAATTAAACGGATAAGAGGGATAAGAGATGAAGAATTAAACGGTTAAAGAGGATAAGGAATGGAGAATTAAAGATTAGAGGGTAAGGGAAATGTAGAATCAAAAGATGCGAGAGGGTAAAGATGGATATTTTTGGATTTTTGAAAAACAGGCTATAAAAACAAAGAATGAAAATATTTTTGGTGTTGATAACACTTCAGGAAAAGTGTTAATGAACTTTTGGATTTTTGAAAACTTTACAAAAAAAACTTTTTACAAAAGATGGAATATGTGCAAGAATGGGTCTGAAAATGGCTTAACACACGCTAAAGCCTCCCGTGGCGCCAAAATTTGATCTGTCTTTGAAAACAGTCAAGCTACCTCACGCCGGCCACTTGTGAATGGTAGGCCAAGTAAGAAGCTTAAAACCGCTTAAAACACAAATGCAATGAAGTCCAGGAGAATACAATGAATTCCCGGGTCGTTATGTCCCACGGAGACTCAATGGTGTGTAAAACACTTGATCAGACGATTGAATGATCACTAAGGATAGTGATCGGAAAGGATTTGGATTGAATATTACACTACTGAAAAAGTTAATAAATTACAGCGACTAAAATGCAAATTAAGAAAATTAAAAAGATAAAAAATATTAAATAAACGCTATCACTATATTTAAAGTGATGAACGTTTAAAACCTAAGACTTACGTTTAAATTAAAAACTACGTAAACGTACAAAATAAAAAGTGAAATCTAAGAAATAAAAGTCCTAAAAATATGAAAAATACATTTTTCATAAACCTAATGATAAAATAAAATTTATAGAAAAATAAAATTATTTTTATGACTAATTAATTAATTATTATTAATTAAAAACTAATTTAACTATTTAATTAATACTCTAAAATAGAAGAAAATATGAAATAAGACTAGAAAAATAAGATTAAGACTTAGAAAAATCTAAAATATGATAAAACTAATTTTAAAACTGAAAATATATTTTTTAGACTTTTTATATATTTATTACTAATTTAAAACTATTTAAAACTAATTAAAATGCTAGAAAATACTAATTAAACTAAGAAAATTATGGAAAAATACTTTTTATGACTTTTATATTTATCTTAATCTAGGAAAATTGAAAAATTATTTTTTTGAAACTTTTCTTAATTAATTGTATTTAAAGCTAATTAAAAAGGCTTAAAAACTAATTAAAATGTAGAAAAATAGCAAACAAGCTAGGAAAAATCTGAAAAATTCAAGAAAAGCTTAAAATAAAGTTAGGAAGCTAGGAAAAATAGAAAAACATAGGGTTATGAGTAAGATTATGGAATTGATAAGCAAGAGCTTATTGAAATAAGCACTAGAATAAGCAAATGGAGTCCAAAAGCTACCAACCCAAAACAGAAGTTATGAAATACTAAAAGAACCAAAATGGAACAAGTTACAACAATCCCTAATCACTGAAACAACAAGCTCCACAGATTTGATGATGTGAGCTTTTGGCTACAACTTGATAAAAGGGGTCTACTTTGAGCTGAATAATAAGCACTGAGATAAGCTTGAAACTAGAAAACAATTGTGAGACCTTAAAATAGACCTGGCTGGCTATGTTTAATCCAAAGCTGAGACCTAAAGGAGCTAAGATAAGCTCTGTGCAAGGACTGCAAGAACTGCACAAGTCTCTTGATTCAAACACACGTACCAGGCGCTTAAGCCCTTCTTGACAAGCATTTTTGGACCTTAAAGAAAATTTGTAAAAATCTGGGAAAATGGTAATAATAAAATAGACCAAGGTAGGTTTTTGAAACCACAATTTTCATTGAATTTGACTCAAGAATGAGCCCATGAAAAATCAACCTATTTTGGCCAAAACTGAGTTTGCAATTTTGACTTTCTTAACAAAACTGAAAAGTTGACTATATTGAACTTTGATCAAGATCTGTGGATTAACTATGATTTATAATGATGAAACAAGGCTAATGCAATCAATGTTTAAGTATTATAAACACAAAACAAGATTTTGTTTTTACAAAATCTCAACAGTGAATCTGTTGAGATGGATTATGTGGAAATTTGACTTAGAGCAAGAGCGGGCACAAGATATTGGACCTGATTTGAGTATATTGGAGATAAACAAGCATGAAACAATTAGAAACAACCACTGTCTAGACCTTTGCGGTGTTTTGACAAACAAATCCAAACACTCTCTTTATCTTGATATGAACTTTTAATGATGCTAACTAATGAACAGCAAGTACCATCGATCAAACTAAACTTAACTTACCTACTTACAACTAATTAAACACATAAACCACAATTATGACCACAGAAATTCAGTTAAGCATACAATGCAAAATTACTTGAAATTGAAAATGAGCAATCTTACTCAAATGTGTCCAGCTAGTTGCAGGATAGAACCAAACACAGAACTACTCTATGCTACTCTAATCCAACCCATATCCACCTCTGCATCATCCCAATATCCATCACCATTGCCAAATTCACCCATATTGACTTTTTGTTGACCAAAAACCAAAATGATTTGAAACTTCAATGTAAGCTTATACAAAGCTTATAATGAGCCTAGACAAGCCTATTCAAGCTTATAATAAGTCACTAATAAATTTGACAATAGAATTTGAAACTGAAAGCGATTAACGATGAACAACAAGTTTGAAATTTAGATGAAAACTTGGATTGGTTCTTAAAAACACAATACAATGATTTTTTAACTTAAATATAATACATAGAACTGAAAATTACAACATTTGTAGTTAAACTAATACATAAATTTAAACTACGACATTTTAAAGAAAAAAATGAAAAGCTAACTCTTCTGCTGCTTCTCTTCTCTTCTCTTTATACCCAAATGTGCTTCCCACTAGTACTCTGAATAGTTCCCACTTGATTTTTCAGCCATAGGATCACTAGATGCAATTTTAGCCGTTTGATGCATTTTTGGCGGGAATTGGATTTTTGATAGTTGTTGGGATTGAGTGTTAAGGGTTTAGGATCATTTAATGGTTTTTGTTTTGTGTAGAGGTGGAGGAGACAAAGGTGTGGAAAGAGTGAGGAGGGGGGATGGTGTAGCAGAGAAGCAGGTGAGCAAGTGGAAGGGTGAGAAAAAGGCGGGCAAGTGGGGATTTGACCAGGGCTTTGACCGGGGGTTATTAATAAGCCAGGGGGTCAAAATGGGAAAGGGTCCAAAGGTTTAGACAAGGGTCCAAGGTTCAAGGTTCAAAAAGGCTTAGGTAATAATACAAGGACCATTATGTAATTTCTGAAACTTTAAGGACCAAGGTGCCAATTCGAAAAGTTGTTCCAAGGACTAAAAGTGACAAGTTTCAATAATATAAGGACTAAACTTGACAATTTCCAAATTCCAAGGACCATTTTTGACAATTTTCAAACTTGAGGGACCAAAGTTGTAATTTTGCAATTTTACATTTCAAAGGTTTGTTTTGACAACTTTTGAATCCCATGGACCTTAAATGACATTTTTCTTTTATTTAGATATACCAGGGGGTTTTTGACAACTTTTGAAACTTGGGGACTAAAACGCCATTTTGCAAACTTTATCGTTTTCATCGATTTTGATCTTTTGTATTTAAAACACATAAAACACGATTTGTGATATTTTGATCATTTTGATGTGTTTACGGCGTTTTCGAGATGTTTTGTAGTCTAGACAGTATAAAAATGATGAGTATTTAGACACTCATCAATGCAGTACCTTCAGTATCATCAGTAACATCTCTAACAGCCTGAACAACATCCATCATGGAAGTTGTTAAAGGAGTATCTTGACCCTTGAATAAAACACTCCTTTTTGCCATAAAAGTAAAAATCTTGAATTGTTGAACAATAACAGGCAATAAAGTTTGTAGGTTTTGGCGCATCGAGAAGGTGCTTGTTTAAGAAAACCTGTATAAACCTTGGATACATCAGCCAAGTAGATCCATGGGAAATATGTGATAGCATTCCATCCAGGATTAGCCTTGAAAAGTTAAAAACTCTATCTGTAGCTAACTTGACCATAGCGGATGCTATATTTGACCCAAATTGCTCCCAAGAGGTACTCTTAGCACTTATGCAATGGAGCAACACATGAACCAAAAACTTCCAATGCGGACAAAATAATTGTTTTCTAAACGTTTGTTCATTCAAAGATCCTTCATAGCCAATATGTCGAAAAGTATCCCATATCAACTGCTTATCAAACCTTAAAGCCCCATCTGCATCATTGAACAATAAATCGTCTCGAATGGAGTCTTGATAATCTTAATGGTTTTTCCGCAAGCTGATGATCTAATATAAGATTCTTCATTCTCCATGTTATCTCTAGCATTAGCCCAAAATTCTTGAATCAGTCTCAATAATATCCGGCTCCACTAAAAGAGCATAACTGATAGGCGAACCAGTAAGATAATCAATTATATCGTGAAAGAGTATATTCGCATCAGTCTTATCCAAATTTGCAACCATGTTATCTTTGAGAAACAAGTAGGGACGATTCGCCATTGTTGATTATGTAAGCAAAAAGAATTTGACACGAAGAATATGAATATGATGAGAGAAAGATGGAAAAGATTCTAATGTATCAATATGAGAGGAAAAATTGGAAAGTAGGTATTTATAGGTGAGATTTGAAAATCACGACCTAAAATAACATTATTACCGTTAGCATTAAATTACCCTCAAGATAACCGTTGGAACGATACTTTAATAAGACAAACAGTACTTCCGTGCGTACTTTCCCAAGCGGTACTTTCCAAGCGGTACTTTCACGAAAAAAGTACTTTTCCAATTTCTTCATTATTAACTAAGTATACATAACTATCCTCCCTCAAGCATTACGGGACTATACAAATACTAAATAGTCCTCCCCTTAAATGTAGCTCAGTAGTTAATCATGCCTATGCTCACCACCAAGTGAGTGAATCTAGAAACATCAAAACCTTTGGTGAGTAAGTCAGCTACATTATCATCTGTATGAACCTTAACCACATTAATAAGCTTGTGCTCATAACAATCTCGGATAAAGTGATGCCTAATCTGAATGTGCTTGGTCTTGGAATGATAAACTGGATTCTTCACAATACAAATAGTACTTTCATTATCAATGTTAATAGGAGTATTCTTGAAGTTGAATCCATAGTCCAAGAGCTGATTTTGAATCCACAAAACTTGTCCACAACAGCTTGCAGCAGCTACATATTCAGCTTCAGTAGAGGATGTTGCCGCAATTGTTTGTTTCTTGCATTGCCAGGAGACTAATCTTCTTCCAAGATATTGGCATCCTCCGGTGGTTGATCTTCTATCATAGTTATCACCTGCATAATCACTATCTGAAAAAGCCTCTAAGTGAAAAGGTGACTCTTTAGGATACCACAACCCCAACTTTGGTTGTTGCTTCAAATAACAGAAGATTCTTTTTACGGCATTCATGTGAGAGATCTTTGGTGAGACTTGATATCTAGCACATAGACACACTGCAAACATAATATCGGGCCTTGATGCGATTGAGATACATAAGAGAGCCAATCATTGATCGATAAAGCTTGACTTCAACAGGGTGTCCATCTTCATCTTTGCCCAATGAATTGATAGATTTAATGGGTGTAGTAACAACCTTCATATCATCAAAATTGGATTTCTTAAGTATGTCTGTAACATACTTGTCTTGGCTGATAAAAATACCTTCCTTTGACTGCTTAACTTGAAGTCCTAAAATGAAAGTCAACTCTCCCATTGAACTCATTTGAAATTATTTCGCATCAAGCTGCTCAAACTCCTTAACCATGGACTGTTTGGTAGCCCCAAAATGATATCATCAACATAAACTTGAACTAACATGATATCTTTCTTGTCTCTCTTGATAAACAAAGTCTTGTCAATAGCTCCCTTCTATATCCATGTTGCAATAAGAATGTAGAGAGTCTCTCATACCAAGCTCTAGGTGCTCGATGAAGGCCATAAAGAGCCTTAACCACCTTGTAGACTTTGTTTGGATGTTTAGGATCTTCAAAACCAGGAGGTTGTTTGACATAAACTTCCTCTGTAATCTTGTCATATAAAAAGGCACTTTTGACATCCATCAGGTAAACTTGAAAGCCCATATAAGAAGCAAAAGCAAGAAATATTCTAATAGCTTCTATTCTTGCTACAGGAGCAAACACTTCATCATAATCTACTCCTTCTTCTTGTCTATATCCTTGTGCTACTAACCTTGCCGTATTCTTGATAACATTACCTCTTTCATCTCTTTTGACCCTAAAACCCATCGGTTCCTATAACTCTCTTCCCATCTGGAAGATCACATAAAACCCAAACCTCTTGAAGTTTAAATTGAAGAAGTTCTTTCTGCATAGCTTCAACCCAACTTTCTTTAGTCAAAGCTTGAGCAATATTCTTGGGTTCTTCTTGAGAGATAAAACAAGTAAATAGACAGGTTTGATGGTCCTTATGATTCAACCTGTTTTGTTTATATACAAAGCTAAGTAAAGCATTGTGAGATGTAGAAAAAGTCTTAGCTCTGTGTCTAGTCAGTACTCGGAAGTAGAAGGACCAATGATTTGATCCGAAGGATGATCCTTATGAGTTCTTAAGTTTGGAGACTGTGGAACTTCATAATTATCCTCTAAATTAGTAACATCAGCACCTTCATTGGAATTTGGGAAAATACCTTCATCTTCAAATTCATCATCGGTATCTTCTAATCCAGGCATGGTATGATCATCCAAATCAGCTAAAGTCTGTCAAGCTGGTGCAGCGGTACTTTGTTCGAAAATCTTGTCCAAAGTCTTGTGAGTGTACTCTGCATCTTGTTCTTCCTCTTTGCCTCTTCATAAGCTCTCCTTTGTTCATCGGTGTAAGAATGTGCTAAAACATCTTGAAGAAGCATCTGATTAAGTTCCTCTTGAATAGATTGATCCTCATCAGATAAAGAAGATTACGAAACAACAGTACTTTGTTTTGGAACTTCAGTACTTTGTTTTGGACTAACGGATCTTCATCAGCTGACATCGGGTCTAATATGAACTCCATGAACAACATATTGTAAATCTTCTCCATTGTGCACTGGTTGATTTTCTTCTCTAACAGGTATATAGTTCATAGATGGAGTTAAAACCTCAAGATCAAACATCCAATCAGGACCTTTACCTTTCTCATTGTCTTGATCTTCTAAAAACTCAACATGAAGACAATCTTGAACCCTCTTAGTAACCTTGTTGTATACTCTAAAGCCCTTACTATTAGTGCAATAACCCAATAAATATCCTTCTTCTGACTTGCCATCAAACTTCCCCAGATTATCAATAGTGTTTAAAATAGTAAGAGGGCATCCAAAAGGTTTCATAAAACGAATGTTGGGTTTATTGCCCATCAGCAATTCATAAGGTGTCTTCATCTGTGGTTTAGTGACTCTGTTAAGTACATAACAAGCGTACTTACACTTGAGGCTGAATAGGTAGGTGAGAATCTGCTAACATTGTTCTTGCTGCTTCAATCAAAGTCCTATTCTTTCTCTCTGCAACACCATTTTGTTGTGGTGTTCTTGCAATACTAAACTCCCTTTTTATACCTTTGTTTGCACAAAATTCATCTATAAGTTTGTTCTTGAATTGATCCCATTGTCACATCTAATACCTCTAACCTTGAGTCTCAATTGGTTTTCAAGAGCAATAATCAGTGGATAGCATCAAAAGTATCATCTTTAAAACCCAAGAAAAATACCCAACTAAATCTACTACAATCATACATTTACAACTAAGCGGTACTTTTTCTTGTTTAAACTTGCCACATAAAGCAGGTCCAAACAAATCCATATGTAACTTGACTCCAAAGGTTCTCTAATAATTTTCTCCTCAAGCTTCTTGCAGGAAGCTTTGTGTTGTTTACCCTTCTTGCATGCCAAGCATGATTGATCATTCTTGTAAGTCTTTGAAGGTAAACCTCTAACTAGATTGCCTTTGACCGGTTTATTGATATTCTTGAAGTTAACATGGCCCAATCTTCTATGCCATTGATGTGCCTCTTCGGATGTTGCTTTAGCCACCAAACATGTGGCTCTTCCATAGGAATGTAGACTCTTCATGTCTAAACTATACACATCATTTGTCCTTGGTACTCTAAGAACTACCAAGTCATCATCAACAGGGCTTAAAGTCAGGAGGAAAGGATAAGACATTCGTGTCGATGAATAACACAGGATGCTTTTATCACGATTTGTGATCTTGACAATAGATTGAACTTTAACTCCTTTACATATCTAACATTCTCAAAATCTATAAGCCCTGCTTTGATAGTCCTTTTTCAGTAATCTTTCCTCCATTGGGATCATTCCCAAATGCAACTCTTCCTCCACTAATCTTCCTAAAATCAGACAGGATCTCTTTGTCTCTGTCATACTTCCAGAGCAACCACTATCCACAATAAGATGATCTTTAAGCTCCTCTTACGGGTTGCCCGCACATAAAGAAAAGAGTTAGAAACTTTTAGGAACCCAAGCCATTCTTGACTTGTGTTCCCCTTGTGGAGTTACAAACTCAAATTCTTTGAGTATGTAATTACCGCTATCTTTCAAATGATGATCCAAAATTATCTTTTGAGCTTTAGCATGTGGATTTTCAAAACTTTCTGGTTTTTTAACACAAATCTCTTTTTCTCGTCATCACAAAACATCGATTCACTTTTGGTTGAAAGTATCGCATCGTCCCTCTGCAGTACTTTCCCTTTTAACCCATTCTGTTTTAACACTTGGTTCCTCCGATCTAAATCTCCTATGTGAATTGTAATACCTTCTAGGTTGATAGTGAGATCTCCTAGGATTTCTATACCAAGTATTGTGATCAGTACCTTGTTTTGTCGGCGGTACTTTGAGAAATCTTGGGCGAGTTAACATACTTTGGAAAGTATGTGAGATCTTGAAGGTTTTAAAAAGGTTTTCGCTGGTGTGGGTATCTATGATCCGGTGTGAAATTTCTGTGATTGAACCTATTTGAATTATTCCAAACTGGTTTTTGCTCTCTAGGTTTCTGGTTGGCAGTCCGGTTCTTTGGAAATTTTCTAAGGTATTCTGAGTGTTGTTCACAGTCTTTAATTAAATGAGTAGGACTAAAACACACAAAACACAGTTTCTGACCCATACTGTTAAAGTGACAGCTTCTATGTCTATGCCCAAAATTATTTTGCCTTCTTGGTGAGTGAGTAAACCTGTTTTGACCAAAATTATCCCAAAAAGGTTTAGCATTACTGTTTTGAAAAGGTTTTGAAGAAGGTACTGCTGGTTGAGCAGTACTTTGATTTAAAGGTACTGCTTCATTTTGAACAACGTTTTCAACAGCTTCATTGGGTTTTTCAGACCTAGATTTAGCAACTAGCTTTTTCCTAAACTCTAGACTGTCTACTCCAAAATGAGAAACATCAGGCCTAAGGGGTTGATGAATGCCAGTGGGATGTGGAACAGCATGATAATCATTAGCTTTCTTATATTCAGGAGGTGAGTCACTTAATGAACCATCATTACTAGATGTATCTACATAATTAATGAGTTCTTCATCACTAGTGGTTATATCCTCATACTCATCTTCATCCTGATTACTAGATTGGTTTTCTTCTATCTTACTAAAATCCATTCCAAAACCTAATCCAGTTTTAAGGTAGGCTCTTTGCTGTTTTTGAACATAAGAAACATGTGACAGACCAGCTTCACCCCAAGCAACAAACTTAGCTAACAAATCATCTCTTTCCTTAGTTAATTTCTCAATTTCAGCAATTTTACAGTTTAATTTCCATTCACTAAGCTTTAACTGGTAATCCTGTTGTGCATATTTTTCAACCCAAGCTACTTCATTAGTTTCATGTGCTAAGATTTTGGCTTCCATAGATTCTAAGGTTATTTGATAACCTGCTACCTCAGACCTATCCTTAACACAATTATCTCTCTCAATCACATAGCTGCTAAGTAATTTATGATAAAAATCATAGCAATTTGAGCATACCTGAGAGATAGGAGATTGATTTGGTGAAGTAGCCACCAATGCAAGTTGAACAAGATCATCTTCACTTTCCTTGCTCGGTCAAATCCTCCAAAGCCATCATCGATTCCAAAGCGGCATGTTCGGGTTCTTCAGCAAAAGCGATTGCTCCAATCCAATGCTTCTACTGAATCTTCAATTTCTTCTTCCACTGCTACCATGCAATAAGTTATTGGTTCATCATCAAACTCTTCACTCCAGTCAACTTCCGATAACTTCTCTTGAGCAACTAAAGCCTTTGTTTCATAATGGAATTTCCTTAAGCTCAAGTTTTGGCTTTTCGGATGTCATGTTTGCTTGATACTTAGCAAACTGCACTCCTTACAAAGTGACCGTCTTTTGACAATTGAAGCATTCAATTTTAGATTTGTCAAAAGTTATGCCCTGTTTTGGTTAGAAATCAATGCTTTTGCTGTCTTCTTCATGTACTTTTTGATCCTTGCAGTGATCATAGCAACTTGCCACCTGATATCAATTTCTTTAAGTGCATCTTCTTCAATCCGTGCTAGATCTTCTTCATAAGTGACAGGTAAACTAGCTTGTTGTGCAAAGAAGGAGCACATAACTTCATCTGAGGCCATAGTGGTAGTCGGTGGGGACTGTTGAACATATGAGAGGGTGTATAGGCAGCAGTACTTTGAGAAAGCAGTACTTTGAGGAAGCGGTACTTTTGGAAGTCTTGGCCTTCTTTCATATGATAGAAAAGCAATCTTGTGAGACTTAGAACTTGTTTGACCACTCATCTCATGCTCATATACCTTAAGTTGATGATAGAGATCATCAAAGTCCATGACATTCAAACCTTGTTGTCCTCTGATCATTGTAGCAATCACATGCCATGAAGATGACAAACTTCTTAGAAACTTCAAATTAGCATCTTCAACTGATACTTATGCCTTGTATAGCTCCAACATGTTGAGAAGATTCCGAAACCTATCATATGCAGCATCAAGACTCTCTCTTTCACCAACTGTGAAAGTTTCAAACAGTTGTTTTAGCAAATTTCGTGCATCTTTTAGAGGCTTCATTCCCTCCAAATCTGGTCTTGAGAGCAGCCCGGTACTTAGCATCTTTAGCATCATGAAATTTGAGAAGATGACCATCTGGAATGGCAGATAAGAGAATGTTGAGTGCCTTCTTTTGATTCCTTAAGGTTCTTTGGTATCTTGGTTTAGGTGCCTTGGGTTGTCGGGAATATCAATGGGGTCTGCTACAACTTCATTCCCATTTACAATTACATTCCATAGAGCATGGTGCATGTAATGGCAATGTCTTATCTCATCTTCATGCACCAGAGATCATATTCTCCTTCTTAATGATTGGAATTCGGTGAGGTGATTGAGGGTGGTGGAAGCGACTTGATCGACATCTTGAATATTGTTGAAGTAGGGTTTCTTCTAGTCGAGTTTCCACACAAGCTCTGATACCACTTGTGAAGATCGTTGTAAGCTCATAGACGAGGTCTAATATTATATCTAGGAACACATAATAATAAAGCGGAATATTCAAACATAGAATCAACATTATTATGAACAAGGTTTTCATTATCATAAACTAACTAACTAACTATAATAAAGATCAAAGACTTGATCTAACACTAACTAACTAAACCCTAGGCGTTTTCCCTATGCCTAGGTTCACACACACACACACCTTTAGGCGTCTACATATTATGCGTACTACAAAACTAATGACCCTATGTCTCTTTATATACTAGAGACAACTAGGGTTTACAAGAGGAATCATAATACAATTAGGAAACTAAATATTCTTTTAAGCGTATCTTCTAGAATCTTCCAAATCTTCCATCTTTTTGTAGTTTCCCTTCTTGTCACTTTTAGTCCTTCATGTTTCATTCTTCTTGTTTTGTATCATCAAATCTATAATAGACCCAACAACATTTTAGGAGAATTGTGACTTGCTTTTGAAAAACACTTTAACTGATAAGGATCAGATTCTGAGACTTTAAACTCCAATGATTAAACATACTTAATGATCTTATGAAAACACAACATTGGTCTGGATCCAATTGTACAAAAACATTGTTCTTTTTTATTATCCACAAGTAGACCTTGCTCGATTACGTGCCAATTGTTTGAAAAATAACTTACTGATTTGATTGAAATCATTCTCGCCCTCAATCAATGACTTAAGTTGTTGATTGAGTGTTAGAGATTTTGACAAATGATAAGTCCAGATGATTTTCAAAAATAGAGTCCGAGTTATTTTCAAAGCTATTTTGTTTTCATTAGATAACAAATATTTTTCAGAAGAATATTTAGAAGGAAAAACATTTGTGAAGGAAACATTTGTCTTTTTGGCGACAAACATTTGTTTTTAGAATCAGAGCATGAGGTTTTAAAAATAAGATTAAGCATGGCTCTGTTCTTTCTTTTAAAACGGGTTACTGCCTGAAATGACAATAAACCATCATTTTTCTCCATCTCATTTTTTTAAAGGTTTTATTACTTCAATTCGAACTTCATCTAAAGACCCGTGCCATTTTGAATGACAATTCAAAGTCCGTAGATGTTATAGAACCAAGAAAAACATGACAAAATAAACAATATTTTTGGAAATTTTTTAAGATTTTATAATTTTTTTATGAATTTTGAAAATTTTATATTTTTCTATTTTCTTTTTGTTGGTTTTATAATTTTGTATTTTGCTTTTAGATAAGATATATACAAAGAATAGATAGAGACAAACACCTTTACTCCTCGTCTTCCTCCTGAAGACGTTTGAGTGTTTCTGTTCGAAGGCTCTTCAAGACAAGTCGTGGAAGGATAAACTCAAAACGTTCTCTATGAAGAGCTTTGGTGAAGATGTCTGCTAACTGATATTCAATCCTCACGAAGTATAGTTCAACCACACCTTTTTCAACTTGTTCCCTGATGAAGTGATGTCGAATGTCAATGTGCTTTGCTCTTGAATGTTGAACATTGTTACAGCAGAGAGCAATGGCACTTTTGTTATCACAGTACATAGGAACTTTGTTGAATACAAAGCCATAGTCAGATAATTGAGATCTCATCCATAAGATTTGAGCACAACAAGATGACATGGCTATGTATTCAGCCTCTATAGAGGATATAGAAGTACTCGTTTTTTTCTTTGAAGACCAGCTCACAAGATTATCACCCAAAAACTGAGCACCTCCTGACGTACTTCGACGTGTATCTTGACATCCTGCATGGTCAGCATCTGCATAGGTTGTTAGTGACATATCGGTGTCCTTCGGGTACCAAATTCCCATGTTAATGGTTCCTTGGAGATACCGAAAGACTCATTTAACCGCTTCAAGGTGCTTTTTGGTAGGCTTAGCCTGGTATCTAGCACACATGCATACATCGAACAAAATATCTGGTCTACTGGCAGTGAGGTACATCAGGGATCCAATCATACTACGATATTTCGTTTGATCAACCATGATCCCTGAGTGGTCCTCATCCAGTTTTGTGCGCTCCACCATGGGAGTGTCAACTGGGTCACAAGAATCAAATCGAAATTTCTTTAGAATTTCGTTAGCATATTTAGATTGATTAATAAAAATGCCTCCGGGACTTTGTGAAATTTGTAATCCCAAGAAAAATGACATTTGTCCCATCATTGACATTTGAAATTTGGAGCCCATCTCCTTTGAAACTCGGTCACATTCATTAGGGTCGGTCGAGGCAAAAATAATATCATCAACATAGACTTGAACATGAATTAAGTGTGTGTCTGACTTTCTGGTGAACAATGTAGGGTCAACTGCTCCTTTGCTGTGACAACTCGTAAATTCCTCGATGCGTCGTTATTAGAGAAACCGCAATTAGAGCGATCGTTTTAACTAATATTAGATACAAGTCATATTATATATTGTTTTTATTGGAAATAATATTTTAAGAGCAATGGTGAAACTCCCGAGTCACGACTCCTTCGATTGCTAGTCAAAACCGAATATATAAGAAGTTTCGCAAAGTTACGTCTAGGGTCCTTTTTAAATGTTTCATTTTCGCCCTTATGGTTTCTCTAGTACACATTAGGTCCCTCCAGGGGTATAAATACCCCCAACCACTCACAACTCTCTCATTTTCACACTTCTCACTCTCTCTCTACAAATACACACACTAATAAACCCTCCTCTCTCTCTCTCTAAGTTTTCCGGTGACCTCTTTAGGGTTCCAGTGCGGTCACCGGAATCCGGCCAACTTCCGGCCATCTCTTACATCAACACCACCCCTCCCATTCGATAGATCGGGGTCTTGTGACCCCGTTGATGCATCACACGCGCCACAAAACTCTTTAACGCGCCCCAAATCTAATATTTTAGATTCGACATATTTAGGGTTTCGTGTTAAATCGTGTTCAAGGTCTCAAGATTGGCTTGGTCACGAGTAGTACTCGTGGAAGACACCACCAAACTCGTTTCTCTTTCTCTCACTCTCGGTAAACCAAACGCTCCATTTCTTTTTATAGTTATTTTCTCCTTTTTTTAAAAGCATATACCTAGATGTGTTTGTATTTCGTGGATAACTAAAAGAAACTAGACTCGAAAACGTGTTTGAAAAAGGCCTCGTGAAGCAAACGAGTTAAAAACATTTTAGTATTGATTTTTGGATGATAAAAACGAGATATAAAACATTTGTTAAAAAGAAAAACGTGTGGTAAGAAAATTGTCAGGACATGGTGTTGCTTAAATCGTTTGGTACGGGGTCAATGTGATGCGTCTCGGGTCAGTTTGGGTACATGCTGTTGCAACTTTTGATGTCGAGTCTGGATAACCAGGTATGGGTCCGGTCGACCCTATTATGAGTCGGGTCAGTTTGTAGCTGGGTTTGGTTATGGGTCCCGAATCATTCGCGTTGTTTGTTGATTATTTTACCCGTCTAAATTGTCCTTGGCAATTAGAATTGATTGTGTTGTTTGTTGTTCACTGGAAATAACGAGACTCAAGGGGGTGGGGGGGGGTGCTCGTTTGCATTTTAGGGTTGTTCTAGTGGATGTGAAGTTGGGCCAAAGTCAAGAGTTAGTTGGATTTGTTTGATGGGTTGAGCCTAATAAACAAATAGGTTGAATTTAAATCATATTAACAAGTGTTTAATAATCATTTTTGTTGAGTAAGATACATAATATTTATAGGGTATCGGCTAACTTGTAATGAGTCAAGGTGTAAACTTGGAAATACGTAACGAGCTAATTATACAACGATAACGGAATAGAACTAGTGGTCGTTATAATAGAATATAGAAGTTAATGAAACGAATAATAGTATAAGACAACGGGTTAGCTATATACATATATGACAACAATGAGCTATTTGATAAGTGATGGATTAATGATAAATATAGTTATCGGACACCTTTGATCATTAATTTTGGACTCGGATGGGTAGTGAACAAGATGTTATAAAAATGGATGATAATTATTTATAACTAGCTACGTGATTGATAACTAATATCGGTTATTGTGTATACGTTATAACTTATAATGTTTAATACGGTATAAACAATTAAAGTAACAAATGACACATAAATTATATTGGTTACAAGTCGAACTCATTAAACATTTTGAATCAACTGATGTGTAATATTTTAAGTTCGGAGATGAGTTTAATATAATTGTTTCGTGATAAAACTAAATATTCCGTTTTCACATTTAAACGAATATTGAATTATATAACTATATATTATCGACGGAAATGGTTTAGTCTATTATAAACCCTTATTAAATATGATGGTAACTCGTGTTCTATACTACATGTTAACTTTTATAAACTTGTTTGGAAATATTATTTTGATAAGATAACTTATTAAAGTCATAATGGTAGGAACGTTGAATAAACAAACGTGTCATTTATAATACACTACTTAGTATACCTTATATGAAGTACTTTCTTATAAACTTGAATAATTGCGATTAACGATTTAGAAACATTTATTGATTAAGTGATAAATGGAGACTTATCTTTTATCGAAAACATGAACGTTGGGATTATGGGGAAACAAGTTTATCTATTTATATTTAATAAATTGATGTTGTCATTTCCTAGTCTTTGACTAGCTTGAGTATTGACAGTATTTCTTGACCTTGTCAATGTCTTTTCCTTTTTGGCGTGAGTTATGGTCTGTATGTCTCGATTATGTTGATGTCTTCTTTTCTTTCGCGTGAGTTGTGCGTCTCGTCTATGTTTCTTACCACCACACGAAACGTTAAAACTAAACTTTGGAGATATTAATTATAAACTTTTGGGAACGATAATGGACTTTTGAAAGTAACGACATGAATGATCCACGAAAGCTACGACACAATACTTTTATCTACTTCTTTATCATATGAGCCGTATTTTGAGATTATCGTATACGCATTAGGTTGCGTCACTTCTATTCTATCGTACTCGTCGTACGTTCATTTGGATGTCGTGGAGATTAGCTTTAGATGTTAGTCGTGTCAATAGTGAATAGTGCATTGCTGTGGCTAAGGTGAGTTTCATAGCCCCATTTTTATCTACGTTTTTAACTAAATTGGGGTGAGAATCATGCTACTATTTTTGGACCTTTAAAACTATTTGGATTTGCTTATGTGCTTGACTGTTTAGTTAGATGTGCGGTAGTCGTTGACTTAGACTTTGGTAGCAATTCCTAATTGCTATAACTGTTGCCTAGCTAAGAATAGACTTCTACCTCGACCTAGTCCGGGGTTGGCAATTGTTCTAAACTTTGCCACGACAGTCTTTGGACTAGAGTCGATGGGCCCGAGTGATCCCTGGATGCGGGATATGGATTGTGATCCTGTTAGGATCGGTTTGTGAACGATGTTTATCTATCTTTAGTCTTGCATAGCAAATCAACTCCTACATGTCCACTATGTTTTAATTGAACTTAAACCTATGAACTCACCAGCGTAAGCTGACATTTTAGCATGTATTCTCAGGTTTAAGGCGATAGCTCACTTTTGGAAGGCGCTTGGCAAGGGGCATGGTCATAGGCGACTCTGATGAAAAAACGGGATCGCTTTAATTATCTTTTGGGCCTATTTCCGCACTACTTTCATTAATGTAAACTTATGGTTTTCAATTACTGAATCTCATTCTAAATAAACGGGATAAAAACCATTCTTTGTACCTTATGTTATGATACCAAGATTGTGGCACCCAAAGGCTCGTATGCTTCCGCTAGACCTAAATTTCGGGGTGTTACAGATTGGTATCAAAGCCTAGGTTATAGAGAACTGGGTATTTTCAAAACCTAGACTATAACCACTCTTTTGAAAATTTAGCCCTATGACGATACGTGCACACTTGTGAAGCCTTGCGTACGATTAGTTTAAGGATGTAGATAATTGAGAACACATGAGACGAATTGATTGATAAGATGATTGATGAGATGTTTATGGCTTATTTGATGAACTGGTTGATGGGACACTTTTTGAATGTGTGCCCTGTTAATAGACGATTTAAGTCTGTTTATTTTAGTAATTCACCATCAGCATGTCCTCATGCTTATGCACACACAGAAAGCATGTCTTCACGCTTAAGCACAACTAGTAAGTATGTCCTCATACTTACGCACGCACTATGCCTTTCATAGAGTTACGTAAATTCCTTGCGTGATCTCATTATGCGATTTAGAGCTCGCACTAGTAGTAGCCTTGGGAATGATTTGGGATGTAGAGGACATGGTGCTAGTATAACTAAGTTTGGTATATGAAAATTCATTGAACCTCGGGTGAATATAGACTGATCACCTATATTCATCCAGGGGACGAGTGGGACATGGGTGATCACCTATGTCCGACTTCGAGGAGGTGAATTTCGCGATACTCGGGTAGTTATAACAGAATTATGTTCGGGATAGAGTTTGGTTTTGGGAATGATGAGCTTTAGGTGAACACACACACTCACCGAGCATCACGAAAGCTCACACTCACACACGAGACACTGGCATCGCAACACCTCTGGAACTGTAACACTTTTGACACCGCTATGCGTCTCCATTCATATGGAATTCCTGTTTGACGCCGTTATGCGTAGTTCGCCCTAAGTCGGGTTAGACCCGATTGGCACCGTTTACATTCGAGTTTCTTATCGTCATAAGCCTCGTCGATCTCACTAGAGCGTTTGGAATCGTTTTGGGCTACTTTGGATTTGGTCTAGATTATTTTGGATTCGGATTTGATTTTGGTTTTTGGGGATTGTTGGATTTTGTGATTTTATACCTCGTTCCGAGTTGTTAACTCATCATTTGAGTTCGAGTCATCATTTGGCCTTGAATCGACATTCGGCCTCGTTTCGTTAGTAATCTTGTTAGAATTATCATTCCTCGTCATTTCGTTAGTAACCTCGTCGGAATTATCATTCAGCCTCGTGTCATTGTTAATCCTGTTACTGACACTTCTACCTCGAGCCTCGTCTCGAATCGACTATTGGTTAGACTCTTGAAACCTTACCATTCACTCGATGCTGATTCAAATAATGTCACCCAGTTGACATTGTTCACCTCTCTAGACTAATGTCTTCTCGACATTGCTTCGTCAACAACTCACAGTTAAGGTTGTACCTTGCGTACTATTGGTGTTGTACCTTATCCTCTAGTTAGGTACCCCTATCGATAACATTCTAGCAACCTGTTTTAGTGAAGTTGTTCACCGAGGTTATCTCGTAGGTATTGTTCCGTCAACGTTTCTCTAACAACGTTCAACCCTCAACTCTGTTTTATCAACAATAATCTGCTGATGTCATACCACCGATTGTGGTACTACCTACGCTGTCCTATCAATGTTGAACCTTATACCCTATCGATGCGAACCTAGAGCCGTAGACGTTTACTCGTGTTAAGGAAGTTGATCCGATATCGATTAGTAGTCGAACTTCTTTTGGGAATTAGGACTTTGGATCCGAATATGACACCTTTCTGCGTTGGGTATCAAGTGCACTAACGAGTCAATTGGCTGATTGACGTTAGCAATCAATACTCTCCATCAGAGTAGTACTTTCCGCCTCTAACCTAGATATCATACTAAGTCAACCGACTGAATACTAGTAGCAATCAACACTATCTAACAGAGTCGTACTCTGAACTTCCTAGACGTCTCGTCCAGTAGAGATTCTGTACCTAACGGAAATCTTGAAATCCTAAGGAGTAACCTAAACCGCGTTCCTTTGGACAATCAGCTAATCATTCTATCGTCCTTCGAGAAACACCTGCTATCCTTTCGGTCCTCTTAGCCGATCGATAAGCTATACCGTAGACGAAACCTTGAAGGTAGATCCCGCACCGTTACCTGAGTGGTTGTTGATAGTCCTACCGAACCTACTCACCTCCCGCTAAACAATAAAATGGGAAATAATGGACGACCCTGATCCCCTCTCCTCATATAGTTATGACAATACTAGAGAATCCCTCCATCCTCTTTTAAGGAGGTGAGAGAGTACTCTTTCTCTCCCTCTGGTAGAGCGGCTTTGCTCTGATGAGCTAGCCCACACCGAACTCTAGCTCCTCACTTTCTGTCTCACAGTAGAACACCAATTGACAAAGGAAATCTCCCCTTGATCCGCTTTCTCTGTTTTAGATTGATCTGTTAGAACACAGTTGAACCTTCTTTCTTAACTTCAAATCCCTCCGATACTCTTTAAGGAGGAAGTGCGATCGGAAAACCTAAGTTACATAAATAGACTTCCCCACACGTAAAGGAAACCGTGTGCATTAGGAAGTGCTGATTTCTATCCTTTAGGATCATGGCAACTGCCACACACCCATACTTCGTTTATCACTTCCTAGAGCCGAGAGAACAGATCTGGAGATGCTTACAGTATATCGCCTCCAGACTGATGGCTGAGGTAAGGAAACTATTCGAACATTAGTGGAACACATCGCATGCCTATCAAGTTTGGCAACAGTTGGGATAGACACCTTCCATTGGTCAAATTCTCCAATAACCGTATTGAACACATTAGTACCTCAAGGCACCGTAAGAGACCCTCTGTGATCATAAGTGCTGATCCCAATTGTTGGGTAAGAATGGAAATACCCAACCTACCAACCCCGAACCTAATTGAGAAGCTGTCAAGGAGACCATTATAAGTTGAGATAGATATGCAAATTACTCGCAAACCATTTGGAGACACAAACAACGTAAACCTTTTGACTTCCCGGATATGACCTAGGTTAAACTTAGAGATTCACCATGAGAATGTGTGAAGAGTTTGGTAAACGCCGAAGCTTAGTCCTTGTTATATCAATCTTATCGAAATCTTTTATGAAATTAGACCAGTAGCTCAGAGCCTAGACCTATTGAAACAATAGAGCATGAAATCGAGCGACTTTAGAAAAGTCGCATCCCTATCTTCGAAGCTCGTAAAAACTCGCAGTAAGATCCTGAATTCACGTAGGAAACGTGAAGGTAAATCCTCGTGCTTATGCACTCGCCTCTTTTAAACCTCAACGAGTAACTTGAATTGAATCGCGAGGACGCGATTCCTTTTAAGGAGGTGAGGCTGTGACAACTCGTAAATTCCTAGATGCGTCGTTATTGGAGAAACCGCAATTAGAGCGATCGTTTTAACTAATTTGAGATACGAGTCATATTATATATCGTTTTTATTGGAAATAATATTTTAAGAGCAATGGTGAAACTCCCGAGTCACGACTCCTTCGATTGCTAGTCAAAACGAGCATCGAACCAAATATATAAGAAGTTTCGCAAAGTTACGTCTAGGATCCTTTTTAAATGTTTCATTTTCGCCCTTATGGTTTCTCTAGTACACATTAGGTCCCTCCAGGGGTATAAATACCCCCAACCACTCACAACTCTCTCATTTTCACACTTCTCACTCTCTCTCTACAAACACACACACTAATAAACCCTCCTCTCTCTCTCTAAGTTTTTCGGCGACCCCTTTAGGGTTCCGGCGCCGTCACGGGAATCCGACCAACTTCCGGCCATCTCTTACATCAACACCACCCCTCCCATTCGATAGATCGGGGTCTTGTGACACCGTTGATGCGTCACACGCGCCACAAAACTCTTTAACGCGCCCCAAATCTAACATTTTAGATTCGACATATTTAGGGTTTCGTGTTAAATCGTGTTCAAGGTCTCAAGATTAGCTTGGTCACGAGTAGTACTCGTGGAAGACACCACCAAACTCGTTTCTCTTTCTCTCACTCTCGGTAAACCAAACACTCCATTTCTTTTTATAGTTATTTTCGTTTTTAAAAGCATATACCTAGATGTGTTTGTATTTCGTGGATAACTAAAAGAAACTAGACTTCAACGTGTTTGAAAAAGGCCTCGTGAAGCAAGCGAGTTAAAACATTTTAGTATTGATTTTGGATGATAAAAGCGAGATATAAAACATTTGTTAAAAAGAAAAACGTGTGGTAAGAAAATTGTCAGGACATGGTGTTGCTTAAATCGTTTGGTACGGGGTCAATGTGATGCGTCTCGGGTCAGTTTGGGTACATGCTGTTGCAACTTTTGATGTCGAGTCTGGATAACTAGGTATGGGTCCGGTCAACCCTATTATGAGTCGGGTCAGTTTGTAGCTGGGTTTGGTTATGGGTCCCTAATCATTCGCGTTGTTTGTTGATTATTTTACCCGTCTAAATTGTCCTTGGCAATTAGAATTGATTGTGTTGTTTGTTGTTCCTTTGGAAATACGAGACTCAAGGGGTGGGGGGGTGCTCGTTTGCATTTTAGGGTTGTTTTAGTGGATGTGAAGTTGGGCCAAAGTCAAGAGTTAGTTGGATTTGTTTGATGGGTTGAGCCTAATAAACAAATAGGTTGAATTTAAATCATATTAACAAGTGTTTAATAATCATTTTTGTTGAGTAAGATACATAATATTTATAGGGTATCGGCTAACTTGTAATGAGTCAAGGTGTAAACTTGGAAATACGTAACGAGCTAATTATACAACGATAACGGAATAGAACTAGTGGTCGTTATAATGGTATATAGAAGTTAATGAAACGAATAATAGTATAAGACAACGGGTTAGCTATATACATATATGACAACAATGAGCTATTTGATAAGTGATGGATTAATGATAAATATATTTATCGGACACCTTTGATCATTAATTTTGGACTCGGATGGGTAGTGAACAAGATGTTATAAAAATGGATGATAATTATTTATAACTAGCTACATGATTGATAACTAATATCGGTTATTGTGTATACGTTATAACTTATGATGTTTAATACGGTATATACAATTAAAGTAACAAATGACACATAAATTATATTGGTTACAAGTCGAACTCATTAAACATTTTGAATCAACTGATGTGTAATATTTTAAGTTCGGAGATGAGTTTAATATAATTGTTTCGTGATAAAACTAAATATTCCGTTTTCACATTTAAACGAATATTGAATTATATAACTATATATTATCGACGGAAATAGTTTAGTCTATTATAAACCCTTATTAAATATGATGGTAACTCTTGTTCTATACTACATGTTAACTTTTATAAACTTGTTTGGAAGTATTATTTTGATAAGATAACTTATTAAAGTCGTAATGGAGGGAACGTTGAATAAACAAACGTGTCATTTATAATACACTACTTAGTATACCTTATATGAAGTACTTTCTTATAAACTTGAATAATTGCGATTAACGATTTAGAAACATTAATTGATTAAGTGATAAATGGAGACTTATCTTTTATCGAAAACGTGAACGTTGGGATTATGGGGAAACAAGTTTATCTATTTATATTTAATAAATTGATGTTGTCATTTCCTAGTCTTTGACTAGCTTGAGTATTGACAGTATTTCTTGACCTTGTCAATGTCTTTTCCTTTTGGCGTGAGTTATGGTCTGTATGTCTCGATTATG
This sequence comes from Chrysanthemum makinoi, assembly GCA_910596185.1. Taxonomy (NCBI): domain Eukaryota; kingdom Viridiplantae; phylum Streptophyta; class Magnoliopsida; order Asterales; family Asteraceae; genus Chrysanthemum; species Chrysanthemum makinoi. The sequence continues at coordinate 194,238,598 of OU343218.1, read as the reverse complement.
TCGATGTCTTCTTTTCTTTTGCGTGAGTTGTGCGTCGCGTCTATGTTTCTTACCACCACACGAAACGTTAAAACTAAACTTTGGAGATATTAATTATAAACTTTTGGGAACGATAATGGACTTTTGAAAGTAACGACATGAATGATCCACGAAAGCTACGATACAATACTTTTATCTACTTCTTTATCATATGAGTACGTATTTTGAGATTATCGTATACGCATTAGGTTGCGTCACTTCTATTCTATTGTACTCGTCGTACGTTCATTTGGATGTCGTGGAGATTAGCTTTAGATGCCAGTCGTGTCAATAGTGAATAGTGCATTGTTGTGGCTAAGGTGAGTTTCATAGCCTCATTTTTATCTACGTTTTTAACTAAATTTGGGTGAGAATCATGCTACTGGTTTTGGACCTTTAAAACTATTTGGATTTGCTTATGTGCTTGACTGTTTAGTTAGATGTGCGGTAGTCATTGACTTAGACTAGGGTAGCAATCCTAATTGCTATAACTGTTGCCTAGCTAAGAATAGCCTTCTATCTCGACCTAGTCCGGGGTTGGCAGTTGTTCTAGATTTTGCCACGACAGCGCTGGACTAGAGTCGCTGGGCCCGAGTGATCCCTTGATGCGGGATATGGATTGTGATCCGGTTAGGATCGGTTTGTGAACGATGTTTATCTATCTTTAGTCTTGCATAGCAAATCAACTCCTACAGGTCCACTATGTTTTAATTGAACTTAAACCTATGAACTCACCAGCGTAAGCTGACCTTTTAGCATGTATTCTCAGGTTTAAGGCGATAGCTCACTTTTGGAAGGCGCTTGGCAAGGGGCATGGTCATAGGCGACTCTGATGAATAAACGGGACCGCTTTAATTATCTTTTGAGCCTATTTCCGTACTACTTTCATTAGTGTAAACTTATGGTTTTCAATTAATGAATCTCATTCTAAATAAATGGGATAAAAACCATTCTTTGTACCTTATGTTGTGATACCAAGATTGTGGCACCCAAAGGCTCGTATGCTTTCGCTAGACCCAAATTTCGGGGTGTTACATTTGATGAATCCATTTGATAGAAGAAACTTTGATAGCGTATCGTACCATGCCCTAGGAGCTTGCTTCAAACCGTAAAGGGCCTTCTTCAAGCAATAGACATGAGTAGGATGCTCTGGATTCACAAAACCTTCACGCTGGCTGACGTATGCTACCTCTTTCAGATCTCCATTAAGAAAAGCAGTAATCACATCCATCTGATAGACCACCATGTTCTTGCTAGCAGCATTAGCCAAGAAGATTCTGATAGCCTCAATACGTGCAACAGGAGCAAATGATTCTTCAAAGTCAATACCCTCCTCTTGACGGTATCCTTTTGCAACTAGTCTTGCCTTGTTCTTTAGAACATCACCATGTTCATCAAGTTTTACTTTGAAGATCCACTTGAGAGCAATAATCATAGCACAGTCTGGAGCAGGTACTAATTCCCAAACATCAAGTCGATCGAACTCATGGATTTCTTCTTGCATTGCATTGAACCAGCTGTCCTCAGACATTGCTATTTTAACATCTTTCGGTTCAATCTTTGATAGTACGGAATTGAAGAAGCACCATAAGGCATCTGTTGCAAGTTGTTTACGAGTGGATACCGGACGAGAAGGATTCCCAATGATATTGTCCAATGGATGGTCATGTGTCCATTTTCTAAGGTGCTCGTGTGGTTGTTGTTGAGGAACTAAAGTAGCAGAGTTTGGATCCCCTGATGAAGATGGTTCTGGAGTTGGTTCAGGGGCAAATATGTTCTCAAATGGAGCATCTTCAGGAGTGGCAAAAGGATTGTCTCCATCATAATTAGCAGCTACATTTCCATGATGTACAGCTTAAGATTGAGGATTTAAAGATGATGATGAGTGATCTGCAGCTGGCGCTTCTTGAGACAGAGACATTGAAACAGATGGATTATCTGTGTTGATTGGATTAGAAGTCGCCAATGTTGATGGAGTAGAGTTATCATTATCATAAGGTTCATAGTATTAATCAAACATCGGATCAAACAATTTCTTCAAATCTTCTCTCGATGGTGGTACATATGGAACTGCAGATGGGGGGTTCTGTACAAGAGAAGAACTAATAGGACTACTTGATAAATGTTAAGATGCGGGTCCAGAACTAGATTTTCCAGGAGCCATTTGCTCAGACATCTCATCGAACGTGACATGAATGGTTTCCATGATATCTCGGGTTCTTTTATTGTAGATTCAGTAACCCTTCCGGTTTGGTGCATAACTAACGAAAACTCCAATGTCCTCCTTAGCTCTCAACTTTCTTAAATCTTGACCATCATTCATTGGATAGCATAATGCACCGAATACACGAAGGAATGAAAGATCTGGTTTTCGGTTGTGGACAAGTTCGTAAGGAGTTTTTCTATGAGTGGTGTGAATAAGGGAGCTGTTTTTGGTGTAATATGCAGTGGCAATGGCTTCCGCCCAGAGAAACATTAGAACCTTTGAGTAGATCATCATAGTCCTTGCAGCTTCGACAAGAGCCCGATTTCGTCTTTCAACTACATCGTTCTGTTAAGGAGTACGTGGAACACTTCTTTGATGACTGATTCCAATGCTTTCGAAAAACTGACTTAGTTCTTTGTTTATAAACTCAGTTCCATTGTCTGTTCGGATAATCCTAACTGTTTTATTAAGTCGAACCTGCAGCTGTTTAATAAGTTTGATGATGACATCCGGAGTTTCATCCTTTGACCTCAAAAACTTAACCCAAGTAAACCGAGAATAGTCATCAACCACGACTAGCACATATTTCTTCCCGCTTATAGTTTGCACTCTCATGGGTCCGCACAAGTCTATATGAAGAGTATGAAGAACTTCCATAATTGAGTTTGTAGGTTTGGGTTTATGGGCGTATTTCTTGCTTTTTCCCAATTGGCATGCTGAACAAAGATGATCTTTTTCATACTTTAATCTGGGCAAGCCTCTTACAAGGTCCTTTCTAGAAAGATCATTTATGGTGCCGAAGTTCAAGTGATTGAGACGACGATGCCATAACCATGACTTTGTTTTTGAATCCTTTGACAACAAGCAGATTGGAGAAGACTTCATCATGTCTTCGATAGAGATGGTGTAAAGATTAGTTCCAGGTGTCCCCTTTAAAAGTTCAACACCATCTAGTTCTCTAATGACGCAAGTATGTTTTCTAAAGGCCACTTCTAGATCAGAGTCACAGAATTGACCAACAAAGAACAAATTATGACCAATACCTTTAATATAATAAACCCTGGAAATTACACTGTCACCAACAACATAATCTCCGTAACCCATAATTGCCCCAAAGTGGTCGTTCCCGAATCTAACAGTCCCGATGAATTTATTCACGAAGTTCATGAGCATGGCGATCTCGGTCATATGCTTTGAACAGCCTGAGTCCAAATACCACAGAACAATTTGTACGACCTGCAGTTTAACACAGACAAGTATGGATGACTGGATAATTTGGATCCCCATGCAAGAATGGGTTCCACTTGGTTAGTAACTGAGATTGGAACACCCACATCAGAATTAGAAGTTATGACATCATTAGTGATGGATGCAATACTAGTAGAAGTACTTTTCCTATTTGTAGTATGACTACTTCTTAAGGGGATGATCCTACTAGTAGGTTTCCATTCCTTAGTGGGCATAAACCTATTCCTATTTGGACAAAATTCATTAACTTTGAAGGTGCGGCCAGTGGGTTTCTATTGATACCCCACATTATTGAACTTTCTCCCTGTAGGTTTCCATTAATTACTAACCTTTTTCCAAATTGGTTTTCTGACATCCTTAACCTGTTTAGCAATTCTTACATTTTTGACTGAGGATTTAACAACATTTTTCAACTCATTCACAGCACATTCATGATAAATACGATAAACCAAACATTCATTACATGTTTTGCAAATAGTAGCGAATTGAATTAATTACGATGCGCTTATAGCTAATACTAGAATCAACACGATTCGTCTTATTCAACTCAAACTTATTGTTCCTAAGGTGGTCTTCTACTTTCTTCCCTTGATCACTTTTGGCATGCGAGGTCCTATCTTGCTTTGTGTTTCCTGGAGGCTTTGACCTGCTTACCTTAGTGTCACTGATTACTCATGTAGAAGGAATGATGGGAACATTAGTTGGTTTCACTACTTTCTGCATTCCTGGTCTAGAAGTGCTGGGATCTGAGATTCTAGGAGGCACATCAAAGGTCACATGCTTGACTTTCGGCATAGAACAAGGCATATCAAGGGTCATATGCTTGACTTTGGGCATAGAGCAAGGCATAACGACACTATCTTTCCTAGTACCAGATTTAGGACATATTGCTATCAAGCATTCTAAAAGTTCTTGAGATCGTTTGGCATATAAGTAAGCATGCCCAATCGCATTATCAAGTGGTTTCTCTATCTTATCCTCTTCAATAATCTCACAGAGACATTCTAGACTATCTTTAAGGTACGAAAAATATGTTTGAATTGCAAGATCATTGTTCCTAAGATGAGGGGGGATATACTTCACATACATAGCATATTTAGTGCAAGCAGGCACCTTTGGTGCAGCATTCTCACCATTGGTGATTTGCATTTTCCCTTTTACCTGACTCTTCAGATTCTCAATTTCATTTTGCAAAAAAGTTATATTTTCGTTGTTTATGTCACGAGTGACCTTAATTGATTCATATAACTCTTTGAAATGCTGTTTAACTTTTTCATTTTCTGCTTGAAAAGACTCATTTTCCTGTTGTAACACATTAATGATGTTTTGAAGATGAAAGTTTTGAGAATTCTGAGAATCTAAAGGAGGAGGCATTTGGGAGCCAGTCACATCATTCATTTCACTCTTTAATTGTGAAATTTGGGTTTTTAATCTTTTGATCGTGTTACAATGAGCTCGAATCTGTTCATCACGTTTGCTAATTTCAAACACAACATCAAACTCAGGAGCATCCGAGGATGTCTTGGCATTTGAGGTTTTAACATTTTCTTTGAGATGTTGATATTTTAATTGCAAAGCAAGATGTTCAACTTCCAATTTAGAAAAATGTTTGACCAAATTATCATGATCATCCCGTTCTATTTTCTCATGCAATTTTGAATTTGTGGTCTCAAGCTCAATGACACGATCATGGGAAACTTTCAAGGCAAAAGATAATTCATGAAATTGAGAAGCAGTAATAGAATAATTTGTAACAGTGTAGAACACATCCTGAGCAACACATCTAGAAATCAAGTTATCATTTAAGATATGCAGATTTTTCCTCTCAATCTCATTACTTTTAAGCTCACATTCATAATCTTTGACCTCAATTTCCATTTCATTAAACATTCTTTTCATGTCTTTAACCTCGGTATTTATGGCCTTTTGGAGAGACTCAAATTGTTCTTTTAGTTGTTTAAAGAAAGACATGACCTCAGTTAAGTAACATTCTTTTGTTTGCTCAAAACCCCTTTCCCCTTCAGTAATTCCTGTTGGGGTGATTCTCTTCTTAGATGTTTTCTCAAAGTCAACAAACAGTTGGTAAACTACATATAAGCTGACTAAAGTTTTGCTTTGTGTGGGAAGAGTCCTAGGCACTAAATGCATAGGTGTATTTGGAGGATACATAGTGGCTGAAGGCAATTTCCTACAAGGGGAATTCTTTTCAACAAGATTATCAGCTTTTTGCTTATCCATATCTTTCTTCCAGAACACTTGCTCAGGGGTTAGCTGGGTCTGAGGTCTAAACTTATTAAAGGCAATCCAATTTTCCTTAGCATAATTCGGTGTTTTAAATGTGATATTATACTTTATGCACCACGGATCTTTTAGTTTCTTATCCAATTTCTCCCTAGTGGCATCTTCTAATTCTCTATCCTCCTTAGTGCACTCAACATATATAGGCTTTTGTCTAGGCTTAAGAATCTCATTGCCATAATAGATTACCTTTTGAGCAGCTTTTGCTTTCTTACCAACCTCAGGATTGGGTTCCTCTACAAGATTAGTACTATGTTCATCGCTTAACACTCTATGCTTATTGATCAAGTGAGCAGTCTGAATGGTGTTCCCTTGTACGTACAACTTGTTTTCAAGTTTGTTTTTCAAAGTTTTTAGGTTAGAAAAATCATTTAAAAGTTTTGATTCCTTAGCATTAAATTCCTGTTTAAGCACTTTTACATTTTCTTGAAGTTCTTGCTTTTGCTTAACATTTTTATAAAGCTTTTCTTGTAAGGAGTTTAACTCTTGTTTTAACATTCCTTCCCTAAAATTAGTTTTTCTAATAACTGTACGTATTTGGTTATCCATCTCCTGCTCACGGGTAGTCAGTTCAAACTTAGCACGCTGTTCATATATGGCAACTTGTTCCTTATAGGCATTTAATTCAGAGGTTATAGACTCATCAGGAGCACATTCAGTGTATTCATAAAAAAATGTAGTTATCATTGACTACATAAGATACATCACTTGGTACAATTTCACTTTCATCTTGCATCACATATTGGTCATATAGGATAACATTGCTATTACCCATATTTTCAATATTTGATTCAATAATTTCAGTTGATTGTACTTTGTCGTGTATCTTTTGCACATCAATCTCATCGTATAGTTTTAATACCTCTAATATGATGGATTCCTTAGAGGAACTGGCCTGTTGTGGTGAAGGAGCCTTTGGAGAGACCATTGGTGAGAAACTAGCCATAAAGATGGTGCATGCAGTTGGTTCATCATCAACATCCGAGTCGAATGCATCCGCGATCGCAACTTGAAATGCATTGGGATTTTTCGACCTATACCACCTTGCGGTGTTCATCCACATCGGCATCATAAGTTTTGGCATTTCCTCGGCGAGGAATAGCAATTCTTCCTCATTTAACACGGCTCCATTGTCTTGAGCTTGCACGGTAGCATTTTTTCCCTGAAGTATTCTGTATTTTGTGGACGTTTTGGAAGAGTGCAGTTCCTTGCGATGTGTCCTTCTCCACCACAGTTGTAGCACTTGATTGGCTTTCCTTGACCCTGAGCCATGTTCCTTCCACGATTCTGATTACCCACATATCCTGTACCTGCTCCTGCATTCCCATAACCAGTACCAACCCCAACATTTCCTTGCTCATTGTGTGGAAGGTATGCATTCTGTCTTCCTTGCACGTTTTGCACCACTACATTTCCATCTTTAACCGTGGCATGATTGTGAAGGTTAGATGCGGTTCTGAGATGATTGTTGGTGTGTAGGGTAAAGTTCAGGTTTTGCTTAACCATTAAAGCCAGTTGATTGACAAGCTGTTCCATGAATGAGTCTGAAGGCTTATATCCTGGATCCGGAATGAGTTTGTGATTACCATTCCCAGTAGGTATGACTTTTGATGCTTTGGTAGTTATTCTCACATTTGTGTAGAATGCAGTAGAATCATTTGAAGAACTTGCATCTCCAGCATTGGTCTTGAACTTTTCCATGATCATTCGTTCAAATGCAGCATGCTTCTCATTTTGGAGCAAATAAGCATACAATTGCTCGTAATTGGTGTTCCTCAATCCTTTGTTTAGCTTGACTGCAGTGACAAATTTGTGCCATTCAGGATTCATGTTGTTTACAAACTTTGAGTTGAGCTAGATATTAGGCATTGTCATTTTGATATTCCTCATGTCATTCACAAGCTTGTGGAATCTCACATAATATTTAGTAAGGCTTTCCCCTGGATTCATCTTAAAGTTCTCAAAGTCATCATACAACTGAGACTCCCTATCTTCCTTAGTCAGTTCTGAACCAGAGAGAAGCATCTTAACATTATCCCAAACTGCCTTAGCTTCAGTGTTGTGATTGATCAACTTGTAAATGTCCTTAGGTAAACCTTGAAGTATAATGTTTGAAGCTCTGATGTCTGCATCGTATTTCTTCTTCTCCTTATCATCAAGCTCATCATACATCTTTGGTCTATCCAATCCCAATACAACTGAACCATCAACAGCGGTTTCAAGGATATATCTGGTAGTTTCAATTTGATATGGTCCTTCATCAATTGAATTAAGGATGTTAACCCCATTATCCTTTCCTAAGCAATACAGTGTGATTCTTTGAGCCCAAGAGTCATTGTCAGTTCTATCAAGCATGGGAGGACGAGTATCAGATCCTGCAGCTTGAACGTCATTAGCAACGGAAGAAGTGATCGTAGACATGATTACAGATTCCACGAGATTTTACTACTCTTGATTAAACCGGGAAATAGATTCCTTCACGGGATTTTACTAAATCAAGAGAAAACCGTAAAAACGTGTTACAAAGAAATGATAAGTCTCAATAGACAAATCGCATCCTTGACAAACCGCTTCAGTCAAATCGCACTCTTGACAAACCGCTTCAGTCAAATCGCACAGTTGACAAACCGCTTCTTTCAAATCGCTTCCTACTCAAATCGCTTAAGTGTCAAATCGCTTGCTTGACAAATCGCTTAAGTGACAAGTCGCTTAAGTGTCAAATCGCTTGCTTGACAAATCGCTTAACAGAAAAATCGCATAACAAACAAACCGTTTAAATTGAGAAACCGCTTAATACTCAAACCGCAGGGGAACACAAGTACACCCACTACTTCCACTACTTTGTCCTTTCTTATCGTTTTGTCTCAATAGACAAACCGCTTCTTTGACAAACCGCTTCAGAGAAATGAGACAAACCACTTGAAATTAGGGACAAACCGCATAAAACCGATGACAAACCGCTTCAAAGATCTTTCACCCGAGAGACAAACCGCTTGATTTGCTAGAGAAACCGCTTCAAAGAAATCACATTCGAGGGACAAACCGCTTCAATGAAACTTTCAAAAACTAAACTTTTCAATCTAAAAACAGTCCAACCACGATGATTCAAGCCTTCCAAAACAAAACCTAAACACTTATAATGATTCTAAGCACAAAAGTACTATCAAAATTCAAACTTTAACACTAGAAATGATCCAAATGATGAAAACTACTATAAACTCATTCAAACCCAAAAACCTTATGAAAACCACTAGAATTCCAAGAACATGAAAGATGAATGATCAAACCATGACTCTTGATACCATTTGTAACATATTGGTTTTCACATTCACATATACAATCAATATATGGGGCGTATGATATGTAGTTTAGAGAGAGAAAGTGGAAGAGAGTTGGGAACTTTAGTGAGACAAAGAAAAATGAATTATGAAAGCTCCAACCCTTTGCCTTGCTAGGCAAAGGGTATTTATAGTTACAAACATGACACGCCCTCCTTCGGGCTGTGGATCAGGTATACAGTGGGTAAAGACCCGTCCGTCCTCCACGGTGTTACTTAACAAACTACTTACTAACACTAAATGACTACGACTACAAGCTTTCTAACGAGTACATATACTTGAGCTGACCGGCTCTTTCACAACCGGATTTTCTAAATCCTAACAAATTCGGTTCTATTCGGTTTCGATTTTTGTTTTGTGTAGTAATTGCCCGATTTGTAAAGACCTTACACATATTAGTTGGAGAACAACAAAGATCATTTTTCATTAAATTTTTTAGCAAAAACTGAAAGAGTAAAAAAAAAAAGCATGTTTTATCAAATACTTTTCAGAAAAGTTTTATAAATAGAAGAGTTGTTTTTCTAATATATAAGCTAATTTTTAAAAAGTGAAGATTTATAACTTTCTATATTTAAACATCTTTTATAAAATTTTAAGGAAAATGAATTGTATGTCTAAACCTAAAATCTAAATTTTGACCTAAAGATGTGACCGGTTTTTAAAAAAAATTAATCGATGAAAAATGATGAGAGAGAATAACTGAATAAGTGTATGACACTTGTCATGAAATGAAAGAATTAGGTATATGTTTTAGGTCTATATATCAACACTCAATTTTTAATACTTTTTTACCCTCTCGTTTTTCTAAAATGTCACGATTGAAAGTTAAATTAATTTTTCGTAACTAAACTCACCCATATTTTTTCAAAGTTATTAATAGAAGAAATTCTAAATACCTATATCATTTGAAGTATTTGGGTGCTAAACTAGGGTGAGCGCATGACGAATCCATTTGAAAGTCGGGCATAACACGAGCCATACCTCGTTTAGGTCGTGAAGTGTAAATTTTTTATAAAAAATGACCTTTTTTGGTACGTGCAAACCTCAATATTATTCTTACCATACTTTCCTTTTCACGATGAAACTTTAGTTTAGCTAAAAAATTATTTTAGTGCAACTTTAGTACTTATGACGACTACAAAAAGCTGTGCAGCACCCTTATGAAAATCCTAAGTTTGTCCCTATTGACCGTAACATTATGTAGACAAATATATTACGGAAGAGAAACCAATGAACTTGATAAATCCAAATAAGTAAGGGTATCCAAAAAGACTAAAGAACCAAAAGAACCGAAGACCGAACCGATACCGACTAGAAACCAAACCAAATATTAGAACCACAGTCTGGTTCTCGATTCCTAGAATTTCAACATTTTAGTTCTTGGGACGGTTCGGTCGGAATCAGACGGTTCGGGTACTTTCCTCGAAAATAACCGACTCTTTTAAAAGTATGAAATTTTAAAGGGTTGTTTTGGACTTTGTGTACATACAACTTAAAAGAAAAAGAAAAAAAGAAAAAAGAAAAGAAAGAAAAAAAAAAAAAAACCCTTTTCCTGTATGAATCGCCAACTTTTTAATCTAAAACCCAAAAACTCATCGAGAATTAAAAAGATAACTTTAATCGATTCCATATTACACCATTGGTTCTTCAATTACTAATGACATTCAAAGATTAGATATCATCATTAACATAAAAATAAGTTATTTAAAAAAAATATATTCTTTTCATCACGATCATGTGCCTTGAAACGGATATTGTTTATTAGAGTCGCTATTAAATCAAAGATATCAAAAGTAACTAGCTAGATTTATTATATGAAGTGCACATGATATTTTCGAATAGTTATAAACTTATGTTTTGTATTTTTGTTTATGTTAATTTGAGCAACCGTAATTTTAGAATGATTTGCATTTGTCGTAGACATTGTTTTGTGTTTGTGTGGGTTATAGCATGTCCTTTATGAATGATCGACAAAATATTTTAAAAATTTTAAACGAACTTTTGGTACTTGTCGGGAATTACTGAAACCGTACCGAAAAACTTGGTATGGTTCTTGGTTTCCTTTTTTTACTTATTTGGGGGAATTTCATATATACCCAAGGAAACTTCAAAAATTACATATTTCCCCAAAACATAAGTTTTTAATGCATGATCTACAATGCTATTAAAGCATGCTTTGGGGAAATATGTAATTATTGAAGTTTGGGTGGGGATGTAAGTAAATGCCCCTATTTATTTTTCTTCGTTTCTTGATTTTTTCAGTTCAAGTTCGGTTAAGTTCCAGTACCATGAACACCCCTGCGAACAAGTAAGTGCGTAGCTCGAATTAGTCCCCGCCGGTGTCGCTCGATCCAAGCCTAAAGACACACTTTAACAGTTCAGTTCCAGTATCAAATACGCCATGAGCCTAAAGTAAATGGTCAACGTCAACGCACGACTAACACATTACATCCAACAATTATTGCGTAGACTTTTTGGTATTATCTGTCTAGACCATAGTTGTCAGGATCCCGATCCTGATCTTAAGATCTTACGATTTTACGATACTACAAAGCAAAAACGATCCGGATCCTACATAGGATCTTTGCAAGCTTAAGATCTTATAGGATCTCAATCTTGACCATATGATCTTACGATCTAATCCGATTCGATCTTACTTTTCTCGTATTACAAACTAAAAAACTACAAATTTATGGGTTGTTTGTTTGTAGATTCAAAAAACAACATGTTAATCTTTTTAAACATTTTATAATCTTAATTTAGGACAACATTTATATGAAACATTCATAGTATTTTGTGGTTATAATGTATTAGAATTTGTAGATTTTATAAAATTACATAAACTATTAAGAAATAATATTAGAGTAGGATCTTAAGATCCCGATCTTACGATCACGATCTTAGCGAAAGCGATCGCAGGTAAGATCCCGGTCTTGATAACCTTGGTCTAGACCAATAGATCAAAACTTCAATGTAACGTTTTCCACAATATATATTCATTTATCTTCGTTAATTTCTTATTACCAAACCACTCCAAAATGTCTTCAGAATCATCAACTGAATCCAAAATTACCACAGCCAAAACCATAATCTCGACCATCGGTTCCATCGCGGCAGCCGCGATGGTAGTCCGTAGCATCTCCCGCGAATACTTACCACCCGAAATCCAATCCTACCTTCATCTCACCTTCCGCAACTTCATAAACAAATTCTCCACACACTTAACCATGATCATCTACGAATACGACGGTCTAACCGACAACGAAATCTACACCGCAACGCAACTCTACCTCGCGTCACGCGTCTCATCCAATATCCACCGTTTAAAAGTCACGAAAAACCCAAACGAACCACATATAAACCTCGAAATGGAAATAAACGAAGAGTTTATAGATATTTACGAAGGAATCAGATACACATGGTGTTTAGTATCTAAAAACAAGCCTACACGAGAATATATTGTTCATGATGATTCGGGCAGATCTTCACGATCTGATCTTCGATCGTTGGAGCTTACGTTTCATCGTAAACATAAAGATTTTACGTTGGATTCTTACTTTCCGTTTATATTAAACGATTCTAAAAATAAGAAACTACAACAAAAAACCGTGAAGCTATTTACAGTAGAAAGAAAGACGAGTTATAGAAGATATCCGACGGATTGGACGTCGGTTAATTTAGATCATCCCGCGAAGTTTGCAACCGTGGCTATGGATATCGGTATGTATTAACCTAATTTAATCTCTAAGCTAAGTAATTGTAAATTGTGTTTATATGTTATGTTCCTAAGGACGTTGTTCTGTATTGTACTTGTAATAGTTACAAGTATAATACAGAATGACCTAGTTATATTACTAAATAGAAACAAGGCTAACTAGTGTATGTAGCTAACTATTACAGTATTAGTTAACTAACTCGATATTTTAATAGGCATGAAGGAGAAAGTGATGGAGGATTTAGATAGGTTTATACGAAGGAGAGATTATTATAGGAAAGTTGGAAAGGCGTGGAAGAGAGGTTATTTGTTGTACGGTCCTCCTGGGACGGGGAAATCTAGTTTGATTGCGGCTATGGCAAATTACTTGAATTTTGATATATATGACTTGGAGTTGACTTCCATTTCAACAAACTCCGAGCTGCGAAGACTGTTGGTGGCGACTGCGAATAGATCAATTCTGGTAGTGGAGGATATTGATTGTTCGGTTGAGTTGCATGATCGGGTTGAGTTAGAAGCGATGAGAGCTTTACCTCCGATAAGTCACCGACGTGGTTACGAGGATGAACACAAGGTTAGTAATAATTTTAATTGGATTTTAATTCTATGCGAAAAATTTCTATATATGTTTTGAATCTAGTGTTTGTCTTGATCAGATAACACTGTCGGGGTTTCTCAATTTCATCGACGGCTTATGGTCAAGTTGTGGTGATGAAAGAATAATCATATTCACGACAAACAGGAAAGACAAACTTGATCCTGCACTTCTTCGGCCGGGTCGTATGGATGTTCACATCCACATGTCATATTGCACCCCGAGTGGCTTCAAATTGCTAGCATCCAACTATCTCAACATCACCCAACACAATCTTTTTAAAGAAATTGAGGATTTGATCAACGAGGTGGCCGTCACCCCTGCTGAAGTTGCAGAGCAACTTCTCAAAGACGATGATCCTAACATCGTTCTTAATGGTCTTATTGATTTTTTCAATACCAAAAGAAAGGAAAACGAAGAGGCTAAAGCAACAACATCATGCTAATGGATTTAACAATTATGAATTTTTGTATTGTTATTGAATAAATACAGCATGCTCTTGTTAGATTTGCAATTCACTTAATTCTTAGCAATCAAATGACTCAATACTAAGGATGAATCAAAGACTAAAACTTGAACCCAAAGGTTCTAAGAACACAAGTTCATTAATCAAAAAACCAACCAACGTTTACAATAACCAAAACCCTTATAAATAGATCCTAGAACCAATAAAATAGGTAACAAAATAAACGGATAAAAGGAAACCAAATAATGTACCAATAAAAATAAAGATAAACTTGGAATATTAAATCATAGATAATATTGTTTTCCCTGTGGGTCTTCTCCGCGGGTCGGGTCCGGATCGCCTGCACCAGAACTTATAATATATACTAGCGAGTGCGTCTTGGGCGTTGTGGCGAATCTTGAAATAAAAATTTCGATTAATAATGTATTTTAGTTTATTATGTTCTTTTTAACAATAAATTTACCGATATCAAGAATTTCATATTGCCGTGCTTGTAGCGAACGAACTACGCGATGGCGGGTAATGCGCTTTCGGGCTCGAGCCGTTAGTCGCGTTAATTCGGGCTCCGAAGCCCATTTGGCGGATTGCGTTAGGGCTTGAATATTGTATAACGTGTTTTATTATTTGTAGTAGTGAAATTTAATGCGAGGTGTGTTTAATTTGGTTGTACAATATGCTTGATAATTTGTATTTCTTATGTAAGGAATGTTTTAATACTGTATTAATTGTATTTATTGACCAGTTAAATAATTTATTACATTAAATAGCATTAATGTGGTGTTTTGTTGTACACTATGCTTCTTTATCTTATGCGTCGAAAATTATGTGCATTAAAGTGTTGTACACTATGTTTCTTTTCTTGTAAGTAGTAGTCATTATAGTCATTAATAACATTGACCACTTTAATAGCATAAAATGGTTGTAATTTGGTTGTACACTATGCTTATTTTGTTGTAAATCTGAAAATTGGTTGCAGCTATTGTACATTATGCTTAAATGGTTGTAATTTTAAGTGAAGGGGTGTTTTTAATAGCATTAATGTTGTTTGATAGAATTTTGGTATTAAAATTACACCACGCTTTATTTTGTTGTACAATATGTTTACTTTGTTGTAATTCTGAAAATTTGGTGCATTAAAGTGTTGTAACATGCTTAATTTCTTGTACGTCTTAAAATTAAGAGTGACGTGTCTTCGTGCATTATAAATAGTATATAGATAATAAAAATTGTAACTGAGTTGAAATAAATATCTTTCAGAATCGAATTTACATAAATATACTAGATCCTTTACAAAAGCCTCATACCACGTTCACGTGTTAATTCGAAAAGATAGTGAGATATTAGAAGTGTATGGAGAAAATTCAAGAGAGGGATGTGAACGCGCCACCGTTAGCAGTGCCTACTGTTACCGTTGGTATGACGCAAATGGTCACATACATAGCGGCGGAGGATAACAAGGGCTAGGAGGGGTTTCCCTCTCCCCGGTTATTTTTTTGGTCTACTTTCATAAATAGTTTTAGGGGTGTTTATTTTTTTTCATATGAGCCACTTAATGAGGGGGTTCAACCCTTATTCCCTTTTAATAAGAAGAGTTACAAAAAATGCTCTCTCAAGTAGCGGAGCTTCACTGTTTTGTTTGGGGGGCCAAAAAACTTTCAACATAAAAATGTAACATCTTATATAGAAAAGTATTAATGTAGTGATGTAAAAAATAAAAACTAAAAATAAACATGCATACTATCTGATTACACTAAAACAATTGACAATTATATTTCTAAACTAATAAAAGCTTAATACTTGCATATCTACTCACTCATATGATTATGAATAAGTCTTTTTTCTATAAGACTACAAAGTACAAACAAAGAAAATCAACAAACCACATGCATCTTGCTAACAAATTTCTAGGAGCCACAATATAAAAAATATTCATTAAACCCAAATGTGTTAAAATTGCTAACTGTGAGGCAGATTTTAAGGGGGGCCACCACCCTTCCTGCCCTCACTATCTTCCGCCAATGGTGCCTCTCTCTCTATAATAAATGAGGCTTATATGAAAAATGCCCACGCCACTTATTTTAGTAAACAAGGTATTGGTATGTTATGCATACAATGTTTGGATGATATGATAAAGTTTTATTTATTTATTTATAATTTATACACCACTGATGTCATAAATTCTTTAACTAATGACGAGTGAGCCACTAACGTTAGCCAAAAGCCACTTGGTTCAGTTTATCTAGATGATTATAATTTAATCCACCAATGAGTACGTGACATCTTTTGTCGATTATCCGTCGTTGTTAAACAATCAACGTCAATACGAATGTCTTGCAATATACATACTATAGATCTTCAATAATTTCTCACTAGCTTCCTTACATTTTCCAAAATGTCTTCTTCTTCCTCATCATCGCGTAAGTCCAAAATTAGCACAGCTAACACATTGATCTCCACCATCGGCTCCATTGCGGCGGCTGCAATGATTGTTCGGAGCGTTGCTCGAGATTACTTACCACGTGAGTACCGAGACTACCTTCATCTCGGGGTCCAAAGGTTCATCAACAAATTTTCCACACACTTAACCTTGGTCATTTATGAATCCGAAGGGTTTAATGACAACGAAATCTATACCGCCACACAACTCTACCTCGCCTCACGTATCTCATCAAATATCCACCGTTTGAAAGTCACAAAAACCCCTAACGAAACACAAATAAACCTCGAAATGGAAATAAACGAAGAGTTTATAGATATTTTTGAGGGAGTCACGTTCAAGTGGGAGTTGGTATCTAAAAATAGGGCAACAAGAGAGTTTTTCAATTACGATGATTCGGGTAATAGATCTTCTCGAACTGATCTCCGATCGTTAGAACTCACGTTTCATCGAAAACATAAAGATGTTGCGTTGAATTCGTATTTACCGTTTATAATAAACAGTGCTAAAGATAAGAAACTACAACAGAAGACCGTGAAGTTATTTACGGTGGATAGAAAACTGAATTATAGAAGGTATCCGACGGACTGGACGTCGGTTAATTTAGATCATCCTGCAACGTTTGCCACGGTTGCGATGGATACAGGTATGTACAAAGCTAATTTTAACCTCTAAGCTAATTAAGCAATACACAGAGAGAAAGAAGAAAATGTAAAAGTGTGTATATTAAGTTACAAGTATACCACATGCACATATGAGATATTAAATGGTATAATACGTATTTATGAATATTTGTTTTTCTCGAAAAATTAAAACATAACAATTGCAATGGACTATGTGGATTTTTTTTTGGAGGTTTAGAAACCGAGTTTGTTTTGATTTGGAGCCTTCCGGAAAACACTTCTTACCGAAAGATATAAGGGCACGTTTGGTAGAGAGAATTTCAAAGAAATGAAATGAAGTAGAGAATAGAATCTCAGAGAATAGTAATCAGTAGAGAATTTTGTTCAATTATAATGTTTGAAATTAATGAAAATTGGGCTACTTAAATTACACTACTCAACTCTCTCCATTTCCCCACCAATTTCTCTAATTTCTTCGCTTTTCCATTTCTCTGACTTACCAAACACGAGAATTAAAGCCATTTCCATTTCTCCATCTTCAATTCTCTTAACCAAACACACCCTAAAGGTTTCTACTTGTTTGTGGATAGTTAATATGCATAAAAACTAAAGGGGCAATTGGTTAGATTGGATTAGTGATCGAATAAAGTATCATAATTGTTAGATGATAGATTAAAGCCCAACTTTAATGTTTAAAGTCCACTAGGTAATTTAGGGTTAAATTTGTGTTTCACTAAATTTTGTGTTTATTCTAAATACATATATGCAATTATTCTTTAAAAAAAATAATAATAATAAAAAATAAAATGTATTAAAATCACATGAAGATCTGATATTGTGTAAACCATCAAAGAGATCTATTGTGGATTGTTTTTTGCTATTACATAAAAGTTACATATGTTTATAATAAACAAATATCCTAGTGAATAAAGAAACTTAATCATAAACCTAATCTTAAACCTTAGAATTGAACTTTAGCCTATCACATATAACATTAACAAGTAACATGTTGTAATTTTCTTTTTTAACTTTTTGTTAGTCTGTTACCGAAGTACCGTTCCAAGAAGAACACAAAAAGGAAGCGTACAAAAATCACAAAATGACAACAAACAAAACAAACAAAATTTCCCCCTAAACATTACTTGCATATTTATTTAATTAGATATGAGAACCACTATGATAAATCTTTACAAAAAAAAAATGATTTATATCATTAATTCTTAAACTTTTTAATTGTATAAACCTATTTTCATTATAGATGAACTTTTTAAAGTTTTACAAACATCACATATATCTCAAATGCATGAAATTAGAAAGAAGTTCAAGATATTAGACATTTTCATGTCAAGTAAGCATTAAATATATTTCTTTATGGTAACAAAAGTGTGAACCACTTCATCGTTTTATAAAACCTTTTATAAACTATCATAATGGATACTCTTAATGTAACTACTCTAACTAAGTACTAACTACCTCTTTACTATAACAGATATGAAGGAGAAAGTGACAAGCGATTTGGATAGGTTTTTGAGAAGGAGAGAGTATTATAGGACTGTTGGAAAAGCGTGGAAGAGAGGTTATTTGTTGTACGGTCCTCCTGGGACTGGGAAATCTAGTTTGGTTGCGGCAATGGCTAATTACTTGAATTTTGATATATATGACTTGCAGTTGACTGATATTAAGTCAAATTCGGAGTTGAGGAGGTTGTTGGTAACGACCGCAAATAGATCGATATTGGTGGTGGAGGATATTGATTGTTCGGTTGAGTTGCATGATCGGTTAGACGTAGAAGCTGCCAAAGCTTTAGCTCAGAAGAAGACACACCCAAGTTTTGAAAATGAAAACAAGGTAATTCACCATTTTATTTTTTATTTTTTTTAATACAAGAAAATTACTTTATAGTAACATTTTAGAAAGAGCCATGTTAGACACACATAAAGAATTCACAAAAAAATTCACACACTAACGTGTTCAGAAATCTTAACTTTATCTCGTGTCAAAATAAAACCATTCTTAATACATATATGTTGAGTTAAGTCAATAACCAAGCTACTTAAATTAGAATGTGTAGTTCAATTCGGGTCATTTGGGTTTTAATAGATCAATTTTTTTGTAGTATTTAGTTTAAATTAGCGGCGGAACTCACACATTGTTGCGAGAATGTTGTGCTAATTTTTTTTTTCAAAGTTAGTCATTAAGAACTAAATGTGAAAAAGATCGATAACCCTAAGGACTATTTTCGAAAATTATTTCTGGAAATAATATGTCTTTTTACAGAAAAAGTCCATAAAATTCTCAGACTATTGCAAATTTAGTCCTAGTGAACTAACTTTGAAACCATTAGATAATTGCAAGGAGTATTCTTGTAATTTTTTAGACACTGTAATAAGCACAGTAGCTGTTACAGTGCATTTTTCCCTTTTAATATATTAGATGATACGGGGCTAGTTTTTTCCTGTCTCATCTAAAATAAAAGATCCATCAAAAACGCTAAAATATTAATTTTAATAGTTGCGCGTAAAGCATGTTCATAAATATCAAATAAAAATTCTAACACTAAGAGATGATCACAAATGATAACTTTTTAAGTCGAATGTAACTAATTATAAAATCGAAATAAAGGATTGTAACTACACCTATAAAACGTTTGTCGTATAAAACAAGGAAGTTTCACCCTCGTATAAATCAACATCTTGAAAAGAAGTGCATCAAGAGACAAAATATTGCTATTCCACAATGGTAAATATTGTTGGATATTTTAGTGTAATTGGATTAACTTGTTTGACTAATTTCATCATAATAAGACATCATTTAGGTTTGGAGGTGCAGAGTGCACACCTACTTGAATCTATTATGATCTTAGGGAAGCCCCTGGGACGAGGTCAGTGGCCCAGTAGCTTGAGGGTCCAAGAGGCTGCGGTCCAAGGCAGAGCCCCCCGGGGTCGAGCTGAAATTCCTGCTAAAATTCCTGTTGAAGGTTTCTGCTGAAGTAATGTGGAATCTGCTGAAGTAATGTGGAATCTGCTGAAGTTATGATTCTGCTGATTCTGCTGAAGTTATGTTCCTCATAAATTAATTTTCGGAAATTGAGGGACAAAATTTGACAACTTGGAAACCCTAAAACTGCCTTTGGCAGTTATCCCGTATCATAGTTATATACGGTATATTTGGTCAGATTAAAGATAACAGTTCATAAAATCTCAGATAAACACATACAGAAAATTCTCATTCTCTGAATTGTATCCGATTGAATAATTTGGTAGAACCACCGAATTGATTCGATCTGAAAGTGTTCACACGCCTTTCAGAGATTTAAGTATATCAGATTTGTGTTCACACGCCTTTCAGAGATTCGATCTGAAATTCTCATTCCCTACAAATATTTAGTATATTTCTTGATGTTTTAGAATTATATATTGTGGGTTGTTTCAGTTGTGTTCCCAGTTGGGTGTAGATACTCAATGATTATAAGATATCATTTGAAATCGTGTTATTACTTTTCAATAGAAACTACTCGACCCTAATGCTTAAGTTACACGATTATCTTTATGGGATAAGACCAAGTGCTGTTCTTGTTTTATGCACAAAGCAAGAATCTGTTCGCTTTCAAGTGTTTTCTTTTTTGTGCCTTTTTCCATGTAGATGTATATCCTACTTATATGAAATGATTTACTCAAGTCAAAGGAATTATGAGAAATAATCGGCCAATTAACCTCCTCATAATGTTCCTCTATTATAGCAATAGTGGTTACAAAACTAAATCATTATAGCCTTAAATGCGAGTTTGAAACTGTCAATTAATCGATCAAAGCATTTACAAACTAATTCCAAAGAAAGTCGTAGTTCACCTATCAGAAACACTCATTAGTATTTTCACTTCAGAACTAACCTCCTCATGGATACCACTTGCTGATGAGCATTCACTCTCTGATGAGATAACTCACTGAATGATTGAACAGTCTAATGAGTTACTCTCTGAAGAGTACATCAGACCTTAACTCACTGATGAGTCCATCAGAAACATAAACCACTATCAGAGTCAAGGTAGTCAGGGACTTAATAGGTATACACTCCGTACCTCCAAGCCCATTTCCAAGTATGACCATATCCCTCAATTGAACTAAATTTCCAACAATCCTCCCCAATTTAGTACAATTCCTTTTGCATGAAAATAAACATAAAACAAAACATGTGCATAAATGAAAATATCTTGAAGATTGAATTCCCATCTTAGTAAATTACACGCTCAAATAATCGAGAATCGGGGTGTTATAAGAATTGAAGCCATCAACCCATTTGAATACCTGAAGATAACATACACACAAAGTTTTCAAACACTTAAACACTCCTGAAACTATCCAAGCCAAGTGTCCATATCCAATTCATAAATGTTGTAAGAGCCAAAAGTCCAAAGCTCCATAAAGTGGCAAAACTTCAACATTCACATAGGTGGTTCCTCTTTATTCATGCTCCTGCCAAGCACTTTTTCAAAGAAATTAACAATTAAGAAGTAGAGACTTTATCCTCCTTACCAGCAGGTTCTAAACACAACCTTGAGGTGATTGTAAAACACGTTCTCAAGTCCACTGAATATTCAGCTTTCCACATTGAACTCAACTCCCAAGTTTCCTCAGGAGGGAGTTGGGTGTCTTAGCATTCAGCAACTAAGTTGGACTTAAACACATCCCTTTAGCAGACTTTATAACCAAGTATTTAGCCAATCCCTTCGTCATGTGATCAACTATATTTTGTTGGGATCTTACAAACTCTATAGATACCACCCCATTCATGATAAGCTCACGAATCATGCTATGCCTGACACCTAAGTGTCTAAACTTTTCATCATACATCTGGCTATAAGCCTTTCCAATGTAGCTGCACTATCATACCGGATAGAAATAGGTGTTATAGGTTTAGGCCACAAAGGAATCACAAGAAGCAAGTTTTTCGACCATTCAGCCTCTTTACCAGCAGATGCTAGAGCCATAAATTCAGATTTTATTGTTGAACTGGTGATACAAGTTTTCTTCTTGGATGCCCAAGAAATTGCACCTCCACCAAGTAAGAATACCCAGCCACTGGCAGACGAATTATCTTCAGTATTACTGATCCAACTTGCATCAGTGTATCCTTCTAATACTTAAGGATAACAAGTATATGGGAGATTATAATCCAAAGTTCTCTTTAAATACTTCAGTACCCTTTGAACTGCTTGCCAGCGATGAGCACTATGATTAATAGTGTATGTGCTCAGTTTTCCCACTGCAAATGCAATATCAAGTTTTATACAAGTCATGGCATACATCAGGCAACCAATCACCCTAGAATACTCAAGTTAAGATATAGCCTTACCAGTGTTAGGCATTAACTTCTCACTTGTATCCATAGGAGTATTAAATGGAGTATAATCAAAGTAATTAAATTTCCTCAGCACCTTCTCAATATATTGAGATTGAGAGATAGAAATTCTTTACTTTCATGTTTAATCCTTATACCAATGATAACATCAGTCTCCCCTATGTCTTTCATGGAGAACCTTGATGAAAAAAATGCCTTAGTCAAACCAAACTGGTC
The DNA here is from genome assembly GCA_910596185.1 of Chrysanthemum makinoi. Taxonomy (NCBI): domain Eukaryota; kingdom Viridiplantae; phylum Streptophyta; class Magnoliopsida; order Asterales; family Asteraceae; genus Chrysanthemum; species Chrysanthemum makinoi. The sequence continues at coordinate 194,216,080 of OU343218.1, read as the reverse complement.
TTAATCAGTGCCAAAGATAAGCATGTCATCAACATATAGACATATGATGACTCCTTTATTAGATTCATCAAGTCAGCCTGGTTAAGGTGATAACTACTAGACAAAACAACTTCATAAAACTTTTGATACCATTACTTAAGTGCCTGCTTTAGTCCATACAGAGACTTAATCAATTTACACATCTTGTTTTCATTTCTAGGTAAGATGAAGCCCTGAGGTTGGTTCATATATACCTTCTCATCCAATTCACCATTTAAGAAAGCTGTCTTCACATCCATCTGATGAATAACCAGATTGTGAATTGAAGCTAAAGCAATCAGCAATCTTATGGTACTGATATGTGCCACTTGAGCATAAGTATCAAAGTAATCTATCTCTGACTTTTGTTTAAGCCCTGAATGACTAGTCTAGCCTTGAACTTTTCAATAGTTCCATCTATCTTCATTTTCCTTTTGAAAATCCATTTGCAACCTAGAGGTTTGCAACCAGGTGGTAAATCAGCCAACACCCAAGTGTTGTTGCCCATGATGGAATCCATCTCATCATTTATTGCTACTTTCCAGAAAACAACATATTAGGATATCATTGCTTCATCATATGTCTTGGGGTCATCCTCAACAATAAAAGCAATAAGAGTATTGGTAAAAGACCTCATCTCCTGTTCCTTCAATTAAATGTAATTGAAACTCGGGTCCAAATGACTTTAAAGTCCTGACCCTTTTTCCCTTTCTAGGCTCAGGTTCAGGTTGCTGAACCACAACCTCATCAGGGACTTCTGATGGCACTTCATCAAGGATCTCTGACACACCAATGTCATGAGTTCCATTTGGAATTCTTTGACTTGGTCTAGGGACTGATGATAATCTATTCTCATCAAAGATTGCATCCATCCATAGATTCAATTATAGAGTTAATTGAAACACTTTCATTAGGTTCTATAACATAGAATATAAAAGCCTTGGAATGCTCAACATATCCAACAAAGATGCATTCAATGCCTCTTTCACCCAAAGTTTTCACTTTTTGATCAAGGAGTCTGACAACTGCCCTGCAACCCCATACCCTGAGATAATTCAGGTTGGGTTTCCTTTTAGTCCATAGTTCATCAGAGTTACCTTGTTCCTTTTATTATGAACCCTATTTAATAAATAGCAAGTTGTTAACATAGCTTCACCCCAGATTCCCTGACTGAGTCCTGAATAGGACAACATGGAATTAACCATCTCTTTCATTACTTTGTTTCTTCCTTTCAGAGATACCATTTTGTTGTAGAGTATAAGGAGCAATCATTTCATGGATTATTCCAACAGACTGAAAGTACAAAGTATCCATGTACTCACTTCCCCTATCAGTCCTGAATCTCTTGATCAGGGACTCTTGTTGCAATTCAACTTTAGTTTTAAACACTTTAAATTTATCTAATGCTTCATCCTTAGTATGTAACAAATAGACATAACAAAACCTAGAAGCATCATCAATAAATGGCACAAAGTATTTCTTATTCCCCAAAGAGGGAGTAGCATGCAAATCACATAGGTCACTATATATCAACTCTAAAACTTCAGTTTCATGTTTTACACTTTGAAATGGTTTCTTAGTTATTTTGGTCATGATGCAAGTTTTACACTTTTCAGTGTCCATACCAAAGGCTAGAATTAACCTATCCTTAAATATATCTCATATTCTCTTAAAGTGTACATGGCCAAGTCTAACATGCCATAGGGTTGAATCATTTAGTTTAGAGGTTGACATAAAGGCTGAATTAGCAATATCATTAACAATATTAAGCCTTAACATTTTATTACACAAATAGCCAAAACTAATAAACATACCAAGTTTAGACAAAACAAACTTACCAGATTCAATAACTTGTTTATAACCATAATTATTCAAAATACTACTAAAAACCAAATTCTTTGTAATATTTGGAACATGTAAAACATTAAACATAGAAATAATCTTTTCAGAACTAAATCTTAAATCCAAATATCCTCTTCCATGCACCAGGGTTATTGACTCATTTCCCATATGAAAAATAGAACTATTATTCAGTGACTCATAGGTCTTGAACCAACTTCTATCTTTGCACACATGGATTGTTGCACCAGAGTCAACCCACCACACAACATCATCATCCTGCATAAAGTATGCCTCAGATATATATGTAACATAATAAATCTGAAAAGACTTATTAAACAATATCTGACATTTCAGAGGGTTGGTTGACCCAGTCCCTGAACAACTTGTGCCTGATCCATTGGCTTTATTATCAATTTTAACACCTTTACAATCCTTCTTGAAATGTCCATTTTTCCCACACTTTCAACAAGTTGCTTTTGGCTTCTTGTTAAGATCAGCTTTGGTGTTATCTTGATGCTTACGTGTGCCCCTGTTGTCATTGTATTTGGTGGAGTTGTTATGCTCCACCATATTGACAACTGATGGACCAGTAACATTGCTACTCTTTATCTTGTCACTGTCTTGCGCTCTGCGTGATTCCTCAATACGTAAATGACTGCCCAACTTAACAAGAGTTAATTCCTCCTTCTTATGTTTCAAAGATATGCTTGAAATCTTTCCAAGAATTGGGGATTTATCAATGGACACAAGAGACTGAAATAGCCTCATCCATGTTCATTTTGTTTAGTATGAATATATCATGTATACTAAGAAGTTCATTGTTTTGTTCCATGACAGGTCTAGAATCGACCATTTTGTAATTGTGTAAAACTATTTACAAGGAACTTCTTGATGCATACTCAACTATATATTTGGCTTCCAAGGAATCCCATAGTTCTTTACCAGTTTCCACATTTTGATCAATATCAAATAAAGGTTCAGACATACCATTTAGGATTAGACCTCTGCAAATGTAATCATCATTCTCCCATTTGCTCCTTTTCCTCATTTGTTCCACTGTAGCATCATCCCCATCATCTGGAATAGGTGTGCTCAGGACATACACCACACTCATGCTTGACAACAAGAAGTGCATCTTCTTTTACCATATTCTGAAATTGACACCTTCAAACTTTTCCAATTTTGAAAAGTTACCAGCCATTTGCTTCATAGCATTAGCCATTGATTATCACTAAATAGTTTCCATTGATTGTTGGTTGTTTCAGTTATGTTCTCAGTTGGGTGTAGATAATCAATGAGTATCGGATATCACTTGAAATCGTGTTATCACTTTCTAATAGAAACTATTCGACCCTAATGTCTGGGTTACACGAATATCCTTATGGGATAAGACCAAATGTTGTTCTTGTTTGAGGTACAAAGCAAGAATATGTTCGCTTTCAAGTGTTTTGTTTTTTGTGTCTTTTTCCATGCAGATGTATATCCTACATATATGAAATGATTTACTCTAGTAAATGAAATTATGAGAATTAATCGGCCAATTAAACTCCTCATAATGTTCCTCCATTATAGCAATAGTGGTTACAAGTCTAAATAATTATAACCTTAAATGTGAGTTTGAAACTGCCAATTAATCGGTCAAAGCAGTTACAAACTAATTCCAATAAAGTTGTGGTTCACCCATCAGAAACACTCATCAATATATTCACTTAAGAACTAACCTCCTGATGGATACCACTTGCTGATGAGCATTGACTCTCTGATGAGAATTGCTCTCTGATGAGATAACTCACTTAAGGATTGAACCTTCTGAATAGTTACTCCCTGAAGAGTACATCAAACCTTAACTCACTGAATCCATCAAAAACATAAAAACACTATCAAAGTTAAGGTAGTCAAAGACTTAATGAGTGTACACTCCGTATCTCCAAGCCCATTTCCAAGTATAACCATATCCCTCGGTTGAACTAAATTTCCAAACATATATGTTTAAGGTTTCTACAATATAATTTACTTGACTTGATGATTGATATCATGTACATCTTTAATAAAGTCATTTTGAAAGCAATTCAAAAGATTTAATTAATTAGTAGAAAGAAAGTTGATCATTCCTTTGAAACCATTCTCATAAGCTCATTTTTTTCTCACTACTTTGGCGTGAGGTGTTAAATCCTCATATCATTTATTTAGAAACTTCAAAAAATTTACACCATTTTAATGCTAGCTTCGTGATTGATTTGATACTAATTAAGTGAAGAAGCTATACATCACCTTATTTATTGTATTAATATCTTAGTGAAAAGAACACATTGTATCAATGACTTGCTACTAATTCCAAAACAAAACAAAAATATATATATATATATATATATATATATATATATATATATATATACACATATATATATATAGATTAATGCTTCAGACCACTTTTAAAATAAAAACAATAGGAACCAATAAGAATAGGGCATGTGTCTTTTCCAATTAAAAAAAATAAAAAACTAGTACCTATATGTTTAAGGGTATTTTAGGGATATCACTTATTTTAAAATCTGAATATGTCAACCACAATCTCACATCAATCGCTTAATTATATGTTTAATCCTTCTTCCACAACTACCATGTCCATCACTATCTCCTATCTTTGATATTTAATATTTAATTTTGTGTCACTATTTAATAAATCATCTCCGAACAAAATTTTACATCAACATGTAATTTTTGTTGCCATAACGTGTATCGTAAATCACGAGATCTTATGATCACCTCATGCCCTCATCCCACGACAACGATGAACTCAAATGGGTTTCGAGTCATATTTTTTATCATGTGCTCGCCTTAATGACAATAGATTTAACATGGATGTTATTCACGCCGTAGATGACCCCGCTAGCTTTCAATTGTCACGTAACCTAGACTGATACATGTCGAAAATTTGTGTTACGTGATTCCGTCGCTACTTTCTAGCGATGATTTCAGTTCAACATGGAATCAACATATGGTTCTTCGGTTATATTTGTGTTTTGGGTCTTCTTTGTAGTTTTCCTTTTTGTTTTGGCTATAACATGAAAGGAAATCAAAATGGATACATGTCAGTAGTTTCTTTTGATTTGGTGAGATTCTTTGCATCAACCTTAATCGATTTATTATGAATTCAATTTACTAATGAGAATAAATTGGTTCGATCTAAACTCTTGCTTCGTTCCTTGCCAAAAAAGGTTTGGATTTGTATATCTTATGTTCGAGTCCATAGTCAACGGCGTAAAAATCGCATGGTTCAAACATGATTTATTTTGGATCTTTGGTATGAGTATTTTAGACCTTTATGTATGAGCATGTTATGCTCGAGTACATATAAGGTTATATGTTAATGTATTAGTTGAAATGGACTACTGGACATAACTTACGGATTGAAACTTCAAATGGTGGATAGGCATTATAAAATATCTTATCTCAAAACGCAAACGTGGGCAATTCAATGGATATTATAAATAATGTGTTATTTGAAATGTATTACGGTATGAAACTAAGTGCGTCAAAATTTTTTTTAAATATGACTGTAAAGGTATCAATAAACTAAATGTGTCATTTAAAATGTATCATAGAACTAAGTGTTCAGAAAACTAAGGGCTCACTTCAAATATATCAATAAATTAAATGTGTTACTTGAAGTGTATCATGAAATTTATTTTGTTAAAAAACCTATTTTATCACTTGAAATATATAAACAAATTATGTGTGTCAAATATTATAGTATGTAAATAAAAATGTGTAAAAAAATAACGTATCACTAGTAATGCATCAAATAATTATACTATGTGGAGATCACATGCGCTGAGTCAATTGTGTAGCCCTTTTATCTCATATACATCTAGTAGCAACAAAATATTGAGTGATTGTTGTCACACTATGTGGGGTGTAATACAACGATTGAAAGAGACATAAAAATGTATGTACTAAATTTTTGTAGTTTTTTTTTAGTGTGTCAAGTGTACATTTTTTTTTAAAGTGTACCAAAATTTTAATAAGTAACTGTAAATTATTAAAAAGTTATATATACTAAAATTTTAATGTGTCATTATATATGTATCAAGAAAAACATGTAAAAAAATTAGTGTGTCATTATATATGTATCAAATTTATGCATATATGTAATTGGTGCGTTACTGTATATGTATCAAAAATTAGTGTCACTACAAATGTGTCATAAAAAGGGTGTCACTACAAATATGTCATAAAAATTGGTATTGGGAATTTAGCGTGACACTAGAAATGTCTAAAAATAATTGGCGTGTGACTATATATTTATCATCAAATTCACTATGACAATGTAAATATGTCAAAATAATTTGTGTGTCACTATATATTTATCAATAAACTTAGTGAGGCATAAAATATAGTGTATCAGATGTGTATAAAAATAGTGTGTCAACCTTGCTAATATATAGGAAGTAATAGTCTAAAAAGGTTTAAAGATAAACGGTCATTTTTAGTTTAAAATAAAATAAGAATTTCAAAAATTAAAAAGTGGTTTAAAAAAACTCAACGTAAAAGAAGAAGAACAAAACGTCAGGTGCACATGATTTTGTTCATAAAAGTGGGTTTCTAAACAGGCCACTGATTTGTACTTATTCACAAGATTGCCATTATATTTAATTTGATCTAGTAGAATCATTGTGGATGTATTCAACGGTCCGGATTGGTTCTTATTGTTTTTACTTTAAACATGGTCACCACAAGAACGCCACCCTATATAAATAAATTTAGAGTAAATTACACCGTTCGTCCTTGTGGTTTGCGTTGACCGCAGGGTTTAGTCCTTTAACCAAAAAAATTGCAACCGTGACGCCTTAAGTGTGAAACGTTATGACCGTCGTCCTTTGACCAAACGACGTTAAGTTTGACGTTAAAACCCATCATGTGACTTGCACAATGGGGTAAATTCGCTATTTCACCCCATTCACACCATTTTGAAAATGTATCAAATTGAAGGGTAAATTACATAAATTCGTCCATGTGGTATATCACCCACATCACCACACACAAACACATATCATCACCTCCATTTTCATCTTTCTTTCTCTCTCTCCTTTTTAACCCTAGCCGTGACACTCACGCTTCACCACCACCACCGCCACACCGCGCTCCCCAACTACACCACCCACCTCAAAACACTCCACTCACTCTACACGATCCCAAGGCCACACGCTCAACCCTCCCCCTTCCCTTCAGACGTCACTCATGCGCCACCTAACACCACCACAATGCCACCACCAGTCATTTTATTGTGTCAAAACGAAGGTAGGTTCGAAAACTCATGACTTTGACTCGTTTTGTTAGGAACTCGTGGTGAGTCACGAGTTGACTCACTATCTTGTTGGGTTTGATGTGTAAAAACATGGGAAATGGATTCTTGTTAAATAAAAACGTGTTAAATCTTGTTGGTATCCGTGTTTGATTATGAATTATCGTCGTGATGTGTCACGTGTAGTTTCACGGCACCAATGGTCTCTGCACTCATTTGCTTGTTTGATTCTTGAGTTTTGATGTTATTTATCTTCTTGTTATTCTTGTTGTTTCTGGTTTGGATGAAAACCCATTTGGTGAAGTTAACTTGGTATTTGGAAGTTGAAAATGGGTTTGGTTTTGATGTTGTCGAATGGGGACAAGCCCCAAGGCGTTTGGTTTCTTGGTTGTCAAGGAGATTGTGGGTAAAGACCCTCGAGGTCTCGACAATTTTTGTTGGAGGTTGATATATTGTAGTTGTTGTTGTTGGGTTGGACATGGTAATGGGAGTCGAGACCGAAAGGTTGCGACTAAAATTGGTTGGTATTTTTGGACTTGAAATGGGATTTATTTTTGGACTAGCTATGTTAAAGCAATATTTGGCATGAAAAGAGGAAAAAATAAATTATTAAATGTTGAGCTTTAATTATCAACTATTCTGGGTATGTGGTGGATGAAAGTACTACCGGTAAATTAGTGTAAGGCTAACTTACAAAAATGAAAGTCACCGTTCAAAAAAAGTTAAAAATTATTGATTTTGGTTAATAAATTATGGATTTCCACTTTAATTATCGTTTGGATTTGTTGTTGATTTTGTTAAAAGAAAAGAAAAAGAGTTTAATTTTGTAAGTGTGTGTGCCTTTTTTAAATTCTGGTAAATGTGGATGAATATGAATGAAGATCTTCAAAGTGTTTTTATTTTTTATTTAAAGGAGAATAAATGATGATGTGTGTTTTATGTTTGTGTGTGTGTGGTAAGTGGTGATATACCACTTTGGACGATTTATGTAATCAATTCAATATTACTGGGTAGTTTGTGTCAATTTTGCAAAGAAGATGGGCGCGGTGTAACTTAACGCAGGGTATATTCCGTATATATTTACATGTGCAAGTCATATATATAGTATATAGAGTTTAATATATCACTTAATATAGGCTTTTACTCAAGGGACTAGTGGCGCATAACGCTTCACACTTAAGACGAATGTGCAATTTTTTGGCCAAAGGACGAAACCGCGGTAATAAACAAATCTAAAACAGGATTAACGTGTAATTTACTCATAAATTTATATCGGCTAATTAATACTGTATCATTTTTTATTAATAAATTTAAATGGTTCCATAAGTATTACTAATTTACAGTCATTAAGAATCTCGTAAATTTTGTGATCAGATAACATTGTCGGGATTTCTTAATTTCATTGATGGCTTATGGTCAAGTTGCGGCGATGAAAGGATCATCATATTCACAACAAACAGGAAGGACAAACTTGATCCTGCACTTCTTCGACCAGGTCGTATGGATGTTCACATACACATGTCATACTGCACCCCGAGCGGCTTCAAATTGTTAGCCTCCAACTATCTCAATATCACCCAACACAATCTTTTTGAGCAAATTGAGGATTTGATCTCCGAGGTGGCCATTACCCCGGCTGAAGTAGCAGAGCAACTTCTCAAGGAGGATGACCCTAACATTGCTCTTAGCGGTCTCATTGAGTTTTTCGATGTGAAGAGGAAGGAAAATGAAGAGGCAAAAGCAAAGGCAGAGGAACAAATTTTGGTTGCAAGAGAAAATGAAAAGAAGCAACAAGAGGATGCCAATGGATCAACCAATTAAGAATCTCGGTTAGTTATCGTTCGAACAGATTGTATATAAATAATGACAATGTACTCTGGTTATACTTATATTTCGTGCAATGGTAATAGACATAATAAATGATGAAACAAATCTAACGAGTCAGTTAACCAACATCAACAATTACCATATCATGAAACAAAACTGAATTTTGCCGAAACACATTCTCTTGAAAATCAAAATCCAGAATATATACATATAAGCTAGGTGCTACACATACGCCTCATGCCATGTTCGCATGCTAATTTTTCTACCAAAAGCGATCATCGATCATTTACAGTTGTCTCTTTGCAAGATCTACAAAAAAAACCATATGTATAACTAATAAAATGAACACCCCATGTACAGCCTTCTCGACGTCCTATCTTATTTTACCATTTGATCAAAACTTCAAACCTCATATTCACATAGACCTCAAATTAGCCAAAAGTTTATTGTAGCGCCCTTATTAGTTTTCAATCAAAAGCAGGATACCTCAAGAGCTTGATGAAGCTGATGCTGCAATGTGCCTTTCTGCAAATAGAATTAATAAATAGCTCTGTGAGCGAAATAATTATCAAACCTTGATTTTCATGAAATATCAAGCTTTTATATACATGTTTCTCACCTCCTGATGCGACCAACTTTTCCACACGAGAGACAATATGTTTACCAAATGTGTATCGTTTCAAAGCAGCCAAGTGGACCTTTATACGTGAGAGGATGAATTCACGGGTCTGGTCATCACAAGTTTCTAGAACCTTCTGTACCACGTAATTCCCAAAAGGGTCTTTCATCATTGCCTGTATATTGACCAAAAGAGCATTCATTAGCGGATATAAAGAAGGGACAAAAGGGGGAATGTAGTGGAAAAGGATATTAAGTTTGTTACTTGTAAAGGCTCATTTTCATCAGTGGAACCAAGCATCTCCTTTACAAGGAGTTCACGCTCCTCTGGGCTTCCATAAGCCAAGCATTTCTCGACAACATTGGAAGCAAACTTCTGAAGACTCATCTTTACTATTTGTCCTGTAAGCTTGCTGATAATAATAGATCTCTCGTGCGGTTTTCCACGTTGCAGTACATGCTAATGAAAACAAAATCAGCTTTTTAAGGGGTTGTTTGGACATTTGGCAGTCAAATACTCGCATTTAAATATGTTTGTACCTGAATAACATAGTTCCCATATTGGTCTTGTGCTAGAGTACAAACTGAGTTCAAGATTTCTTCCATTACAAGTTGTGTATTTGTGTCATCACAGTGCTCCAAAATCCTCTGTCGTTTCGGAAAGACTATTAATATTTTGAAAAAGATTTTCAATACAAGAAGAAGAGAAAATAAATACTAAAGTTTATACCTGTATGACCCGACATCCATAAGGATGTGATGAAAGAGGAACAACTTGCCCAATAAAAGATGAAACTATGAACTGGATCTGTTCTTGAGGCACACATTCAATACATTTCTGGATCACGTGATTACCATTTTGATCACGAACACATTTCATGACTGAACCATCAAGCTCAGCTACCATTTGGTTCTGCTGCTCAACATCAACTACCTCCAATGCCTGCGTAGATAGATATTGTTCAAATATGAATTATTCGAATGAAAAGAATGCTATCAAGATAGGATCTTTTTTAAAATCTACTAACAGTTGAAAAGACGAAAATCCAAAATTATGAAACCAAAATGGATCTTTCCTAAAAAAGACTGACGGGTTTCGGTCTTTTGATAAGCTATATCTTCTCAATGTAATGAGCTAAAATACAAACCTTTTGAATGACTCTGCAACCATACATTTGAAGACTAAGAGGCAAAACATGACCCAGAAGTTGTCCAGCTAACTCCTTTCTTTGACTTTCGGTTCCATGCTCAAAAAACTACAAAATATGTAAAACATATTAAGTTCACAATACTGCAAAATAAACAGACGATCAATCATTAGAATACCTTCTGTATAACATAGTTCCCAAAGACATCAGTCATCAAGTTACGAGCATGAGGAATAATCTCCGGGAATATTAAATTCTTTTCTGCAACGGTTGCTGTTTCAAGTTTCTGCTGAATAAATCTGCTTCCATACTGATCCGTGCTACAATATAAAATGGACAAAAACAAGACAATGAAGAATCTAAATGTAAAGGAAAAAGAAGAAAATCATTAAGAAAATTCAGAATACCTAAATTCAATGAGATGACCAACAACATCAAAGAGCTCAAAAGACTTATTTTTGTTGTTCTTAAGCTCATCTAACAACGACGAAACATATCTTTGATCTGAAATAATATCACACACTGTATTTCTAAAAGATGGAGCAAATTGCATAGCCCGTTCTTGCTGTGACAAAAGTCTAGAACTTTCAACTAATTTTCTATGATACGGCATACCACGATCATACATAGGATTCCCATATATATGATTTAAACTGCCTGATCTACCAAAAAGTGGTGAACCGTAATGTTGGTTCTGTTGAGCAAGCAGTGCCTCAAGATACAGTTTGTGAAGAGCTTGCATATCTTCATGCCCATGTGAAACATACCGAGAATCCATTAGCGGTGAATGCATGCAAGACATTGGCGGGTAGTTACATCGTCTCATTAATTGCTCATTTCCACCGGTGTTTAAAGCTGAAGCTGGATATACAAATTGAAATATATTAAGAAAGTGCAACTATGCAATCGTGTGAAATACACTATGCAAGAAAGACACTCTGAAAGCATAACCTTTTTATGGTAAAATTTATCAATATATTGTTCTGTATATGCATTTATGAAGTCACAAAATCTATCACAAGCATTATGTGTGGTGCAACTTTTATGGTAAAAAGTAATAATAACAAAGCACTAACGCAGGTTACCTGAAAGAAGGTGATTATTTACAGGAGTGTATCGATTAGGCATCCGACCCGACAAATCCATACCATGGAAACTATTGACTTCATTATGTACATTGGAATCTTCAAACTTTGAAAAGTCAAACATGTGTCGATTAGGCACCCGGCCAGAAAAATCTATACCATGGATATTATCGACTTGATTACGTAAATTGGATCTGTCAAAGTTTGAAAAGTCAAACATATGTCCTTCAGAACTGAGATCAGCAGAGGAAACCGCTCTCCTGTGGAAATTGGCTGCTCCAAAATTATCTTTTCTCGAGTTATGCTGAAAACTTAGCCTTTGATCATTCATAGCATCAAGATAAGTACATTGTGAAGAACTATCTCCATCAGGAAGTCGGCCTTTTGAGATGCTCAAACTAGAAAAAGAAGTTGCTACATCAGAAGCAGGGCGAACCACGCTGCGTTCAGGAGGAAGACCAGTACCTGGGACTCTCATGGCCAGTTGAGGCTTGGGTGTTCTACTTGCTGATGTAGATGGGCCCACAACCGGTGTAAAAGAACTAGAAAATATTGCATTTTGGCTTGCGGGGCGAGATATTCTATTGGATAACGAAGCACGTGATTCAAGTCCTTCCTACACAAAACGAATCACAACAAATTTAATAAACTAACATGCTACAAAAAGAAAGACTTTTACTCATAAAGATTCGTATAATTTATTAACCTGGAGAATATCTGCAAAGCTTTTTCTTCTACCACCCATTGAAGGACTCGGCAAACCAATCAAACCATCACTTTTAGTGACCCATTCAGATTCCGTCCCCATATGTATACCTAAATCAGGTTGCATCGAGAACAATGAAGAACTATTACCACTATCAGTCCCCGACTCCTTCTTCCACCAATCTTGTGTTCCTTCAGAAGACGAAGACCCCCCTCCTACTTGAAACCTTTGAGCAACCCGCCAATCCTCTTTCGACAACAATGGAGGTGGCAGTCTTGGATTAAAGTTCCCATGAGCATAGTAATATGACAAATACATAGGATGAGACCTTAGCTCTTCTTCGGTCAACACTCCACTAGTACTAATACTATTTCCGTTATCAACACGATCAAGATCGTTATCCCTATACAAACTTCCAACAGCACTTAATGACCCTTCAACAGTAGGTGGAGCACTGCCACTCCTATGCACATTCATACCCATCCCTCTTTCTTGATCCAAAATTACCGCCCTTCTTTCCCTATGTCTAAGTATCAATTCAAGCTCGTTTTCTAAACTATTATCCGAATTTCCTGATAACCCTAATTTCATCATACCCTCTTCCATAACACACTTCACTCCTATATCTAAAAACCCTAATTCTCAAATATCAAGAAAATCAAGAATCTATAATCAAGATTTCAAATTTAACACGATCCGCCCTAAACAAAAACACATGAACTAAAGTTATACACAAATAGAAAAGCTAAATCTTTATTCACCAATGAATCCATGATCAACCAAGAAAAGAAATAAAAGCCAAATATATTATACAAAACATAAATTTACAAGAATATTCATGCATGATTGTGTATAGTACAAAATATATAATTACTGTAAGGTTATATCAAACTTACGGTTGTTTTTGTGTTATTCTTTGAGTGGAACGATGTCAAGAATATGATGGTTTGAAAAATTAAATGAAAAAGAGCGAATGATGTGCAGATTTTTCGATACTTTGTTAGAGATTATTGGGAAATTAATTTTTATGAAGAATATATATATGATTTGAATTGAATGAAATTTTATTAGAAAAAAGATTGTATGTTTTACGTGCATGGGGGGAGCTCAGAAGGGATATTTAAACTTGAAGGATACGTTTTAAGGCTAAATTTTATTTTAGGATTTGATTTTTGGAATCTATTCTTTGGAATTTCTTTTGTTATAATTAGGTAACAATATTTATGGTAAATTCGTGTTAGATGTGACATGGATTGAGACTCAATTGTTTAGATCGATCGGTTACAAAGCAAATAAAGATAAATAAGATTAAGAGACCATAAGTAATTACAATGTAGGGTCCAACCTTTGATCAATGTCATAATATAAATTAAAATGAGAAATTTGAATTTAAAAAAAATCTTAAAATTGAAACATAATAGGCTTGTTTAGGGCTGATCACAGTTTAAAAATTGGACTGGATTGACCGGGATTGACCGGGATTGAACCAGACTGGATTGATAAGTGATTTGGTCCAAAAGTTTGGACCGAAAACGGAACCGAAATATTCGATCTATCTCTGAGTCTGTCCAGCTCGTCGATCGTTCCGATCTATCAAAGCGTAATAGTCGGTTCGGTATAAGGACCGGACTAGACTGAAGGCCGAAAATGAGGAAAAGGGAGGACCAAGGACCGAACCGGAATATGTTCGGTCCGGTTTCTCGATTCAGTCCGGTCCGTGGTCCCTAATACTTGGCCCTAGGCTTATTTCAATCATTTACATTAATTAAGTGTGTGTTTGGTTATTGAGAAATGATTTTATTCTTTCCTTTTTTCTTTGTGTGATAAGGTGATGAATATATATTATCACTCGTCAAAAAAATACTCCGTATATACATGAATACAAGCAAAATGGAAATGGGCCATTAACATGCCAATCACCCGAGAGTCCAGCAAAACATGATAAAAAACAGACAACCAAACACTAGCCTACAAATCTCTGTAAACTAGAACTAGCAACATATGGCCAAAGCACAAGACTACATTTTCATTCTTATGTTGGGTGTAATGGTCACCTTACCCACCACTTCCACCTCAGCGGTACGCCAGCTTTTCAACACATCACCTAACCCACCGCCTAACAGGCGTAGTGGTGACCACTAAACCAAACACATAAAAATACCCAACTTAATACAAACATACATCACAATGTACTCCACACAATAAAAATGGCGTGTTTCGTTAGGTGGTCTTCACCGAACCAGCGAAAATAAATACATGCCGCACGTGGTGGTGTTTGCCGTAAGGGGCATGGAGCGTGGTGGTGCACCACCGCTAGTGGTGAGATACACCATAACACCCGTTCTTAGTACTGATGTTTGGTTGGTAAGTTTAACTCTTGAAAACGTTTACTAAACTCACAAACTTATGGGTAGTCTAAACCCACCAAGGGCGGGTGGTGGGTTTACAAACCACTTCTCATTCCAATGCTTTAGTGATTCCTCGTTACAAACCAAACAACCCCTAAGTTTTACAAAGTTAAAACAAAATGAAATGTGGAAATAATGGCTATGTTTGGCGCAGAGCTTTTTGAAGCTTTTTGGGGCGATGAGCGTTGAGGAGTGAGCTTTTTTATTTTTAGTGTTCGTTTGGTAAAGGAGCGGTGAGCTTTGCTATTTTTTAGGAAAGCTCATTTTTCCAATGCTTCTTTAGTTTGTGAGCGTGGCAGTGTTTGAGTCGCTACATACCACAGCTCATCGCCATACCTATTCAAGCAGCCATAAAATTCGTCACGCCACAGCTACTTTTGCCAAACATAGCCAATGTGTCGGTGAAGTCAAGGCCTTGCGAATCCATTTTGATTCCAAACATTACAATGTATATGAATGTTAACCATGTAATTTGGCAATTAGCAATAGTTTGGTTTTGACAATCACTCTCAACAAATAGTGTGAATCAAACTATTTTCAGAAAGATGTAGAAATGACCATATTCATTCAAATAATACACACAAAGATAGGAACAACACCTCTTCATGCTAATTCCACAAGAGAGGAGAGACAAAATTCCATACCAAACAATTCCAACATACAATACAAGCAAAATAATAACAGTAAAATATCCCATAAAAAACCAAAAGGAGGGTCTAATCTATTTTTATACTCATCAAACTCAATAAGCAGGCTTAAAAAATAAGTACTGAAACATAATCAGAGCAAGAGCTGAATGATTTCAGATAGCGATGTATAGGTTCCAATAACTGCAGAGATAACACCAACCACAATGATAAACGCACAGAGTGATCCCTACCAAGCAAACAGAAACACGAGAGTTAAGAAATGGACAAATAGAGTATATGAAAGATGACACGCGGCTTCAAATGAAGGTTATATGTCTATACCTGAAAGCGAGTTATCTTTCCCTTTGTGATGCTTAAAAAGCAAACACATGGAAGTATCAACGTCTGCAACAATCAGGATCACGTTAATTTACATTTTTTTTATTGGTATCCTAATAGATATTGTAGAAAAGGGTAAGTGAAAAGACGTGAACTTACCACAAGCATTGTCAGTAAAGATCCGATGAGCGACATCACAAGACCTGTATAAAGAATTAATGAAGATCTTTAGCATATATGCTAGAAACTAACGGCAATTGTACGTAGCTAGGGATACATAATGTTAGGACTCACCAAAGAAGGGGATTGAAAGGGCTACACCCAAGGTAGAGAACACTAACAACGTTCTAATAAGGATGGGATATATATAAGACTTCATACGATCTGATGGTATCAACTCCTCAAGACTCAAAGCTACCGGAGACATGGTCAAAGCAAACGTGATTCTAGTTAAGGAAATACAATTAATTAACTGATGGGATTATTTATAAAATTTAGTAAAGCTAATAGAACATGTAACAGTATTTCAAGCAAAAAGGATATTTAGTAAATGGATTGACTACCTGCAAAATAACAAATGAAGAATATGAATACACAAAGGTTTCGGAAACTAAGTGCATTATATTTGCCATAATATTTAGTTAACTTACTGTAGTCCACACAGCAATGTTGGATGCAACCAAATTTGTTGGTAAATTAAGAGTGAACTGTGATTCTGTTGATTCCCCGAACATCATGTATCCCATTATAGCAACTACAGCATAAAGAACACCACATATTCCAAAGCTGCATAGAAAATCGACTTGTCAAAACACAATTTGGTAACGAAAATACAATATATAGAAACTACTGGTAAATCATAGTGCTTTACCTAGTTAAGAGGACCATAGGAAACTGACTCCTTTTCGCCATAGATGTATATATATTAGGAAAAACGGCATGTCCTGAATAACAGTATCCATAAAGCCCTATAGCCACAGGGAAACTGGAGAGATTCAAGGTCCTTGTGGTCTCGATTTGAAAACCAACATTGTCCACCCATCCAATCCAAAACAAGCAAACGGTCACTAGAACAGATGCAATCACTCCCCCAGCTGGATAAAAACACGATAAAGTTTAAAGATTGGAAAAAAAAAAAAAAAAAAAGTCTAGAAGGTACAAACTTATAGAATATTTCATATTTCTCGCACTTACCAGATATGTAACTGAGAACACTCATGTTGCGCAGCCAAACTGTAGGAAGCACAGCAATAGTGATCGCAATTGCAAATAAATAATGTGCATTGAGTATATATCCTCCTAGATTTATGTGTGCATTTGGAAATAGAGACGATAAATTATCACTCTCTAAGATAACATATTCCACGCAACATGCCTGCAGTGAATGGATAATAGATCATATTTATAACGGTACCAAAAAAAAAGCACTATGACAATACTTTGTTCGGGATGGTAAGTCCAGTACATCATTTATAACAATACAGAACTTAAGTGGACTGATTAGCATTAATAAAAGTGGTAATCAAGCAACCAATTGAGCAATAGATACTTACATATAACTCCACGTACAAAATTATCTGCAGGAAAACATAAACCAAGAGAAAAAGGTAAATATGTCAGCAACAACCCTTATTTGTATGTAAATGAATATGTACGTTCTCCTTAAGTATGTGAGTAAGTAAACTTACAGAAATGATTAGACGTCCTGTGGTGCCAAAAGCAGCCTGTCCAATATCTGGATAAGTCTCAAGGCCAGGCTGACTATCCAAGCAGTATCGAAGGAGGATTCCAGTGTAGAACGAAAGGACACCAAAGAGTAACAATAACGACAGTCCAACCCATCCTCCTTCTTTAACTGCATAAGGAATCGAAAGAAGCCCGACTCCACAGAGAACATTTATGCCTACACAAAATTATCATGGAAAAAGATTTTATATCTTGTGTATAATGCCAGGTACATGAATATTGATATGCCTACGCTAAATTCTCATGGAAATGACTATATGTTTTGTGTGCAATGCCTCGTACATAAATATTTATATGCCTGCACCAAATTATCATGGAGCGACCCCTGCCCTATTGTCATCCCAAATGGCACAGCCAACATATATATAAATCTACTTATCGAAGGACCACATCTTAATTACAAGACATTTGGTAGGAGGGAGTAGGCCAAACAGCAAAACAGGGACCAACCTGCTTGGGACCAAAAATTGAAGGGGTCCATCAAACCAGCCTTTTAATTTCAACACATACCGAGATAAAGAACATCTTAATCAGATGGTGAAGGATATAAAATTTATCGATCAGAAATTGTGGCCCTTAAGGACCCATATCAAGATTGGCCAGCAAATCTAAGAGCCAGAACTAGGACCAGAAGTATACATACTGTTAAACATGCCAATAGGCTAAGCTGCAGACTTAAAGTATGCAAAATTAGAAAGAAAAAAAAAAAAAAAAAACATATAACAGCACATAAAAGTATGCATGTATATATCAAACACGGGTATCTTACGTTAATTGGTTTTATAGTAAAACTCAAATTAGAAAACAGAATTGCATACCGTTAAGCACAGATTGGCCAAAGGAGCTTTGCCTTGAAAGAGGGAGTTCATGTGATGCCTTTGAAGACTTCTGATAATGCGGTAACTTCTTAGCAGACGAACTCCTTGGAGGAAGAAGAGAATGAGAGCTACGTCTTTCTTGTGGTTGCTGCTGGTCGTCTGGCAACAAAGGTTTGCTCAAAGTTGGGAGTATCTCAGGAGTTTGTCTTCTTGTCAGTGTCGATGAAAGAAATGAACTTCCTAATCGGTTCAAATTAGGTGTCCCCAAAAAGTTCAAACTCGGCGATGGTACACTACTGTACAGATCAATCGATTGCCTAAAACACACCAAACAAGGAAAATCATTTAGTACTTTCTTTCGTCACACGGATACAAGTAAGATCGTTTCACCACATAACATACAAATCTTTACTTAAATACATCAACACCCGTCGTATTTAGCTCTAGATCTTACAATGAAAAAACATCACAAGTTGGTCTAGGTAAACTTAATCATAACTTTTTAACAACAATTTTTTAAAACAAGATTCTAAATTCATAGAAATATTCTGATCTAGTACTTTTAGAATATATATACCTGTAACTTTGAGGCCAAGAAGGGTTTAAGGAGCTAGGTTTGCCTTGATGAGGATTATCGTCGGAAGAATTCGAATATTCAGAATCATTCCCATCGTCTCCGCCTCGAATTGAATCCTTGTCTTCATCCTCATCACTCTCAATAAAAAAAGCCTGATCCGATTCCGAATTCTTCATTGTTCTTCAGATCTCCAAAACCTTAAACATAAAAAAGTCAATACAAAATCCTCTAAATTACTACAACATGACAAACATGCATAGTAATATATAAGAAGCTATATATATCACTGAAATAAAAACAGTAAAAAATGTAAACTAACCTATTACAATATGATAAATAACAAGTTTCAAACCAAAATGAGAACAAACACAAACCACAACACTAGAATTTATGTTAGAATATCAAAACTAATATCATGATTACAGTAAATAATATGAAATAGTAGTAAATATTTTACCTTATATGCAAAAGTGAATTAAGGCTGAGCTGGTAAAAACAAATTTGCACCTGTTTCTATAATAAATGCACAAAAACAACTAAGTAAGTAAAACTATGAATGTAAAGAAATAATAAAAACAGAGTAAATGTTGTTGTTTACCAGTAAAAAACAGAGGTTCAAGTCAGAGAGTGATCTGTTTTTTGTTCGATCAGTTAAGATATTTCTGCAATATATAAACAAGGAGGTTGGAGAACAAGACAAATGTGCTGTTTCTTGTGATTGGTGGTGATGAGTTTATATATATATTTTTATATTTTTTTCACTGTGTCCACGTTTTTCTATATATTTCTTTTCCATAATTATTAAGATTTTGTTCGCTTTTATATATTTCTTTTCCATAATTATTAAGATTTTGTTCTGAAATGAGAGGTTGCTCCAAATATGCAATAATGGCAAAGGTTATTATTAGCATAGATATCATTTTACTAAACTGGATCATTAGAGGCTTGAAATTAATTACTAGTATTTGATTTACTTGTGTGGATGCCACGTATTTGATTTTCGAGAATGTTATGGAAATTTATTTATTATAGTTCACATGATTACGATTACTCCTTGTATGGCTTAAAGCACGAGCTGGCCTGGCATGGCATGTTAAACAACTTTTTAATACTCGCATCACTTACACCACCACCGAAACCATCTTCACTCATAACTTAACTCGACTTAACACACCTTCTCATTGTAACTCTCATTGTATCATGCAAAAAGCATTTTGTCTAAAATGAACTTCAAATTTAAGTTGCCAGTAAGCTGTTATGCTATAAAACTTATGTCAACCCACTTTTGATAACCTTCTATATATCAAAAGAAATGTAATTCCTAGGCATCTCAAAAAACTAAATATTTGACGAAAACCTAATAAACCGGTAGAAATTTTGATTTTTTTTTACGTGACAAAATTGAGCCAAAGATAACAGATCACTTAATTAGTCAAAATTAGCTTAAATAAAAATAATAAAATAAAAGTCATAATAACACATGTGTACAAACTATTATAATAATAATAATAATAATAATAATAATAATAATAATAATAATAAGAGTTTGCGTGCTCAACACCTTTTGGATTGTTTAAATGGTGTTGCTGTTGCTATTTCCGATGAGTTGGTCGCTTCTATCACCCAAGTGGTGAACCTTTTTCTTGGTAAATGTCCAGGTTGGGTGAGTACATTACTAGCTGCCCTCTCACACCCTTGGTCAAGCTCGAGGAGGTATCCGCCCAATTGCCGCTGGCAATCTTGTTTGGAGGCGGTTAGTTTCAAGGTATGTGCGCCCATGATTGGCCATTCTTCGGTGGTTATTTAGATGATTTACAATTTGGTGTTGGGGTTTCGTGGAGGGAGGCTATTCTTCATGCAAAGGAACCGCTTGATTGAGGATCGTGGGGGTGATGTTGGTCTTTCCATGTTGTTGGTTGATTTTAAGAACGCTTTCAACATGGTTGATCGGGCTATTATGTTGCGGGAGGTTCGGCTTCATTTCCCGGCTATGTCGCGTTGGGTGGAATTTTGTTACTCCAAACTGATTATATTATGGTGAGCATACTTTTTGGTCTCATCAAGGTGTGCAACAAGGTGATCCACTTGGGCCTCTTCTTTTTGCTTTAGTGTTACATCCTCTGGCATGTAAAATTAGAGACTCTTTTAACCTTTCCTTTCATGCTTGGTATCTGGATGACGGCACTATTATTGGTGATACTTTGGTGGTTGGAAAGGTTTTAGAGTTGATTATGATGGATGGACCTAGTCGAGGCCTACACCTCAATGTTGATAAACTGAGGTTTTGGCCACATGGAGGACCCAAGAAAGCAGATCGGTAGGTGTTTTTCCCCAATATTTCACGTCCCCTGCATGGTGTTAAATTATTAGGTGGGCCGGTTTGTGTGGATTTTGAGTTCGGTAGTACGCTTGTCCTGAAAAGGGTTGCTAAAACTATTGACCTTATGGATGCGGTTGCTACACTTAATGACCCCCAATGTGAGCTTTTGTTGCTCCGTGCATGCTTGGTATTTCGAGTTATATTTTTCTATGCGCATATGTTCACCTCGGGTCTTTGAGTGTGCCCGTGTTTCTTTTGATGGCTCTTCGCTCTTCCTTGAGCGTATTGTCACGGCTTCGGCCTGGTTTTGGTGACCGCAATGGAGACTTGCCACCCCGCCTTTGCTTTGGGGGCTTGGTTTATATTCTCGCAGTGATGTTTTGAACTATGCTTTTCTTGCTTCGAGACTTCAATATGCTAGTCTGCAGACTAAGCTTCTCCATAGTGCTGGTATTGTGACTACCGGTCCCTCTTTTGATGATGCTCTATGTACTTTTAATGCGAATATGGATATTGACCTCTTGAGTAACCCTAGCGAGGTCGCCGCCCCAAACTTATGAAGAAATTGGCGATATATATACTTGATCGGGTTACCCAAACTATTGAATCTACATTCCATCTATCTCCTCGACAGGTGGCGATATGGAGCTCACTAAAGGAGGATCATACTTCAGATTGGCTTAGGGTGGCTCCTATATATGGATTGGGACAAACTATGAACGCCGGGACTTATCGTGTGTTGTGTTATCGACCGGTGTTCCCTTTTCATCGCTCGTACCGCGCTTTCGGCATGTTCTAAGGTTTCTACCGGAGATATTTATGGAGATCATGCGCCATGCGGGTATTGTCGGCATTAAACATCGGCGTAACATTGCGTGATGTTCTTGTTGATATATGCCTCGTCGGGATTTCGTCGTAAGGAGGTGGATATTGGGCTTCATGGAGATACGGACAGACCCTTGCGACCGGCTGATATATTGCTTTATTCTTGGGATGGCGGGCGTGATGTTTGTGTGGATCTTACAGGGTCATCGCCCCTGACGCAAACTGGGATGGTGGATTTTGTGCCTGGTCGTATGCGGTGATTGAGGTCGCAAGAACGCAAACGCGTCAAATTGGCTAAGTGTGAAGATATTGGATATGGTTTTCTCCCCTTTTCATTCTTCTTTGGAGAGCTTGAGAAGGATTTGCCTTACTAAAGCGGATCCGAAAGTTTTCGATGACTCAGGATATCGGCGCACGTGCTGCGGTTCATATTTTCAATAGGATTGGCTTTACTATTGCTAGAGGTGTGGGGGCCCAGCTAGTTTCTCGGCTCCCCACCAATTTCTTGTAATCCTATGAGTTTTTAATAAAGTGATGTTTTATAAAAAAATAAAAAATAATAAAATAAAATAAAATAAAATAAAATAATAATAATAATAATAATAATAATAATAATAATAATAATAATAATAATAATAATAATAATAATAATAAGTAGGCTGAGCATATTTTTAGTAAGATTAGCTTTGCTATAGCTAGAGGAGTGGGGGCCCAATTAGTTTCTACCCCACTAATTCTCAAATCCTATAATTTTCTATGAAGTGATGTTTTATAAAAAAATATAATAATAATAATAATAATAATAATAATAATAATAATAATAATAATAATAATAATAATAATAATAATAATAATAATAATAATAATAAGTGGGTTGATCATATTTTTAGTAGAATTAGCTTTGATGTAGCTATGGGAGTGGGGGCACAGTTAGTATCTCGGCTCCCCACTAATTTCTTATAATTTCTATGATTTTCTAATGAAATGATGTTTTATAAATAATAATAATAATAATAATAATAATAATAATAATAATAATAACTTTAAAAAGGATATGTTAATTTAGACTAATAGTAATAAGACACCAAAATCACATACTTCAGACCGCCACATCAGCTTTCTCTCTCCTCAGACACCACCCTGACAACACCTAAACCAAACCCACGTAGTAAGGAGACCAAACACATTTTTTTTCAAACATATTAAAAACATACAAAACGTAAAATAAAAATACGAAAAACAAAAAACGATACGAAAAAAATCAAATTCAAATTCAAAATTCAAATTCTATTTCAGAATTCAAATTCAAATTAAAGGTTAAATTACGAGCGGGAGGATTCAAAATTCAAATTCAAATTCAGTTTTAAATTCAAAAATTTCCCTATATATACCGAGACTCTACTCCAAACAATTTCAACTCACACACATTCCTCCCAACACTTGCAACTCACAATATCTTTAAAAAAAACTTCTCCCAACAATTTCCCAACGAAAAGGACTTCTCTCAATAATTTCCCGAAGAAAACGACTTCTCTCAACAATTTCCCGAAAACACGGTTAACACTCCACCAACAGATATCATGCCGGTTTTCCCAACGGAAGAGGAACCGGTTCCGGAACAGGAACAGGAACAAAATCCGTTTCAGCTTACGGAGAAACAACAACGACTATTACTCCAAGATGAAGAAGCACTAAGGGAGAGGAGGAAGAACAAGCTCGGGTGGAAGCTGCTCGTAGGGAGAAAGCAGCAAGGTAGAAATAAGAACGTTGGGACGACTTGTTCAACGTTTTGGAACGAGAGTGGGAGGAGAACAGGCTTGCGGGGTGGTCTTCTTATGACGATGGTTATGACTCCAACAACTCTCAAGCTTGGGATCACTTTGATTAACATTACAATACCAAAATTTAATCGTATTGTATTTTAGTTCTATGTTTTCTTGTATTGTATTGTACTTCGTATCGTATGTTTAATAAAATGTGTTTTTTTTTTCTAGTTACTAAATGTAATTTTTTTCTTTCTTTCTATTTTAGCTCACTTTTGTTTACTTTTGTCTCCATTTTCTTTCAAATCTTTCGATCCACAAACGGACCAAACCAAATGGGTGTCTAGAGGGGACGCGTCTGGTCTGCTTCGATGTAATAAGAGTGAACACGTTAGGAAGGGTTGAACACTCAAGTTGTCTGGGGGGCTGGACTACTACTACGTTCAGTCTTATAAAACTTTATAAATAGAATGTACTAATTGATCAATAGAGTTTACAATTATGAAAAATGTGATCTTTAATTCAATTTATTGGAAGTAAGCTTAAATTAGTTAGGTTTCTGTAATTTTTAATAAGTTTAATAAATAAACCGTATAATTTATATTTTTTTTAACAATATATTATTGTTATTGTGATTATTATTATTATGATTCATTAACCGTAATACCTAAAAAAAACTTTGTATGCACATACTTATAATTATCAAATGAAAACACGAGTTACTTTGATATACAAATAAATACACGACACTATGAACATTTCAAAAACACACGGTAAAATATTAAATGATAATTTACTTATGACATTCTCACGTATACTAATTCGTAGTTAATAAGAATGACACTTACACGTAGTTATTGAAAGGTTTTATGGATATTTAAATAATAGTATGTCCGAATTCGAACTCGAGACTTCGGGATTGCACACATTACGTATGAGAATTGATGTATATAATTAATATAAATAAAATGTTATTATTATTAATTATTAGTCACGAAATAAAACATAACGGTAGTTAAATAATTAACGAGGTTTGGTTAACGGTCGTTAAATATTAACTAGAAGGACTAAGAATGAAATTACAAGTCGGGAAAGTTCTAGAATCCCCTTGGGATTGAATAGGCCGATCGGTTTGGGTTTCCAAACCCAATACCACACAAACTTGGTCACCAAGTTAAGTTAACTATAAATACAATTCATTGTATTCATTATTCTCTTAATCTTGGATCACCAATAACCTAATTTCTCTTCTCCTCTCCTCTTTTCCCTCTTTGGTCGAAACACCCAACCTCAAGGGTTTTTCGATTTTGTTCAACTCAAAGATACAAGTGTTAGTTTATTTGTGATTCAAGGAACTAGCTTTTCCACATCAAATCGCTATTAGTACGCTGTGTGTACAGAGCGACGAAGGACAAGCACGATTGAGCTTGTGAATCTTGGTGGTCGACTTTTATTTGGGTCGAATATATAAACCCTAATTATTAGGGTTTTGGGTTTTGTTCTTGCTAAATCAACGTTTGATTCTTGAATTGCTAAAAGGCAGCGATTTTCTTGTTTGGTTAATTATTTACATATATTATTCCTATTGTCTTCCGCTGCATGCTTTGATGATGTTATTAGTTTTATATATAATTTTTATGAGTATAAAATCCAACAATGGCATCACGAGCCGTTAATATGATGTAATTAATTACCGAAACACATAAAAATTGAATCTTTATGATTATTTGCATGTTTTTATGGTTTCTAGGCTTTTGAATTCGAAACCCTAATTTTATTTAATAAGGGTCGATTACCCTAATTTTATTTTATTAGGTTTTAATTTTGTAAAACTTGTAGAAACCCTAGGATTGCATGCTAATTTTATGTGGTTAATTAATGAATAATTGTTATGTGCCATGTAATATGCGTATCTTGGGTGATAATTGTTATGCGGAATCCATGGTGGAACATGCATGTTTTGCCATGGAGTATTGTTTATTGGTTATTGATTAATTGTTAAGTGATACACACATGTTTTATTTATTTAATAATTATCAAATTGGGGAAGACCTCAATTATAACTAATAAAAATTCGTTATGTGCTAATTGGTAAATTATTAACTTTGGCTTACGCAATCGACTTGTCGATGTATGTGGCTCATCTACCTTGTAGTTGAAAGCCCTAGTTAATATATGCATAATTTTACGCCTAGAATTGTTTATTAGAGTTTATTGAAATAATTATGCATGTGGCTAATTGTTTTACATATGTTAAAATTGTTTAGTTATATGTTTATATTATTTGAGTGTGTTTAATTTTTTATTAAAGTGCTTTTTGTTTATATAAATTGTTTGACATGTTAGTAAGCAAAAAGGGTTTTTTGGAATAGAAAATTAAATAGACTAAATAATGGCGAAACTGATTTGTTATCTAAGAATTATTCTTGAACTTTTAATCGATTGATGCGACTGTACTAAATGGTTAGAACGGCTCACCCACTAGAACAAACTATAAAGGGGTATTTAAGAAGTGAGCACGTCCTGAAAGGATGTCTAAGGTTATGCTATGCTTACGGTCCTCTCGCCTCTGTGAGTTCGATTGGAGCTACCTAGTATAACCATTCAATGTACGAAGCATCTTAGTGCAAAGTTGTAAGTTTCTCAACGCATCGATTAAAACTTTGTAGAATTCAATCTTAGCAATTAAAATTTTATGTAAGTTTTTTCAAAAATATTATGTTATAAAGTTGTATGCATGCTTCTTTATACATAAGTTTTGATTACACGTCAAAATTGTACCCTTTAAAATTTAAGTTTATGCCATCTAATGATATGAAACACTTGAAGTTGTAATTTAGTTATGTGAGACCTTGATCTAGATTACAATAACGAGGTGAATTATTTAGTTGTGTGAGACCTCACTTTATGATTTGCGCTTCTAAATTAGATAACTTAATTAAGTTGTTAGTGAGACCTAAGACTTAAGGCATAAGATGGGATGAAACATGCTTACGTTTTGCATTAATTGTTTTGGCAAAATTGTAAATCCAATAACTTTTGGAATTGAAAACTTGTTTGTCAATTATCGCTTTTCAACGATTACCTATTCTATACTTTCACCACTAGCAGATCAACCGATGTGGTGAAACTATGATAATGAGGATCCAAAATTCAAGGAAAATTCTATGGTTAATATTTATATTGACCAAAGGGTATTTTATTTTCTTGAATGTTTACTTATCGAAGGTACTAACTTTTGAACTTTTATTTCTCAGAGAAATGGCTCAAGCTGAATCCATCAGACTAGCCTCGTCGCTCAAATCTATGTTTGATCGAGAGAAATTGACCGGTAGCACAATTTCAATGATTGGTATCGGCAACTAAGAATTGTCTTGAGGGTTGCCAAAAGACTCAATTATTTAACTACGCCTTGTCCTCCGAACTCGAACGGTGATGCTACTAGCACGAAATGCATGGCAACTGAAAGTATGACAAGTATAATGAGGTCGCCCGCATTATGCTCGGGAGTATGAACTCAAGCTTGCAAAAGCAGTTTGAGAATTACTTCCCTAATCTCATGCTTGAAGAATTGCAAAAGTTGTTTGAAAAGCCCGTGATCTGTAGAGTGTATGATTTGATAGATGCTCTTCATAGTTGCAAGCAAGGAGACAGGGAAACCCTGTAGTTTCAACGCCTCGAAATGATGAGTTACATGGACCGCTTTGCGTTTGAACTATGTCTACCCTAATGACATACAAATTGGCCTTATCAATAGATCCCTTAATAAGGAGTTTGATGGTTTCGTGCGCAATTACAATATGCATTGCACGGGAAGACAAATCAAGGAGGTACATGCAATGCTCATTGATTACGAAGAAGGTTTGCCCAAGAAGGCTTCTACACCTGCGGTTTTGACCATCCCGAAGGGTAGAATTTCTAAGCCTAATAAGCCGCTAGCGAACAAGAAAGGGAAAGGTAAGGGTAAAGCTGATAAAGGAAAATAAGTTATGACTTATCGCAAGAACCCAAAAGTACCCTCCCAAGAAGCGTGAAAATCCGAAGAAGGATATGGCTTGTCATCACTGCACCGAGGTTGGACACCGGAAGAGGAATTGTCCATTGTACCTTGATGAGTTGCGCAATAAGAGGTATAAAAATATCTGCGCCGCAAGCGACTCGTGTACTCTTTTGATGATAGAATTATTTGCTTTTCCTCATAAAATAAATTCGGGTATATGATATCGATGTGGTATTCACATATGTAATACACTGCAGGGACTTAGAGGAGCAAGGAAGCTTGCCTATGGACAACAATACTTGCACGTGGGTAATGGAGCACATGCGCAAGTTGAAGCTATAGGCACGTTTGATTTAGTTTTACCTTCGGTTTAGTAATCTGTCATTAAACGATTGTCATTACGCACCTTCCATTGTTAGGGTGTCGTTTCTGTTTCCTTGTTAAAAGATATTGGTTTCGCTCATGCATTTATCGATAATGGAATTTCGCTTTAAATGATGTTTTTACTTTAATGTTATTCCAAAGAAATGGTGTGTTTGAAATTGATTTGCATGATAATGTGAATGATAAAAATAATTATGTCTTTAGCATCAATAATAAAAGAATCAAAGGTGATTTGGATTCTTCATTTCTTTGGCATTGTAGACTTGCTCATATAGGAAAGAAACGCATGCAATAAACTGCAACATGATGGGCTTTTGCAAGACATCAATGATGAATCATTTGATAAATGCGAATCTTGCATATCTGGAAGATGACCAAGAAACCTTTACAAATAGTTTAGAAAGGGCTTCTGATCTTCTTGGTGTGATACATACCGACGTATGTGGACCACTAAGACATGTGTCAAGAAAGGGTGCTAGCTACTTCTTAACCTTTACCGATGATTTCGGTCGTTATGGTTATGTTTATTTACTTAAACATAAACATGAAGTCTTTGAAACATTTAAGGTTTTAAGAGTGAAGTAGAACTGCAACTAGGAAAGAAGATTAAAGCTCTTCGATCCGATAGAGGTGGTGAATATTTAAGCCAAGAGTTTAAAGATTATTTTGCTGAGTGTGGTATCGCCCAAAGAACTCACATCTCCATATACTCCACAACAAAATGGTGTATCCGAGAGAAGGAATCGCATACATTGCTAGACATGGTGCGATCTATGTTTAATCTTACAACTCTTCCTTTATCCTTTTGGGATTATGCTTTGGAAACTGCTGTCGCATATTGAATATGGTTCCAACTAAGAAGGTTGATAAGACTCCTTATGAAGTGTGGTATGGGAAACCTCCCAACTTGTCTTACTTAAAGGTCTGGGGTTGTGAGGCGTTTGTTAAACGTGACTCTGCTAATAAGCTGCAACCTAGATCTTATAGTGTATCTTCAGGATACCCAAAGGAAACTATGGGTTACTACTTTTACTTTCCACCCGAAAACAAAGTAATTGTTGCTAGGTATGGAGAATTCCTTGAAAGGGATCTCATATCTCACTAATTCATGGGAGATTTTATGATCCGAAGATGATATAGAAGATACAACACCTTCGAAAACACTAGCCAACCTCAAGTAGAACCCGAAAGTCCGGCGCTCCACCAGATTGAAGTGGTTCCCATTCAGATCCGCAAGGGCTACGCTGCACTGAGCGCCTATGTCTCAACGTAGAAGCTGAGGAATATATGTTAGGGGATCTTGGTGAACCTGCTAACTTTAAAGCTGCCATGATGAGTCCTGAAAAGGAAAAATGGCAAGTTGCAATGAATGGGGAAATGCAATCCATGAAAGATAACGAAGTCTGGATAGAGGTTGACTTACCTCCAAATGCTAAGGTAGTTGGAAGTAAGTGGCTCTTTAAGATAAAGACTGACATGGATGGCAATGCACACACCTATAAAGCTCGTCTTGTAGCCCAAGGGTATACTCAAACCTATGGGGTAGACTACAAGGAGACATTTTCTCTGTCAGAAAGCACATTAGAGCTATTAGGATTCTTATAGCCATAGCTGCGTACTATGACTATGAGATATGGCAAATGGATGTCAAAACTGCCTTCTTAAACGGTGGCCTAGATGAGGACATCTATATGGCGCAGCCTGAAGGGTTTGTGAATCCAAAGTATCCGAAGCGTGTATGAAAACTTCAAAGATCCATTTATGGATTGAAGCAAGCATCAAGGCAATGGAACAAGAAGTTTGATGAAGAAATCAAGAAATTTGGTTTCACTCAAAATCTTGATGAGCCATGTGTGTATCACAAAGCTAGTGGGAGTAATGTTATTTTCCTTGTCTTATATGTCGATGACATATTGATCATGGGAAAAGACATTCCAAGTATGCAAGATGTAAAGTCTTATCTTGGAGAGTGCTATTCTATGAAGGACTTAGGGAAGCAAGATTTATTCTCGGGAATCAAGATCTACCGAGATAGATCAAGGCGGTTAATTGGACTAAGCCAAAGTGCTTACATTGATAAAATATTGAAGAGATTTAGTATGCAAAATTCCAAGAAGGGATATTTGCCGATGCAAGTAGAACATGGCTTAAGTAATAAACTATGCGCCAACACTGAAGAGGTGGCTTACATGAAGAAAGTTCCTTATGCTTCAGCGGTAGGATCTATCATGTATGCTGTAAGATGTACAAGGCCCGATGTGGCGCTTGCACAAAATATCACGGTCGATATCAACAGAACCTGTGTGTGAAACACGGCAGCTGTTAAGAACATTCTTAAGTATCTAAGGGCTACTAAAGAAATGTTTCTAGTGTATGGAGGAAATCAGATGCAGAACTTGATGTTACAGTGTTTTTGGCGCGTCTTTCCAAACCGATAAAGATGATACGAAGTCTCAAACTGGTTATGTTTTGTCATTAATGGAGGAGCAGTTAACCTGGAAGAGCAAGAAGCAAACAACGGCTATATGTCTATTACGTAAGTTTAGTACATAGCCGCCTCAAGCCGTGATGGAAGCCGTTTGGATTAGGAAATTCATTTTGGGACTCGGAGTAATGCCCTCAATCGAATTACCTTTAAATGTGTATTGTGACAACTCTGCCGCAGTAACATTTGCCAATGAGCCCGAGTCATGAAGGGCCAGACATTTTCCTCGTCGATATCACTATGTTCGAGAACAAGTTGACATAGGTGAAATCAATCTACTCAAAGTTCATACAGATGATAATCTAGCCGATCCCTTTACGAAGCCTTTGCCAAAAGAAAAACTTAACACCATGCCGATGGGATAGGACTTCGCTTAGCTAGTAGTTTCATGCAGTTCTGTGATTAGTATTTGGATAAAGGATGTTATGAACAAATATTACTTTAATGAAATAAAATAGTTGTTATGTTTATTTTTCATTTTCTTAATATTATATCCTATATTTGCATGTTTAATCCGTGAATAACTTATGTTATTCTAAATAGTCCGTTGTCAATCAATGATATGGGAATATCATTGAATTAAGATAAATCTGAGTTTTGGTAGAATATATTTTTAAAGTATATTGATGCGTGGGACATACCAGATTCACATGATATTCAATGAATTGAATATAGGACTCATCCCAACTTTACATGATGATATTTTTGGATTTTGTCATTAAGTATATCATGGAGTGTTTATCCTCAGACTTGAGATACCAGATAACTGATATGAATGTAGTGCATTTGTGTAAGAAAGTCTAACGCTATCCGAATCGTAGTTATAAGGGCTATTTTCGGAAGTGTTGCAAAATTCATGAGTTATGTTTGTAGTCAAGAGAATTTGTTCCTTTGAATTTGTTTCAAAGCATAATACTATTTTGGGCCCTCGTAGGGTTGACAAGATGTTTGTATGGCCATACCCAAGATCTATCCGAATACGCTCGGATGATTTGGTAATCTTGTTCAATCATATACAACGAGAAACAGAATGTTAACTTATGAAATGACTTAATCCATATTCATAGTTAATGTAGTATTAGTAACAAAAGGATAAGTAAAAATGATGAATCATTAAATGGTTATTTCCAGGAGACCATACTGATTCAATCTGGGGCATGCGTGTGAAAGCTAGACTAACCAATGTCATTACTATATTTAGTAATATCCAAGTGGGAGCTGAAAGGTTTTATGGATATTTAATAATAGTATGTCCGATTCAACTCGAGACTTCGGATTGCACACATTACGTATGAGAATTGATGTATATAATTAATATAAATAAAATGTTATTATTATTAATTATTAGTCACGAAATAAAACATAACGGTAGTTAAATAATTAACGAGGTTTGGTTAACGGTCGTTAAATATTAACTAGAAGGACTAAGAATGAAATTACAAGTCGGGAAAGTTCTAGAATCCCCTTGGGATTGAATAGGCCGATCGGTTTGGGTTTCCAAACCCAATACCACACAAACTTGGTCACCAAGTTAAGTTAACTATAAATACAATTCATTGTATTCATTATTCTCTTAATCTTTGATCACCAAATAACCTAATTTCTCTCCTCCTCTCTCCCTCTTTGTGTAACCGGTCGAAACACCCAACCTCAAGGGTTTTTCGATTTTGTTCAACTCAAAGATACAAGTGTTGGTTTATTTGTGATTCAAGGAACTAGCTTTTCCACATCAAATCGCTATTAGTACGTGTGTACAAGAACGAAGGACAATCCACCGGGTTTGAAGTGTACTGGTCAACCCTTTTTTCGATATGTGTTAATAGTTTCAAATTTTTACTTTTTACTTTTTGGTTTTTCCTTTATATATATTATAGCAGGGTACCCGCGCGTTGCGGCGGCGAGTAACCTGTGACGATTAACCGGAGAAATAGATCTCGATGAGACCTGATTCACCATTTTGTATCGGTTTTAACGGGCCCTCTCTAGTTCGCTTCCTGATGGTCATTATTGGTTAGCCAACCGATGGCTGACACCGGTTCCCGGTTGAACCCGTTGGTCCGGTCCGATTTTTAAAACTATATGTACCATCAACTTGTTAGCTTGTATGAAGCTTTGTGTGTTTTATTAATTTGTATAATGTGTATAATAACATGTACTTTTCATTTTAGGGTGTTTTAAAAATAACATTAATTAGTGTATTTAATTATTTTATATTTAGAATTATGTTGTAGCTTGTTTAAATTGTACATTGTGAAAATTTCATTGTACTTTTTAATAAGGGGTGTTTTAATTGGTTGTTTTTAATTTGGTAGATATGCTTTTAATTGGTTGTACAATGTGAATAAATTATTGTACTTTTAAATAATGAGGTGTTTTAATAAGAGTATTAATTACACAAATATATTTCTCTTTCATTTGACCATTAAACTTTTTCACTTTTCTATTTTTCCACTTTGACTGTTTTTCCATTTTATGTAGTATAGATATGCTTTGCGGATCCCCTTGCCCGACATTTCGGCGTCCTCAAAAGGTACCGAGACTTGTGTCAAGAAATAAAATTTTAAATTATACTCGTAGAACAAAAGAATGGAAATAATTGGTTAAAGAATTAGGTAGCTCGTATCCAACTATGGTTATTTTAATTTGTTTTGCTATGATGTATGCAAATATAATTAACTTGTCATGTTCACTTTGAATCTACAACTAGATAATAAACTAGTTAAATATCACCATATATATTTTCCCTTTTGTGTAAATAAAACATTTCATTTGACTAATTCTATAATATTCTTTTCTAAGGATTTGCTATTTAAACCTGAAATTAAGTCAAAAAAATAAGAAGGTTTTAAAGGGATTGGTGGTCAACAACGCTAATTTAAATCATTTGGTCAATTTGGAGAATCAAGTAGTCATGTTTTTAAGTCAAAAATGCGAGCAGAAATTGAGAAAAAATCGGGTAATTCGTATGATATTCAGAAATTAGGAAAAAAATGGATTATTAGAATCCTATTCTTTTATGGGTGTTTGTTTTGTCACATGAATATTTTGTCTAGTAATTGAAATGGTATGGGGATGGATTTTAAGCAAAATTGGATTAGAGAATTATTTCTCGGGAGAATCTAAATGTTGTTGTTAGGGCTGAGAATGGAAGGTTCAAAATCGAAATGGATCGATAAAACCGATCGAACTGACAAAAACCAAGCCGACTCGACAGCCTTTCGGCTCGGGTACGGTTTTGGTTTATGTTTTTCATGATTTTCGGTTTTGGGTCGGTTCGATTCGGCTAGGTTCGACTCAAAACTGACAAAACACACCTAAACCGAATCGAACCGACGGACCCGACACAAAACCGAACCGAACCAACCATATTCAGTTTGGTTCGGTTTCGGTTTTGGTTTTTCATGATTTTTGGTTTTCGGTTTTGTCGGTTCGGGTCGGATCGGTTTTAGACCTATACTCAGAAATGTTAATGCAGTCGATTCGGTCGGTTTTAGACAAAACCGAAAATGGAGATCTTAAGGCAGTCGGTTCGGGTCGGGTCAGTCTCAAGATTTTCGGTTTTTGGTTTGGAGATCTTAATGCAGCTAGGTGTAGCTCTGAAAGGGTGGATGTACGTTCAATGCGAGAAAAGCTATGCCTTTAATGGTTTCATTGCAAGGATGGCCTTCAAGAATTTCAAATGGGTGGTCGTTGATTACCAAGGTTTAGTAAGAATGGGGATAAAATGAGTAAACTTGATTGGTTTCTTACATCTAGCAACTTTGGTAATTATTGGCCAGACAAGGCTGCTACTGCTCTTTGTCAGACTATATCATACCATTGTCCCATTTTATTGGAGAAATGCAATCGTGATTCTGGTCCACGACCTTTTAGAATATTTGACCATTAGAGTAATTGTGACGGTTTTGATGTCTTGGTTCACTCCTCATGGTGTTCGGGTACTTATAACGGAACAATAGACATTATCTTAAAGAACAAAATCAAGACACTTAGGGTTGATATTAAACAATCGAGTAAAAACAATATGATAATCGATACGACCAATCTTATTTTTTGTGCAAATATGTACATATATCTTTAGGTTTTAATGATGATAATATATTATGAGACATTTAAAATCGTTAGCGATAACTCAAAACGGAAGCAAAAGAAGACAACACTTCCAGCAGGCTAGACCCGTGTACCAACGCTCCAGACTCTGTTTTTGAGCTCTAGGTTTTTTAAATCGACCTTCTATAACCCCGAAAACGTTTTTTTTTTCAAAATCGACCTTCTATAACCTCTTGTGTGTTGTCTAGAGTCTTCTTCTTCTTTTATATTCTTCTAGTCTTGTTATATTCTTGAAACATAATACTTTAAAATCTCATCTCAATTTGTAACCAAGTGTCAAGTCTTACTCTGGGTGTGGAGAAACAAGTGTGTAAAGTCTTACTCCAGGTGCAGAGAAACAAGGGTGTAATGTCTTATACCGGGTACGGTCAAGCATTTGGGTTTGGTACTTCCTAGGGTGGACTTTGTATTTCTATGGAGAGTTCGCGATGTCTTTGTGTGTGGTTCTAGGTGTGAACTCCGTTAGGTGCTAGCTTAGGTCTAGGTGTCGATCAATGAAAGCTAAGGTGTACGGTTTATCCACTACAAGGATTGTTACAAGTGAATAATATAGGTCTCGTGGATTCAAAACTGGATGTATGGATGATCTCAATCCTTATCGCGAACCAGTATATCATTGTGTTTGTTCTCTATCCCTTTACTCTTTCATTACTTTACTTCGATTCATATTGCTTAATTGTTTACACACACTTGGCTGCAAACTTGACTCTTAACTTACTTTAACCCCATCCTCTATGGTTCTACAATTGGTATCAGAGCGGGATACTCAAGTTTTCAAAGCTAAAAACCTTTTTACGAAAGCTTTTTAAATCAAAAAATTATTTTTAAAAAAATTAAAAACCTGAACTTATTTTACAAAAAGTTGAGTAAGATTCATAGCTCAAGAGAACTATGGAGATGGGTGCTTTATGCAATGACCACCATTGCTTGAACCTGAAGTGTTTTGCTTTTGGAAAACTCGTTTTGAGACATACGTTAAATATAAGAATGTTGACTTATGGACGGTGACTATAAATGGTGACTTTGTGTTAGAAATAATAATTAGGAAACCCGTTTTAGATATAACACGATGAAAAACAAATTAGTAAAAACACTCAACTAAAATGACTTTTTATGATGCTTTACCTCGTAAATAGTATAAACGTGTTTTTTTGTGTAAAAAAATCGCAAAAGAAATTTAACACACACTTATAATCACTCACCAAATATAACTCACAAGTCAAAGTTAGTAAATAGACTTACCTGTTCAACAATATAAAAAGTTTAAGTTGTTAGATGATGACTTGATGAGTTAATTGATTGTGGTTATACTAGATTCAATGGTACCGTCACTAGTCTCAAATCTTTGGATCAGAATATAATAACAAGAATTATGTTAGAAAGTTTCTTAAGGCTCTTCTTCTAAAATGGTGACCAGAAGGTGACGGCTATTGAAGAAGTAAAGAACTTAGTTGAACTTCCTCTTGAAGAGCTAATTGGCAATCTTAAGATTTATGAAAGGATCATAGAAAATGACGATAAAGTTTCTAAGGGTAAAAAAGAAAAGGTTAAGTCATTAGCTTTTTAAGACTAAGGTCATTAGAGATAAATCTAGTGATGATAATGATAATCAAAAGGAAAGTGATGTAGAGGAGAAACATAGCTTGATGGTGAGGAACTTCAAGAAGTTCTTTGTTAGAATCACTCCTAAACTAGATTACAAGTGTTAGTAATTAATGTGTAATAGTTAGCTTAATTAGGCCTTTATGTTTGTTATCATGCTAAGGCTTATGTAGAAGGCCCATAAGCCTTAGCCCAAGCCTAATAAGGAAAGGAAGGTACTAGGAGTGTTGCCCTAGCTCCCTCTCCTATAAATAGTCTTGTAAACTCCCATTTGGGAGTTGGTTGTTCATCTTATCACAAAAACCTACGCATAACTTTTCCTTATATATTCGTGTGTTTGTGTTTAAGTGTTCAACCGATCACTCCTTCATCTTATTTCTTATATTGATGTTTGTGTTACATAAATGGGAACCTAACATTGGTATCAAGAGCAAGGTTGGTTTAGTTTTTTTTGGATGATATTTGGTGATGTTTTCTTGTCAAAAAAGATCTTGTAAAATCTGTATTAACAAAAATTTTAACTTTTCACATTTGTTTTTATTGTGTTAACAGATTTTTACAAGTCTTTAATGTATCCAATGGTCAATATAGTCAAAAGTTTACAATATTGTTGTTTTGTGTCAATAGCAACCTTGATGATTTTTTTTGTACCAAACATGGGAAAAGCCTTGTGGTCTTCTGGTCGTATTATTATGGTCAAACGGGTTAAGTCTGATTCTTTTTTAGTCATTTTATGGGTTATCTTTGAAGCTGGTCAGAAAATATGGTCGGAATACTTCACCGGAAAAAGTCAAAACGGGTCAAAACCCTTTTTTTACGCCTAAGGAGCCATCTTCAGAGATATTTACGCATAACTGTGAAGTTATGTGTAAGGACTGTTACGCGTAAGGTTTTACGCATAAGCCTATGCTTACGCGTAAGACCAAGCTTACGCATAAGGGCTTTTACGCTTAAGGTTCAATCTTTACACATAATGTTGTTTACGCGTAAGGTTTGGTTTACATGTAAAGATTGGTCTACGCATAAATTTTTTTATTACGCGTAAGAAGACAAGATGAAGATTAACAGGACCATGACCACAAACAAAACCAAATACCACACTAATCAAGACCTCAGTTTGCCAATAACATCATCAGTCCAATAAAGAAAAGAACACAAAATGAAATGAAGATACACAATCTAGTCCAAACCAACTACTAATCTCATACATCCTTAACCCTCCACAGCTCCATCACTTACTCGTAACAATTCAAAAAATGGTAGATCTCAGATTATCTTTTTGGGTACAAAACTCGTCCATAGACATAAACCAAAAGGATGTAATCATCATAGATATTTTAAAAGGGGTTCCAATTTAATTTTTAATTTATGAAAGGTATCAAGAATATACATATAACAAACATGTTATTGTATTTCTTTCTTTCGAATTAAGCGAAAATCAAACCTACCTGTTGTACAAATCTTGATAAGATAAAAGAGAGGAAGATTGGTTGTTATCGTTATCTTTGTGAATCATCTATGTAAAACAAAGATAATGATTCACTTGTTGAAAAGATCGGACTGAAGATATTATTTTTATCTTTTCTTATGAGTGGGGATGATTTGATTAGGTGAGTGGAACTGAGATATGGGGGCGGATTTCGTTTGTGATTAGGGTTAAACATATGTTATATGTGTCTTGTATACCCGGTCTCACTTAGGGTTAAGATTTGATCGATAGTATTCTTAAGACTGGATCGGATGAAACCATTTGTGGGCCGAAGGTGTTTTATTTTGGTGGTGGGCTTCAATTGTTATTTTTTTTAGGCCTCACAAAGTTGGATCTTAAATGGACTACAGTGTATTACGTTTATATTAATTTGGTCTGATGGATCGGGGTAGACTAAAACTATCAATACATGTTATCTAAATTTAATGTTAGGTATAACATTTGATGAATGAGGTATTTTGGTATTACCAATTTCACGAGGATACAATTTTGACAAGATCGGGAAACCATTATCAAGTTCATTTAAACCGTTAATGAAGACTAGTTTTGTGTATTTAACCGCAAGATGTGACTACGGCGTGAATCCTTTATTATTTATTTGAGGTTGAAGTGGGATATCACGGGTACGTGTACTTAGTATCTGAAGATATCGGGGTTGGTTGGATGCATGATTCTTCGAGATCCTTGTTCGAGCTTTAATCGTTACGAATGACAAAGACTTGAGTTGTCTAGTTATACCTGATGTAAGGAGTTACGTTGTTGTGCTCACAGCGTATAGCTATCACTTTTAAGGAGTTATGTTGTTGTGCTCAAGTGTCACATAATGCTGTGGATAATTCGAGAAACTTTAAGTTTACCCCTTTTCGATCCGGTTAATCAACCCGGTAAGGAAAAGGGTTCTTTGTCTGACAATAGTGCAAGTTTAAGTTACAAGTTCGGGTTATTTTACTTTAGTATCAAGTTCGTCATATTGGGTTTTCTCCATCAGTAGTCACTACAAAAAGCCGTCAGAATGATAATGGGGTCGGTAAAGAGTTAGCTGAGAAGAGTATACACGAGTAGAGAATTCTTATCAGCAATTGATTCTCACATGATATTTATGGTACTTCACAATTGTTCGATTACATGGACATACATGGTTTATTTGTCTCCAATTCATCATCAACATACGTGGTGTATGATTTTGATTTATTGAAAACATCGGGGGGAAGAGAGTATAGGTGTTCCTTGCTTCTTTGATGTTTTTGGATTTTTTTTCGATAACCCGTTTCCCTTCACGAATTTCTTCAATCAGGGGGAAGATATGAGACGATCTGTGGTGAAAATTTCTCAAGTTGGTGTAATCGTCTCACTTTCACAGAGTTATCGTGTGTGAAGTTACTTAATATGATGTTGTGATGCCTCACACACGGTCATTTTATCGAGTAATTGCAGATTCACTGGTAACTATTATTCCGATAGACCGCAACATTCAGGGGGAAGTCATTTCATTTGGTCTTTCGTGGTTTGTTTGGTGTGAAGCATCTACATATGTGAGAAGATCATGTTGATTTCTTGCATGTTACCCCCGAACGGATTTTTCGCAATAAGTCAGATTTACCTTGTGTGGTTTACTGCTCATCTACAAATTCTTCTAATCTGAAAACTTCAAAATTAGAAGAAATATTTACTACATCAAAGTTTGAATCTGAAGACGGTTGTCGGTTTGGGGAAGTTGATTCGAAACTTCGCCAAAAGGAGTGTCTGAGAAGTCTGCTAAAGACATGCGGCATGAATTGGGGGGAAGTTAATCCAATTTATGCATATTACATCATTTGCCTACAAGTGAAGAAAACGGTTCTCAAGTCAAGGTACAAGAAGAAGACAAAAAGCGTAAACTTTCATCATCCTCAGCACTTGAAGAGCTTATGAAGACCTTTCTTAATTTGTTTTCTATATTTGTAGTAAATGTTGTAAGTAATCCCTTATGTCGTCCCATTGGGGGAAGATTGTTGGAATCGCTCCTAACTCGTAAATGGAACGACATTGACGGGATTACATTTTCTATCTTTGTTACCTTAAACACATGGGCTTGTTATGTCAATTACCCATTGTTGTATGTGTTTGGGTATATAAACCCCTCCATACTTCCATGGAGGGGTGAGATTTCTTAGTGTAAGCTTCACCTTTCTTATTAATAAAACACATAGTTCTCTCCCTTCTCTCTAGTTTTTCTCTCTACCTTGAATATGGGTTTCTTCCAGCTTCCAAGACCTCCCGATTCACCAAATCTTCCATATATATGGTCCTAACAGTGGTATCAATCGCCAAATAGTTGGGTGAACGATTTTTGTTTTTGAAGTTTTATTTTCTACGCATAAGTTTCGGTTTCAAAACTTTCATACGTAAAAAGCTTTGATTTTTTCACTTTACAATTCAAGATTCTTGTACTTTAAAGGTTATTTGGTGATAAAGTTTAAGTTTTTAGCAAAAATTTCAAACTTTACTCGTATTTCATTGTTTTTAAGCTTGATTTTAGTCGTGTGGTCTGTTCTACGCGTTAAGTGTCTAAGCGTTTTGGATCATCAAGTTTCACACTTTTGTGTTATTTTGCTGATATTGAAGCTGTTTCATCACAAAAATCAGGTTTAGAAAAACTTTTGGGCAGAAATCAAAGTTTTGGAAGATTTTGACAAATCTTACGCATAAGAAAACCCTAATCTTACGCGTAAGGTCTCCTTGGTTTGATCTTCAGTTTTCTTGGTTTACTCAGTGTTTTCTTGCTTGGATAAGCCTGAAAACACTTCGACTTTGGATATCTTTTACACTGGGATAAGTGTAAAGGATTTTTGGGCAAAACCCTAGTTTTACGCCTAAGCAAACTCTTACGCGTAGAATCTTTACGCATAAGCTTGTTCTTACGCCTAAGCCTTGTCTTACGCATAAGCATTCTACTACTAAGCTTTTGTCTTACGCATAAGCTAAGGTTTCCTTAACCCTACGCGTAAGCTAATTCTACGCATAAGCTAACCTCTTACGCGTAAGATTGGTGTTTTTACGCTAAGGTTTTTTCTTTGCCTAAGCTTGATTTCTACGCATAAGGATACTTCATCAACAACGTTTCATTCGACTACAAAGATCCATTTTTCAACACAAGTTTCAAGATGTCTCAACCACCATACTCTAGCTACTTCCCTCATGTGTATCCTCAACAACAACAACAACTCAATCAACAACAACAAATTTATCAACAATTTCAACAACAACAACAACAACAATTTCAACAACAGTTTCCTC
Source organism: Chrysanthemum makinoi (assembly GCA_910596185.1). NCBI lineage: Eukaryota > Viridiplantae > Streptophyta > Magnoliopsida > Asterales > Asteraceae > Chrysanthemum > Chrysanthemum makinoi. The sequence continues at coordinate 194,174,760 of OU343218.1, read as the reverse complement.
AAAGAGCAATTCAACCACAAATGATTCAACCACCATCTAGTCTTCAAGTACAACCCTACACAAACTTTACCAATCAACATCCATCCAGGAATACTATGAAGGAACCGTCTTGGTTTGCAAAGATGTGTGAAGCTTTAAGCAGCCAACAATCTATTCATGAGGCTGGATCACTTGATAGACCTCCAATGCTCACTCCCGGAAACTATGATCAATGGTATATAAGGTTCTTTAGGTTTTGTGATCTAAAGAAGCCACATGGAAAGTTCTTGAAGAAGGTTATCTTGGAAGGTCCATTTCAGATGCCTCTTTGCCATGCAGGAGATCCAAATGCTAATCCACCAAGAGGTGATGTCACTAACATTTCAAGTCTTAATGACCTCACTGCTGATGAACTTCTCCACTTTGAAGCCGATGAACTAGCAATGCAATACATCCTTTTGGGATTACCCAATCCGATCCTTTGAAGTGTTGATGCTCAAAAGACTGCTAAAGCAATGTGGGAGCATATTCATCTTCTCATGGAAGGCACCGAACTCAATCAAGAAGACATGGAATCCAAAATCTACTTGGCTTATGAACACTTCGTGATTGAACCGTGGAGACATTAGAGTCATATCATCATCAATTCTCGGACATCATCAATGACTTGGACAAACATAACATCATTATGCCAAGAATTGCAGTCAACACTAAGTTCCTAAGTAGTCTTGGTCCTGATTGGGAAAAGTATGTCATATTCATCCGTCAAGCAAAGAATCTTCATCATGCTACATACGGATTTTTGTACGACTATTTGAAGCCCCATCAAAAAGAAGTTGACAAAGAAAGGGTTATCCGTGGACAAACTGTTTCACCTTCACTTCCGGATAATCAACAATTAGCTTTGTGGGCTCAAGCTTGTTATCCTCAATTTCCAACTCTACAAACTGTCTTCACAAATCCTCCACAACCAACTGCTACAATTACCCCATATGATCCATCACAGCAACAATCCCAAGAAACTCAATTGGTTCCATACAACAACGACAATGATCAAGCACTTTAATTGAATCAAATGAGGATCTGAAGCTTTTGATGCTTTGCAACAAGGGTTTATCATGATTGCTAGAGCTTTCGGCCGATACTCTAACAAATCCAACAATCGCATTCGTACCTCATCAAACACAAGGAATCAAGCTGTTGTTAACAATGGACGTGTTGAAGTTCAGAATCGTGGTAATGTTCGTCAGATGGGCGGTGGTCAAGGGTTTAATTCAATGGGAAGGAATAACATGGGTGCTCCACAACAACAAAGGGCTCAAGTGGTTGAACAGGGTAATGCTCAGAATGGGATTAATGGTCTTCGTTGTTATAACTATAATGAGAAGGGTCATCTGGCTAATGCATGCCCAAAGCCAAGGACAAGAGGCAGCGCTTATCACAAAGAGGCTTTACTCTTGGCTCTTAAGGATGAAGTTGGTGGAACTCTTACGAACAAGGAACAGAGCTTCATGGCAAATGCAGATTCTGATGACGATATGGAGGACTTGCAGGGCTAATGCACGCAGCGATTATGTTGATGGCAAACATGCACGAACTCCACATGAGTGACACAGCCTAGTGTATGACATCGACGGTTTGTCTCAGTACAGAATCAAACCATATTCATTACTTGATATGATATCTCCGCCTATATCAGATCCGACGAGGATCGAGTGTTCAACATGAGCCGTCTACATCTCATTCCGATGATAATCAAATAGATCCGATGAGTTATATTTGACGATCAAGATGACCTTATGGTTACCATTGATAATCAAGTTGACTTCGTGGTTATACTTGAGGATCTGACTAATGATCATGTTGAGACTCACGTTGAACAAGTGAACTTCCGTCTCGAGCTCATGACCTTACTTAAAGACCAAGAATCTCGCTCGGAAATATGCAAGGACATCAATAAGCAATTCAAGGACAAAATGCACTTTAACTAGGGATATTGAATGCTTAAAAACCAACTCAACGTTTTAAAACTCAAGAAAACGTGAAAAAGGTTTTGAAGTCGCTTTTGCTAAATCTTACCAAAACAAAAAATCATTAGAACAACAGATACGTGATCTAGTTGCATCCAAGAATGCTTTGTTGTCTCAAATAGAACAACTGAAATATGATCATAAACAACAACTTAATGCTCTCACTTTGGAAACTCAAAAAGCCAAGTATGAGTTGTTAACTTGTCAAAACAGTTCTCACAGTACAAAAGCATTCGGAAACGAATAGATAACTACCTTGAGGAAATTGTCGACTTACAAAACAAAATCAAAGAGTTTCAAAATGTTGTTTATAAACATGGTGAGTCAATCACAACGATTCAAAAGTTTACTTTCAAATCAAATCCAAATGGATATGGACCGAATCTTGCTGATTACAAACCTAAGTTTTCAAATAGAGCATTGAAACCAAATCCTGAAGTTTACAAGAACATAGAATTGATGATTCCATTATGAGTGTTGTTGAATATAATCGTCAAGAGGAATTAGATGCAGATGACGAGAGTCGGTCAAAAATGGAAAATGTTGTTTATAACAAACCATTGAACTATTCAAAAGCCGTAACTTTTGTCACACAACAGGATACTTATAACACACCTTGGGTTATCTCACCAATTTCTGAGCCTTCTAATGTTGGTCCCCAACACAGTGGTGCATAAATTAATGGTCCTTTACCTTCACTTTTGAAGTTAAAACAAAATCCGAAAGTTGTCAAGTTATTAAATACTTTGAAATTTTCTTATCCGACATCAAACTTTTGGAACGTGAGATTGAATTTCATTCTAAAATAAAAGTTGAACATTTTCAATGCCTCGCTGCGAGAACAAAGAGATATTTTTCAGAAAAGAATTTTACCCCATGTTCAAAATTTGAAAAATTGTGCACTATATTGGGAAAGGGATTTTCACAAGGAGCTTGGTCTAATGAAAACAGTTTTCGAGAAAACAGAAACATCAATTTCAAATACTAAAAATAAAAAGAAAATGTTGAGAAAAGATGTTGATCAACTCTTGGAAGATGTTATCTGTGCTGATATCCACAATCTTGTGTTATTACATTATGTTGCATATGCATTTGATTATATCTCTGCTGATTCTGTTGAAAATATTGAGAATACTGATACTGTGTCACAAATCAAGTCTTTAAAAGTTGAAAATAAACGAGTGTTAAACGAGCTTTCAAATGCAAAACGTCGTCTTCAATGGTGTCAAAAAGATTGTCACAATCGAGAACTCGCTTTCCAAAACAAACTCAACCAGTTGCATACCAAAACTCTTAATCCAAAACTTGAGCAACTGGATGATGAAAACGTGTCTTTAAAGTGTCAAATTTCAAAATATGAACAAGAAATTTCAAAAGTTAAAAAGGAATATGGTGTCATATTTGATTTACTCAAAAAGACTTGTGATAAAGCGTCAAAATACCTTGATGATCATCTTGCATACACCAAAGATGTTTTACGACGAGATGGACTCACTCATACTAAAAATCTAGACTTGTTACACAAAATCCATGATCTAAAAGCAGAGTTGGTAAAACTTAAGAAAGATAGGGATAGTAACACTGTAGCAACTGCACCTACACAGATTCAAAATAACTCTAGAACATCTAATGACAAGCCACAAGAAACTAATGTGCTTCCCTCTACTGAAACAAGAATAGTTGCCTCTTTTCCCAACGCCCGCACTTCACAGCCTAGGATCAATACAAGGAAGAATAGGAAGTTGCGTCGTAAGAAAAGAACAATAAAGAATGCTGAAGTAGAAGAACACCTTAGGACTTTGAATAAGACTCAAGTTGCACCTACTTTAGATATTGCGTCTGACAAATGTAATGGACAAAGTGATGTAACGAATGCTAAATCTTTAAGTACTCTTAATGTTTTGTTTGAAGCTTCTTGTGTTGGTTGTCGAAAAAGTATGTTTTCTGGTTGTCATGATAAATGTGTTGCTAAGGCTATCTTGAACCGTAAGCGGAATAATATAAAAAGCAATACCTCTAGGTCCACTAATGCTTCTAAGTCTGTGCTAGGTAAACCACCCTCTAGTGTTCCAACTACGATCATTGATGTACCCATAGAACCACCTTCACCACCTCGGAAGAACTTATCACCTAGTGCATTCACTAAGACAAAAGCTAAGACTAGTTGGAGATGGCAGAAATGGTTACATAATACACTTGGATTTAAATGGATACCTAAAATCATTGATATGTGTGTTTCTACTATAACTGCTTCAGAACCCTCTAACTCTTCGGGTTCCACATCTACTTCTATTCCATTTGTGTCGTCTATGTGTAATGCAGGTGATACATATCATCCTTTGGATTGTTGATAGCGGATATTCCCGACACATGATAGGCAATCTCAAACTGTTATCAAACTTTGTTGCAAAGTTTATTGGCACTGTTAGATTCGGGAATGATCACTGCTATCATGGGCTACGGAGGTTACATCAATGGCAACATCAAAATTAGCAGGGTTTATTATGTGGAAGGCCTCGATCACAATCTCTTCTCTATTGGTCAATTCTGTGATGGAGATTTGGAAGTTTCTTTTCGCGAGAAAACTTGTTTCATTCGTGATCTACAAGGAAACGATCTTATGTCTGGCACTCGCAATTCAAGTCTTTACACAATCTCAATGCAAGACATGATTGCTTCATCTCCCATCTGTCTACTTTCAAAGGCAACATCTACAAAATCTTGGCTATGGCACCGTCGTCTCTCACATTTAAACTTTCAAACCATAACCAACCTTGCTCGATACAAACTTGTTGAAGGTCTCCCAAGATTCCGATATTCTAAAGATCACCTCTGCTCAGCTTGTGAACAAGGGAAAAGCACTCGTGCTTACTTTCCTTCAAAGGTGGAACACAACTCACAGCATGTGCTTCATCTTCTTCACATGGATTTGTGTGGCCCGATGCGCGTGCAGACGATTAATGGTAAACGCTACATCCTGGTAATTGTAGATGACTACTCAAGATGTACTTGGGTTTATTTTCTTCGAAGTAAAGATCAAGCTCCACAGATGATCATCACCTTTCTCAAGAAAATTAAAGTTCACTCCGAAACACGGGACAAATCGAGCAGAGACAAAGGGAATTTGTGAATCAAACTCTGCGTGCATTTTATGAGAAAGTGGGAATTGAGCATCAAACATCTATTGCACGTACACCAGAATAAAACGGAGTTGTTGAAAGATGAAACCGTATGTTAGTGGAAGCTGCAAGAATAATGTTAATTAATGCTAAACTTCCAGATTACTTGTGGGTTAAAGCCGTGTCAACTGCATGCTACACTCAGAATCGCTCAATGATTACTAAGCGCCACAACAAAACACCTTATGAGCTTATCCACAATCGTAAACCGAATCTCAAACACTTTCATGTATTTGGATCCCTTTGTTATCCGAATAATGATCGTGATGACTTTGGTAAGCTCAAAGCCAAAGCTGACATTGGAGTCTTTGTTGGATATTGTGAAAAATCCAAGGGTTATCGGATCTGGAATCTTCGTACAAGGGAGATTATGGAAACGGTTCATGCCAATTTCGATGAGCTTACAGAAATGGCTTCTGAGCATAACAGCTTGGAACCCGGTCATAACCGTTTAAACTTCCCTCAAACCCCATCATCAGCTGAACCTAGTTTACAACTAACTCGACGTAAAATGGAACAACTATTTGCTCCTCTGTTTAGTGATGATATTGATGACGTGCACCGGTGTATCAATGTTTTCGCTGCTCAACCCGATCAAAATCCAATACCGATACACCGCTACAACAACTATCGCTATTTGCGGAAGCACCACCAGTTGATTCTACAACAACAGTTGAACAAACCGCATCCAATGGACGTGAACCGCTAATGATCTTGAACAATGGAGTACCCCCACCGCAGATTATGATCCAAATGCTTTTCAATCCGTTTGCTAATGAAAGCGCCACACCCGATGTTGCAGAATCATCTACAAGCCATTTGAATCCTCCCAATATGTAGAATGTATATCAACATCAACCTTCCACACATCGTTGGACGAAAGACCATCCTCTTGAAAACATTATTGGTAACCCGAATCAACCAGTCATAACTAGACAACGTCTTCACACGCGACGGTGAACATTGCATTTATGCACTCACGGCTCGCCAATCGAACCTAAAACATTAAAGATGCAATGACCAAAGACAACTGGATTGAATCCATGCAAGAAGAACTCAATCAAACGTCTTAAAGTATGGGATTGGTTGAAAGACCAACAGGGGTTTTCATCATTGGTCTTAAATGGATTTGGAAAAACAAATTGGATCTTTGAAGGAACCGTGAATCGAAATAAGTCACGTCTAGTGGCTAAGGGTTATAGACAGGAAGAGGGTATTGACTTTGAAGAATCATTCACTCCGGTTGCTCGTCTTGAGGCTGTAAGGATTTTTCTGGCGTTTGCGGCTCACATGAACATCACCGTTTATCAAATGGATGTTAAAACTGATTTTCTCAATGGACAACTAAAAGCGGTCTATGTTAGCGGCCCGGAAGGATTCGTTGATCCGAGTTCCCAAATCACGTCCTACGAAGAAGGCTCTCTACGGTCTCAAACAAGCCTCTCGGGCGTGGTATGATAAGTTATCATCCTTTCTTATCGCCAATAATTTCGTCAAAGGTTCGGTCGACCCTACACTTTTCATACAATATCACGGGGCACACATTTTAATCTTTCAAATTTATGTGGATGACATCATTTTTGGGTCAACACACAAAAAGTACTCAAACGCTTTTTCAAAATTAATGAAGAAACATTTTGAAATGTCCATGATGGGTGAACTTACGTTCTTTCTAGGACTACAAGTTCATCAATCACCCCGTGGTATTTTCCTATGCCAGTCCAAATATGCCCTTGAAATTTTAAACAAACATGGAATGACAAGTTATGAAACCTATGCCACACCAATGGCACATACCAAGAAACTGGACGCTGATTTGCATGGGAAATTGGTTGACCCTAGAAAATACCGAAGTATCATTGGATCTCTCATGTATCTAATGACCGATGGGACGATATTGTCTTTCTTTGTATATCTTTGCTCGTTATCGGTCGAGACCAACTAAAATCACCTCTCGAGGCTAAAAGAATCCTCCGATACATCAAGGGAACCATTAACTTGGGGATCTTGGTATCCGAAGGATTCGGTTTTGAACTAATAGCTTTTCAGGGCGATCACGCGAAAGTTGCTTAGATTCTCGGAAAAGTACTTGGGAGCTCTACAATTTCTTGGTGATAAATTGGTGTCATGGCAATCAAGCGAGGGTACATCGTTGTCCTCAAGCGAGAATATGTAGCCATGTCGGCGTGTTGTGCTCAAGTCATTTGGATGAGAACACAACTCAAAGACTATGGTTACGTATTTTTATAGAATCCCGATGTCTTTGCGACAATCGAAGTGCTATTGCGATCTCGTGCAACTCTCGTTCAACATTCAAGTCTAACCACATCGATATTCGATATCATTTCATCAAGGAGCACGTGGAAAAGTGTCTGTTGAATTATATTTCGTGGGTCGAATACCAAGCTGGCGGATCTTCTCACCAAAGCCTTAGCTCACCCTAGGTTTAATGACTTGGTCCACCGGATTGGTATGCGGTGTTTGACTCCAGCGGAACTGGACGAACTTTTAAAACATTCTTAAAACCAGTCAAACACCAAAACCTCTTTTGTAAATAATTTTCAAAAACAAAATATAAAAATATAAAATCTGATAAAATACAAAAATATTCTTCTATTCTTAATTTCTCTCAACATGGAAAGTACAAATCTTTTTTCAACACTTTTCACTTTCAAAATTCAGTAATTTTTTTGGTCAAGTGTTGAGGGGGAGAATGTAAATATTTTTCTGTTTCATAAAACCTTGTACTTGCATGTTATCTATTACCGGCAGTATCTTTGATAATGGTGGTCACATTTCCGGTTTACTGTCACTCCCCGGGCTCAAATTTATAAAATTTCATTATTTCTTAAGTCGAGGGGGAGTGTCGTCACGTTTCTTTCCAAAACTATACTTCATAACGTAACCAAAGTGGAACTTATGGGTTGTGGATGAAAATGGTTAAGGTGGAGGGACCAATGTTGTCAAAAGTTTAAACTCATTTTATTAAAATCTCCTCACCTAACATTCTTAACACATTTATTACTTTCAACCATATCATCCTACGCCTAAGAATCAAACTACAGTTTCGTGCATCAAACTTCAATTTTGTAAGTGGATATTGGTTCTTTGTGTTATTATAAACATAGGTTTTGGATTTTATACCAAACCAACTGTTTGATTTATCCCTAGACTTGATTTCATGTTTACGCATAAGCGTATGAACATGCAAATCATGTCTTGGGTGTTTGATGTTGAAATAAGTATGTTAAAACAGTGGTCTAATCATTCTAAACCTATTTCTAGCTCTCAAATCCACTCAGAAACATCAATGGCTTCACTTTTAAAATTAGGGTTTATGCGTAAATTTAGGTGTTTTCAGTTGAGAGTGTTTTTGGACAATTAGTTGTTCTTATGAGGTTGTATACATGTTTAATTAACCAAAATCGTGCTTATGACATACCCAGAAACATCAATTGTGTGAAAATTAAAATTTAGGGTTTATGTTCATACGAATTAGGTATTCTGGATTCACAAGGGTTTTGATGTTATAACTTGTTTAAAACATCTCATTAGGACTCTTAGATATCCCAGAAAAGATTTGGTGTCAATCCTATGGCTAGATTTCATACTCGTAATTTTTGAATCCTAGGGTTTAAGTTCTACGCGTATGCATATCCTACGCATAACCAGTTTTGATTGAGACTTCATGTTAAACTGAAAGGGATTGAATAAATGTGTTAATGATGATGTTATGATGAATTTGTTTCAGGTTTTACGCGTGAAATATTCAGAATCAAGGTTAACTGAGTTACTACGCATAAGGATCACCTTAAGCGTAGAATGTTAAGCGTAAGAGAAATCTTACGCGTAACCTTTACGGGTAAGGTTCTACAAAGGGGACTACGCGTATCCGTGAAGGATATGCGTAAAACTTGAGTCTTACGCATAAGGTTTACCCTTAGGAGTAGACCTTACGCGTAAACTCCAACACACGCTTACGCGTAAGCTTTATGCTAAGGATCTTTTTCCACGCGTAACATTTCTTACGCGTAAGAAAAGATCCTACGCATAAGCTTATGCCTATATGGTTCCTTTGTTTACGCATAAGCTTGCAAATCCTACGCCTAAGCCTTATTTTAACCAAAATTGTGAATTGTTACGCGTACAAACTTGTAAATAAACAAATCATAACGTCACGAAAACAAATGTCATTAATAAGCTTAAATGTTTAATAAGTTGTGAAAATAAGTGAAAACTTGGACTTTAAAACTCAAAGTTAATCTACTCACGAAACTTATCACGACGTCTTTGGACTATTGGACTAACAAGTGACATTGGACTCGTAACAATCATTAACATATCACATTCAATAAATAGACAATAAAATCAACTTTTGACTAACGTAATGTCTTTCGATATGTTGGTTCTTTTGGCTAAATATCTTTCAGATCACGATATGGACGTTCAAATGGAAAATGTGGATGCACCAAATGTTCTCACAGTTGAAGACATCTTCCCAACGGTTACACTATGAAGATTGGAAAGAACAACCTCGTGGTCGATTTTGAAAACTTCACTTGTTGAGTCTTCTTGTCAGTTGCCGTGGATATTCGAAGACTCACCCTTATCGAACATGCTCACAAATTACGCTCTTTGTCGGGAGATCTACATTCAACAATTCTGGCACACTATGCAAAAGGTCAAAGGTCAAAGTGCTGTGACAGTGACACTTAACAACAAACAAGTCACCATCACTCCTGCAGACTTGAGGGCTATTCTTCTTCTCCCTATCATCGACCGTACTGAATACATTGCTACTCCAACGGAAGAGGTCGCTCTCCAGTTCATTGTCGACATCGGCTATGATGAAGCTGCTGGGATAATTACAAAGCACTCATTAGTTGATCTTAAGAACATCCCCCAGCCATGGAGAACCCTCTACATAATGATTGCCAAATCCGTTTCCGGACGTGATAGTGGTCATGAGCATCCCAAGCTCATGGAACTAAAAATATTTTGGGGTATGGTCAATATGAAACACATCGAGTTTGCATCTCTGATCTGGGACGACATGATGTCTTACCTTAAAAAGCCTGGCACCAAAATCCCTTATATCAGATACACAAAACTGTTGATCCAAAGGGCTCTAGGGTATGTTCAAAAAAAAGGGCTCTAGGGTATAATCCAGATATTCCTTTGAGACTTGATGACCCCAAACATCACTCCGTGTTGCTTGAGCCCACACTCAATGTTGTCAGATTTAAGGACTCAACAACAAAGAAACAAGGTGCGGTTTTGCCTGATTGCCTTCTTACGGATGCCATCATGGGACTTCAATCTTACAAAGCTATCCGGAAGTAGTTGAGGCTGGGCAAAGTAGGATTCATTGATGAAAAGTCTTACGCACACCTGTTAGGAAGACCATGAGAGGCGATCGCAGTGAGAGTGTTACGAGCAGCGAGAGTGCCTTAAGTATCCAAAAAGGAATCCTTCCTGTAAAAGGAAAGTTCCATTAAAGGAGGCTATCCCCATTCCCAAACCAGAACCTAAACTAATGGATGAGGACTCGGAGGACAGAAGCGGACGAAGATGTTATCTACTCTGAAACTCCAATGATGACACTTTGATAGCCAAACCTCTAAGTCCCAAGGCGATAAAGGAAAAACTCCGCAAGAGCAGGAAGAGAGCTCAGAATAAGATCCACTTGATGAAGACAGAGACTACAGAAAGAAGTTGAAGAATCTTAGACTTCAACATGTTGCTCGAGAATTCACCGGTGAACAAACTTCGTGGCCCTAGAGGGTCAAGTGGTGGTGTACCTGACTACACCGATTTTCGATGCGGTTAATCAACCCGATAAGAGGAACCGTACTACCACCACGAACAACAACAAAAGCAACTTGAGGATTCTATCACTTATGACTTTAAGGAACCGAGAAAAGGAGAAGTCCGAGAAAATTTCGATGAAGATGAACGAAACTAAAGAAAAGCAGAGAAAAAGATGCTCTAGAAAAAGCAAATGAAGAGGCGGGGATTAAGGTGAAGAAAAGGCTCAAGCGGAACAAGAAGCCAATATTGATTATGATGATTTTCTTCTAGATAGTCCCGCACCTCAAGGAACAAACTTCGAGCCACCAAAGGACCTTGAGCCTCCTCATGAATCATCATCGTCGGACTCATCTTCTCACTCATCTCCACCACCATCCAAAGGCACCACAAGATCCATCGGATCGGTAAAAGAAACCGACCGACACTTGGTTTTCACATGCCAAAACAAAGATTGTTAAAGGCTGTCGGACAAGTAAGGAAGAAGGGCGTTGTCAACAAAAGCTAAATCAACTTGCGAGAATCAATCTTCTTCGAAAGTGATAAGCGAGTTTTCGGATGAAACGGCTTTAACTACTTTTAAAGGAGATTTCCAAAGGAAATGGAAAAGACGGCCGTGAGAATATCCTCACAAGTTTCTTCTCGACACCGCCCCACGGAGTGACAAGAGATGTTCACCGGAAAACTCTATCCGAATCTCATGCACGTTGGCCAAGCAAACAATAAGATCAACGCCTTTACTTGATTACAATCAGCCTAAGTGAGCCTACTGACTTTCTCCGACTTAGAATTGGTTTCCAAGCTTGTACTTCAAATGTCAAAGCGATCGCAAGCGTTTACCTCGACGAAGTAAACTGTTTGACGACATGGATACCAACTTAATACGTCATGCAAAGCGGCAGCTGAAACGGCTAAGCGTCCTAGAGATGATGATGATGCGGATAAAGACAAAGAAACGAAACGCAAGAAGAAGTCTGGGGAATCCTCCTCTATGCAACCACCACCCCAAAAGACTCCAACCGAAAGAAGATCTCCTCCACATTCTGCTGCTACTAAGAAACCTCAGGACTCTGAGTTACCACCACACACAGAGAAAACCGGTGATCATTTCGAATACACTGGTGGTGACGATGAAGAGATCCCCGAGCCCCAACAACAACCCACCTCTCCCGCCACAACAAAGAAACCAGAGTCCTCATCAAAGCCAAAGAAGAAGAAGACAAAGACCAATGTTTTCTCATGGCTAGATGACGATACAACCGAAGAATACGACTAGTTTTCTAGACTTGTTGATGCTACTCCCTCATTACCAGAAGGTCAAGAAATGGTAGATGGCCGTACTATGGAGCATGTGAAGCTGATTCAAGAAAAGTTTAGAGTGAAGAAGATGACTAAAGCTGAGCTAAGGCGAATAAAGAATGATGCCTTCCAACCGCTTAAAGATTCGAAAGTGCAATTGAAGTCGAATACCACCTCGACAACATTGCACGAGCCATGTCGAACAATATCGATTGGCTCAATCCCGAAGCTAACATCGACTTCACAAGACAAGAAAAAGCTCCCTACTACACTGACTGGACCAAACCTCTACCAACAATTGGCCGACCGGATCAACCTCAAATTCCATACCGTTACTTCTTCAACAATGACCTCGAGTTTCTTCTACACGGTAGCGATGTAACAAGGAAGTACGCTACGTCACTCATATTTCCTTTCCCAGCGGCAATCTACTCTCACAATCCAGCCATCGAGGAAGAAGCCACACATATGTTTGATGCCAAAGTGGAAAAGTATGACCTTGATGCGATGTATGGGATTCATCATTGGCCGAGCAGCGAAGAATCTTCTACTGCGGTTCTTAAGTCTAAAAAGGAAGTGTATAGTGAAAAGCGGATCATTGCAATTAAGCATGTTACCCATTGTCGAAGTGGGACTACACATTTCTCAAGAACATTGTGGTCAAACGACAAGACGAAGAGGATTATGACTTCTGTGAAGCGGATTTTCCGAGACTGTCACTAAATGACATTGAAGATATGTATCTCACCAAGGTGCAAGGACGAATTCGACATTTCTCCACAACTATCCAACGCGAGTACATCAAGTCATTATTAATCTTCATCAGAAGCATTGTGATCCAAGAATGTGTAGAGGACATTCAGCTTGCTGTCGAATCTTATAAAAAACGGGTCAATCTCACAAAAGTGAACTACACCATTTGGGGTAGTCTACATAAGTGAACTACACCACAACTGTTTCATGACATGTAAAGAGCTTCACAAGTTTGGGGATCACACGTTGAAGAAAGTTAGGGACGGGCTAGCATACAGATTGAAAGAGATTTATGACGGCATCGGGTCACCGAAGCGATGGAATTCGAGGGAGAGAAGGGATGTTAGGAAGCTCATAACACGGATTGATGAAAGGTTGTTCAGAAGGGATCAAATCAAAACCTTGGAGAGTTTCGTTGGTGGTCGTCCAAGCATATCTCTCATAGGCTATCAACGTCCAAAGACGCATTCAGGAGTTATTCTTTGGAATACACGAGACTCTGGTACCCCTTGATCTGTTTCTTTCATTAACTATTTGGATGTGTGATCTTTATTTGACAATGGCTTGTACATACATAACGGTACAACCCGTGCACCGTAATGAAAGGACCACTGAGTACGCATCGATTGCCACAATCCTATAAAAGGAGCGAAAGCTTCTTACTTTTGAGTAAAAGTAATCAAAACTTTCATTTTCAAAGTTTTGCTCAAAAGAACAAGTACTTCCCCTTATGATTTTCAAAACCTCAAAAGTTTATATCACTTGTTGAGGGGGAGTATTTGGTTAAAAACTTTGTTCACAAATTGTTCTTCGTGGTAATTGTTGGGTTCAATAAATACCCAAACCCCTTAATCTAGGATTTGAATAGAAAATAGCCCAAGTGTTTAGTCCGTTACACACTAATCAGGTCACTGAGTGCATAGCCTCTCAGTGAGTCATCTTCGAGGACACTTTCGATGCAGGCGTGAAGAAGTCTCTCCACTTTCGAAGGAACTTAAAGGGTGTAGGCTGAGTCAAGAAGAAGATGATGGATTAGAGTGAGTGATGACAATAACTCCGAGAATCCCTAAGACTCCTCTCCAACTACTTACACTCTTGAAGACAAACTGAAGAAGAAGGATAAATATTGAAGAAAAGCGGGACAAGGGAGAAGTTTGAATCTGATAAAGAAGTCCTTATCAACATAAGTCAACTTTCCCTGAATGGCTAGCTTACAAGCTCAGTGTCATCACTAAAATATGGAAAGCTACCTTGTCCTTTACTTAGAATAGTCTTTAAAGAGACAAAATACATCGATTTTGTCTTCGTATGATGTCGATTTGTCACTTAGGAAAGAGTTAAATCTCATACATGTATAAATAGCATAAGAGATGGAGTGAAAAGATTAAGCTTGTGAATTGTAAAAAAAACACACACACGCACAAGCCATCTTTACACCTCCAAATACAACTTAGTTCGAGATAGCTCTGAGCTCAGAGTTGTGCTCAGACTTAGCCCGAGCTTAGAGAGGAGTCACCCAACTTTGTCATTTCAATCCCAAGTACTATTATGCAAGTACTTGGGTAACGTATTCTTTGTTGATTTATTTCTAATAAGAATATTATGTTGAAAATTACTTGGTGTGTTTTCTTATGTTAATTTCGGTCATAGTTCACTATTAACTTGTTTTATGCATTTAAAACTGTTTTAAACGATAGTGAACGGGAACAACAAGTGGTATCAGAGCAAGGCTAATTATAAAACTCGCTTTTTAGGCCACTCTAAAAGTTTTTAAATTAGGATCCTAAATGGCTGAAATTGATGTACCCCAACTAGTCGATAAAAAAGGTGGAGCTTATTCAATAAGGTTGCTCCTAGACTTGAAGTTGGTAAATTCAACAAATGGAAAAAGTGAATGCTTTGCTATTTGATTGGGATGGAACCTTATTATATCAAGTGTATAAATGAAGGTCCATTTATCCCAAAGACTGCTGAAGGGTTGCCCAAACCTGAAGCTCAATGGACCTAGGATGAAAGAAGAGTGGTCAACCAGGACCAAAGACTCAAAAGTATCATAATATCTTGTCTTTCTGACGATATTATGGAGTTCTGTTATAAGTTCAGTAGTACGCCTAAGCAAACCTGGGATGACCTAGTTCATAGTCATGAAGGACCATCTCGACACCAAGTAAAACAGATAATGGACCTAAACTTGAGTATAACACCTTCAGGGCTAAGGACTCAAAACTTTCTCTCAAACTTACACCGATACAAAACTCTTTTAAATGAACTTTCAAATGATGGTGTTAAGTTGTCCAAACATGAAATCAATGTTGGTTTTGTCAACAGTCTCCTGAGAAGTGGTTGAATTTCTCTCAGGGACTCAGGAATGCTAATCATATCCAAAATCTTGAGCTTCAATTTATGGGAAATTTGTCTATGAGGAAAACCTCATCAACATCGATACCCCGACTTAAAGAAGTCTCGTGAAGTCAAGAAGTCCCGACCACCACCTCATCACCAATTTCAACCGCTTTTCTAACAATGTGTTTCAAGATTTCCAAGAAAACTCGGATGATGAGCCCGAGAGATCAAGTGAGGAGTACCTAAATGACCCCCAATTTCTTTTGTGAAAGGGCACTCCTTGCTAAATCTCAAGGTTTATAAAAGAAACAAAGGTTTTTCAACCGCTAAAGCAATCAAGACACATGAATGCTATAAGTGTCATAAAAGAGGCCATTTTGCAAAAGATTTTTCAAAACAACTTCAACTCTCTACAAACCATCGTGGATCTAATCAGTCTTCGGGCTTTAGCAAATTTCAAATTCAAAAAATCTATCGGTCTCATCAAAATGTTCAAAACAAATATGATCTTAACAAAACCATTGATTATGAAGCTAAGTATAAGAAAGCAAAATCTAAGCTTGCATTGCTTGAGGCCCCTCTAAACAACAAAAATGTTCAATCTATGCAGGGGTAAAACAAGGGTCTCGCTTTGAAACCTTCGATGGATGAAGAGCACCTCATCCGATGATGAATTGGTGCATGTCACAGACCGATGGCCCTCTCGAAGAGGACAAGCTTGCTGTTGGAAAGAATCATGCCCGAAATGGAGAATGGGTCAACATCACAATGAAGAAGGTAAACATTTTACTTTCTATGGATGATGACTCGATTGGCGTCGCCTTACATGAATTATCGAATGTAGACCTTAAGTTAAATGAAGAGCAAAGATCGAATTTTTCTAAGTACAACAAGTTAAGTTTTGAATTGAATAAGTGTAGGGATGAATTGCTTATTTTTAAACAAGCAAAGCTTGAGGTCATCACTTTGCAAATTCAAACACCGAACTAGTTAAAAGAAATCGAATCTTAAGATGAACTTAAAAAGGCAAATGATATTCTTAATAGTTGGATCGCTAAGAATCCCATGGTCTTTGATGCTGTGGGTGCCCCAGAGCAAAAAGAGAGTCATAGGTGAAGATCATCTCCACGACCCTCTCAACAAAGACCAGCCTCCTAAGCCATTTGTGTTTGGTGGCATGATTACAAATATGTGGGTGACCCCATTCCGGTGATTGGATTGAACGGGTGAATCATGAGAGTAAGCTTCCAAATTACGATTCTGGAAGGATTCTTGAGCTCGAGCCAAGCTCTTAAGAGCATGCTAGGACTTCCCGAGATGACCAGTGGTATGAACACATCTCCAGTCAAGCAATCCAAACATCAGCTTCCACCCCGAAATCTCTTCGTGGTCTTGATCCAAGCTTTGAGCTTACTCCACTACAATTCAATCCTCATTCACCAAAAGAAAGGTCCGGACTTGGTAGAACCATCCTACAAAGACAAGCAAAACTAATCCAACAAGAGTCTACTCCCTACTCGAGACTTCAACATCCTCTCGTCCACCACTCAATCGGTTTGACCAAATTCAAAGAATCGACCGAACTTGTGAGAAAGCTTACCAAAAATGGAATCCATTGAAAAGGTCCCCTGAACCAATCAAGGAGACAAAGTCGCCTTCCTCCAGCCTCAAAGTCTAAGTCAACCTCCAAAACAAACAAAAGTGTGTACGTGTCACACCCATACCATCGACAATTGTTATAGAATCCTTTTCTCGCGATGATGCAAAAGGATGATCACAAGACTGCAGATCATCTACAAGATGTCACAAGCAAACTATACCAAAGTTGGTCATCGGTATGCTTCATCCTCCAAAGTGCTCCCAAAGAATAGATTCTCGCAAAACCTTTTCCTCGTGCTCCTCACCGCGGGTTTAATGATCATCATCAGGATGATTGTCTCATGAATACATGCCGTGATATATGCGGTAATCCAGCTCATGAGACATCCCAACATGACGGTGTCATTCATGCAAGGAGAAATTCCAAACAACCTAGAGTCACCGAGTCATCCTCAACTCTAAATGCAAAAACTGCGTGGTAGCAGTGTGCACACAACCACCGACCATGAGTCGATTGAAATTTCGAGAGACCTTGAGACCCAAGCCCACTAGTAAGTGGGTCACTTAGAGAAACTAATTCAGTTTACTACTTGTGCAGAGACATGCCAGAGAGCCTGTTTGGCATCTAGACAAGGATGCTCAAGAAGGATGGTGTGAAGGAATATCTGCACAAGTATGTAAAGGAACCAGGACCCAAGGTAGTATTTAGTGATAACTCATCATGTCCAACTGAAGGTTATGGTTGGTTCGCTGAATGGAATAGTTTTTCTAGAATAGCCTATGTCAATGGTCTCAAATACAATCTCATCGTCACCAACTATGTGATGCTAAATACATTGTATAATTCAATGATAAACAAGGTACCATTTTCAATGCCAATAAGGAAGTTGTGTTGATAGCTCCTAGGAGAGATGATGTTTATGTGCTAGACATGACAACACTCTCACAAGATGGAACGTGTCTCGCCAAAGCCATGAAACTATCAATTGCGTGGCATAAAAGACTCTCACACTTAAACTTCAAAACCTCAACAACTTGGCAAAACAAAACAAGGTCCTTGGCTTACCATCACCGGTTTTTGCAAAAGACAAACCATGTTCTGGTCAGGAAAGGGTAAACACCACGAGCATCATTCAAAACCAAACAAAATTTCTCCATCAAAGTCGTCTTCATCTCTCGCACATGGATCTCTTTGGACTCGCTACCCCGGATCAATCCAAAGATGAGAAGTATACACTTGTCATTGTTGATGAGTTCTCAAGATACACTTGGGTATACTTTCTTTCCCAAAAGAGTCAGGCGGTACCGATACAATAATGTCATTCATCGTGAAGATTGAAAACCGTAATGACATTATTGTTAAACAAATCGAACGACAATGGTAATCTGAAGTTCAAATCAAGAGCTTGAGAGTTTCGTGATGAAAAGGAATTTCTCAAAATTTCTCATCTCAATATACCCGAACAAAATGGGGTTCTTTGAAAAGGAAAAAGAACTCTCATTGAGGCGCTAGAACCATGTTAAATGGCTCGGCTCTCTCAAAGCATTTACGGGGAATCAAACCGCCTGTTACACTCAAACAGGTCAATCATTGTCAAAAGACATAACAAAACCCCATATGAGATCTTCAAAGGTAGACTTCCTGACATCGGCTATTTTCATGTATTTGGATGTCTTGTGTTCATTCATAACCACAAGGATCATCTAGGCAAGTTTGATGCAAAATATGATGATGGATACTTTTAGGCTACTCAGCGATCTCCAAAGCCTTCGTGGTTTTAACACAAGGAGACAACAAGTTAAGGAAACCTTTCATGTCACCTTTGATGAAAGTTCTCAAAGCATCGTTCACTAACACCTCGAGGAAATAGGAATTGATGACTCATAAGATATCCTCCCCGATGAGTTCACCACTTAATTCAATTCCTCATATCGTCGATGTCTTGACATCTCATATTATGTCTTACCTCACAACCTACCCCAACTAATAATCAGTGAATTCATTGATAATCTATCACCCCAAAGAGGATAGGTAACATCGAACCAACTATTCAGATCCGTGATTCATGAAACCCAACGAGCAGACATCATAACAGATGCTCAAAATGAATATGTTGATCCAGAACCAATCTCACTCTGAACTCCAATGACCTCATCAAACTTCGATCCTAGACCACAAAGTAAGTGGACAAGATCTCGTGATATTGAGCTCAAACATCATTGGTGAACCCACGAGGGCATGCTCACCGAAGCATGGCCGCTAATCTAACAGCGTAGCTTCCGCCAATGAATGTCTATATGCTGATTATCTATCAGAAATAGAACCCAAAAATGTCACTGTAGCTCTAAAACACCCAAGCCGGGTTCGGGCTATGCAAGAAGAACTCGCAGCTTTGATAAAACAAGGTCATGACCTTGATCAAATGTCCTCAGGATGTAGTAGTCATAGGAATGAAGTGGGTTTTCAGAAACAAAACCGATGAAAATGGCACTGTCATTAAAAACTTTAAAGCCGGCCGTAGCCAAAGGTTACATCCAACAAGAAGGCATTGACTATGATGAGACATTTGCTCCTGTTGCAAGAATGGAAGCCATCGGGATCTTCCTTGCATATGCAACATACATGAACTCCAGGGTCTACCAAATGGATGTTAAAAGTGCATTCTTAAATGGTGATCCGAAGAAGATGTGTATGTTCAAAGAACCTCCGGGCTTGAGAGTAGTGAATTCGACGACTATGTCTCAGAAGCTTGATAAAGCCCTCTATGGACTTAAACAAGCTCCTAGGGCATGGTATGAAAACTCTCACCTTCCCGATACAAAACAAGTTGGTCGAGGAAAGATAGACAAACATAACCGTTTGTCTATAGAACCCAACAGGATGTGATACTAGTCCAAGTGTATGTTGATGATATCATCTTTGGCTCAACACACTACAAACTTTGCAACAGCTTTGAAAAACTAATGACAAAGAAGTTTGAAATGAGCATGATGGGGGAACTTACATACTTTCTTAGACTACAAATCGTGCAAACCGATAAAGGAATATCCATCACCAAGAGAAATACACCGAAATCTCTTGAAGAAATATGAGATATTTGACTATGCCTCACTGAAGACACCAATGGTTCCACCTAACAACCTTGGACCCGATCTCACCGCAAATCAGTCAATCAAACTCATTTCAGAGGGATTGTTGGATCACGATGTATCTAACTTACTAGACCGCATATACAATTTTCACTGCTTAATAGCAAGATATCACCAATCCCAAAGAATTCACCTCACCAACCCAAGAGAATACTCATACTGGCGGAACCCCAAGCCTTGGACTCTATTATCCAAAATGCTCGTGGTTTGATCTCAAGGGTTACTCGATTCTCGATTATGCCGGCCGCAACATGGACAAAAAGTACATCGTGGTCCTCCAATTTCTTGGAGGAAAACTGGTCTTTGGAGTTCAAAGAAGCAACAATCAAGCTATGTCCTTAGCTTGTTGAATATGTAGCCGCAGAGGATGTTGTGCCAATGTATTATGGATGAAAAGTCAACTCTGACTAATACATCCATTACAAAATGGTGCCCATCTTCTGTGATAACACTAGTGCAATTGCAATCTCCAACAACCCTGCCCTCCACCAAAGAACCAAACACATTGATATCATATATCACTTCATCATGGATCACATAATGAAAGGAGACATAGAACTTCATTTCATCCCTAACAATATCAACTGGCCGATATCTTCACCAAAACCTTGGATGAACCCACCTTCTGAGACCTAAAGTTTAATTGGGAATGCTTGACATCGAAAGTCAAGTATCCAAAACCAATCTCAAGAAGTTCTCTCAAATGGTTCATCCTCCCCGACACCCAAAATTAAACCTCTCAATAATGAGTAAGAACTCATTCGTGGTCCCCCACTGACAAAGAGCATTGAATAAGTAACTAAATGATCCAAGTATCGCTACTTTAATGTCCTAGGTTGGTAACTATGCCAATTTAATAAAGGAATATATATGTCTCTTTGTCTTATCACATCCCACTTGGAATTTAATGCCTCTCACAAAAATATCAAATTGATATTTTATCTCGCAAAAGTGCATGTGCATCAGAATCGCTCCCTTGAAAACGGGATTTTGCAGGGTAATGGAGTGGTAGCATTAAATGTGGAAATTCAAACGCCTTTCAAAGACCAACTCATAATATTCCCATTTGTGCACAAAACCCCTCTTATCACTCTATAAATACCCTCTTCAAACACAAACAAACACACACAAATTTTCGCAACAAAACTCACAAAATCATTTAAAAAAAACATTTGTGTGCTCAAAACTCTTTAAACCTCTTTTGGAAAACCCTTCTTGTAAACATTTACAAAAGTTTTTCATCACAAACTTGAAGAGATCTAAATACTTTGATTGTTCTAGTCAAGACATTTCTTAAATCCTAAAATCTTTATTAATGGAAATGACTAGAACGTAATCTCTCCATTGCTTCTCGTGGGTAGGGATCTTACTAATGTTGAATTTAAAACAAATAATGTCATAGGAAATTTTGAATATCCCGAAAATGTCCCAACCTATAAAGACATTATAAAATTTTTATTCAACTACCCACTCAAAACGGCCTTTGTAAATGTCCTCAAGATTGTACCCAAACTACCTCAAGGAGTTTTGGGCTACAGCCTAGAGCCTTTGACCCTAACATCCCTACGATGAGAATAACCTAGACATCTCGAGTATCTCATCGTGTTCAAATCTTAATGGGGAACAATACACCCCGGATTTTAAAACGCTTTGCACTACAATAGGTTAGATTATAACAAAGGTGTTTATGTCGCATCCCGAACCCTCCACAGGAAGGATGGGTTAAAACAAATCATTTTAGATCCAACTTTTTGGACAAGACCCACCACTAAAAGCTCATTCCCTCCGGGCTTGGAGGATCCTCTTCACTTTTGTGATTCAGTGTCTCGGCGGGAACCACTCATCCACCAACAAGTTAACTCTATTCAGCTTGATGATGGCATACCGCTTGATGAATGGTCATCATCATTACATGGGGAGATCATTTATTAAAGTGATCTCAGAATGCTACAGAGCAAAACTAGACTAAATATGTTTCAGATCCTAGGTTTGTCTCTTGTGCTCGCAATCGCTATCGGTTCAAATTATACCGTGATGAAAAATTTGGAAATTTACCCCGCATCCCCGAGCCCTTCAAATTTTCAAAAGGACCCATCCCTTGTCACTCCCATTGAATTGACGGCCCACATGATTGTCAGAACAATCAAAGTGGATCGTGTCTCCAAACCCCGCCTCCAAAAAAAAGGGGAAGTCTGCATCAGACTAAGACTAAACCAGTCTTAGGGCCCCAGGCTTCGTGAGCGCACGCCCAAGAGGCACAAAAGCCCGTGACCAAAAAGACACCCACGGTGCAACAATCACCCCAAAGGACAACGGCGACACCGATACATCACGCCGCCATGCCCTTGGTCACACCTACTACTCCCCAAGATCCGGAGGGAACATACAACCCACGGGTAGGGGAGCTTCCACAACGCCCAGATGATGATTAGCAAATCCAAGCCTTTGTCGAGGGCACACCGATCTCTCCCAAAGACTCGAGGGACTCAAACAACCCGCCGATGGGATACAACTATCACCGACTCGCTAAAGGCATCAAACGCCCACCAAGGTTCATCATGGGGACAAAGACCGGAGGGAAAGGAACAACCCACCATACGTAACCCACAACCAATCCGACGAATGAAGGACTGAAACGCCCACCGCTGTCCGAGGGGTCAACTGGGACAAAGACTCGTGAGGGATATAAACCACCACCGATATGGAACCCATAACCAACCCCTTGCTCACAATTGTTGATGTCACCGATATTATTCTCTCAAGATGAGCTTGCAGGATCGATGATGAAATCTTATCACCGGAGAAGAAATGACGCCGAGGTTCAAGTAACAAGAGCCTCACCGATCCAAAGGAGCCATCAATCCCCATTCCAACATGATGATATACTTCTGAATCCTCCTCAAGCTCTCATGAATTCAAAGAGTTTGACAATGTTCTTCCCTCACTGAAGGCGCTGGCTCATTGATCACCTGTGGCTTCAAGGAAGCTATACTGTGGGTTACTAAAACATTGTGGGAACAACATACTGAGGCTGCTGCAAGTTATGCTGATCTAAAGGCAGAGGTACAGGGACGGGTGATAAGAAATATGTTGTGAAATGCAAATGAATCATCGTGCCAAAAAGACTTAACCAATGAATTGACGAGATCTTAAATGTTAGTAACTCGAAAAAGACTTGTCCGGACCTGCAAAGCTAGTTCGCTAGTGATGTAACCGTGGCTCTGCTGGGATTGTCTATCTTGAGTTGATCAATTCAAAAGTGCGGTTTCTCTCACCGCGCATTTATGTCAAAATACTTCACAAGTGAGGGGGAGTATTTAGAAATTCTAAACTCTCACAAAAGGGTACAAAATGCTTTTACTCATAACCACTTTGAGAGGTTTTCAAAATAATGGTTTTATGGCAACATAGGTTAGTCATGGAGTTATAAGGTGACTAAGGTTAGAAATAACCGTCCTATGATCCGCCAGAGCCGGAGGGATCTACCCAAGGACACCACCAATAGTTAGAATTAGAAGTCCTTAGGTATGATTATAAAAAGGAGAAAATGAGAATCGGAGAAAGAAGGAGTTGAAGAATTAAAAGGAAAAGTAAAGAAAAGGGTGAAAAGAAATAGCCCTCTAGATTATTCAACTTAAGGGCATAATCGGTTCAATTCATATGCTACCGGTTGTCACTTGATGACACCCAGATGAAGATTAAAGTCGCCATGGACCCAAAGGACGATGCACTAAACCTTCTTAGCCACCTCAAGTTTCACTCTACGTAGCTTGCTTCATTCTCACAGGAAACCTAACGAAACTATCGGCTTTCTTAGAGATTTGTCGGTATTGAAGAAGGAGACCCTTTCCCTAGTCTCCGCTTAGGAAAACCAAAGCGCACTATTGATTCTAGAGCCACGAGATTCATCAAAAGATCTCTTAGGTACACTTGACATTTCATCACTTGTCATTCAACAATAAGGACGCAAGTGATGCATTATCGAGTCCTACAACGGATCTTAGCAACTGTCGAGAACATTTATGAGAGGTTCACACATGTGATCCTCAGTGATTGAATGGAAACTCCTGCCAGGGGCAACATCAAACAGCCTTGAAAGCAGTCACTTCGGTAACCCTGTGAGTTACGCCAGTGTGTCTCAAATGGTCTACAATTTGTGGGGTGATGCTTGGTGTACCTCGGCGACTCATCCTGAACTATAGGTGTACTTCGGACATAACGTTATCTCACTTGTGGGACTCCAATTCAGAACGCCTTTCATGAGAATTAGAGTTGTGTTTTCACACTATGCTGTTAACACTCTCGAAGTTCAAACTTGTAAGCGCTGGATTATTTCTAACCCATATTTTATGTTTTCTTCTTATGTATGCTTGCGGGTAGAAAAGATCGTGTAGATTCTCCACATGCTCATACCAACAACAACACTAATTGAAGTTCTCTCAAAAGGCAACACAAAGTCAGAATGATTCTTCGTCAAAATCAAAGAATTTACAAAGTTTAAAGACTAAGAGAACTACATCAGTACTGAAATCCAACATCAAAGAGCGTGTGAGCATGTTGGAGAAAGACGTGGAGACACTGGAGCAACGGCTACGACTCAGCGCATACAACCACAACATACTATCACTTCCATCACAAAGAACAAAGATCAAAGAACAAAGAAAATGAAGACGTCAAAGTTGAAAAAACTTCAAAGCAAACAAGATCCTACTAACTTTGGGGAGATTGTTGGAATCAAGACACTTATTCTCACAAGAAAGAAGAATGTCAGAAGACGTCAAAGCTACTATTACATCAAAGCACCACAACCGTTTTCACTCATATTATTAATCACCAACACTTAGGGGGAGATTGTTGGAATCACTTCTAAACTAGATTACAAGTGTTAGTAATTAATATGTAATAGTTAGCTTAATTAGGCCTTTATGTTTGTTATCATGCTAAGGCTTATGTAGAAGGCCCATAAGCCTTGGCCCAAGCCTAATAAGGAAAGGAAGGGACTAGGAGTGTTGCCCTAACTCCCTCTCCTATAAATAGTCTTGTAAACTCCCATTTGGGAGTTGGTTGTTCATCTTATCACAAAAACCTACGCATAACTTTTCCTCATATATTCGTGTGTTTGTGTTTAAGTGTTCAACCGATCACTCCTTCATCTTATTTCTTATATTGATGCTTGTGTTATATAAATGGGAACCTAACATTCTTGAAGAGTGATAATGCTTTGGTAGAAAGGGGAACATTTTAGAAAAAGTGATGATATGGTAACAGAGGTAATAGGAATAGAGGTCGAGTAATAGGAACAAATGTGGTAACAACACTAGGAGAGAGAGGTTGTTTTGTTTGTGGTGATAAGAACCACTTTATAGAGGTGATTGTCTTAAGGTCACGGAGAGTGAGTCATTTGTTAGTGGAGCTTGGAGTGATTAGACACACAAATTAAAGCTGCTATACATTGTCGCGCGCTATGCGAATGTAATCCTCTAATACACATAAACACATATGAAATCTTAAATATACCAAAACCAAAATATTGAAAAAGCAAAAAAGAGTAAATGCGTGACAAAACATGAACACATGTAATGCGCATGACCACGCATGACCACATAGTATCTCACTCTGAATATGTGGCTCAACAGATTTTCCACCTCATTCGCCATCTTGACGGCACATGCATTCTATCGGTGGTTAGGTGGTGACGTAGTAAAAGGCGAGAATTTAATGTGCATCGATTAACAGTTGAGTGAAAAATGTGCATCGATCAACCATTTAATGTATGATATGCTAGTTTTAAGAGCGGATGTACGGTGAATTGTTGGCCGTGCCAAACCCTTGCGCGGCCAAGTTTGGTACTGCTATCCTGTTACCCCTGCTCGCCAAAGTCCTCTCGCCAAACTTAACAGCCAATTGAAACGCGGTTTTTTTTTTTTTTTGAAACTAGCGTTGGTGGTGGCAAATATAGCGCTTTTGAATTTGTACCCAAATTTTTTATAAAACCTCCTTATTCTTCCATATTTTCACACACTCTTCAAACCTAATTCACACCTCAAAAACACTCATTTTTCTTTCATTATGGATCCAAACCATCCTCGGCGAAGCACTTTAGACAATTATGAAGATTTTTTAAAGACGACCGAGAGAGATATATTCGTTCAGTATCAAGAGTATGAACAATATATGAATTTGTGTAATCAAGAAGCCGGTGGATCAAGATGGAGTCCTAAAAGGAGGGCATATATACCACGTCAACGAGAAACGGCGGCGGAACGTCTAATCGACGACTATTTCGGCGACGCAGAGATTGGTCCTAAATATCCATAAGAGAATTTTCGACGAAGGTATCGTATGAGCTCTACACTTTTTAAAAATATAGTTAATGCTATTCTAAGTTATGATGCCCCTTCCCAAATACTTTCAATTTTTTAGAGATGGTTATGATGCTACCGGTCGTAAAAGTATTGATCCTATTTTGAAGATCACATCCGCTATACTACAATTAGCGACGGCAAGATCAGCCGATGCGTTTGATGAGTACTTGCAAATTGCGAAACGAACTCAACGACAATGTTTAATCGACTTTACAAAATGCATACATGTTTTATACGTTGAGAAGTATTTAAGGAAGCCCACTTTAGCTGATATTGAAATGTTATATGAATTGCATAAACAAAACATGGACTCCGGGAATGCTCGGGAGTATTGATTGTATGCATTGGGATTGGAAAAATTGCCCAAAAGCCTTTGCCCCTCAATTCAAAAGGCGTGGCCATAAATACCCAACTATTATGTTAGAAGCGGTTGCGGATCAACGGTTATGGATATGGCATGCTTATTTTGGGGTTCCTGGTGCAAATAATGATCTAAATGTTTTATATGGTTCTCCGTTATATGATGATGAACTTGCTTAAGATAAATTCTCGAATGCCCGTTTGAAGTAAATGGGCATGTGTACAACAAAGGTTACTATCTAGCCAATGGCATTTATCCAACATGGTCCGTGTTTGTGAAAACGTTTTCTGTTGCAAGGTCTGAAAAAACGTTGAGGTTTAAAATAATTCAGGAAAGTTCTAGAAAGGATATCGAAAGAGCTTTCAGAGTCCTACAAGGTCGTTGGGGAATTATACGACAACCCGCACGTGCTTTCGAAATCAACGCTTTGAGAAGGATCATGAATTGCTGTGTAATGTTGCATAACATGATATTGGAAGACGAAAATAATCGTAGTGAATTTAAGAGATGTGTTCATTGATCCAACGCCGACATTATACGGAATGGACCGAAAGATGTGATTTACATGTTCGAAAACACAAAGAACTCAGAGATAGCAAAATACACAACGATCTTCGAGATGACCTTGTGGAACATGTTTGGAGAAATTATACCTAGTTTGTAATTTTTATCTTTTTATTTTTATGTTTTTTATTGTAATGTTTTTTTTAATGAATAAAGTAATTTTAGAATATATTGTTTTTACATTTTATAAAAAAAAAAATGAGTTTGGCACCAGAAATTGTGCCAACGATACCCCGAAATGTGGTGCCAAACTCAAAAACTGCTGACGTGGCAGTTTGGCACGAGAACGGCACGAGAGTTTGGCACCACTGTACCCAGTGCTCTAAGGGTGTTCAAAAAGTCATAAAAGGCGAGAATTAAAGAATTCAAAACCAAAAAACCGTTTTATCACGTTTCAACTTATGTTTTTATTTTTGCATACATATCGATACACGTGTTTAATATACATGTATAATTTTACTTTAATAGTTAATTTCATATATCACCTTATTTTCATGATTAATTTCATATATATCCACAGAGCAAGTATTGAATAAATAATGTACAATATTTTTAATGCATGTTTTGATGTATATGAAATTTTCAACTAAAAGTAAAGGAAATATGAAATTGCCTCCTTTATAAATAAGATTTAAGATCATTTGAGGACAAAAACTTTTTTACATTCTAAGGGATCAATCTCAACCCTCCATTTTTTATTAGATCTATTGAATGAGATTAATCCCAACAATTAAAAAAACCTACTTTCATCATTTTTTTTCAAATATAAATATCTTCAAACCGTTAATCGTCAAGCGAAAAAAAATATACCATTACGACGAGCATTTAGTTATCTTTCTATAGATATGCACTTTCATATACTTTCGACAAAATTTTTTTTTCGTGTTTTTCACCTTTTTTTCTCCTTTTTTTACGTTACTGAAATTTACATGAAAAAATCATATATGATTTAACACTGATTTTAATACCACATATGATATTAGTGTTAAATCATATATGATATGTATATGATATGTGATTTATCATATATGATTTAACACTAGTATCACATATGATATTGCATATCATATGTGATTTAGCACTAATATCACATGTGATCTTCAAATTAGTATTAAATCATATATGATATTTCATGGAAATTCCAGTTTCGAAAAAAAACGAAAAGAAAGACGAAAAAACGTGAAAAAAACAATTTTTTTCTTCTTTCGAAAGTATATCAAAGTGTCTGTCTATAGAAAGATAATTAAATGCTCGTCGCGAACGAGTAATTATTTTTGCTTAACGATTAACGGTTTAAGAGATATTTAAATTATAAAAAATATGTGAAATAATAAAATGTTTTTAATCTCAACCATTGATTTCTTTTTAGATAAATGGTGAAGATAAGTCACTTGATATGTAAGAAAATTTTAGTATGTAAAATAACTCTCCTTTATAAATAAAATATATATATCATGGATTACGTATAGAGCTTTTAAATTAAACTATTGTAACCATCCTTAACACATGTGTATCAAATTTTATTAATGTGACGGTAAACAATAAATCTTCGAATGAATATATTAAAATTTAAAATACATTTTTGTGGTTTGCCCATTTTCAGATGCATTTTTTAGAAAAGTTGAAACATATACATCCCTCCGTCAATAATAGTTATACATTATACATCCTTGAGGACGAACGATGTTAACATTTTCCCGTTATCTTCTTATGTGGATCTAATATGAGAAGTATTTTCGTCTTTTTGTTTGTAAAAAGATGTATTTTGCACTTTATTATTATTATTATTATTATTATTATTATTATTATTATTATTATTATTATTATTATTATTCAGTTTTTTGTTATTTCTAATAATATTATTTATAATAATAATAATATTTAATAAATAAAAAAAAATTAAAAATAAATTTTAAAAATTAAAAAATTTGAAAATAATAATTTTTAAAAAAAGGAGTTGGGGCCCAGTAAGTATATCGGCTCCCTACTAATTTCTTGTAAATCCTAAGTTCTTCTAATAAAGTGATGTTTAAAAAATATATATATATATATATATATATTAATAATAATAATAATAATAATAATATTGTTGTTGTTGATAATAATAATAATAACAACAACAATAATAAGAGGATAAGGTGTAGTGACATTTTGCCTTCGCCGTTTCCGACGTGGATACCATTCGGCTCTGCCGAAATGGTGCCACCACACCACAAATGCTCGCCACCTTCGTTTTAGTCGTTTCTCCAACACACAAACGACAAAAAAGAAAAGGTGATCGTTAATTTTTATTTTTTATTTATTTTTTAGTTTGTGTGAGAGTGTGTTTTGTTTATATGTTGATTCTTCATATGCTTGTTTAATGGGATTTGATCTTGTCGCTCCTGCGATTTTGTTGATATGGATGGATGCAGGGGCTAGCGGTGAAAATGTGAAAATGAAGAGATGGGAATGGGATGGTGAAGATGAAGAGATAGAATGAATGTTGAAAACTGTGAAGTGGGTAATAGTAAAGGGAGTTGATTTGTACACTCACTAAATTGATTGGTACACTCTATTTTAGTGTGTGTTGACAATTATACCTTCACAGAATAAAAATGTGTAAAAGTGGGTATAAATGTCAAAGAACTTTAAAATAGAGTGTATTAATCAATTTGGTGAGTGTACAAATCACCTCCCAATAATAAAACATATTTAAGAAATATGCTTTTTTTATAATTGTTGGTGATAAATTCTAATTTTTGATATGTATTGCTTTTGAATATGTATGTCGTTAGATACTACAATACAATATATGATATCTGCTCACTTCAATGCAAATTAAGTTTTTAACCTCTAATTTAAGTTTTGTTTTTTTTTTCAAATATTTTATGCTATAGTCTTATTAAAGTTTTGTTAAATTGCGTTTAAATATATGCCCTTTACAATACTAGACCCGACTCGACCCGTCTTTGAATTTTAGTATCTAGTTTTTTTTTTCCGCATGTTATTTGGTATGGTTAAAATTATTGTGTCAATATTTTAAACAGATGAATTTATATTTTTTGGAAAAATGAAAAAATAAATAGAATTAGGGTGAGTGGAGCCTAAATAATTGTGTTGAAGTTAGTTATGAGGGAGAAGTATTTTGAGATGGAAGTGTTGAAATGAGTTAGCATGTGGTGGGGTCCAGATGACTAAAAATTAAAAGTCACTACACCTTATGCTCTAAAAGTAACGTGCAAAATACATCCCTTTATAAGCAAAAAGACGAGCATACCCCTCATGTTAGATCCACATTAGAAGATACATCGTTCGTCTTCAGAGATGTATAATGTTTAACGTTTATTGACGAAAGGATGTATATCTCCAAACTTTTTTGACAGATGATGTGAAAATGAGCAAACCACAAAGATATATTAGGGGGGAGGGAGTGGTACCCTACTACCCGAATTGCCACATCACCTCTATCCAATAAAAACCTTCCAACTCAAAACTACCCAATTCTACCCTAAAACTACCCTAAGTGGAGGGAGTGGTACCCAATCCTACCCTAATACCCGACACCTACACAAAACTTGCTCCCAACGTTCCAAAATTTCAAAAAATCCTCCAAACACCGATCGGCTTCAAAGCCCGAATTGTTACCCGAATTGCGCTACCCGATGGACAAGGAATGGTGTTACCGATCGGGTAGAGGTACCCGATCCCCTACCCGAGCCCCACTCCCTCCCCCCTTATAGAAATGACTCTAAATTAAATTATTGTGTGTTAGCAAGACTCAAATATTTTTTACGTTATTCAATTGCATATTACGATTAAGAATGTGTTACTCTGAGTTTCTTTTGACTCGATCGAAATCAAGGGTAACTGCTTGTTTAAATTACCCGGATGTCTAGTTACTTGTGTAATACGTTTCAGTTTCGGATAAGAAAATTAACTTAAAATCTTGAGAGAAGATATTTAAATTTTCTAGCAAAACGAAATGAGCCACCCTGTTAAACAAATCAAGCTAATCCAGTGATGACAAATTGATGCATTCCATCACATGAATATGTTGACAAGTTGAAAACAATCATGTCCACAGAGAGAAACGAATTTAAAATGAATTTGAGCTACACATGGATATGAAATATCGCACTCTTCAAATCTTCATTTAATTGACAAGATTTGATTATCAGTATCGAGTCTCCACTTCGCATGGCTTACATTCTGCATTAATTACCTATGCATATATCATATCTCTTGGAAAGATATTAAAAAAGGGTTTTTCTATCTTGTGCCCTAGGGGCACAAGATAAGAAGGTGAAAAGTACATAAAAAGTACTCAGGGTCCCACAAAAAAGGACACAGGTACTTATAAAAAATGTATTTTTTGTGGGTCCGTAAGTACTTTTTGTGTACTTTTCCACTTCTTATCTTGTGCCCCTAGGGCACAAGATAGAAAAACCCATTAAAAAATAATAATAATAAAAAATAACATATCTCTTGGAAAGATATTTTAGGGTCCGTTTGGTTTGTTAAGGGATTTGGATTTGGATTTGGATTTGAATACGGATTCGGATTTGGATTTGGATTTAAATTTGGTGTAAGTTTTTAAAAAAAAGTATGAGAGAGGAAATATATAAATGGTATAATATTATATTTTAAGAATATATAAAAGAAATTAATTAATTGTTTTGTTATAAAAATAAGTTTATTTAGAATAATTAAATATAATGAGAGGTGTAAATGAAAAGTGGGCCCATTTTATTTGAAAAAAGACAAAAAGATACCAGATTTTTATTTTGAAAGAGGGCTTCGTTGAGTGGAATCATTTGTTGACACTATTTGGTAATAAAATGAGAGCATGGCCCTACATTTTTTTATACCAAACAGATTTTTTTAAGGTGTGAGTCTAATCCCACAGTGCAAATTCCTCAAACCAAACGGGCCCTAAAAACCTTAGAATATGTTTTGACGACTCTATATTATGGTATATATATACGGAGTAATTAAAAATAGTTTAAGTTTGATAATTTTTGTAACTTTTTTAAATTTTAAGGTGAACTTATTGTGGTAATTTCATAAGAGGGAAAATATAATGGGTAAAAGCTAAAGATACCTAACATATTTTTTTAAATAAACAGGTTTACTTAATATACTTTGTAAATTGTCAAATATACGCAATATACTTTCGAATAATCTTCGATCTAGCTTATATGACCGGTTAGCAGCAGGTTACCATGTCATCCTTGATTAAAAGTTACACCGTTGTTCCCCCAAACTGGACCAAATTTGCGCAGTTAGTCCTATTTTGGTAACGCTCGTTAAAATTAAAAAAAAAAAAAAAAAAAAACTTTTAATTTATTTCAAAATCTATTTAAAATATATATTTTTTAATTTATAATTAAAAAAAAATAGATACATTGTTTTATACACTTTTTTTTTTAAAAATCTGGATAAACTCTTTATATTTTTTAAATATCTTGAAAATTGTAATTTTGTAAAAATAAATATAAATTATGACAGTTTAAGAAAAATTAAAAATATGGAAAAATTGGAGAAAACGTTTTTAAAAATATGATTTTTTTTAAATAACAATTTTCAAGATTTTTAAAAAATATAAAAGTTTATCCAAATTAAAAAAAAAAAAAAAAAAAAAAATGGAAAAATATGGAAAATCTTTTATAAAAATATGTTTTTTTTTTTTTTTTTTTTTTTTTTCAAAATATGGATTTTCTTTTTAAATTACAATTTTCAAGATTTTTAAAAAAATATAAAAAGTTTATCTAGAATTTAAAAAAAAAAAAAAAAAAAAAAAAGTTAAAAGAAAGTGTATAAAAAATTTATCAATTTTTTTTATTATAAATTTAAAAAAAATATATTTTAAGTAGATTTTAAGAAAACAAATTTAAAAGTTTTTTTTTTTTTTTTTTTTTTTAAATTTTAACGAGCGTTACCAAAATAGGACTAACTGCGCGAATTTGGTCTAGTTTGGGGGACCAATGGTGTAACTTTTAATAAAGGGTGACCTGATAACCTGCTGCTAACCGGTTATATTATCTAGATCGAAGATTGTTTGAAAATATATTGCGTATCTTTGACAATTTTCAAAATACATTACGTAAACCTGTTTATTTGAAAAAATATATTGCGTATCTTTACATGTTCACCCAAATATAATTTTCTAAGCTACAAAGAAAAATGATAATAATTTGAGTAATTATTAAATCTAAATATTTGATCAAAATATTCTATTGGTCTTTGCTGAATTAACAGCCAAAGTATTTTCCTACTATTTGTTCATCAATAAATAAAGGGAATTGATATGTACACATATGATTTTACTTTGCACACATAAAATTACATGGGGTATTGTTTGTTTTATTCATTAATTGTATGTGTGCAAAGTAAAATTCAATGTGTACATATAATTATCCATAAATAAATTATCAAAAGTAAAATTCAATGTGTACATATCATTACCCTTGTGAATATTTGGAGTCCATGACCAAGAGTCTGGATTAGAGTTCAAAACTACAGACTCAATATGAAGCCGCAACTCATTAAACTGGGAAGCTTCGATACCACCTCTAGGATCACGTCTAAGGACCGTATTCAACTCATGGGGAGGCAGCCGATGAGCAACACAACAATCCTTAT
Source organism: Chrysanthemum makinoi (assembly GCA_910596185.1). Lineage (NCBI taxonomy): Eukaryota > Viridiplantae > Streptophyta > Magnoliopsida > Asterales > Asteraceae > Chrysanthemum > Chrysanthemum makinoi. Next base: position 194,140,706 of record OU343218.1, on the reverse strand, counting down.
GCGAATCTAACATATGAATCCTGGGATACAAAGTACAAACTCTTGAGGGTCTGATTTCCCCACCAAACATCTTCCCAAAACAAGATCGACTCACCATTCCCAAGCTTACGCTTACATAAGGCCATAAGATCATAGACAAAATACCACTCCAAGGACTAAGGCAAGATCTAGCAAAATTATCACTGAAGATACCCCCTGAACAACCATCAATTCCTTTGATAACACTAATCCAAAGATCCGATTGATTATGAAGAAATCTCCATATCCACTTAAACAACAACCCCACATTAAGCGCATGAATACTCCCAATACCAAGGCCTCCCAACTCTTTGCTAGCAAGACATGTATTCCAACTAACCCAAGCCATTTTCCTGTCTCCCAACTCACTACCAATGAAAAAATTCTGGCGCAAGGATTCTAACTTGGAGCGAATAGCAACAGGCATATAATAAAGCGACATAAAGTATGTTGGAAAATTCCCAAGAAGAGACTTAATGAGAGATAAGCGTCCCCCAACCGCTGACCTTCCATAAAGAAAGCTTGGAAGTAAATTTAGTAACAACGACCTCCCAATTGTTACATCTAGACATATTACCTCCCACCGACACACCAAGATAAGTCATGGGAAGTTTTGCAACACCACAACCAGAAATATGAGCCATATCCAAGACTTCCTCTTCAGAAACACAAACGCCTAAAAGGCTGCACTTATGCACATTGATTTTCAATCCAGAAATAAGAAAGAAACAACGAAGAATGCATAGAAGATTGTGGATATTAGCAGCGGACTAGTGACCCGCAAAAATTACATCATCAGCATAAATAAGATGTGAAACACGCAAATGATCATTGCCAATCGAAGCTCCCTTATAGATACCCATATCAAGGGCTTTGCAAATAAGAGCATGAAGCCCTTCCATAGCCAAAATAAAAAGAAAGGGAGATAAGGGATCTCCCTGCCTTAAGCCTTTAGAAACCACAAACTCGTAAGTAGGTGACCCCCGTTGACCAGAATGGAAGAACGAGCATTCACAAAGCAGCCTTTTATCCAAGAAAGCCACTTAATGCCAAAACCTAACTTCTCCATGACAATATCCAAAAAATCTCGATTTAACGAGTCAAACGCTTTCTCGAAATCTACATTAAAAATCATGAGTTTCTCCTTTCGCTTACGATGCCAATTAATTACTTCATTTAAAATGAGCGGGCCGTCAAGAATATTCCTACCTTTAATGAAAGCAAATTGCTCCGGACTAATGCAACTTCCAATCACCAAACCAAGCCTGTTAGCTAAGATTTTCCTGATGATTTTGTATTGGCATCCGATTAAACTAATCGGCCAAAAATCCGTAACAAGAGTAGCATTGGAAACCTTGGGGATCAAAGCTATAAAGGAAGAATTACATCCTTTAGGGAAGGATCTATTAAGAAAAAAAGCATGAAAAAAATGAACCACATCAGCTTCTATAAGATCCCAGAAAGTGGTAAAAATTTTAAAAGTGAACCCATCCGGCCCCGGGGCATGATCTCCACCACAATCCCACACGGCCTTCTTAATTTCCTCTCGAGATATTTCTCGATCCAGAAACTCACGCTGGACACTTGACAACTGATTCCGCATTTGAATGTCAAAAGAAGGACATGGCGTATTTTCTTGCTGGAATAAAAAACTATCAACGTAATCATATGTCATGTAAATTTGCGAGAATGCATATAAGATCATCCACTATTGTTAAAATATATAAAACTTTATAAGTGTTTTATGTCATCACATTTTAATAAATTATAAACCTTTTGAGTTTATAAACTTTTTTCACTATGATAAAAATGTGTTACAACATTACTAGCAGAGTACCCGCGCGTTGCAGCGGCGGGCGCCATACAATTAAAATATTCAGCGAAATTTTTTTTAGACATATATTTACAATACAATAGATATACGGACGACAATAATTTTCGTTTTGAATACTGTTATGCAATAACAAACTTTTTCATATAAAAATTGTAGATTATCCACGTGATGTGGTGACAATAATGAGTTGGTAGTAGATATATTGTAAAGATATGAGATAAAAGTAGTTGACAATAGCCCGTAGTCATAAGTTATCATTAAATAATAAAATCATAGCGACTTTTAAAAATCACTTACATTATACTAAGAAATATTATTTCTCAAAAATAATGTTTGTTAAATTTGTCCCACATAGATGGATGATACAAGTAAAAGATTACTTATAAATATAAAGTAAAAATAAATATTTAATAAATCATGTGGGTTACTTTAAAGAGTATAATTATTAATATTCAAATATATATATATATATATATTTATATGTAATATATATAATTAGCACTTAGCACTTTGCAACTTTGCATCTTTTGCTTTGAAAAAACATATGTACCATGAACTTGTTTACATATAAATTGCATGAAGATTTGTGTGTTTTATTAGTTGTACAATATGTATAATAACAAGTATTTTTCATATTAGGGGTGTTTTGAAAATAACATTTACTAAGTATTTATTGTTTTGGACGTTTTTTTCTTATATTAAATTACTTTGTATTCTTTTTATTATTATTTTTTTAAAACATGTCTAAAAAAGTGCTTTAAAGTGTTGCAAGAAATGCTATTATAAATGTACTTATTAAAATTTGACATTATTAGCAAGTGTTGAATCTTAATTTTTTAAGCCTTTCTTTTTAGGAATGTCCCAAATGCTTTATAATATAATATAGAAAAATGTTTCACATTACACATGTATTAATTATGTTGAGTTTATGAATAAGGATTTTTTTAATGTCACCTAGATTTATTACTTCAGTTGAAACAAGATATAAACCTTTTCAAGTTTTTTAAAACTATTTATCGACTTCTTATGGTGGATGCAAGAGAATTCAAAATAAGTTTAAAAATAATACTCTATCCGTCTTTAAATAAATGTCCAGTATTGACTTTCAAAGTCTTCTTTTTTCAACTTTGACCTTAAATTATTTTGTTTGTGTTATGCAATACTTGATGAAAATTATACCAATAAAAATACATTTAAAACTAAATTTATTCATATATTTTGCATCAAGTATTACATAACACAAATAAAATAATTTAAGGTCCAAGTTGAATAACAAAGACTTAAAAAGTTAATAGTGAACATTTATTTGACGGAAAGATTACTAATTAAATGACACACAAAATTATGTATAAATTCTTGATGATTCTAGCATTTCTCAATTTCCAAGCTGTCATTCAAGATTTGCGTAACAATGTTGATTCTCCACTTCACATGGCATCGCGTCAGACGTTCTGTTTTTTTCATTAATTTAGAGTATCATGTCATGAGGTATGTTGGTTTTGCATCCAATTCTATGTCTGCGATAATGACAATGGGCCCGTAATGTTGTATCTTTATCATTATCGGTTGATCCGTGGATGAATGTTTGCTACTTGTAACATTCTTAATAAACAGGTTTCCACATCCTAAGATAATTAGATTTTTATTTAGTCCAAGTTTTCATTCTTATTTGATATATCATTTTCCTACAACACTTTCAGAAACTTATCTGTTTGGTTAGGGGATTTTGGGTATGGGGAATGGCTATGAAAGTATTAATTCATGTTTGTTTGCAAATACGAGTATCGGGAAACCGGTTTTTTTCTTTAGGTGGCGTTTGGTTCAGAACTTGAAATTCAAGAATTTCAAATTCAGAGAAATTTCAATTATTGAGGATTTAAAATTTCGGAATTTAAAATACTTTCACGTGTTTGGTTAGCAAAATTTAATAGTATTTTGAAATATATCCTAGTGTTTGTTATTGCAATTTATTTTAGTAAGTCATGGATTTACTTTGCTTCCAAGAAAAAAATAAAAAAAGAAAAAGAAAAGGGCCTAATGTCAAAACAGCATAAACAAAAAAGAAAAAAATATATAAAATTAGTATTTTGGTCATTTATAAAAAAAGTGTTTTCAAGTAAATTGAAATTCTTCACTTTTTGGAGCCATTTTAATTTGTCTCATTTTGCCAATTTATAAAATTTTAATATCATTCATTTAACATACTAAACACACTATTTCAAGAAATTTAAAATTCAAATACGCCAATCAAATACATCCTTAGGGGGCGTTTGGTTTACAAATTTCAAATCATGGTATTTTAAATTCAGAATTATCATAAATTCTTAATTATGAGATTTAAGATGGTGGTACATGTTTGGTTGAAAATATGCCATGAAATTTTAATTATTGACTTTGTGGCTCCACATTTTATTTAGAGAGGTGATAACATTCTCTAAATTGATTAGCACACTCTAATTTAGAGTGTATTGACATTTATACCCTTATATGATGAAAATGTGTAAAAGTAATGTGAGGATATAAATGTCAACATACTCTAAATTAGAGTGTGACAATCAATTTAAAGAGTATGCAAATCACATACCTTTTATTTAGTAGCACTTTTGTCTTTATATAAGAAATAACTATTGGAATTTTAAATTATTTACTCAACTGATAGAAATTAAATCATCTCCACTCAGGACATTTCAATTTCGTGGCCCCCCACTTTGTTTTGAACCAAACACAAGAATTCAAAGAATTCTAATTTCAATTTTCACTAAATTACTTGAATGTACCTCAACCAAACAGCTCCTTAAGATTTTTGCATACCAGGAGAGTTAGGCGGGTATGTGTAAAGTTGATAACAGTGGCAACGTATTTTTTTTTGTAAGCAACTTTTACCACACCTGTATCTTTTACACTGTTATCAACTTCCAGACTCATTAGTAAAGTAGGAAGCTTACAAGTGATGGAGAAGAAAACTAGTTATATATTTTTTGTTTAGGAAACTTTATTTGGATAAAGAGAAGACCACAATCGAGAGTGAATTTATTCAAATTCTGAACCTTTTATGTGGAAAATTTATCTTAAATATTTCTTATGAAAAAATTTCATGCTAAATAAATTTATTTTTCTTCTTTTGCAATATTGCATTTCAAAAACAAACAAGACTATGCAATATTGAATCTTGATATCTAATCTAGACTGAACCAAACAATGGATTTGACAATTATATCCAACCTAATACCTATTTCTATTCCACTCAATAACCAAACCTATACTGATTACGATTCTTGTTTACAAACCAAACGCACCCGAAGAGAAAATATCTTAAATGGGTTATATGTTGAACGTTTAAATAACTACTTTGCATTATATCTTATAACGGTGACACTTTATATATAACATTACTTTTCGAAAGATTTCATTATGTAGTTTCTCCCATAGCCCCAAAACTCAAAGAGGACCCTTAAACTCATTTCTTGTCTTTCTCAAGTTTGATGAACAACTCAATTTTCATTTGTTAAGTTCATTTTCTCCCTTTTTGCATTTCACCTACAATTTAAGCTCCCATATATTTATCATATTTTGGCTCCCCTCTCCGAATGACTTTATAATTATTATGAGGGTGTTTATTTTCACTTGTATAGCTGGCTTATGACTTATTTGATTTTAAATGTATGTTTAATAAGTTTACTTTTTGTGGATTGTTTTGAAACTTTCTAGCCTATACATAATGAACTTATATAAAACGGAAATGTCAAAATAAGCCCAAAAAATGAGCTTATAAAACATAAGCCAAAAACTAAATAAACTATAAGCCGGCTATATAAGCCGAAACAAACGCCCCCTATAATCAATCTTACTATTTTACTTCTCACCGTTTGTATCTCATTTGATCATACCATATACTGATATAATAATTGACATTTTTTTAATTTGATTGCTAGCAGATCATGAAAGAAACAAATTGTTACACAAAACCAAAATAAGTAATTTTTTCCAGTGGGCCAGTATTGATGTATGTTGAAGTTGTTCTTATTTGTTTGTTTTTTGTATAATGTGGTTATAAGTTTGATATATAAATTAGGTAAACGAAATTAATTATCAAAATATACTCAAACCCATTTGTAAACCAAACATCATTTTTATAGATCAATTCCCATTCTTGTTCCTTTCCAATCCTATTTCTATATCAGTAGTCATTCCTTGTAACAAACGCATTCTTAATGACAACCCTTCTATAGTGAATTGATTTTAAAGACAAATAAATATCGTGTAGCTAAATAGAAAAATAGCAACAAGATCGATCTACATACACACTAAAACTTTGTTCCCGAGTGTAAAACAGAAATAAGAAAAACAGAGAGGATAAAGAAGGGAGAAAAGAAGAGGAGTGGGAAAAAATTTAATTTTTAGTCTTACGTTCTCAAATTGAAAAGAAAAGAGAAAAGGTGAAATCAAATTAAGTTTATAATTCAATTTCTTTCCAAATCATCTCAATTTAAGAAAAAGTTTTTGAAAAGGAATTTTGCATTATTTTCTTCCATTTTCTCTCTAAAAAAATTCTAAAAATATGATTATTTTTCAATTTACTCTTCATTTCATAGTGTATACGGTCTTTGGAAGACTATTTTTTAGCTTGTTATTTTTTCACTATCTTTTGCATGTTATAACAAAATATACTCTATTGTAAAAATGTCTTTCTAAAGATTTTATCTTGTACTTGTATCAGTGTTGCAAAAAAAGACTTACTAGACCGATTAATCGCTGTTTAGGCGCTATTGGGCCTTCAATCTTTTCGATTTGTGTAAATTGGTGAAACAAATCAGTCAACTGTGGTCAAACTTGCCGGAAACTTGCAAATCTTGCCAGAAATACCCAAAATTCGTCGTAAACTAGTTTTAATCACTTATATTCGTTGTTTATATCTTTTCCAATATGTTTTTTTAAGGAAAATCTTGCCGGGAACACCCAAAACTCGCCGGAAATACCCGAAACTTGCCAAAAAAATGTCAATCCGATTAATTACTGATTAGTCCCGCCTAGACTGATTACAAGCTACAAAAAGATCGACTGTCCGATTATCGATTCACGATTTTTGCAACATTGACTTGTATAATTAATATGTATAGATGGTGTGAAGAGATCATTTCATCAAATCATTCCTCAAATACTTGATCTCAAGTCACTGTTAAAAAGAAGCTTTTACTCTAACGATAAAAAGTTTAATTTGAAAAAAACTAATTTGAGCAAAAAAATTCATTGCTCAATAAAAATGCTTTAATTTGAGCCAAAAAAAAAAAAAACATTTTTCATTAAAAATGCTTTAAACGACTAGGTGAAAGTTTGACCTTCGAACTCTGTTGAAGCAAATTCCTGCTACCCGGCTTTATCCGGAGGTTTGAGCTTCTATCAATCGGTCCGGAGGAAAAGGTTAGATCCTTCCTGCACAATACGCAAACACGCGTTAGCCTCGCCCCAGGTGTTGTCCCGGGACCAAGCTCCGGCATGAGAATAAGCGGAGGGTAATGAATGTGGTAATAAATGTGAAAGTATGTGTAGGTGAAAATTCAATGCAAAACATTAAATGTGTTGGGGTATTTATACTACCCCAACCTTGTACCTGTGTTACTGTTTAGCTACTGTTTCAGCAGACCTATGTTACTTGCCCACAGGCCTATAGCCACCCTACCTAGTAGGTGTCAGGCCACGTGGTAGGGAAATCCCCTGAAATCTGCTGACATTGTCGAGTCTTTTATCCGCTGGGCAAAAATCATTCCGGATGTTGTTGATGTAGTAGTTGTAGTTGTTGTTCTTGTAGTTCTAGTTGCTGTTGTACGTAGTAGTTGTTGTTGTTCTTTTAGTTGTTGTTGTTGATGTAGTTGTTGTTCTGGTAGTTGTTGTTGTTGATGTTGTTGTTGTTGTAGTTGTTGTTATGGTAGTTGTTGTTGTTGATGTTGTTGTCGTTGTTCTTGTAATATGTATCCGTCAAGTATTTTTATAAATCAAAGCTCATGCTGGATTTGTAAAGCTGGTCATTTTCTAAGTTAACATATCACTTATTACTATGTACCTTTCAATTTGACCATGTTCTAAGTTAACAAGATTATGGTTTCCAAACACCCCTTTTCCAATACTAAATTACACATGAATAAAGAAACAACTTGACAACATAACGAAACAGATCAAACGAGGTGGACTCGGCAAGCAAACGAAACAACTCAAACGATATGATACACAACACGACATAGACCATATGCTACACACGACATACGAAACAACTTGACAACAAAACGAAACAGATCAAACAAAACAACTCGGGCATTCAATTATTTTCCCTGCTACTTCCCGCTCTGCTAGAACCTGCACCATCTTTTCCCTTCCTTTGCTTGACGAACTGTTCAAACAATGCTTCAAGATTTGTTACCCTATTTCCCGCATCATCAAATATGTAATCGAACGGGCTTTTTTCAGCTTCATCTTTTTCCTTCCTTTGCTTGACGAATGCCCCACATTGCTTCACTTCCAGTAGGTTTGCTCCTCCATTCCATAATGCAATTAGCTTCACCGGCCCAAATACACTCAGTAGAATCGCTCTTTCCTTAACCATTCCAGAATCGCGTCTCTCATCAACGGGTCTATGTTCTTATAAGAACCATATTCATCATAAATTTCTTACCCATACGTATCAAGAACTCGAGTAAAGAGATATATAGACGATAAAACCAGTGACCACTCTTTTTCCATGTAATCACCATTTTATTGTTACGCGGTGTTTGTGGTATTTATGTTTTGAGGGATATATAAGGAAAACTTTAGAAAAATAATGCGGGAAAAATAATGGGGGGAAAAATAATGTTTTTAATTCTATAAATGTATTTAATTTTAAATTAAAGTATTTGATTATAAATATAAACTATTTAATTTTAATTCTATATTAAATAAAATTATTTAAATTAAATAAAAATAATTTTTTAAAATTAAATAATTTAATTAAAAATTGGTTTATAAAGTATAATATATATATATATATATATATATATATATATATATATAGATTTACAGTTTGGGACGACAATGTCGTCCCAAAACGTTTGGCGGGATAAAAAAAAAGGCGGGATGTATTAATTTACTTTAATGTTTTGTTGAAAATATTTTAAATAAGTAGAAAATAAATAATTACAAAAAGGCACGACATTGTCGTGCCTTTTTGCGTCGTCCCAAAACAATTTTGTTGACTGCTGTATTTGTTGAAAAGGTGTGGGTCCTACGTGCAATTTGGGACGACAAAGTCGACCCAAATAATTCTCCCGTCCCCAAACGATGATTTTGGTGTAGTGTGTCTTCCGGACGCTAAGTCTTCCGGATATCAGGACGTCCGGACACATACGCCAACAAACTCACCTAATTATACATATTACTAAAAGTATTCACATGGTAAAGTACTTGAAAACAAATTCTAAAACCGATCTCAACTATGATAAGACTTAACTTGTCTGATGACCCAACTAAGCAACTCTGATACTTAATTCTTTCACATAATTTTACTAGGTAGTCAAATATTGATGAACATTACGTCACATGATCTTATTAATATAGTTACTCGTACATAAAATTCAACTCCATTACATATGCAACTCTATTATTCTAGTATTAAAAACAAAGACATAATAAAATGGAGTCCTTCGTCATACAACACCCACGCTAGAAGATATTGGATCATCCTCTTTAAGAGTTTAATAAGGTCGTAGGTTTAAGGTTTTATCGCAACTAAACATTCGACATATCACAGCCCAATAACATTATTATGTAACAATAATAAAAATAAAAGTAAAACAAAAAGCGTCCATACCCATTTAAGTATTGGTTTATATAATATGAAATCCATGATTCACAACTTGCAGCATCATTAATAAATACAGCAAATGGTACAAAAAACATGTGGGATCTCAATATTATAATTGTAAACGTAATAAAAGTATTAGTATGATTCTAGAGAGATGAATATGTAGTTTGTACCATACCAAAATGTTGACAAGTTGATAAGAGTTTAGTTATATCATGTAATATAAAAAAATTAGAGTGACCAGTAGAGTATATAGTATGTATTTTTTATTTTATTTTCAATTTAACACGAGTTATCTTAGTCAAAAGCCATTAGCAACTAGCAAGTATATCGTTTCTGGCAAGTTAAATGTCAAAAAAAAAAATTCATGACGATGACTGGTTCCGAGTTGGGCAAGCCAGATATGTGGTAAATTTGAGTAGCTTATACAAAAATGTATGTCTAAATCGTGACAAAGATACGCGATCAAGTATTCTCTATGAGCTTAATAAAGCTCAATGTTTAAACTCACTTAGCTAGTTAGGGTTCGTTTAGGTTTTCTCTACATAAACACATGTGCGTTCACGTACTATTTGGTTTTCTAGGTTCTCCACTTGATATTGTTTCATGTCTAGGTTCATTGTTGTTTCGTATATACCTCTAATCTATCATTTGAGCCCAATTCATCAATTTATTTGGTAGAATCATAGATTCATAGACGCAAGCTGGTATTCATTATATATACTCACTTATAACATCGTTAGCAGGTCAATTTACAACCTAATTTACCGGACAGTAAAAAACTAAAAATAAAACAAGTACGTAGTACTACTCAGTGTGACTGTGGGTCCTGCAGGCCCGGACATAAAACAAATCTGACGTGTACATAAATTGACCATCATATAAACATGGGGCCCTGGAATATACGTTCTTATCCCAACCCAAATAATATCAAATTTTATATTTACCGAATCATCTTCCCGTTTTTGTTTTCACTTTTCACGAAAGTCAGAATAATATTCAAGAATAAGATAAAATGAATCTTATTTGGTACTCTATAATACATTCTATTGTTTAAAATTTAACATGTCTTAATAATTCACATTACCAACTGGCGACGGGTACGCGCAAAAACACACTAGCATCTGAAATATGAAGACATACAAATTTTAACAGTTAGTTCACAATCATATAACATGTGTCACGTAATAACTTTTTTTTTCTTTTTTTTTTTTTTTTTTTTTAATTTAGTTCATTGATCTTTTTACTTGTCACGTCCAATGCAAGTAAAAAAATTTGTAGTCACACAAATTGTTTTCTGATTTTTTTATAAGGTTATTACCAACGTCGCACAAATCGTTGTGTGTATTTACTATTTTTTTTTTATTATAAATCATTATAAACTTTATAAGATTTTATTTTGAAGAAAAAGCACAGGCTCTTAACTCATTCAGTTATCTGCATGTGAAACTTATGGGCTGCGGCCTTTTTATATTTCTATAACCAATCATTTAAGAGAAGATAATAAAAAAACTTGAATTGAAGTGGTATGTCGTCACATGAAACTCCGACAAGACAATTTAAATCGCTAACAATTATGAAACAAATAAACAAAACCCACACTTGTCGAATTACATATGCACATAAAGCGTGTTCAATAATAGTTACTTGTATTGTATATAGACGGAATTTAGGCGAATTTATTGAGAAAGTCGAGTGTTATATCAGTTAATTTGAAAAAGCTAAAGTTTTATATCTTTTAAGCAAATATAAGTAAAATCTCAAAGTTTGAGAGGGACGTGGCCTTTCCGGTCTTCACTAAAGTCCGTTCATAGTATTGTATAACATATATCTTAAATAATTATTTTCAAAAGAAAAAATCTAGAAAACACAAAATCCACATATTTAGCATGTTTTCAAACCTAAAGAACAAAAGGCTTAACTCTAATTATTGTTTATATGACAAGTTAAATCCTGACAACACCATTATAATCATATAGACTATTGTTTTCTTTAATTTTTCTCAAATGTTAAATGATGTCGTAGTGTTATTGCAAGCCATGTGTGTATCACAAAAATACATCATTCTCAAGTGACGTAATAGATTGTTCCAAAAGCAGTAAAAACAGGAATATATCAATATCATACAGCTAATGGCGATTATAAGGGGATTAAAAACTCTAGTAAATTGGCATTTATATGAATGTCCATAAACTAGTAACTCACAGTGTTTTAAAATTGAATATTTGCTTGAAAGTATATGGGACTAGATTTTTGCCTTAACTTTATCTAGGTTTACTTTGTTAAGACAATTTTCTGAATTTATCCTTTTTATAGATTTAATGATTGCAAAATTACACCATTTATATTTGTGTACTGTTTAAAAGTCTTGCTTTGTAATACAAAATAGACTGACAAATGGCTCGAACGAAACATGTCACAAAACTTTATTTAAATCCAAACACAAAGCCCATCTTTACAACAGTGCCAAGTTCTGGATCCAAACAAATTAAAGCCCATATGCAAGGGTTTAAAGCCCATTCAAGTGCATTTAGTTAACTTGTAAACATTTATATTTAGCAATTAGCACACTTTTTCTATTTAGTTATAAAAACGATCTATTTATTTTAATGCTAATACTCCCACCGCGTTGCGGTGACGGGTATTATGTAACTAAAATTTTTCATGAGTAATGTTTTTTGGTTATAGCTTATTAATATTAAGCTTCAAAATTATAGGGATGTAATTTGACTATTACCAAGTTTTTAGTAATAATAAGGAAATTTTAATGTATAAAAAAGATTATTGGTTTTTAGGATGTGATACATAAATCCTAAATGTTTTTGTATAAAAAAGAGGTTGTGGAAGAATGGTTGTACAATGTAAACAAGTAGATGTTTTTAAGGTTGGATAATATGCATAAAATAGAATTGTTTGAAATACATTTTAGAAAATGTTGAAAGTTGAAATTTTAAAAGATTTTAAAAGAGAGTGGTTCCTTCTTTATGTAATAGTATGATAGTTATAACTAGTGTTTAGAGAGTAATATCATCAACTAGTACTTTTAAATTTGAAAAGAAATTGGAAGATGTTTGTAAATGTTAGAGCATAAGGTATGGAGTAGGGGTGAGCATACGACCCGAACGGACCGGACCGACCGAGACCGGACTGGACCGGACCGACCACATTCGGTCCGGTTCGAGGTCTCGGCTTTTGGGCTAATTCGGTCCTCGGTCCGGTTCGGTCCGGACCAAAACCGACGAATTTGGGTTAATTTAGCCTTGTTGGACCGGACCGACCGAAGGACCGACCGGACGACCCGGACCGAGACGGGACCGACCACATTCGGTCCGGTCTCGGTCTAAGATTTTTGCCGAAATCGGGTCTCGGTCCGGTCCGGTTTTTGGACCGTGCACACCCTTAGTATGGAGGGAATTAATATGTCAAATGCATCAACTTTTCATGCCAAACTCGTGCCAACCATACTGGCATTTTGTGTTATTCGTGAGCCAAATGTTCTCAAGCCATTTGAATGGCTCACGCCATTGTGATTTATTTATTTATTTATTTTTTTAATGTATTGTGAGTGAGTTGGTATTTTTAGTGAGGTATTTTATAGGACTCAATAACATGTTAGTGGTGTGTTATGAGAGAAAGTGTTTTAGTTATTAGTGTGTTATTGGGAAGTGTATGATGTGGCACCGAGATAACATACCAATAACGTGTTATTGGTATCTTTGATACCTTGTGCTCTTATATTAAACAAAAGAATACATATTCTCCTCAATTTCGTGCATATAATGTGTACCGTTATATGCATGGTTGTATACCTCACCATCTGGGACGGAACCGGGTTTCCGCAGATGCTCGGGACCCCTATGGATTTTTACGATATAGTGTTAATTTTTGCAAAAAATATTAATTTTTTTCTAAACGAATTTTAAATGCACCCGGTCTATCAAAATGTGTTTCTATATGACGGTTCTAAAAAATTTATGCACCCGATTATATTTGGTTATGATTCCGTCCCTGCTCACCGTAACATCATACGCATAAACGTCTAATCATCAAGATAAGTGGAAACCTTGAAATCAAAAGGCTTTCAAGAGTTTGTATTAAATTCTGGTTTTTCAATTAACAAACTGGAACTTCATAGGCCTAGTGAAAGAAATTGGGCCACTGAAAGGCCCAAAAATACATCTTCACATGCCGAAGAAGCTTTTAAGACTTCTAAGGCCCCGTTTGGTTCGCGGAATATTTTTGATGGAATTGGAATCTATCTATAGAATTGAAATGTGAAGGAATTGTAATGTTAAATAATTGGAATGTTAAGGATTTGGAATCTTAAGGAATTGAAATTTGCAAAAACTTATGCGTGTTTGGTTGGAAGAAAATAAAATGATGAAAAACAAATTATAATAAAATATTTAAAATTTTATTTTAAATAAAATTAATAAAGTAAATAATAATAATAATAATAGTATTAAAATAATAATAATAATTAATAATATTAATAATAAAATTAATGTAATAATAATAATAATAATAATAATAATAATAATAATAAGAATATTATTATTATTATTATTATTATTGTTATTATAATACTATTACTAATAATAATGATAATAATAATAATAAAATAATAATAATAATTAATAATATTAATAAAAATATTATTTTTAAAATAATAATAATAATAATAATTAATAATATTATTTTTAAAATAATAATAATACTAAAATAATAATAATAATTAATAATATTGATAATAATATAAAATAATAATAATAATAATAAAATAATAATAATAATATATATATTTTTTTTAAATAATAATAATAATGTTATTATTAAAATAATAATAATAATAATTAATAATATTAATAATAAAATTAAAATAATAATAATAATTAATAATATTAATAATAAAATTAATGTAATAAATAATAATAATAATAATAATAACTGATTTTTATGATAAACATACTGAATTCCATGGAATTGTAAACATTCCTCACACTTTGCTATGGAATGTTGAATTCCACAGAAATGAGATTTTGAAGGATTTCATTCCATTCCATTTGCCAACCAAACACGTTAAGGAATTGAATTCAGATTCTGAATTCCTTGAATCTGCCAACCAAACATGTTATGGAATGGAATTAGATTCCAATTCCATCAGAATCTTGCAGATTCCGCGAACCAAACGAACCCTAAGTAGGGGCGTTCATGGGTTGGGTAATACCCGAATAAATCGAAAACCGAAACTGAACCGAACTGAAAAGAACCGAACCGAACTTGTAATCGAACCGAATTTGCCAAAACCGAACCGAACCGAATTAAATAATCGGTTTTCGGTTCGGTTATGGTTTTAGCAATCCGAACCGAAAACCGAACCGAAAACCGAACCGAAAACCGAAATCAAATAAATATATATATATTTTATATATTTATATAAAAAAAATATTAAAACTCTTTTAAATATAATATTTTTTAAGCTTTAATTTTTTTCTTTCTTTTTAAAAATGTTGTAAATAAATGAATAAATAATTAAATTTTGTGTAATTCGGGTTATTCGGTTCGGTTTTCGGTTATGGGGGTTCGGTTTTTGGTTCGGTTGAATCATTTTAATTTCGATTCGGTTCGGTTCTCGGTTATACCCAGAAAAAAAATTTAACCGAACAACCCGATAACCGAACCGATGAACACCCCTACTTCTAAGATGTTTTTTTTTAACAAAATGTTCAAGATGTTAAACAACCGGATAGGGTGTTTAATCAGTTCGGTTAGTTTAGTTATGAAAATCGAACCGAATCATATTAAAATTGATTAAACCGAACCAAATCTGAATTTGAATTTTGTTCGGTTTTTTGGGTTGACCCGAATAACCCAAATGATGTAATTATATAATTTTTCTATTTAATTGTACCGATTTTTAGCACTAAAAAAATCAAACTTAAAAAATGTTATATTTATAAAAGAAAAAACCTTTTTTTATGTAAATATATGAAAACTATATATATTATTTATGTGAATTAGGTTTTCAGTTCAGTTTTATTTTGCTAAAATCATATCCAAAAAGAAAATCGAATATTTAATTCGGTGGTTCGGTTACAAATTCGGTTCAAGTTCGTTTCGGTTCTTATGAGTATTAACTAACGTAATTTCTTTTTCTTCGAATATTTGTTCACACGTCTAAAGTGGTGTTTGCTTTTTTTAAAAATGTCTTTTAATAGCTTCTTAATCTGACTTATTAAGACGCAGTCAGACATTTGGGCTATTAAGCGCCTTTTTTTTTCCGATCAGAGGCTAAAACCTCTTATCTAACAAGATGTGGATGAGATGTCTTAATACCTCTTAATGAATTTTAACTTTTTTTTCTTTGTTCTTTTCTTTTTTACTTTGTTACTTTAGTTTTTTTCGCTTTGATTCTTCTTTTTCTATTCCAAATTATATATTTTCTCAACTTGTTTTTAGTATTGATAATACGCTTAGTTAGAATCGTCGTTATTTTTGTTTTGCTAAATAAAATATGTTAAATATGGTAATATGATGATAACGAAAATGCTCAAACACAAGTCTTTTAAACAATAATAATGTACAACTAGTTTGTGAAATCAAATTGTAGCATGTGTATTTTAAGCGTTAACTTAATTTCTTTTCGTTGAAAATATTTGTTGGTATATAATTAGAATGTGAAGTATATTCTAAAATATTTTACTTTTTTGCACTTTTATCATCGTATATTAATTGATAACGATAGTTTATAAGACGGTGAAGATGTTTAACAACATGAGAATATAACATATCAACAATATAAGGCTATTTATAAGATCAAATTGCGATACATTGTACTTAAATGTTTTATTTTAACACATTTGTTGGATCAGTCCTAGATAGATCTTTTGAGCCTTTAAGAAATAGATAGAATACCTATGTAATCACAAGTAAACTATAGAGAATCTTTAATAAACTTATGCTCACGCGGAATATGAACACAAGAGTTAAATAAGATAATAACAACTAAACTTTGATCCTCTATGGATCTATATTAATTCACTAAGAATTTTTTTCAAGTGCGTACAAAACTCATAGCCGCAGGTTTCTTTTATACTATAAGAAACCCTAATACAGCTGTTTACAAAACGTGTAAAAGATATGCATTATCTTTTCCTAATATAACTCATGCATATCCTAACTAATTACTAATAATACATATACTACTATCCGCAAAAACAATACTATCAGCAGGAACTGCACTAACAGCAGCAACTGCACTATCAGCAGAAACAAGTAAAACTAACAGGAAGACCCTATCAGTAGGATCGCTACAAGTGTCAGGTAAGTCATTGGACTTTTTGACATAGGTCATGTGTGATTCATCAAAGTCTGTGTCTAGGGAGGGTGGCCTAACTATTCCTGTTATTGATGAAGAAACTGAGTGCATTTCTCCTTCTTTAAGATACTTAACAGGTTTTCAATAAAGGTCTTCCTCAGCATCACAGACAGGGTTAAAGGTACTATAATCATCAGGGTCATAAACATCATCTGGACCTATATAGTCCTTGAAACCCAACCCAATCTTAGTTTTCACAAACATAGAACTATTCCATAACTTAGATAGATGCTTAGATTGTTCATGCCACTCTTTATGTCTAGCCACCTCACTGTCTAACTTAGCCTTTAAATCCTCTTTTTCTAAATTTACTTTAATGTTTTCATTCTCAGAATATTTTAACAAGTTAGTGGTATTTTCTAACTCTCTTTCAAGCACTCTAATTTTCTCTTCATAAGCCAATTGATTTTGTTGGTACCAAACCTTTTGTTTTTCCAAAGCTTTAACAGTATTTTTATAGGCTTGTACCTGAATATAATATTCTTTATATTGGCCTTCAATGTCATCAAATTCCCTTTTAAGGGCATCATATTTATCATTACAACCAAAAATACAATTATTTACCTGAGATGAGATACCCATTATGCCAAATTCCTCAGCAGCATCTCCAGTCTCAGCAAGCATTCCAATCTGAGAAAAACCACCTTCCTTATCTTCAGTCTCATGAGCAGTCCAATCAAGCATTGAATCCACAGACACCAGGGCTTTAGGTTCCTCATGTTCCTTCAGCTTGAATGCAGAGTATCTTTTCTTGTCACTTCCCTTCATCTCTGGGCATTCCCTGGCAAAGTGGCCAATTTGATTGCATTCATAACACCTGACCTTCTTCTTGTCAAATCTGGCTGCATCCCTTCCCGAGAAATTGATCTTTCTTCCAGACTTCTTCTCAAACCTGTTGAATTTTACAGAAAGCATAGCCATCTGCCATTTTATGTCCAACTTCTCCAAGTCCAACTTATCCACCTGATCAAAATCCTCATAGGCAAGCTGCTGTTGAGGTTCACTTTCAGAAAACAAATGAATAAAGTACATCTTCCATCACAATACTAGACTTTGAGTTTCCTGGTCCAGAAGAGGTGAACGTGGTTGATGCTGATGATGAGGTGGGGCTTTCAGCATATGACATCTTGGTGTTAGCCTTAGTAGTACTAACAAATTCTGAATTTGTTGGAGTGAGAGAATAGCTTGAGTGACCCTTGATATCAATTTCAAGAGTCCTGAGCTTGTTATACAAGTCATCAAAGCTTAAGTATTCAAGGCCACCCTTTGCCTTGAGAGTGATGCAAACCTGTCTCCAGGAAGAAGGTAGAGCCCTTAGAAACTTGGTGTTGCAGTCTTCATTGTCAGGTTTTGACTGTATCTGGTTAAGTTGGCTCAAGATCTTCTGAAACCTATTATACCCCTTGTGTATGCCTTCATCTTCAGAAATCTTAAACTCCTGGAACTCCTGCTTCAACATTGTCTTTCTCATCTTCTTGGATTCGTCATTACCTCCAAACCTTGCCTTGATTGCCCGCCAGATTTCCTTTGCATCATCAAGGTGAAGAAAATTACCCATATGGTCATCTGGAAGTGCTTGGAGCAAGATTGTCCTTGCCTTGGTTTCCCTTTGTACTATAATCTGTTCATCAGCAGAAGTTGGAGGAAGAATTATCACGTTCCCTAGAGTATCTCTTCCTGTTTTCTTCTTACTGTTACCTTTCAGGACAACATTCCAAAGATTGTAATCACTATTGGTGATCCAATTTTCCATCTTCATTGCCCAAATGTCATATTCGTCCTTCTTGAGATAGGGAAACTTAACATTATTGTTTGACATGGTGGTGGTAACAACTTGCTAAACTGATTGAGTCTGAGTGATGCTTTCAGGGTTTTCCATATCATCTCCATTCTGTGACATTGTTAGGGAGTTCAGGGTTTTTAAGAGAGAAAAGTGATCTTCTTTGAGAGATTCTCACCAGGCTCTGATACCACTTGTTGGATCAATCCTAGATAGATCTTTTGAGCATTTAAGAAACAAATAGAATACCTGTGTAATCACAAGTAAACCCATAGAGAATCTCTAATAAACTTATGCTCACGCGGAATATGAACACAAGAGTTAAAGAAGATAATAACAACTAAACTTTGATCCTCTATGGATCTATATTAATTCACTAAGAATGTTTTTCAAGTGCGTATAAAACTCATAGCCACAGGTTTCTTTTATACTATAAGAAACCCTAATACAGCTTTTTACAAAACGTGTAAAAGATATGCATTATCTCTTCCTAATATAACTCATGCATATCCTAACTAATTACTAATAATATGGATACTACTATCCGCAGAAACAATACTATCAGCAGGAACTGCACTAACAGCAGAAACTGCACTATCAGCAGAAACAAGTAAAACTAACAGCAGGAACCTATCAGTAGGAACTGCTCTATACTATTACATTATTTTTAATTAATTCCTAACAACATTTTTCTTTCATGTTGCTATGATGTGTTAATTTTATTACTTAGTTGTTCTATATAATGTCTATAAACGGTTATGTATCGTAAGAATAAAATTGCATTATATTTATATCATTCAGATATCTTTTTACCAAAAAACAAACAATAATATTTCATTCAGATTCAAAATTTTACGACGCAGATTCAGATTTAGATGTGCGAGTCAGATTCAGATTCAGAGCCTCTTAATAAACAAACAACACCTAAATGTCACTTATCTTATAAACGTCTCTAACAAAAGTTATACGTATATTTATATGATTTTCTTGTGATTTTAAATTTTCGAAACCAATATTGTCCTATGAATTTATAGAAGTCGCATGTATATATGTATATATTTAAATGTATTGTCGATGATATAATTTATCTATGCTAAGTGAGTTGTCTATTAGTATGTGTTTTCCTCTCCTCTCTGATGACCAAAGTCGATCAAAAACTATCTCTAATTGATCGAACCTCTTCTTTCTTTGATTTCATTAGGATTAATAAATCTGTTCTTGTGCATTAACTATCTTTTTGTGGTCGTTTTATGCTCAAAACGTGTTTTTATTGACCTTTTGGATCTCGCTGAATTTAGGGTATCACTAATTAGGGTTTCGTTTTTATTTCTTATATAGCTGGAGTCTAGGGTTTTGATTGGGACATTAATAATGATTTGATTATTATTTCTTTGTGCTGATATGTATAAAACCTTTTAGGGTTTGTAATCTTTTCTTTTTGCTGTTGTTTTGGAGCCGATTTGCATAAACCCTTTATTAGGTTTTTTTTATAATCTTCTTGGTGTTGTTTTTTGGTTCGGTTAGGGTTTGTTGGTCCTTGGTTTCTTGGTAGTGTTTATGGTTGAATGGTATAAACATGGAGAAAGGATTTCTATGTTCAGGAGGGATGGGTAGTAACCATAAGAAAAAAACGTGCTAGTAGTGTAAACTCGAATCCTGCAAGTTCGAGTGATAAAATCAATGTTGGTATGGAGCAATTTCCTATCGTAATTGATGGATATGGTAATCCAAGTTCGTCTACCTTGGCTGACAAAATTGGTTATAGTGAAAAGCTAATGCTCCAGGGTGAACTTATATTATTGGGTGATGATGGAAAACGAGTGAAACCTTGTTAGGAATTGGAAATTCCATGTTAAAGTGTCGGTCACCCCAATTATGGTCTAGCATATGTTAGCTCGTAGACTTGTAGTTATTTACGTTGTTTTGTAGTTAATTAGTTAATTAGTAGCGTAGAATAGTTTAGTGTAACACCGTGGAGGAAGGACGGGTCTTTACCCACTGTATACCTGATCCACAGGCCGTCAGGAGGTCGTGTAGTCTGTAAGTATAAATACCCCTTCCATCCTTGGAAGGGGTGGTGCTTCTTCATTAATCTAACCTTTACATTTTGTGCTACAAGTCTCTACCAAGAACACCCTCTCTTATCTTTCTCTCTCTAAATAGCTAACATGTATTTCCATCATCCAAGACCACCCGAATCATCAAACACAATAATATTTACGATCCTTCAAATTGTATCAGAGCCATGGTTATTGTGTTGTGTCGATTTATGGTGGTTTTTGATACATGTTTTAACTGTTTTTGGTAACTTTTGGTGGTCGGAAAACGTTTTTGTGTATTGTGGTAAAACTGTTTTAACATGTTTTGTACCCTTTTAGGTTGGTCAAAAACAAAAAGTCATGTGATTTCAAAGTCAATATCTGTTCTGTGGTATTTTTGTCCAAACAGGTTGCTGTTGTTATTTGTATGGCTGTTTTTGTTACCAAAGCTTGTACTACCATGTGGTCTAAGTCAGTTTTCTATGGTCAAACAAGGCAAAAATGAATACTCAAGTGTTTTCTGGGTTGATGGTTGTTTCTTGTAAGCGAGTTGGAGTATTTCTGGGTTTTGCAACTGGGTCTATTCTGATTTATTCGTCGTAGCGAGTTGTCACTAAATTTGTCCAGATTCATTGAATATGGGTAGCGAGTTGCCACATTTACACGTCAAAAGCGAGCTGGGTTTAAAGAAGTGAGTTGTGCACTTAAAAATCATAGCGACTTGTCTATACAAGTAGTAGCGACTTGTCATGAGTGTTAGCGACTTGGACTCATGTAGCGAGTTGACTCTTTAGTCAACTCAAGTCAATAGCGACTTGACTCAAAAGCATGGTAGTTACTTGACTCAAAAGCATGGTAGCGACTTGACTGAAAAATGAGATGAGAAGAAACCACGTCTTTTTTAACCAACAAATCAAAATACCAAAAACACCAAGTCGCGACCTCAAGTTAACCATCATCGGTCCAAGACTAAACCGTCATCAACAAATCATCTACCAACAATAACAAGACTCAAAACTACTTCAGGTTTTTACCATCATCAATCAAAACCAAACAAGTTACTATCTTACTAATTCATCATGGATCTCAGCTTTGTTCCTTTAAATACTCACGGATAATAGTACTGGAAACCAACATCATCGATCCTCAACAAACTAAGTAAACACAATTTATCTCAGTCTCATTCACTGATACTTCAAATCTTTTAATGATTTTTTTGTGAACCGCAAACATCACAGATCAAGACTCGTTATTAATTGAAAGACTCAAATAATCACAGTTTTTGTCTTTGTCGTGTGTAACTACTGCCATAGATCTCAAAGATCTATACACGAAAAGACTTAATCATCACGGATCCTAAGCTTCTCATACATGACTCGGACTTAATTAAACGACCAACAAAATGGATCTCAGAATTTAATTTCGTTTATATCAAATGATTTCGAGACCTTCAAAAGATCTAAATCACGAAATTTTAATCATCATAGACCTCTAGTTTTTTACTATTGTTCGAATACATTAAAGAAGGAGTAAAACATATGTGTTTCATCCTTCTTTTGATTCGGTTCAATGATGTCTTTAAGATTAATGAATTACCTACCCGTGTCTGTTTGGTTAACATTGAAGCCGTTTCATCTTCTATGCCATCCCTGTGGCGAAGATGTTGAGCCTCTAGCCATCCCTGTGGCGAGGTCAACGTGGAATGAAGGTTCTCGTATGGCCTCTTGAATCGCTTGGGCTGAACACAATTGATGTCTTTGGATTGAATATTTAAACATCCTTGTCGAATGATTAATTATGAGAAGGATTTGGGACTGATATCAGTGATGGGGGCAGATTATTTTGATGTGTTATATTAGGGTTTGGTAACTGAGAGTTTGGATGACTGCGTGTGGTTATGTGGAGGAATATTAGGGTTATGATGTAAAAACGTCTAGGGTTTGATGGTTAAGTGGTATTTTATACCCGACTTATTAGGGTGTGATGTTTATTGGGTCTACGTTGATCTCGTGGGCTTGGAAAAGTATCACATGGGCCCTGGTGATTTGTGTATGTAACGTGGGGTTTGGGCTTCATTTGTGTAAGTTGGGCCTATGCGTCTTACCGGATATGGATTTTGTGGTCTTGGGAGTTTTTACAATTATCAAGTGGACGTTTGATAAAAATGTGTTACACGTTTTCTTCTAATTATTAAGGGTACACATTTTATTTGCAATGGATGGTTTTGTGAATATGTACTAACAATTTTAAATGGTCTTGGACTCGTGATTTGTCTTGGGAATATGGATTAATGTGATAAATGGACCGAGTCGTGCTGTGCTAAATTGGATCGTGTTGTGTAATATTGGATATATTTGTAGACCGCGCGCTCGTTGAACATTGGTACATGCTAGTGAATTTGAAATTATGGCAGATGATAATTTATGGGCTACGAGTTATTCATGATGTGATTTGTTGAAGAGACTTGATGATGATGAGATTTGTTGAAATTTGGTATGATTTTGAGTGTTGTTATGGTATACAGTTTGATACTTTGGTTTATACATTTTCACGAAGAATTGTATGTCACGGCTTGAAGTGTTCATTGGAAAATGTTGACTACGGAGTTGTTTGTACGATATTTCTCATTGGGATTTGAAGTAAGGTTTTCCGGACACGTTTGCTTATTTCGTCTTCTTTCTTTCTACTCTTCCGCGAAGATGACTTGTTTGGGCGTCTATTGATTGAGGAATCGTCAAGAGGTTTTGTACATTGGGTACACCGTTTCTTTTTCACAAGGATTAGTACAAGTTTAAGTAACAAATCTGGGGAATTCTACTTCATGTTCAAGTTTGGCAGATCGGGTTTGCTTCACCATGTTGTCACTGAAATAGCCGACAAAATGCGTGAATGATGTGCTTACCAATGTGCTTATTGGATGGTTGATGATTTTGTTGATGTTGGATAATGAACCGTTAATGAACCGCTGCATGTTCCTCTAAAAACAGATATTCACCGAAACCAAAGTTGTCATAACACATTCAAGCTGACATTGTTTACGGTTTTGTCTTGATTTTGTAAAATCCTGCGAAAGAACCTATTTCTCGGTTTAAATTATAGACTTGTAAAATCCCGTGACAATGGAAACATCCTGGTAATAGTAAAGTGCATTTCTGGATCTATCTTACGGTTTATTCTTGGTTTTGTAAAATCCCGCAAAAGAATCTATTTCTCGGTTTAAACCATGGAATTGTAAAATCCCGCAATGATGGAACCATCATGGAGAAAGGAAAGTGTAATTCTGGATCTTATCTGATGCTGGTGCTACGGTTTCTGCTTCAAAGAAGGGATACAAGGGTGTACTTCATGAATTGTGTGTGTGTTTGGGTTGTCTTCATGGCAGTTTGGTTATTACAAGGTTTTACGGGGTTATGTGCTTTCAACCATGGTCGGGATGAAAACCATTATCATAGTTCACTTAAAACGTCAAAGGAGGCTAGAGTTGAGCTTTTAACCAGAAGATGTGACAACGGCGTTAATTCACTATTATTTATTTGAGGTTGAAGTGAAATATCACGGGCAAATGTACTTAGTATCTGAAGGTATCGGGGATGGTTGGATGAAGATTCTTCATGATCCTTGTTCAAGCTTATTATCAAAAACGAAGACTTGGAAATCTAGTTATTGTTGGGTGACTTTTTCCTTTTCTTTTACCACTTGGGGGAATTGGGCTCTTACCACCACAAAATAACTATCACTTTAAGGAGTTACGTTGTAGTGCTCAGTGTCACATTCAATTGTGGATTTTCAAGAGGTGATGTACGTCTTATACTTGATGGTTGGTTGGATGAAGAGTATAGAGTACTTAGAGATTCAATGGAGGATGAAGTCTCGGCACCGCTCTTTGTTACTTATGTACAAGTTTAAGTCATGAGTTCGGGTTGTTTTACTTCAGGGTCAAATTTATCATATTGGGTTTTCTCCATCAGTTGTCACAACAAAGAGCCTACTGAATGATAATGGGGTGATTACATGTTTTGCCAAGAGATGATGAAAAGAGAGAGATTATGACGTATGAACACAACAGTTCATGCCTCGTACTCTAAAGGAAAGAAAAGTGTACGTTTCAGTGCGCTTTATCTTCTGAAGAAGAGAAATCTTCTTATGACGTTTGAACACAACAGTTCAAGCCTCATACTCTAAAGAAAAGAAAAGTGTACGCTTCAGTGCGCTTTATCTTCGGAAGAAGAGAAATCTTCTTATTATGACCATTCTCATCAACATGCTTCATGCTTTTTCCATGCGCTTCAGTCATCAAGTGAACCGGACTACTGATAATTACTCTTATTCCACTTGCTCAATATAATGAAGATGGCGACATCATGTGCTAATTTTGCGGGGGAGAAGTGTGAATAGAATACATTTGGATGATAATCACTTGTTTAATCAAGAATGGCATCTCCGTATGCAATTCTTGAGGGGGAGAAGAAGTGTGAATTTTCTGCATGGTTGATTGATATTTGAGAATATATGGTCAAACGGCTCCTAACTCATGTAAGAACCGAGCTTCTTCTTATCGGATCATCTTCACATGTAGTTTCTTCTAAGAGCCGTTGGTTGACATCTTCACATGGGCTGATATGATTAAATGACAAAGTGCTTCTAGTTGCTGGGTTGATTTCTTTGATGAACATCTTTCTGTTCTTGTTTGATTGGGAGGGATTTTAGTTAAGGAGATTTGCTACATATAAGGTAATTGGAACGCATTTGGTGAGATGAAGATGTTAACTATCTAATCCCCAACTGGACAATCTTGAAGAAGGTCGAGTCTACACTCGGTTCTACATTTTCTGCTATATGTTAGAAGACTAAAGACGAGTTGCATTTGATTATCCAAAGACTTCTTCTTAATCTGGGCATTTATCAAACAGATTGTCGGTTTAGGGGAGAGCACTAATTGGGGGAGGGTGAAATGTCTGATTTAATCCCCAATTAGACTTGCTCACATTCTTCAGCAAGTTGATTCTCGCAAAGATTAAAAGTGGTCTTCTCAAAAAGATTTCAAGTATTTGGGCTTATAATATGTTGCTGATTCTGAAGTGTCAAAACCAGCAAGGGGGAAGGAGACTCACATCTAAACACAAAGCGAGTAAACCTGATGAACTTAATTCTTCTAAGTGATTGAAGATATCCCGGGAAGACAAATGTCATGACCGCAGAGAAACTCAAGGTTTTACTCATCAAGGCTTTTAGTGTTATCATTCCAACTACGTGGGGGAAGTGATGTAATAGAAAGTTTCTGAAGATAAAAGAGGTACACAAGTGTGTGATGATTTTGATGTAATCGCAATCATCAGGGGAGAGAGATTGTGTACATTGGGGATGATCAGCTGCTTCACTTGAGGGCTTAATCAGTGATTCAGAGCTATAATCACTTATACCGGAGTTGACATCCGCAGAGATAATCAGTGATTCGGCCTGCTTCTTTAATGTTATCGGTTATTCTCTCTTTGGGCATTCGGGTACTTCGGGTTCTTGAGCTTCATACACTTTCTTTAGGGGAGAGAAAAGTATACATCGGGGTTATTCTTTGGCTATTGGACTTAATCTGCTACTTCGATGGTATAAGTTTCTCTGTCTTTAAAGCACATCCATATGTGTATTCGGGTTCATGAGCTTCATTCAAAGAGACTGACTGCATCAATTCAACTACTCGGGGGAAGTGGTCTCTTGACACCTTTTGGAATGGATTGCGTCAGAATTTAGTGGAATGAAATTTGAGAAGATTGTTTTATGTGTGGGATGATACGTTGCTGTTCTTCTTGTTGACGATATATCCCCGAACGGAGAATCTCGATTATCGTTCTCAAAAGGAGCAGCGGTATTTATGATAATGGTGTGCTTCTCTGTGCACCTGGCTAAGGCAAGCTTGAAATAGAGCTTCGAATCTGCTCAGCTAAAGGATTTTCGGTTTGGGGGGAAGCTGCCAAAGTCTCACATTCTTAAAGGCTCAATTTCTTCGTTTCTGGAGCCTCAAAAGCTTTGGTGGTGAATGTTTAAGAGATGATGACTTCTATCTTCTACAACGGGGCTGCTTGATATCCTTATCTCGGTACTCGTATCATCATCTTCTTAAACTATGTCATCTATTCTACCTGTAAATATTTATCAAAAACAAAATAGAAAAATATAAAACTTACAAAAATCCTTAAAAATCAGAAAATTTGAAAAAGACCAAAATTATGTTTTCTCAAGACATGTCTTCTGGTATCGATAACATCTGCGGTCTTAGAAATGTCATTCAACAATGGCACAGGACCATAGATGAAGTTCGAGCAGGAG
Organism: Chrysanthemum makinoi; assembly: GCA_910596185.1. Taxonomy (NCBI): domain Eukaryota; kingdom Viridiplantae; phylum Streptophyta; class Magnoliopsida; order Asterales; family Asteraceae; genus Chrysanthemum; species Chrysanthemum makinoi. The sequence continues at coordinate 194,113,505 of OU343218.1, read as the reverse complement.
GTGTAAATATTCTTTTTCCAAAACATGTCTAAAAATATGGCTTGCAGTTACTTCAGACTGTAACCCGCGCTTAAACCATGGTTTGCTATTATTTCAGATAGCAACCCGCTCTTCAAGAAAGGAAAGTGCTACGCTAAACCCATTTTCAAATATTTCGTGCACTTATCTTAAAACTAAATGAGGAAAGTATGTCGAAGGACTGCTGTTCCTACTCAAATATTTTTCCTTCTAAAAATTCTTCAGAAAAATATTTGTTTTAACTATATGGTGGTAAATGAGTTGCTTAAAAATCAATCAGAATCATGTTTTCATAAATTTTCAAAACCCAATCAATGACTTCAGCTTATTTAAAACTTTTCAAAGAAAGAGTCATTGATTGAGGGGGAGAATGTTTTTCAAATTTACATCATCTAACGGGCTTTCTTAATCATCCTACGTGCTTATCTAAAAAATATAATTGCCTATATTGAAGGACTAGGTTTCTAGGATGTGATTGTTAGGATTAGATGATAATAGAGTTTGATAGACACATAATCCCATGCCTTTGTATGATTTGATTGATATGTTGAATTGAATTTTATTAGTCGATTACTGTTTGGGTGTTGTCGACCACCATATATCTGTATGTCTACTAACATATGCAGGTATACTGGATTATAAGAATGTTCCCGATCCGGATCCCACAAATGAAGATGATTGGATGCCGAAAGGAAAGGGTAACTATATCTTGGGTTGACAAATGAAGAAACGAAGCTTAATTTGACTTTTATGGAAAGTTGGCATGAAAAATGCAACGTAAGAGGTCTCACTGCATCAGCAGATGGTTTTCTTCATCATCAAATGAAGAAACGGAGCTTAATTGGACCTCTATGAAGAGTTGGCATGACAAATGCAACGTCAGAAGTCTCACTGCATCAGCAGATGGTTTTCTTCCAAACCTACAACAACATCAACAGAAGCAGCTCAACCACCTAACGTATCTTTGTGCAGGGATAATTGTGATGATACCATTTTTTAAACAATTTTTTAAAATAATATTGTTTTGAAAAATGGAAAAATATTGGTTTTGAAAATAAATTGGACTCTAATTTTGGAAATCACTGGACTTCATTTTATCAAAACTTAAGTCACTCAATCAACAACTACGGTCATGGATTGAGGGGGAGAGTGATTTCAAATAAAATATTTTCAAACAATTTGTCATCAATCAAGTCCGTTTATACAAAATAAGTGGTGATCTAAAGATTTAATGTTATGTCATGGTATGATTTTCTTTAAAACCCAAAGATCTTTCAAAATGAAATTTTTTCTGTTCTTGTTTGATTGTGAAATTATTTTATTTTACTTAAAGATCTCTTAAAAACTATCATACCTGACACTAACAATCTTTAATGTCGAAAAACTGTTCCTTATCCATCATTTTTCAAAATTAAATCAAGCCATGTCTTTCCCCAAATTTTTCTAAAAGATTTAAATCAATTGGGATCACAAATCTCAAATGGTTTGATATTTTTGATCGGGGGAGAGATCGTGATTTAAATCTCAAATCTGTTTTAGTCCTTTAAAGGCACTCCTGCCTCCATGTGCCAAACGATTTCAATATATGATGCACATGATTGAGGAGGAGCAGTTATCCAAAAACAAGATGAGTATTTAAACCAGGCCACATTTTCTCCCATGTTTTCTAAACCTTATTAAATCACTTGGGATCCAAAATCTCAAAGGGTTTGATGTTTTTGATCAGGGGAGAATTTGTGATTTAATAATGAAATCTGATAAATGATGATCGATTTGATTCAAAAGTGCATGCTGCTCTCCCATATGTGCTAAACGCTTTCGAATCTCGAAGCACATATTGAGGGGGAGCATTTCAAAAGAAAATAAACTTTCAAGGTACAAAGATTTCTATGTTTTAACATAAGTACCTTGATTGATTTTCTAATGGTTTTCTATATGACTTTTGTGATTGTGGATGTACTTCAAAAAGAACTCTTTCCTCTATGTGATAAAATGACTTCAAATATCTTACGCACATATTGAGGGGGAGAATTTACCAAGAAAATCAAATGGCTTTTTTCACGGAAATTGTGATCAAGAATACATTTCAAAGAACTCTTGCCTCCATGTGCGAAACAATTTCAAAATCATATGCACATGTTGAGGGGGAGCATTTCTAAATGATCAAAAATAATTAAGGTACAAAATGTTTTGATTTTATATCACAAGTACCTTGATTGATCTTCCAAATGATTTTTCAATTGGTTTCATGAAGGAAAGAACAATACCAAAAGATCGACCAATTTACTTTATGCATGGTGTTATAAGGATGGTTAGGTTAGGTATTCGTTGCCAGAGCCGGAGGGATCTACCCAGGGACAATCCACTAGATATTGTAGAGTCCTTAGGTATGATGAAAAAAAGGAGAAAGTGAGATATGGGAATAGTGCGGACTGAGATAGAGCTAGAACTGGAATAAACCCAACAAGGTTCTAGTTATGAAGTCTCGGTAAGCACTGAAGGGGTTGAAGAATGAAAAAGAAATAAATGTGAAAAGGGTGAAAAAAATAGCCCTCCAATAATTCAACCTTAGGGCAGAAACCCGGGATACATATGCTACTGGTGGTTACTAAGGTAACACCGGTATTGAAGACAAGACGTCATGGACCCAGTGACGCACTGCACTACAACTTCCCGAGCCACTCAAGTTCCTCTTAAAAGGACTTGTTTCATTCTCACGGGGAACCTTCATAATCTATCGACTTTCTCTTAGAGATTGTTGATATTGAAGAAGGAGACCCTCTCCCTAGTCTCCGGCATAGGAACCAAAGATGCACAATTGAGTCTAGAGCCAAGAGATCATCCACAATATCTCATTAGGACACAAAATTAATGAAGACTTGCTGTTTCACACAATGTGGAAAGTAAGTATATATATTGAGAGTCCTATGCATTATCCTTGTGATATTGCCAGAACATCCGAGTGATATATTAAATATATTCACGATGAAGATGGAAAGCCTTCTAGAGCCAACATCAAACAAGCTCTTGGTGGGTGACATGTGAGATCTTTCCAAAAGATCAAGCTTGTGACAACTGGATAGAAACGATGAGGCGATTCATTTTTGAATCAGCCTTGGTCCAGGAAATGAATTGACGAATACTTTTGGAAAAACCGTTCGATGTGCAAATCTTCTTTTCTCTAGCACATCGAATGTGTATTCATTTTCAAATTCAAAAAGTATCTCTGATTGAAAAAATGCTTTTGGAAAAACCGTTCGATGTGCGAATCTATTCTTTTCTCTAGCACATCGAATGTGTACTCTTTTCAAATACAAAACGTATTTGTGATTGAGAATTGATCTTTCTTATAAAACCTTAGTCGTATTGCAAAACTCTTTCTTCTAAGTAATACGCGATTGTTTTCAAATCAATTTTTCATCAATTAATGAATCTCAATTCGCTAGTTCACTCACTCCGTGTTGTCTTCTTTAAGACATTCCGGTTTGAGAACAACTAGAACAGCTGCGAAACCCTGTCAAGGAGATTCTTCGGAATTATACCTGATCACAGGCAGTACTTGTACTGATCAACGAGGAACCGTGGGCCGCGTACCTCAATTCAACGAAAGTGATCAAAGACACTTTCGTGTGTTTTATTGCTAACTGTTGTTTGCAGGTACATTTGGACGGTTGCAGCTGATCAGAATTGAGAAGTCAATCCAAAGCCGCATGCTCACAGCATCCACTTAATTGAAGAAATCATGACTGGTGCATATCTACAAAACCTGGCTCTGATATTTTTATACGATGTTTCCGCTACGCGGCTGCAAATATCATGAGCCAGTAAAGCTTCCGCTACTCTGATGAAAAGATGTCATGATCCAGAAAGTGTGAGCATGTCGGTTCGAAAGTCACAACATCATATGAAGGCAACACTACAAAGGGTGATCCTGAGATCTACTGTGGCTGATGATCTCAATGAAAGCTCGAAGATTATCAAAGATGTGGATCAGTTAAAGGCCTCCACTAAAAGTACTAATCAATGCGGACTTTAAAGAATCGCTACTAAAGCACAAAGATTGCGGAACTTGAAGAATAGAATTCTACTAGCTTGGAACTAAAGACAAAGAAAGAATGCTAGGATGCAAAATGTACTTCATGGGGTGACCTCCCTTAGGGGGAGATTGTTAGGAATTGGAAATTCCATGTTAAAGTGTCGGTCACCCGAATTATGGTCTAGCATATGTTAGCTCGTAGACTTGTAGTTATTTACGTTGTTTTGTAGTTAATTAGTTAATTAGTAACGTAGAATAGTTTAGTGTAACACCGTGGAGGAAGGACGGGTCTTTACCCACTGTATACCTGATCCACAGGCCGTCAGGAGGTCGTGTAGTCTGTAAGTATAAATACCCCTTCCATCCTTGGAAGGGGTTGTGCTTCTTCATTAATCTAACCTTTACATTTTGTGCTACAAGTCTCTACCAAGAACACCCTCTCTTATCTTTCTCTCTCTAAATGGCTAACATGTATTTCCATCATCCAAGACCACCCGAATCATCAAACACAATAATATTTACGATCCTTCAAACCTAGTAGTCTTAAGCGACATGATCCATCATCTCAAGACATTGTTGGTACTGTCGAGGTAGTAAAATCGTGTTTGGAAAGCATTGAGGAGCCATTCGGTGGTGAAAATTTTGATAATAATGAGACTAATGTGTGACTTGTAATACTTTGTATGGGGTTACACAAGTCAAGGCTAGAAGTATTAAAGATCTGAATATTAACATGCAAGCAAATGAACAGGTTAGTAACACAAATGTGGTTGTTAATGAAGCAAAGAAGATTAATGATAATATAGATCAGGTTACCCTTCTAGCATGTAAGAGTTTCGAGGAAGCTTTGAAAAGCACTAATTCCTATGCTTCTGCTATTAATCTAAGGCTTCTACAAGCAAAAAAAAATTTCATCTTATTGAAACAAATGAAGCACCTAATGACGCTGATTTACTCATCCCTAGATCTTCTGTCGAGGAGGTTGAGAATCGATGTGCTAATACCTTGTATGGTTATTTTCTTGGCAAGAGTTTGGCGTTTCCTGTTGTGCAACACTTTGCTCGTACTATGTGGACTAAATATGGCCTTCAACGCATTATGATGAATTCGAAAGGATTTTTTGTTACACCCCAAAACCGGGTTTTAATTATTAAATAACGAGAATGTCATTGGAGTAGTTTGACTAAGAATTTTATGAGTCGGGAGACTCGATTTGATTGGTTGGTCAAACCCAATAATCAAACTATAAGTCAATATGTAAATGGTTTTGGAAAGTTTAATGTGTCACAAGTATGAAGGAATAACACTTAAGGGATCAAAGTTGTCAATTGGCCATAGATTAAATGGCTTAAGTATGAAGAAACTCTTATACATTCTCAAATATTCCAAAATGTTCCAAAATGTTCCAAGTTTGATAAGTGTTTTGTGTGGGTCGGTTTTAAAAGAGAAAAGAGAGGGAATAAATTGAAGCCTTGGTGACCTAGATGATGAATTAATGGTGGATATGCTAGTCTATAGCCCTAGCTATGATCCTACACAAAGTAAATTACCTAATCTTGAGACTTAATTGGTGAATAAAAGAGTTAGGGTTTATGTACCTAATTTGAGGAAATTAGGTAAATGGTGTTTTAAGCTAATTAATGAGGTTATAATAATTATGGGATAAGTTTTATTAAATTAAGTTAGTAATTTTATGGTTTAATCTTCATATGATCAAGATATGGTTATATGATAATTAGAAGTATTAAAAAGGTGAGCTAGTGGTTGTATAAACCATTGTTGGTAATTTATTTATGAACTTTAAGTGTTTATGTTTATAATGATATTGGTTTTGGATGCAATTGAGCATGTTGATGATGATAATGATAACTTAGCTTGGAGCTATGGTATGTAAAATGATTATAACATGCTGTTATATTGAAATCTTACATATATGTGTTATATGTATAGTTGTGTTAAAGTGTAGGATGGATTTGATTTATAGTATTTGGATTGAAGTAGAACAAGGAGTTAGTTTGGAATAGCTAGCCAAATATGTATAAACTTGTATGAGACTAGCTAAGGTAGGTGAAGGCTAGGTTTATGGTGATGAATGTGATTAAAGTGATAGTCGTGTGTTATATTGTGTATGTTGTGGTAATGTACTTAATGCAAGTTATAGTATGATAAGTCCATTGGATTAGTAAATAGACGGATGTAATGCCTATATGTATGAATGATATATGATAGTATGTTATACTCGTTTTACTTACTAAGCATTTTGCATACGTTTTAGTTGTTAACATGTTTTGTAGGTGCTTAGGTGAATAAGGTTAAGTCTTGGTAAAGGCTTAGGATTAGGAACATTTGGAAATATTTGGATAGGTATGCAAGCATAGTTAAAAAGCCGAACTCAATCAACGTTGAACCCCCAAGTGTCATAATGGTTTGTTAATGTTGTCGTCAAGGTGTTTAGGCAATGTTAAGTGTAAATGAGGTCTTGTTATAGTTTAAAAGTAAATTTGTAGAAATTATAGTGTATTGAAGTCTCATGAAAAAGTATTGTGTTATAGAGTAAGCAAACTGGTCAAAACGGGTGTTTGGTAAAACACCCATCACTTTGTAAAGTATGTTTATGAGAATGAAGTATTTGTTGTTTAAATTATTTCTGGAAGTTTTTTGTGTTGTTGAAGTGGTATAAGTCGGTTTCCGGAAAATGGGTCAAAAAATGCAAGTACATAAAATGGGTCCATTTTAGATGCAAATGGATCTAATTTAGGGTGCAAAGAAAATGGGACTACTTTAGAGTATAAATGAGTCTATTTTATACTAAAACTAACCTTAAAAGGGTTATGCAGAAATGGGTCTTTTTCAGGGTATAAAAGGGTCTATTTTGGACCATTACCCACTCTAATAATGCCTGCATAAAAGGAGTCTTTTTCAGGCATAGAAAGGGTCTATTTTATACTAATACTCCCCTTAATAGTGTGTGTTTAAAAAAAATTGGAGTCTGGAAAGGGGCTTTTCATTTTTTTTTCGCTTTGAATGAGAACATGGAGGCTGTACTTCTTAATGGTCCGTGGATGATTCGTACAATACCTATTATTCTCAAAACCTGGTCAATATGTGTTTGTATTGCTAAAGAGGTTTTGAGAAACATCCCAGTGTGGATGAAGTTACATGATATACTTATGGCCGCATACACGGGCAATGGGTCAAGTATGACTGCATCCAAGTTGGGTACCACTATGATTCTTGATTTGTATACTATAATCATGTGTGAGGAATCGGGGGGCAGAAGCAGCTATGCGTGGTCTCTTATCGAATTAAATGCTCAAAATGACTTCAAAGAACGTTTAATGGTTGCGATCCCGTTGCTTGAAATGACTTCAAAGAACATTTTCGGAATTTCTCAGGTCTTAATTTTCCAGAAAATCTGTAAACATCCATTCCACAAGCATTATATCCTAGTTTAGTAGAGTCATATATAGTGTTACCGCCGATTTTACGTGAAGGTTTCGTTTGTTTTCTTCAAGTGTGCAGGTTTTATTTATCAAGAAGAAGATACATAAGATTGGATGGAGCTTTTCACGCATACATTCTTCTTGAAGGAGGATTTAACCACTACTTCACACGGATCCTACCGAGCTAATCAGGGGAGTATTAGTTTCTTTCGTTTTTAATTACCTTCCATTATCATAACTTTGATACTTTCGGGGAACATTGGGGACAATGTCCAGTTTAAGTGTAGGGAGGGAAAATAAAACGGGAACTTTGAAACTATGCGTATCCTTGACTATTTGCCTTGTCCAATATCATTTGTGTAATAAACCATGAGAAATATCGGTTAGGATAATTTTGGCACCAAATTTAAAATTTTTCATGACATGTAGGAGTGGGCCATTAGTCTTAATAAAGCATCTCATGGATAGGAAGTTATATGACTAGCACAAAACCCTTTACTACTCAAATTCCACATAAAATGTGAGGATCGCCCTTAGATTTGTAGGAATTAAGGCATTCATCTTTAATGCTTCGAGAGTGTACCGGTAGTATAATAGATTCTAGAACTTGTTTTATGATGCATTCCAAGATCGCTAGTGAGACTATACTTGTGTAGTTAGGAATAACTAAATGATAAGAGGCATTAGGATAACTCTTGTTTAATACCCGTATTATAATTACTTCTTCCACATCGGTTGAGTAATTCCCCCACACCCTTGCGTTGTACTCATCTTTAGTACACGATACCCCTAGCTAACCCCTCAGAGCCAATCCTTTTCGCGGTTCTCGTGATGTTTCGGTTTTCCGAAATATCAATAAAGAGCATTTTTTACAATCCACCCCCAAATGTACACCCAAATCGCCTTAGCCTACCTTGTATGCACTCACTTTTAGTGCATTATTGTTATCATACTAAACCCTTAGTTCAATTATCTAGTTGCTTGCATAAGTTGCTAAGTCGAGTCATATCCATTGTACACAGTTTTGGGATGATTGGGACTCATGGGAAAAGTTAAATTTTATGAAGTGACGGGAAGGAATGTTAAATTCAAATTCCCTTTATTTACGTAATAATGTACTCCAAGTGTTTTGATCTTTTCAATTCGGGTCAAATTAGTGTTAGAATAATAAAAACTCAAGTGTAGGGATGTGCCTATAAATCCCTATTATTTTGATGTTATCGTAGAGGATGGTAGAGTAAAAGTGTATGAAAAAAAAAATCGAAAAAAGAGTGTTTGAAAAAAAAATGAAAAAACATACGGGCTACCATCCTACATCTATCTTTAAATTTATGTTTGTTTGTTTCAAAGTTATCTAGAGTTTAGAGTGTCGAGTCTTGGCTTAGCAATGCCATTCTTCTCATGCTTGTAACATAAAGATTTTTGACTTGCCACCACTAAATCGCCTATCCCACCAAACCCTTTGTTTACCTACCGTAAGCCTAACATTACAACCCTTTAAAAAGCCCTCTTAGATAGTTTTTCCTAGGTGCTTATGCCAAAGCGATGGAGGTTTGATCTAGTCTCAAGCCTATGGTAATCTATGTACTAGGACCGGTTAATGAGTGTTTATTTTCCATTTCTAATTTGATATATTTCATATAAACCCGAGAGATGAGAGTATCCAAACACCACTTGTGAGGTGCTAGTATGTAATTTCCGTGCTTGTTATGACTTTTGCGGGGCTTATACTTGTTGTGAATTGTTCTAAACTAATGCTTCATGACCCCTAACTTATAAATTAATTGGCCAAAGGCACATTTGCTTGAGGACAAGAAAATACCAAGTGTAGGGATATTTGATAAGGATTTAAAAGGTACACTTTTGAGGGGTCATTTAAGCCCTTAATCGACCACTTTTATATCCGTTACTGCTTAATTTTGTTCCTTTTCACTTTTTAGGTCTCTTGAAGGCAAATTGCTGGAGTGACACTTATTCGGACGAAAAGGCGTGAATATATGAAAAAAATGCCCAAGTCAAGATCAAGACACTCAAGCTGCTGGAATTGAAGGTGACGGCGTCACAGTTAGAAGGCGACGCCGTCGCAACGTGCTTGAAATTTGTGACGGCTCATTAGCGAAATTGCTATTCTGTACCTGACGGCGTCAGGTTTTAAAGAGTAGGGCGTCGCAACTCAGACGACCTAGATTCAGATCCCGACGGCGTCAGAAGATGAAGCCTACGACGTCACAGCTATAAGGTGACGCCGTCACAAGGTTGACGTGGTCAAGACGAAACCCTAATGGCGGCGATCAGATGGCGTCACATTTAAAGAGTGACGCCGTCGCAAGTTGTAACTCTATATATAGAATTCGAATTTTCAGACTTTTAAAGAGGTAGTTTTGTGGAGTAAAACTTAATAACGATTTTTGGCTGTCTTGGGCAGTATCTTAGGGTTCTCATACCCTATTTTAAAACAAGATAAGTAATTTACTTCATTGATTCAATTATGTATTCAATTGTATGTGTGTATGCTAGCATGTTTTCCATGTCTGGCTAATTTACTTGTGTGTTTTCTTAGATCTATGAAACCTAGGTATTGAATATTGATTGGTTGTCTCTTATCTTAATTGTAATTGACCTAGGATTGCGATAGGTCATTCGTTGTGTTTTTAATGCTTGAGTAATCTTTGTGAACATTAGTTTATAATCGCCTAGAGTTATTGTAGGCTAAAAATTCAAAGATAACCTTAGAGTTAGTTTATTAATCCTAGAGATTTCGTAGGCAATAATCTTAAGGTAGTCTCAAAGAGTTAGGGAAGAAAGCATACCCTACGACCTTAGAAGACACAATGCGTTAAGAATAAGGACGTGACAATTCAACCATCAATAGGAGATAACTAGGGTGTAATAGCATCTAGGTAAACGCATCTTTAATTATCATACGAGCACACATCAATTAGACATAGACTACCCCTTAGCTTAGTTAATTAGATAAATAGATAGTAGAGAAGTCGGTAGAAGTACCACGCCTAAATCCAATACCCCGAGATTCGTAATTTTAATTTTCTAGAAAATATAAAAAAGATAAAAAAATAATCTTCCTCAACCCCAACCTTAGCGTAGTAACTTCTCACTAGCATTCCTATCCCCCTAGAGAACGATATCAATCCCGAGGGTTACCCTAATACTACACTACAACGATTAGGTTCACTGCCTAGGTGGTTGAAAAACTTGCTCGAAGAAAAGGAAGTTTCCTTTGACCCCGAACGCGCGTTGTACGCATATCAAGTTTTTGGCGCCGCTGCTGGGGAATAGAATAGCTAGTTAGATTTCCACCTCGTTTAGGTTCCCTTGGTTGATTCCTATCAAGTAAGATTTTTTCTCATTTTTAGCTTCCTCGTAGTCTATCCCCCTTCTTTGTGACCTTTGTTAGTAATCCTAACACTTTTCATCATGGAAGGTGATAATCAACCCCCACTCATCAACCCACCACCAAATGACCCACCAAGAGGCCGTACTCTTGGTAAATACTCAAGACCAAGCCACCTAGGCTATAGGAACACCATTGAGCTTCCCGACCAAGCCCAAACTACGACCCTTCGATCCGACACCATCCGGTTAGTGCAAAACGGATGTGCATTCCATGGACTTCGTTCTGAAGATCCTAATCAGCATCTTAAGGATTTCCTTAAAATCGTCGATTCCATCGACCTCGATGCTACTACTCGGGAGACCACGCGCTTGCATCTCTTCCAATTCTCTTTACGGGACCAAGCTAGTAATTGGCTTGAGCGACTTCCCGTCGGCTCCATCTCAAGTTGGAATGATCTCACCTCTCGTTTCCTTGCCCAATTTTTCCCACCGGGGAGAACTACTAAGCTTAGGAATGAAATCTTGATGTTTCAACAACGTCAAGATGAATCTCTCTACGAAGCATGGACTCGATTCAAGGACTTACTCCATAGAGTCCCTCATCACGACATTGATCTTTGGCTACAAGTCCAAATCTTTTATGATCATGTCAGTCCCTCCATCCGACAAACCATTGATTACGCCACCGGTGGAAGGCTAAGTGACCTCAATGTTGAAAAATGTTGGGAAGTCATCGAAGACTTAGCACAATATGTAGAAGAAGGATGGGAAATTACAGTAGTCCAGGAAAATGGGTTGGATTCCCGAGCTAAAATGTTTATGAGCATGGAGGCACAAGTAAATGAGTTAATGGAAGTAACCACCCGTGATTATAAGCATGTGAACGCTGTCAAGGAATTTTTGCTCCCAGGAAAATCCCGGCAGGATGAATTCGAGGACATAATGTTAACATTTGTCAACAAGCAAGAAAAGGAAATAACACGCCTCGAAGCTCAAATGAGGAAAACTCACAACATTTTCTAGGGGCTGGCTAAAAACTTCATTCTGAAACTCCGTGAAGAAATCGCAAAGAACAATGTACTTAAAAAGATAGAAATGGTATACGCGATACCGGAGCTCGTTAGAATGACTCCCGAACCCTCTCCAATTCCATTAAGCAGGGCAACCCCTCTCAAGGAATCACATCCTTGTTTGAATTCTTGCCTCAACACTCCCTGTTTGTTTCCTAGGGACATATTTATTGGAAGAGTGCACGTGTCACTTCCCGACTTTCCTAATATAAGGATACATTCTTTTGGGTTTAAACCAGGATCAAAGAATCCTCATCCCCAATATTTCGATATTTCTAGAATCCCAATTGAAAGACAATTTGACATATGCGTTGCTTACCTTCGTGGAGATTATGAATGGATTGACAAAATGAATCTTAAAGTAAAAACCAAAATCTTTGTCAAAAATAGTAATCAAATTTTTGATCCGGGCGGATTAATAAAAATAGTCTCTTTTGCAAAAATTTGGCCGTGACGCCGTCACACTTAAAGGGTGACGCCATCAAAATGCCAGATCTGATGAATAAAAACACCAATCATCCCTTTCATTCTCTACCCTACACATTCTATCCGCCCCACATCACACTACTACGTTTTCTCCACACCAAATTCACCATTTTGATGCGTCAATCTCCACAAGGTAAGTAATATACATTGATCTTTTTCTAGTCAATTACTCTATTCCTTGCTCAATTCTGATTTCCCCTCTCAATCAGAAAATCCCCAATTGATTTAATTTGTGCTAAATGTCGCCCATGAATCTTGTTACTTAGGCTTAAGATTAGGAGAATTGTAGTGTTATCTTGTGGGTTTGATTGTGCGAGAAGCCTAGACGGCTTAGGGACTAAAACCACCTAGCCAATGCACCATTGTTGCTGAAGCAGGGGTGTTTGGGTCAAGGGTTATGGTTAAAAACCTGGATTTTTCCCTCGCAAATGTCGGATTTGAAATTTTCTTGGAGTGACGGCGTCAGGCTTCGATTGTGACGCCGTCAGAACCTTCTGATGTCATTCTTATCAGCGCGAATGTTACTCATTTGTTCCCAATCTTTTTTATTTCCTGTTTCAGATGAGCAAGAGGACAAGAAGAACAAGGGGACAATCTTCTGGTACCCAGGAGAACATTGCTGACACTATTGCTGGGTGGGGAGTGTTTGTTGAGGAAGAGTGTCAAACCTGTTACAATGATTTGCTTCATCAGACCATTGACTCTGGGGCTGTTGTGGATTGAGGATTTCTTGAGGAGCATGATCTGGCTAGGGAATTTTGGAACTGTTTTAGGAGGGATAAGTTCACTGATCCCCAGTGGGAGAGATTGTTTAGGATGCGTGAGCCCGTGTATGGCGAATTGGTGCGTGAGTTTCACGCATCTTATTCAATGGATTTTATTTCATGTCGGGATAACATTGAATTTCAGGGGATTAGGTTTAGGCTGGGTGGAGAATGGAGGGCTATGTAGGTACTAGAGTTTGGTTGGAGAGTGGGACTGTATGCATCAATGGATACTGAGAACGATGTTTTTAGAGCTAGCTTGGCAGCTGGGATTGCCCATAGGGAGGACATATGTGGACTTCAATTTTGGAACACAATAACCAATGGGGAGTATGTTACTGGGGGTGCCCTCGCCTCGCGGGTCCGAGATCCGCGAATAAGGCTCGTGCACCGCTGCATCACTTTCACCATAACAGGGCGCCAGGGCATGGCTCATCGTGTCACTCTACCAGATCTATTCTATCTCTATTGCATGTTGGTCGAGGGTGTGCACTGTAACATCCCATTCTGGTTGGCCGAGTACTTGAGGACTGCTAGTGGTGTGAGGTATGAGGATAGGGTGTATGGTGGTATGTTTGTCACCCGGTTGGCTCAGTCTTTTGGCATCCTTGTCGGGGAGGTACCCGCGTTCCTCAATGTGGTGGCAGCACCGAAGGTCGTCAGAGCTAAGTCCCTAAAAGCTATGGAGGTCATCATGGATTATGGTAGAGGCTACGCATGGTTCCGTGCTCAGCCCGAAGTTCAGGAGGATGATGATGACGAGCAGTTGATGCCAGCACACCAGCAGGGGGATGGAGCAGGAGGCTCCGCTGATGCCTACAGGCACATGTCCAGTGGAGATTGGCAGGCCCACCAGGGAGCGTGGATGGGCCGTATGGACACGTGGATGGAACAGCAGGATCAGAGAGCCAACTGGACATATGATCATACCATCAGACAGATGCAGCATCTGTCCATGCGCGATCAGCTTGACCCACACCTGCAGATTGATCCATTCCCCGAGCGCGAGGAGGACTACCCGCCTTATGGATACCTGGTCCACTTCCCTCCTGGTTATGACTACCGTTATGGACCCCATCCCAGTGACTCATTGGTTTGCTTGTGGATTGTTTATGGATACTTATGGTTGGTTGTTGAAACAATTTTATTTGGGCATGTAATAATCTAGACTATCTTGACTTTGTGGCGATGTGGTGAACTTAGAACAATTTGATGTGTATGTATATTTGTATGTGGTGTGATTTATCCATGACTTGTTTGGTTGGATTGTCTATTTGTGTGTCGTATATCTTTTATTGATTGTTTATTCTCATGGTTGAATTTGTAAAAATGCTTTATTTTGTCTTTAACCTCGTATTAATTACATATAATGGTATTTTACAAGAGGGATAAGTGTAGGGAGGATTACACACGTTTTCAAAAGGAACGTGAACATGAGAATTACAATTATTAAAAAGATATACATGTGTGTTTGTTAGAGTCAAATGCTTGTATCGAGTCATAATGGATATTTTGCAGAAATTTTTCCAGATTCTAAAGATATAAATTTTCCAGAATTTTTTCCAGAAAATCGCAGACCAGTTTCTGTCAGGATAACCTGACGGCCTCAGGATCACAACGTGACGGCGTCAGGAGGAGCAGAAACAACTTATAAGTTTTTCTTGTTTTCTGAGCTACTTATAAATTTTTGGAATTTCTCAGGTCTTAATTTTCCAGAAAATCTGTAAACATCCATTCCACAAGCATTATATCCTAGTTTAGTAGAGTCATATATAGTGTTACCGCCGATTTTACACGAAGGTTTCGTTTGTTTTCTTCAAGTGTGCAGGTTTATTTATCAAGAAGAAGATACATAAGATTGGATGGAGCTTTTCACGCATACATTCTTCTTGAAGAAGGATTTAACCACTACTTCACACGGATCCTACCGAGCTAATCAGGGGAGTATTAGTTTCTTTCGTTTTTAATTACCTTCCATTATCATAACTTTGATACTTTCGGGGAACATTGGGGACCATGTTCAGTTTAAGTGTAGGGAGGGAAAATAAAACGGGAACTTTGAAAGTATGCTTATCCTTGACTATTTGCCTTGTCCAATATCATTTGTGTAATAAACCATGAGAAATATCGGTTAGGATAATTTTGGCACCAAATTTAAAATTTTTCATGACACGTAGGAGTGGGCCATTAGTCTTAATAAAGCGTCTCATGGATAGGAAGTTATATGACTAGCGCAAAACCCTTTACTACTCAAATTCCACCCAAAATGTGAGGATCGCCCTTAGATTTGTAGAAATTAAAGCATTCATCTTTATTGCTTTGAGAGTGTACCAGTAGTATAATAGATTCTAGAACTTGTTTTGTGATGCATTCCGAGATCGCTAGTGAGACTACACTTGGGTAGTTAGGAATAACTAAATGATAAGAGGCATTAGGATAACCCTTGTTTGATACCCGTATTATAATTACTTATTCCACATCGGTTGAGTAATTCCCCCACACCCTTGCGTTGTACTCATCTTTAGTACACGATAGCCCTACTTAACCCCTCAGAGCCTATCCTTTTCGTGGTTCTCGTGATGTTTCGGTTTTCCGAAATGTCAATGAAGAGCATTATTTACAATCCACCCCTAAATGTACACCCAAATCGCCTTAGCCTACCCTGTACGTACTCACTTTTAGTGCATTATTGTTATCATACTAAACCCTTAGTTCAATTATCTAGTTGCTTGCATAAGTTGCTAAGTCGAGTCATATCCTTTGTACACAGTTTTGGGACGATTGGGACTCATGGGAAAAGTTAAATTTTATGAAGTGACGGGAAGGAACGTTAAATTCAAATTCCCTTTATTTACGTAATAATGTACTCCAAGTGTTTTGATCTTTTCAATTCGGGTCAAATTAGTGTTAGAATAATAAAAACTCAAGTGTAGGGATGTGCTTATAAATCCCTATTATTTTGATGTTATCGTAGAGGATGGTTGAGTAAAAGTGTATGAAAAAAAAAAAAACGAAAAAAGAGTGTTTGAAACAAAAAAAAAAGAAAAAAAATGAAAAAACATACTGGCTACCATCCTACATCTATCTTTAAATTTATGTTTGTTTGTTTCAAAGTTATCTAGAGTTTAGAGTGTCGATCAAGTCTTGGCTTAGCAACGCCATTCTTCTCATGCTTGTAACATAATGATTTTTAACTTGCCTCCATTAAATCGCCTATCCCACCAAACCCTTTGTTTCCCTACCGTAAGCCTAACATTACAACCCTTTAAAAAGGCCTCTTAGATAGTTTTTTCCTAGGTGCTTACGCCAAAGCGATGTAGGTTTGATTTAGTCTCAAGCCTATTGTAATCTATGTACTAGGACCGGTTAATGAGTGTTTATCTTCCATTTCCAATTTGATATATTTCATATAAACCCGAGAGATGAGAGTATCCAAACACCACTTGTGAGGTGCTAGTATTTAATTTCCGTGCTTGTTATGACTTTTGCGGGGCTTATACTTGTTGTGAATTGTTCTAAACTAATGCTTCATGACCCTTAACTTATAAATTAATTGGCCAAAAGCACATTTGCTTGAGGACAAGCAAATACCAAGTGTAGGGATATTTGATAAGGACTTAAAAGGTACACTTTTGAGGGGTCATTTAAGCCCTTAATAGACAACTTTTATATCCGTTACTGCTTAATTTCGTTCCTTTTCACTTTTTAGGTCTCTTGAAGGCAAATTGCTGGAATGATACTTATTCGGACGAAAAGGCGTGAATATATGAAGAAAATGGCCAAGTCAAGATCAAGACACTCAAGCTGCTGGAATTGAAGGTGACGACGTCACAGTTAGAAGGCGACGCCGTCGCAACGTGCTCCAAATTTGTGACGGCTCAGTAGCGAAATTGCTATTCTATACCTGACGGCGTCAGGTTTTAAAGAGTAGGGCGTCACAACTCAGACGGCCTAGATTCAGATCCCGACGGCGTCAAAAGATGAAGCCGACAGCGTCACAGCTATAAGGTGACGCCGTCACAAGGTTGACGTGGTCAAGACGAAACCCTAATGGCGGCGATCCGACGGCGTCACATTTAAATAGTGACGCCGTCGCAAGTTGTAACTCTATATATAGAATTCGAATTTTCAGACTTTTAAAGAGGTAGTTTTGTGGAGTAAAACCTAATAACGATTTTTGGATGTCTTGGGCAATATCTTAGGGTTCTTATACCCTATTTTACAACAAGATAAGTAATTTACTTCATTGATTCAATTATGTCTTCAATTGTATGTGTGTATGCTAGCATGTTTTCCATGTCCGGCTAATTTACTTGTGTGTTTGCTTAGATCTATGAAACCTAGGTATTGAATATTGATTGGTTGTCTCTTATCTTAATTATAATTGACCTAGGATTGCGATAGGTCATTCGTTGTGTTTTTAATGCTTGAGTAATCTTTGTAAACATTAGTTTATAATCGCCTAGAGTTATTGTAGGATAAAAATCCAAAGATAACCTTAGAATTAGTTTATGAATCCTAAAGATTTCGTAGGCAATAACCTTAAGGTAGTCTCAAAGAGTTAGGGAAGAAAGCATACCCTACGACCTTAGAAGACACAACGCGTTAAGAATAAGGATGTGACAATTCAACCATCAATAGGAGATAACTAGGGAGTAATAGCATCTAGGTAAACACATCTTTAATCATCATACGAGCACACATCAATTAGACATAGACTACACCTTAGCTTAGTTAATTAGATAAATAGATAGTAGAGTAATCGGTAGAAGTACCAACCCCCCAATCCAATACCCCGAGATTCGTAATTTTAATTTTCTAAAAAATATAAAAAAGATAAAAAATAATCTTCCTCAACCCCAACCTTAGCGTAGTAACTTCTCACAAGCATTCCTATTCCCCTAGAGAACGATAACAATCCCGAGGCTTACCCTAATACTACACTACAGCGATTAGGTTCACTGCCTAGGTGGTTGAAAAACTTGCTCAAAGAAAAGGAAGTTTCCTTTGACCCCGAACGCGCGTTGTACGCGTATCATTTTACAATCCTCATAGGCAGTGTACCTAACCGTTGTAGTGTAGTATAGGTAAGACACGAGGGATTGATCGTTCACAAGGGGGATAGTGTTGTGAAGGCCGAAGTGTATGTTGGTTAAGTCTAGAGGTTGCAGGAAGATTATTTTTGTGTTTTTGTATTTTTTAGAAAGAAAGTAAAATCTCAGGGTTGAAGAGTTTGGTTTTTAACTAATTAAACTAAATTATACTAAATTAAACTAATATGCGAGAAAGTAAACTGGTGAACTCGTATGATGAGAAGACGTGTTTACTTAGAATATTCTTACTCCCTAGTTATATCCTATTGATTAGTCGAAGTGTCACGTCCTGGTTTAAATTATCGCGTTGTATTCCATAATTATTGATCGTAGGGTGGTGCTAAAGTCCCTAACTCTATGAATGTATAGAGCTCGTTAAGAACCCTAAGTCTATAGGTATTCTTAAGTCTGTGATCGCAATTCATGCAATAAATACAACGTATCAACCATCTATTGCACTATAGTGGGCCGTTTAGTTAGACGGGCTTCGCGGGAATCCTAAGATAACGCTAGTTTTTTTTTAACTCCTAACGCAACAACAACCAATTAAACAAGAGACTACAATCAATATTCAATAACTAGGTTTCATGCAATCCTAAGTAAACACTAATTTATCTAGCATAGAATGTTAATTGTAAGATAAGATGAACAAGTAATCAAGCAACACATAGACATATTGAATGATTAAACGGATAATTTATCTTCAATAAAACATGGAGTTTGAGGGCTGGAAAACCCTTACAAAACTGCAGAAATTCATGCACCAAAGTCTTTCCAATACGTGTTACACATAATGAAAAATCTTACGAAAAGTATATATAGACTTATAATTATGACGACGTCACTTTATGGGTGTAACGCCGTCAGCTCGCCGTAATTAGGGTTTCTGGAATCACACCGACTTAATTGTGACGACGTCAGGTTGTATGTTGTGACGCCGTCATCCTTCATGGATCTGGTAGTGACGCCGTCCGCTCAAGGTTGTCACTAAAGGTTGAACCGTCACTTGAAAAATCTTGTAACTTTTATCACCGTAATTAACAAGTGACAGCTTCAGGTTGTAATTGTGACGCCGTCATAAGCCTTTTTCCAGCTTGTTTTCACGACTTTTAATTTTTTTTCGTTTTCTTGTCAAATTGAGCCTAGAACATCGTGATTTTCGTTATTTTCTTCCCAAGTACATAAAATGAAAATTTGAACGATTTAGGGCAATAAATAACCAAATGTGTATGAGTTTAGAGGTTAAAAGACCCCTTAAAAACGTTAAAAATTACACCTCATCAAATATCCCTACACTTAGGATTTGCTTGCCCTCAAGCAAATGCGCTTTTATCCTAATCAATTTACAAGTTTGGGGTCATTTAGCATTGATTTAAAAATAATTTACAACATTACTCATTCCACAATAGTCAAAACAATCACGGAAATTATATACTAGCACCTCACATAAAGTGTTTGGATTCTCACATCTATCGGGTGTATAGGTTATATAACATGTATGGAAACGGGAAAATTAAACACTCTCTACCTGTCATAGCACATAGATTACCATAAGCTTGATAAAGGATCAAACCTCTACTGCTTTGGCATAAGCACCTAGGATAAACTATCAAAGAGGACTTTTAAAGGGTTGTAACGTTAGCTGTAAGGGTAAGGAAAAATACGAGTTTTGTTGGATAAAGGGAATTTTTATTGGTGACAAGTGAATCATCTAAGCTATTTATATGCATAACGTGGCATTGCTAAGCCAATACTCGACTCACTAACTTTTAATTCTTTTTGTTTTTCTTGACTTAAATAAAAATAAAAAGGCGGGATGGTGTATATATATACTAGACGAGTACCCGCGCCTAGCGGCAGACAATTAACGATATGCGATATTGTGGCAAGTGTTTCGTATAACGTTCAAAATAAAACGTGAAAAGATCAAAATGTAATTGAAAACGGTTGTAACATGCGATAATTCAACTTTAGCAAAAAAAATTAACATGTATTAAATAACATATAAAAACATTTAGTGAGACTGAAATTTGACAACGTTAATTTGTTTGTGTAGCAGGTGTTGACATTGTAATCTGATACACATGTAGCGGTTTATAGTTTTGTTAATATCTCGATGCGTCAATTTGTGTGTTCCTATGTGGTTTGGTGGTAAAGGTACGTTATTCGAGCATACGACGATGCCAAATAACTTAACTTATGAGCACTCACGCATACGCGACAATGTAGTCTCTCATTAAATCATGATGTGTTAACCTATATGTATGTGACTTCATTATTTTCTTTGCGTTTTTTAGAAGCATATGGTCATCGTTGGTTAATAATGGAGTGAATTAATCTTTATAGAATTATGGTGTCCTTCACAAATCCATTATTCATGGACAAAAACATAAAAGAGTTAATATAGTTTTTATACCTCACAATAATACTACTCACAAGACTTAAAATGTATGTCCAAATAATATGTCCTTGTAGATTGACCCCTAACAACCATAAAAGGTCTATGGTTATGATACTATGGTCATACTCGTACATCAGTAGTATTTTATGTGAACATGAAAGGGTTTTGTTGACTTATGAGATTAAAACATTATATATTCATTGTAATTGTTTACAAATAAGTGTTATTAATTGTGGTTTATTTTATTGTTGTCTTTCTAAAAAGAAAATTGTTTATAAATAAGCTTATAACTTTTTGAAGAAGTATAAAATTTTATAAAACATAGCGAGTAATCATGTTTGACTTTAATAATGTTACAAAGTTCACCCGTATGTAATACCTCAATCGATGATCCATAAATTTTCAAATTTTAAAACGTTTTAATTGCTTAAAAACAAACAAAAGTTTGATAAAGTTTTAGTATATCTTTTAATCAAAATAATTACCATATTTAGCTATTTACCATCATTTGAAAGATATCACATTTTTATCTTTCAACCAAAAGAACAAATTCTAATAAGAAGAAAAAAAAACCTCGTATTCGTAAATTAAAAAAAAAAGCCTTTATTTTTGGAACAGAATTCAAATGAAAAACCAGATTTGCAGGGAAACAAACAAACAAACAATTAAAAGATTTGATTTAAAATAATCAAATTTCAAATAATAAAAATTGAAACCCGTAAACAACTAATAAAAGCTTTTGATAAATCTAATTTTAAAATATATATGACATATTCTTAACATTATATACGCCATATTGTTAACAACTTGCACAATTAACCAAGCTTATTTTAAAATATAATGTATATATTCTAATAACTTTTTAGTTCCAATAATTTATATGCAAAATTTATCAAAAATTTAGCAACAAAAATTTAAATATCATGATTTACCCAACATAATTATCAATAGTATTTTAACAAATCAGACAAATTATAAAAACATATACCAACAAATTATAAAAATCATATTACAAGAAAATTCATGCTACCAAGACAATATTATAAAAGTAGCAATGATGTATACTTGCAAAGGTGGCAACGTCCTATCCTAGTGGCAACAACATTTAAGATCTGAAAAAATATGAATAAAAAAAGTTAGATCAACAGTGTTATAACATTTCAAATATGCAGAAACACTATGGATCTATAAAAGAACATTTAAAACATGAAACAAACAATTAAAAATCATCAAAAAGCAGGGGGTGGCGGTGGATCTCAGTGTGGTAGGTTCCGGTGGTGGGGATCTCGGTGGTGGTGGGGCTCTTGACGCAGCAGTGGTTACCAGCGGTGGGTGACGCAGCAGTGGTACGGCATCAACAGAGGCGTATGGTCTACAAAAAATGCTTAAAATCTTACAGAAACTCGGATCTACAAAAATATATTACAGATTTATTAAAAAAAATTATAGATCTGTAAAAAAAATCTTCCAAAACATGTTTAAAATACATAGATCTATTAATAAATGCAAAAATACCTTAAATCCGTGAAGAGGTGTTTTTAGTGATGGTTTATTACGATGGTTAGGATATGTGGTGGTTACGTTCTGGCGGACGAGTGGTCCGGCAGTGGAGGTTGTCGATGGTGGAGAGCCCGACGGTGAAGGGTGTCGGTGGTGGAGGGGTGCTCGTGGTTGAGGGGTGCCGGTGGTTGTGACGTGTGATGGTAGTTTGTTTTCTGGGGTCCTGGGTGCGGTGATGGTGACGTGCGGTGGTAGAGGCGTTTGGTGGTGGTGTTTATATGGTTATGGGAATGGTGGAAGAGTTGGATAGAGTTTTATGCACGTGTGTTTTTTTGTGTGGTGTGAGTTGTGAGATTAGATACACAGTTTCAATATTTTCATATTTTTATTCTCTTTCATTTGACCATTTTCAACAATTCAATATTTCAAACTTTTCACCTTTGACCTTTTTTCCATTTTATGTAATATATATATATATATACTAGTTTTCGAAGCCCGGCCAATGGACGGGCATGACTTATAATTATTTGTTTGTTGTTTTTTGTTAACTTTAATACCTTTTTTAGAATTGTCAAAAAATATTATAAAACAATTGTTTCTTTTGTTTTTAGTTGTTGGTTATTATTATTATTTTTTGTTAAGAATTATAAATAATTGTATGGTTTATGTGAATGGTTAATAACACAACATATATAATTTTTAGAATATTATGAAATTTATGTATGTTTGTAAAGTTGTAGATAATGAAAATGTATTAAAGTGATATAACAGTTAACTTAAATTCTAAACAAAGCTTCTTTGTGTTGTTGATTTTGCGTATTTCCCGTCTTCATCACAACATGAAATATTTAATCCTTTTCTGCTTTTCACCCTTGATACGGCTACGTATAGTTGCCCGTGAGAAAAAACCGGCCGTTGTAGAAACAATCCTACTTGTGTTAATGTTTGTCTTTGACTTTTGTTAATAGTCATTGCAAAACACAATGCAACTGGGAATTATCTACGATTAAATTTAAACGGCATCTTATTATCAGAAGGGCTTAAGACCATCCTTGTTATTGCGCAAATTCTACCTACACTTCCGCCTGATATAATCTTGGCTTCTATTATATTGACACCCATCCTTAGTACTTGAAGCCTAGTTCCTTTGCATAATCCCGCGCTTTATAGATGTCGAAGCCCGCCCGATGGGCGGGCATGATTTGTAATTTTAATTTTGATGGTGTTAGTAACGGAAAATTATTTTTAAGGACATGGTCATGAATTGTAATTATGTTTTTTATGGTGTTAGTTAACGGAATACCCTTCTGAATCCGAGTGTTCGTTTGTATAAGCACCAAGAAAATGTAACTACTACTGTCTCAGAGAAGTAATGTGCATTTAAGATAGCCGGCTATAACATCTGTTGTTATTCAATTATCCTTTTGAGTGTTGTTACTAAAAGAAAATAAATAGAAAAAAGTAACATTTTTGACACCTTAATGAAACCTTTAATAATCACTTTTTTATGAATAAAAAATATTAGCATCACAATAATCAATAATTGTATTATGAAACCTGCAAAAATCAATAATTGTATTATGATCACATAGATTTTAGGATTGTATTATACACGAATGAACACGAAAAAATATGGGTGGTAAAATATCTTGCTTACCAATGTATAATATAGTTCAAAAGAGTTTCCAAGTCTATATGTTTTAATACAATACCAGAGACACTTATTATAATTCATGTTCAACATAAATAAATTATAAGAGAAATCAGGAAATTACCAAAACAGATGTTGGTAAGCATATGTAGACTGGCTAGCAGATCAAGGGAGTCTACATTTGGGGGTGGAAGGTTCGGAAACGGTCCCGGGATCAACAAATGAGAGTAAAAAATGGTCGCCCTCCTTTCTTAACCTCAACATGGAAAACCTCATCCATGGTAACATTGTCAGTTTTTCTGTAGATGACTCAAGTTTTGTATATGTGAGCTTATGGACAGTTTGTTAGTGAATAGGTTCCAGTAGCCTCCCCTGGAGCCATGATTATCGTAGTCACATGGTGCCATAGGGACCTTTCACTTGATGAGAAAGAGTTGGTGCCCTCTTTTGAATCAAAATTGGGACGAGGACAAACAAAGTTATTTGTTTTCACATCCCCATTTATTAGATTGTTTACTTGCATTTAAATGTTGTATATCTACTCGGTTCATATTACCTACGTTTGTAAGTTAGAAACAAATATTACTATATTTTTATACAGAAGTTTGATCATTATTGATACTCCAAGCCTAGGATTCATGTGTTTTGGATGTGCATTTGTTGTAAAGGTTCTAAAACACTTATATTGATTCAAATTCATTTATACGATGTTATTAGTTAAGTAAGACTTGTTTGTTAATTCGTTAAACATGAAAATTTAGTTGACCGTTATTAATAATTAAAAAATTTGATAAAAAAAATAATTTACAATTGCAATATGTTTATGTTTTTTAGTTTTTAGTTTAAAATAAGTGGTTTATTTATATACTTCTTAAGATATTATTGTCCTTCTGTCCCAGAATATAAGTATATTTAAGTTAACGAAAAAAAAGTTATAAACATATCAAATTTTTTATTGAAAGCATTAAGAACGAAAAGATATAAACAGTTATCAAATATGAGAGAAACAAAGCTTCAAAGTGATACGCAAGAACAAAGTATCAAAGCACAACCCGTTCGATGGGCGAGAAAGCCTTATAATATAGTAAAAAACTTAAGTTAACAAAAAATAAACTATAGGTATAACCAACACTTGAATGAGTCTTTCCAGGATGTGCATATCCAGCTATTTAAACGGAAGCCATTCCTTCCGGTACATGTTGCGTATGTATCCCTTTGTTTTTCTGGTTCAAGTTTTACTTTGATATTTCTACTCACAGCATTCAGAAACATTTGTTAACAGAAAATAATATATAAGGAAGGCGGGCATGACTTATAATTATTGTTGGAAGGTATTAGTTATCGACAAATAATATATAAGAAAATAGTTGAGGATCAACAATTACTGAACTGTTAAAAGGTTTAAATATATTGTTTAGAAGATAGAATATTATTTAAATTATAATTCAAAATAAAAATTACTTATAAGAGAACTTACTTGTTTTTGTATCGTTGGAAGGTATTAGTGAATGGAAAAGCATATATAAACGTATGAATTTGTCTTTTTAATTCATTTTGAATGAATAATACTTGCGGTTAACAATTATTGAAATGTTTAAGGTGTGTGTGTATATATATATATATATATATATATATATATATATATATATATATATATATCACAATCGGAATTAGTTTAAGTTACCTAAAAAATGCCTTGAGATTGTTTTGGACGCAATTTACCTTGAGTTTTCCGTTAAAAGAACATTTTAGCTCAGAAAATGAGCAACATGTGATCCAAATCCACAAATTGATGTGCTTAAAGCAAGCTAGCTGCGCCTAGACATTTCTGTACGATTGTACCAAATGATAAGTTGATGATTGGCAATAGGATTAAGATCTTCCCTAACCTTTCACCTGCGGGACATTAATATATAAGTTTAGATATTGTATCTCCTAGTTAGCTAGACATAGGATAAAAACATATAAAAGGTATGTTCTAATTTAAAGTACAAATACCCGACATGGACTATTTAAGTAATTAACTCTTGTTTTTTTTATTTGTATAATACTTACCAAATGACGAATATGCCAGTTGCAAGTATCTATTGTAGCGCACCCCAGATTGAGTATCTTCATGAAGATTGACCAGTAAATTCATAGTGTAAATTTGCCATATGAAGGTAAAAGTTAACGTTATGACTCCCCAAGCCCTGTAATAATTACATTAATTAACTACATTAGTTACAAGTCCAGTTTAAACAAAAATCTTAGTTTTATAGAACCACTATGCAAAATATGTAAGCCAAATGAAGTGATGTTATGTTAACGTAACAAAGTTCATTTTTTTCTCATATAGTATATTGAAGAATAATAATAATAAGGTTTAAGGGTCGACCGGAAAAAAGTTTGTTAAAAAAAAAGGAAATTGAGTGAATTACCAGCCTAGAATGGTGAATGCAACAGGAAGAATAAGTGCTTGAATCCCAATCCCAGCGCAAAGAGTATGAAAAGCTGCATAATAAGCATTTCCATTTCTTCATTCAGTAATAGGCAGCCATGCATCGGTTGGGTCAAATTTGGTGAGATGAATTGCCTTTCTTATAGGACTACCCAAAGGTGTCAAATTTTTTGGTGTCTTAGACTTTAAGTAAGCCATAAGTGTCCTTGAACCACTTGGGGGCATGGTCCTCAGCCGGTCAGGTGAACCAAACTGCGGGGTTTTTGTTGGAAAAGTGAGTTCATTATCGACTTTGGGTTTTGTACGTGTTGAGGTGGATGGAGAGTGATGTGGTGAAGAAGGAGTAGAACTTATGCTATCTGATTCAATGTGATCGATAATGTCACCCATGTCGAGTTCGAGTTTGGGCTCTGGCGTTGTTAGAGTGGTGATTACTTAGAGTGTGACTATCTTCCATCTCACCATGCATGAAGTCCACAGTTTCAGTCTTTTCCATGTCAACTCCCATTTCATGTACTGCAGGCTAATTTAAATTTGAATGGCTATCACTTTCCTCCTATGATGATTGTTGATGTGTAGCCTCAGTGTCGTGACCTCATGTTGACTATTTTGAATAGGTTATGTTGTCCCCGAACTCTCGACCTTTTTCTTCTTGGCTGAATCGGATAGTGAGAGTTGCTCTGAGGCAATGGCGGCCGTTTCAAGCTTTCCAACACCTTAAGGATGACATTTGCAAGTACTATGTTATGTTTTTTGCTCTATTGGACGAATATGCAAGTACTATGTTATGGAGTGCATACCAAATTAGACGAATATGCAACCCATCTACCAAGTCTCAAGTTACTCGACCTGGCCATTTTGCAACTATTATGATACCTGGGTAAGGAAAACCCGATTATCAACTTTTGATGACTTTGACTTAGATGCTAGAGTGTCATAGTTTTACTGCAACAAAACACCGCCTGAGGCCAACTAACGCAGTATGAGGATCCTCAACAACGTGTCTGTGAAGCTGGTTTTCTATGGGGCATTCTGCAGGGATTAAAGAAGGTTTGGTATCCCTGTGTATGAGTCCACTCCAAAAATCCAACATGACTGGTGTTACACCCGAATCCTGTTTGAAAATGGGTATGACCCTAGATGAACCTTACCGGGAACAAAATATAATAATTTTGGAACCCATTCTTCCGATCTGACAAGGTATAGCTGAAATTAAAAAAAGACTGTAATTTACCTTGATCTTGTGGGGCAAAACAGGTCCTGCAGTGAAAGTCTCAGAAGAAATGTGGAGCTGCCATTTGTGGTCCTATTGGGCTCACCACATTTGCTCTCATTTGTGGCGCAACTTATGTCTCTGATTCACCTTATAATATGAATGAGATAACAGGTTTAGTGGAAAGGTAATTAACAACATACCTATGTGGCAGGCTATATGTGCAGCTAATGTTTATCGGATTTCAACTGTCTAGAAGTTATATTACAAATCTGTAAAAAAACATGATTCACCACTGTCAAGTAAAAACTTTGGAAAAGGCTGAACCATAAACGTTATGAGAAATAAAAACAAATCCAAAGATATGTGAAACATCTTGCATCTGTAGTTTACATAGGTCTTAAAAAAAGTAGTGTCCTGCCATGACTCTCTGATTTGATGACTAAGTCTGCAATTTAAGTGAAGCAGGTTAAACTATGTGTACGGGAGTTAGAATAAAATAGCAGTGGGCCACTTACGTTTGCGCGATGTTGATGGTGTGGTTGTTGCTCCACAGTCAGTTGTGGAACTCCCAGCTTCTGAATCGTACATGCCTACAATTATCGGAGCATAAAAGGATCAGTAACATGTTAGCCGAAAGTGACAAAAAATTTGACAATGACTTGGCATAGTACTGGAAACCACCTGTGCGCATTTCTATGAACCTCCTTTTGCGAGTTTTATATGCATGTTGTTTCCTCGTGTTTTTAGAAGCATTTGGGTGGCGTGTCCCGCTAACCGCACCTGCAATAAAAAATACAAACCTAATGTAAAACCTTGGCGTGCAGAATGTGCAAGAATAAATATTGATAGCACATTACCTTCAACCTGCGCTGGTCGTTCTTAGGCTCTTTGTTGTTGTGTATGCCTGAGGCCAACTAAAGCAGTATAAGGATCCTCAACAACGTGTCTGTGAAGCTGGTTTTCTATGGGGTATTCTGCAGGGATCAAAGAAGGTTCGGTATCCCTGTGTATGAGTCCACTCCAAAAATCCAATATGACTGGTGTTACACCCGAATCCCGTTTGTTATAAAATGTATGATTAGAATATAGATTAAAGATATTATAAACAATATTATTTGGACGAAGATAAACACCTGGTAGTCCAAGATATACATCCTGAACATATGATCAAGTGACAATATAGAATGTGATGACTCAAAAAAATAAGCTAATAAGTTCTATAAAATTGATTAAAGAAGCTATTAGGCGAGTATTAATTTAAATAGTAAAGTTACTTGAGCAGTTGGAGCACAAAGATAAACTGATATGTTTTCGTCTGAGCAGTGGCCTGGTATATGAGAACCAGTCGTCAATAACACCGGGTAGCTATAAGCCACCTATCTTGCATAACCAAACTTGTGTATTGTTGAAAAAACTTATCAGTTTAAGCCTTATATTACGAAAATGTCACCAAGAGGAGTCATGTTACATTCAGGTGTATGTTCAGAATATAGTAGCGACTTTACAACTGGTACAGGTTTCAAACGGTATGGTTATATGCGGGATTTTTTATTTTTGAAAGGTTGTGAGGGATGTATATCACCCGTAGGTAGGGAGTAGCTCTAACACACGGGCTAATCTTTCATTCTCAGGCCTTATCTCGACAAGATGGTTCATATCCAAGTGCATGTCCGCCAATCCTTTCCTAACAATCTGTCTACAATTTGTCAGCTTTCTGTATCTTATCTCTTCATCTTCAAAGTCATCTTCAGTCCATGCTCTTCTACGTCTGTTGTCACCCATCTTTTTCCCCTGATGCAAATTAAAACTTTCTTCTGTTACTTATGTTGCCTTCAATGTTTTCTTTTATCTAAGTCAGGAACACTACAAGTATTCTTAACAGCATGTGCACAAAATCGATGCCAATTCTGCCACCAGGAGATAAAACGTCATTAAGCCACTTGGTAGTGTTAGGAACACCCCAGTTACCAGCACGCATGAGGATCCATCTTGGTCTCAACTGCTTCTCAGTTTGGTAAAGAAAATTACAATAAAAAGACATGTAATTTGATAAACTTGAAACATTAGATAAACCTGGAGAAAATATTGTCCATCTATCCAAAAAGCATCCTTGTGTCTTGGAACAACTGCAGTGCCAACACTACCAGTAAAACCTGATATGTACGCCCTTCGTATATAACATTCAGCTATAAACTCGCTCTGTATCCATAGAAACCAACAATCACATAATAGTAATACAACCCGATAGTGCAAATTCAACTTACTCATGTCAGTTACTTACACAATCTTCCTAAGCTACCATTTACATATCAGGTTTAATAACTCAAACTTTTTTATTAAAATGCTCAACAAATGCCATCATGATTCAAGGTTCCTTAAATATTGACAACGATATCATACTTATTCTTGAGTTTTTTAGGTGCTTCACCACACCTCTGAGTGCCTATATTTAAAACAAATCGTAAAAGTAATATGGGACACTACCTATCTCAAAAAATCCAATTTTAGTAGTATGTGACGATGGACAACCATACAACGCTTGTCTTCTAAAAAAACATCCAGCGCCAGTATGAGAAGGCCCTGCCAAACCATCAAACCCAATCATGTTAAATTTGAGTATGAACCTAAACGCAGCACCATATGTACGTCCTGGTTGATCCCGTGAAATGATTGAGGATATTGTTGGTAAGCTATGTCGTTATCGATTGAAGAGTCCAAGAAGTAATAAATTTCTTCCAAAGGCGTACGTGGGTCATTTGAGTACATATCACAATCTATCGTCAAGATTATTGGTGCACCTGTCATAATCTCTAAAACATGAAGCTGAAACAAACAGCAGACCTGAAGTATAAGCATTCTTGAGTTAAGTATCTCAATCCTTAACACATGGGAGCTGAGCAATTATTTAAGGGGGTGTTTGGATTAGTGTATATTCTGGTCTTATGAGCTTATATGTATCTGAAAAACCTGATAAGGTCAGGTTCTAGATGTTAACAGTGATGTTATTGATTTTTCAAAATTATAATTTGTCTTTAAGATGATAAAATAAGATAATAAGTTCTATAAATGATTAAATAAACTATAGGCCGAGTATTAATTTAAAAAGTAAAGTTACTTGAGCAGTTGGAGCACAAAGATAAAGTGTAACATTTTCGTCTGAGAAATAGCACCAAGTGGGCCTGTATATGAAAACCTATCGTCAATAACACCGGGTAGCTGTAAGCCAGTAACACCAATGCATCTCCCACTCGCTGCAAAATGTAGTGCAATCATGAATTACAAAACATGAAGATATTAAACTTCTAACATGGTATGTTTCTGCATATATTATTACCGCCAAAGAAAGCGAAGGCAGTTGGTCTTTGATAATACTATTTAGATCTAATGTTTCTTGGACCTTAAAAGCTTTATAATCTCGTATATGAGGAAACTTATCTCTCACCTGAAAAAATTTCGACATCTTATTGTGGGGAAAATAAAGTAAAGAAGCGTAACTATCTTACGTTTTGTGGAAGAATTTTCAATACATAGCCTCTAAATGGTCTTCGTCTTTAAGGTTGTCCAGGGCACCATATTGTTATAGTGGATTTCTTTAAAACATCCGCCCATTTTCTCCGTCCTTCACAAAGCTCCTTCACCATTGCTGCCACTTTCTCCACGCTCACAAATATTTGATCATGAGTATCCCGCTCACGAATTGTCACAGATGATGTTGAAACCACGGTAATACTGAATGGCACACCATTTTCATCTGCTCTTGTGTATTGTTGCTCTATTGTTGAATCATCTACATATTAAGAAATTAGGCTCTTATTGTTTGTGCAGTCACGTCAATTTCATATAAATGGGACACGTTTTCAAATTCAGATATACGACTTCATTGAAACTTTTGTTGGTGTAATCAGAATATAGAAAAGGGGCGTTTATACTTTTAATACTCTGATACAATTTGATAGTATGTCTGACAAAAACTCCATTTGTTTAACAGTTTCATGCCTTGATAAACTCAAAAGGTTTAAACTCGCTAAAGTGGCAAAACAGTTTCATGTCAATTATAAACTGTCAAAACAGCTGTTTAAGGGGTAAAAAAGAAACACTTTTTTTTGTAAATAATCAGAGGTCAATAGATTTGAAAAAAACAAAAATCAAAATGCTAGATACAATAAAAATTACATATCATGCTTATGAAGTAAACTTTTTTGCTATTGAGAAGGATAGAAGTAATCATTGGATTAAAACTCATTAGTTGCGCAAACACTTGGCCAAAACATGTCTTTATTGAAATTAACTGAGCTAAGGATAACCTGTGCTGCACTGTAATTCCAATCATGGAGCAATCCACTAATGATGGGAATACTGCAGATGGAAAAAGCAGATGTGGGCAATATCGAATGCATCTTGATGCCAGCAAAAAACAACCATCTGCTATATCTGGACTGGAAGTAAAGTCCTAAAGATAGAATGCTTATTATTAAACTAAATAAATAAATCAAGTTGTTTTTGTTTTTTTAGGACAAGGGTTATTATACTTATAGCTGCTGATAACAGAACTGAAGTTTTGTAAGCAAACATGTTGTATTGCTAAATAGAGATTCGATCAACACTTTTAAGTAGTCGGCACAAGAAGGATCAGACCCAAATATCTGCAGCATAATCTCCATCAATTGTCATTCAAAGGAAAGTTGATACTTTTAATAAGGGTAAAATCATACCTTTATAACTTCACTTGACAGATATAAGAAACATGGTTGATGGTGTTGTTTATATAACCTTGTATTTCCTCAAGCATTCCTCCGATTGTAACTCCGATATACCTTTTAGATGTTCTCACCTTCGAAAGGGTTAATTATGCAAATTGTTAGCTAGGAAAAAAGAGCTCTAAATAGCATATAGACCAGAACTTACAGCATGTTTACAGGCCCGACATAGTGATTCCATCGTCCGCATATCCCAAGCACGACTGAGATGTCAGCATACCATAAGTTCGTACAGATAAAAAAAAGTGGCTGACCATTCAACATATGTTAAAAGTTACACTTACACATCAAAGATGGCTTTGAAAAGTGGCCAGAGACTTTGAATTGCATCAGCTACAGCTTTTGGATTATTTACATATCTGCAGATGATTCATTAATTCAATTACAGGAGCCACTGGGTGAGCTTATATCCGTGACGTACTGAAGGCTAAGAAATTGTTATCAGACCTAAATATATTTGCAAGTTGATCGATATGAACAGTTATTTCACGAGCAGGTTTTTGACCCAATACCAAAGGACCCTGATTAATCACTTCCTGCTCATAGAGATGTACATTAGTAAAGCATAAGCATATAACTAATAGCGGTGG
Organism: Chrysanthemum makinoi; assembly: GCA_910596185.1. Classification (NCBI taxonomy): domain Eukaryota; kingdom Viridiplantae; phylum Streptophyta; class Magnoliopsida; order Asterales; family Asteraceae; genus Chrysanthemum; species Chrysanthemum makinoi. Next base: position 194,080,686 of record OU343218.1, on the reverse strand, counting down.
CAAACGGGTTCAGCTGAAAACTCAACTATAAAAAAAATAGGTCAAATGGGTAGAGCTGCTGAAACAGATTGAGGTCATCCAATGTATTCAGATGTGTAAAACATTCTGATTGTTGTATTATATAAGGTTCAATATTATTGTAGCAAAACAGTTTTGTAATCAAAATTTACACATTACTTATTAGTATATTCTAATAGAAAAGCTTTCAGTCCTAGAAGGACAAAGTTACCTGTTTGGGAGCATCACACACAAATGGTTCTAAGAATGCATCAATGTATGAGAGTATAACTATAACCTGATTAAACAAAAAACTTAAATAAACCAATCACAAATCATTGAAACTGAATAAAACTCACCATGAAATCATTGTTTTATGATTCATTACAACCACATGTGTTCAAAGAACCTGCAAAAAAAACCAACATATGCATATAGATGAATGTACGTGTCATTTTTTTCCAGTATGTTTATATATTTGATTAGGGTTACCTAAGTTGTAGAGATAGATGAATGAACCATATTTTTTTTGAATGTTTATTGATGAGTATGCAAATACTCATCATTTTTTGTACCTTTTAGACTGCAAAAACATCTGAAAACACTCAGAAATGCATCAAAATGATGAAAATATCACAAATAAGTGTTTTATGTGTTTCAAATGAAAAAATACCAAAATCGGTGAAAAACGTTATCAAGTTTGCACAATTGGCAGTTTTAGTTCCCCAAGTTTAAAAAGTTTTTCAAAAAAAAGTTTAATCTCTGAAACCTAATTTTTTATGCTGAATCAATGGTTTCTGCTGAAGTTATAATGCATTGATGGTTTCTACTGAAGGCATACGTTTTGTCACACCCCCAATTTATCTGTTTTGCAGCGGAATGGAATTCCTGGGGATAGACTGTCATAGCACCACAATCACAGTTACATTGAACGACCTAAAGTGTCGTTTAAAACACATCGTTGGATATTTAATAAAACATTGAGTTACAACATGGTCCCAAAAGGTTTAAAAAGTTTGCGGAAATACAAATATATTACAATTCCAAACGATGTTTTGAAATAAAGTGCCATAATGTACAAATATGTATGTCGACGCCAGCGACTCAAAATGTAGGTCCCTAAACCATGTCATGATGATAATGCCTCAGTTACCTGAAAATACATTGCTAAAGCGGTCAACAATAATGTTGGTGAGAAATCATAGGTTTATGTAAATGTTTTATACGACTACGAAAGTATAGATCAGCATGACAATCCTCACGTAAAATGTTTCAGGCATGACAATCACATCACGTAAAATGTTTCAGGCATGACAATTATGTCACGTAAAAAATGTTACAATTGCATAAGCCCATGACCGAAACTAGACTGTTCATAATGTATGCCCCTGCAGAGTGTTTGCCAGACAACTCCGTAATGTTATCAAATGAAATGCATCCGTATGACAAGTTGGGATTCACCAACTCGGATGGAGGCGTCACCCTCGATAGATCTATCCACTCATCCTCGCTCCAAAGATTAACGGTTCATGTTCAGGTAATGGGGACTTTCAATTGGCAATGTGGTAACTTACGCAATGTAAATGAATTTAATGTACTTGGTATCGTAATAAAAATGTTGTGCAATGTATTCTCCCCCGTAGGTTTGAAAATAATTAAAAGCATGCGACGGGGCTATGAAAACTCACTTGGATAACTGGAATAATGGCAAAAGTGAGTACACCGAGGTATAATGTGATGCGTTAACCGGGACCTATTACGAATGATATGATATGTCATGAGTTGCAATGTAATGTTATGCATGCACTTCGGATGTTATTTATACCATTTTGGGTTTGAAAATAATACTTGTCGTCAAAAATACTCGTTTGACGTCTTGACCAATTAAAAATCACTTTTCAAGTTTTTTACGTCAAAATGTCATCCTACAATGGTTTTATAATGATTTATGGTGAAATTTCCACTTTTCGTCACAAAACAATGTCGTCGGAATTTTCATGAAATTAACAAAATGGCTTTGGAAAACTAGCCGTAAAACGGTGTACGTCGATCGTTAGAGAACGAACTCGACGGTTTTGGAAAATTTGTATCGATATTTAAAAGTTTCATTCAGGAGTTTTCGTCCAAAAGGTCTCGAACATAAAGATAATAAGGGTTATAGATGGTGGTTTTGGCTAATTGTTGTGCAGAAAATGAGTTTCAGCCAAGTTTGAACATCCGTAAATAATTTACTACAACTCCGCTTTCCAAACAGCTTGTTGTTTTGAAAAATATGGCCGGTGAACTAAATTTTACTAGAAGACATTTCGTTCCAAAAAGTTTCACAACCTCGTTAAAAACTGCCGCAAACATGGTCGTTACAGCTAATGTAACACTTGTAACGTAAAAATAATATAGATTTTCAGAAAATAATAGTTACGGCAACTTTATGAAAACGTGCATATCTTTGTCGTTTCAAATCCGTTTTCTACGTATAATATGTCCTTAGCTTCGTATCGAAGTAAACTAATATATTTTTGATAAGTCGAAATAATTTGTGAAGCTTAAGGCTCGTTTTTGACGCGAACAATGTAAAAACAGCAAGCTGAGATTTTCAGAAAATAATACGTTTCGTCGTCAAACTTTAAAAATCCATAACTTCTTCGTTATAAGTCCGTTTTATTCCGTTCAAGCGGCCACGGATTCGTTTTAAAGTATATTTTCTAAATATCAAGGCCAAAGTTTCGTACCAACTGTCGGATTTTCCAGAAAAATGAAACAAGGACAGAACCTATTTATATACGTATTAAAAATAGTTTTTCTCGGACAAAACCTATTCTAATCCCTTCAAATCAACTCCAAAACTAATCTAATCCTACCATACACCTTCTTAGGGTGTCATGGGTTCCTAGACATCATCAAGACCAAAGAATACCAAGGGAATATTTATAGGATGACCATAGTATATAAATAACTCTAAAATCATGAAATAAAATGGTATAAATCACATATCATGCATACTTGCTCCAAAAATGAAAAGGTACATATGAAATGAAAAAGGAAACATGAAAATGAAAGAAACAAGCTTACAAATGAAAATGATGAGGTGAAAGTAACAAGGATAATCCTAAATACTCTTGGTTTTTATTTCAAAACCATATAAAGAGTATACACTAGATTGTTATAACACTTGAACTCAAGAAAAATTTTGATCCCTTTGTGCTCTTGATGTATGACCGGTTATGAAGAAGCAAGAAGAAGAGAGAAAAGTTTTGCTAATACTTGGTAAAAATGATTTTGTGAAGTGAATGAGAAAATTGTTTAAGTAAGACTTTTATATATTGTGTAAAGACATAATCAATCAAAGACCATGCATCAATAAATGTCACCCCTCCCCCAACCGGTTTTTGGGGGATATGTTTTCTAAGATAAAATTTTTTTTTTCTTTCTTTTATAAAGTATATACTTGTGTATGATTATTGTAATAAGTGTAGGAAATGTATAAGTAAAATGTAACTTGTAAGGTAAATGGTAACTTTTTGGTACAAGTAAATTTTTAATAGATCAAAATAGAGTATAATGATTTTATAAAATTGTAAAAATACATTCCTTGTGAAATTTGAGTGCTATAAAAATTATCGTAAGATTTTTAAGAAAACGTCGTAATAATTTAACTTTAACGATTTATGCACCAAATAAATTTAAAACACTAGTAAAACTCAAAATATAGTTTATATAACTAAATGTAAGTATAAAAATATGTCGGGATCATTTTTGAAAGTAACGGATTAAATATTCAAAATAATAACTCACGCGATAACGTTTATTTAATATAAAAATTACGCGTTAAATGCGAAATGAAATGTCATGAATGAATTAATGGGATGCAAATGATGTCAATGAAATGTAGACTAATCTTAGTCCATATGAAATGTACGTGATGTTATGATCATGAATTAAAGTTAAACCTTTAAGGTTACGCGAATTTGAAACACGTAAACCAAGTTTACGATAATTGTTGAAATTGTGAGGCATAAAATGTTTCGAGAAATGCCCGAAAGTAGGGTTGTCACATTCGCCCATCCAAAAAGGAATTCAGTCCCTGAATTCAGTTCATGTTGGTCTATCGAATTTGAGTTTGTAATGAATAACGAGAAGAAAAGACATGGAGAAGTGTCGTTACGGTTATCGATGATTGAGAGTGTACAAAACATCGTAGTAAAGAAAATATCGAATGAGTCTCTCATAAGTAACACTTTGAATTGGAACATGTGAACATTTTGCTTGCACTAAGATTTATAATAACGCTCCCAACATAACATGATCCCTCCAGAATTAGACATAGTTAGCTAGGCTATGTATAATTAAGGAACGATGATGTGACGTTCGGTTTAGTTGTTATAACTCTCAATGTTTACAAAGATTTAAACCGTGTTGTTACAATGATAGTTAAAGTAAAAGGAATTAAAATTCTCGTAAATGATAACAAATCGGAAAGAAAGTAAGGTACGATAGATGAGAATATTTGGGTCGAATTGGTTCGTTCAGTGTTTTTCTAAATCGTACCACGCCTTTCCAAGACGGGTCCTTGTGCATAATTTGTTGCCCACCTGAGATTCTAATGGTTTGCGGCTAATGGGACATATCTCCAAATTTCGCATCGTATAACGATGTAGCTTATCTAGCTATATGTTGTTACTTGTAACTGATTCTTGATTTGTATGACTTCTTTGTTTGTTTCATGAATGAATCATGGAATAATGAATTGGACTTTCCTGATTTTTATCCTTGAATAAGTGATTGATACCTCAACCTTACAGTGCCTCAAATGGTGTAGTCAATATGTTCATGAGCTAACTATTGTGGTAAAGAAACTTGTCGATGGAGAATGATTTGCCTAACCATTTCTAAAAAGTCATATTGGCTTGAGCATATCATCTAATGTGGAAATTTGCTCTCTAGCACTAACCATTGAGCTGAGGGTAGTAGGCGGTAATCATGTCCTAGTAGGTTTCATGGAAATCCTGAAATGACTGTCAGCAGTATAAGGTGAATCGAATAGCTTATAATAGGTACAACTGGAATTGATACCACGTGTCTCGTGTTAGATTTCTAAATGTTAAATCTTCGAAAAGGACCTTATTGAAAAGAATAGATTATAGGTAACAGTTGCGATTCCTCGTGTTTCTAGTCCTAGCGAATGTCATGACCTGAGTCTTACTTGCCTAATGTGCTTAGTCTCTATGACTAAAATGTTTATTGTTTGATTATCGAAGGGTTTCCATGCTCCATGTTGTAAAGTCACAAACCTTAAATATTTAAGTGAGGTGGTCTAGTGGTTGATTTTCAAGATTTGCTCTGATATTGCGTGCTTCCAAAATAGTTCATCACTAATATTGTTATCATGCTAGCAAGGAAGTAGATATCACTTATGCTATGTCGAAGAATGTTTGTTCTGGTTTCACTTGTAAATGGGGAGTCATTGATCGTCCGACATGTTCAAACCTGTGGCATCTCTTGATATGGAAGTGAGGTTACTTGGAATTTCTAGAGAACACAATGCCTTAGGGGAAGTTTATATCGATAACCTTAATTTAACCATATTTTCCTTTAAGGGACACTCATGGTAGGGAAGTTCACATATTGTGGAGGCCATGTTTAATAGAATGTTCTATAGCTTCAGTTAGAAGATTTGGTGTATCCCTATAGTGTTGCTTCATGGGTATTCGATTCGTATTAAATCTCGTAACTCAGTCTAGCTAGTAATTATGGAATGATAGAGTTTGGATTCTAATTCAAAATAGTGGTTCGGAATGTCTCGTGATGTCTTAAGATTTTTGTTGAGTTTTGAATCATCCTAACACCTGGTTCTAGTCCTTGTTGGTAATTCCAAAATTCTTTCATTGTTTTCTTGTATCGAGGAATCCTCCTCACAGATGGTATAGGAAGTCTTTCCTAAAAGGTCACTCGTCAAATCCTAACTTATCGGTTGAGTGTGAGATAAATGGCGTAAGCATCTATAGAGTGTTAACAGAAAGAAATGTTTATGCACGATATATCTGATTATAAAACTTTACTTTCAAACGAGAATAAATAGTTTGTAAGAAAATTACCGTAAAGTTTATGAAAAGGTTTGTAAAACCACTTTATTGAGTAAGAAAGAAACTTTTTTATCATTTACTGTTTAATAATAAATCTTAGTTGTGGCTTGGTGTAAAAGTAACAACTTGTTAAGGTGATTTTAAAACAGCTTATATAGTGATAGAAAACGGCTTAACAATGGTAGTGAAATATTTTGGTAAGACACAATTTAGATTATAACATAACTCGTGAAATGATTAGTAAAATAGCTTACAAGAAAACAATTTATCGTTTGTCAAATAATAGAAGATTTCGTAGTTCAATTAATATCGAGATGGTTTATAGGTTGGTAATATAATAGTCGATAAAGTAAAGGCTAATAGTCGTGAGGTAAGCGTACCAAGTTTTATGATTTTAAATCAGATAGTGGCTAAAATAGCTCACAAAAGGGTAAAATAGTTTATAAGACCGTAATATTACTTGCAGGAAAAATTTGTAATATAATTTATAACTTGCTATTGCAATTGTTTGTTGTTTTATAAAATAATAGCAAATTAATCGGTTTATCATACTATGAGCAAATAGTTTGCAAGGTATCAGTAAGGTCATTGTTTATAAAGTATTATTAAAGTCGTAAATTTTGATTTAATGGTACAGGAGTGAGACGAAATGGTCGGTAAAATAGTTGAAAGCAGTTTGCGTTAGATAACGATGAAGTTTATTATCTCATAAGAGGGAATGTAGGACAAATAGTTGGTATTCAACGTTTTGTTTTGTAAGATAATAGCTCGAAGATTTTTTTTTTCAGAGTAACATGAAAATCGTTTCGCATGAGGATATTAAATAGTTGATAAAATGACTGAAACCAATTGATAAGTTGGTAATAAAACAACTTGCGTTAAAACTTTATGAAACAACGTTTCTAAGATGGTGATAAAATAATTCGAAATAAAAAAAAATCAAGTGAAATAATTTCATGAAATAGTAGCAGGATAATTTGGAATAAAATTTGTTGGATGGTTTGTAGGATACATAGGAGAACCTTATCGAGCAGTAATAGTCTACTAATTGATCGAGAATAAAGTTGGCCTAACCCCTAGTAAGATAGTGATGTATCGTCGTGAAATGATGGAAAATTGGGCAATTGGAGTAAGGAATGAAATAAACAAGATGGTGATTATCGTAGAGATAATAAATGATAAAGATCACATTAGCTAGGAAGGTACTTATTATCTGTTCCTGTTGGTGGTCTAATCGTGTTTCAAGTGTAGGAGTAGTAGGCGGTCTAGCAACAATAGCCCTAGAACTCTCGCAGTCCTCAAACCTATGAGATGGTGTAGTGTCTATAATCTTAGTGGTAGATAGTAATGGTGTGTCAAATCATGCACGCTTCCCAAGCTGCAAATCGGGTGTATGAGTATCGGGTATGAGATGTGATGGTACGGATGGTGCTCGAAATGATAATGATGATGAAAATAATGACAATGATGATAATGGAATCCTTGTGGTGAGTTAAGAAAATAGGTTCATTAGGACTAAGCCTATAAGTTCTACCCAATGGTATGATCTGTCCCAACTGAGTGATAAAAATTGTCCCGATCCTATAGTGAATCAATAGTGATCGTGATGGTGTAGGTGCAACTTCGTCCTCCTAAAAATGTCTCAGTGTCATCGATGCGATGTTATCGATGTTGAGTCGACTGATGTTAAAATTGTGGTAGGGACTGACAAGGCATTCTCCATGTCAAAGTGATGTGAGTATAATGGGATGGGTATTTGAAGGCATCTATGTGACAACCGCTTTTGAAATGAAAGTGAATAACTCGAAAATGTACGTATAAATCGCATGCAAAGTGAACATGCACTTATGATGAAATGATGAGATGCTATGATAATGTAGTTATAGTCTAGGGTCAATGATGCAACCTAGTTCTCTATAACTGTAGCTCTGGTACCAATCTGTCACACCCCCAATTTATCTGTTTTTTGTGGAATGGAATTCCTGGGGATAGACTGTCATAGCACCACAATCACAGTTACATTGAACGACCTAAAGTGTCGTTTAAAAACACATCGTTGGATATTTAATAAAAACATTCAGAGTTACAACATGGTCCCAAAAGGTTTAAAAAGTTTGCGGAAATACAAATATATTACAATTCCAAACGATGTTTTGAAATAAAGTGCCATAATGTACAAATATGTATGTCGACGCCGCGACTCAAAATGTAGGTCCCTAAACCATGTCATGATGATAATGCCTCAGTTACCTGAAAATACATTGCTAAAACGGTCAACAATAATGTTGGTGAGAAATCATAGGTTTATGTAAATGTTTTATAAGACTACGCAAGTATAGATCGAGCATGACAATCTGTCCACGTAAAATGTTTGAGCATGACAATCCTGTCACGTAAAATGTTTCAGGCATGACAATTATGTCACGTAAAATGTTACAATTGCATAAGCCCATGACCCCGAAACTAGACTGTTCATAATGTATGCCCCTGCAGAGTGTTTGCCAGACAACTCCGTAATGTTATCAAATGAAATGCATCCGTATGACAAGTTGGGATTCACCAACTCGGATGGAGGCGTCACCCTCGATAGATCTATCCACTCATCCTCGCTCCAAAGATTAACGGTTCATGTTCAGGTAATGGGGACTTTCAATTGGCAATGTGGTAACTTACGCAATGTAAATGAATTTAATGTACTTGGTATCGTAATAAAAATGTTGTGCAATGTATTCTCCCCCGTAGGTTTGAAAATAATTAAAAGCATGCGACGGGGCTATGAAAACTCACTTGGATAACTGGAATAATGGCAAAAGTGAGTACACCGAGGTATAATGTGATCGTTAACCGGACCTATTACTTAATGATATGATATGTCATGAGTTGCAATGTAATGTTATGCATGCACTTCATATGTTATTTATACCATTTGCGGGTTTGAAAATAATACTTGTCGTCGAAAAATACTCGTTTGACGTCTTGACCAATCAAAAATCACTTTTCAAGTTTTTACGTCAAAATGTCATCCTACAATGGTTTTATAATGATTTATGGTGAAATTTCCACTTTTCGTCACAAAACAATGTCGTCGGAATTTTCATGAAATTAACAAAAATGGCTTTGGAAAACTAGCTGTAAAACGGTGTACGTCGATCGTTAGAGAACGAACTTGACGGTTTTGGAAAGTTTGTATCGATATTTAAAAGTTTCAGTTCAGGAGTTTTCGTCCAAAAGGTCTCGAACATAAAGATAATAAGGGTTAAAGATGGTGGTTTTGGCTAATTGCTGTGCAGAAAATGAGTTTCGGCCAAGTTTGAACATCCGTAAATAATTTACTACAACTCCGCTTTCCAAACAGCTTGTTGTTTTGAAAAATATGGCCGGTGAACTAAATTTTACTAGAAGACATTTCGTTCCAAAAAGTTTCACAACCTCGTTAAAAACTGCGCATAAACATGGTCGTTCACAGCTAATGTAACACTTGTAACGTAAAAATAATATAGATTTTCAGAAAATAATAGTTACGGCAACTTTATGAAAACGTGCATATCTTTGTCGTTTCAAATCCGTTTTCTACGTATAATATGTCCTTAGCTTCGTATCGAAGTAAACTAATATATTTTTGATAAGTCGAAATAATTTGTGAAGCTTAAGGCTCGTTTTTGACGCGAACAATGTAAAAACAGCAAGCTGAGATTTTCAGAAAATAATACGTTTCGTCGTCAAACTTTAAAAATCCATAACTTCTTCGTTATAAGTCCGTTTTATTCCGTTCAAGCGGCCACGGATTCGTTTTAAAGTATATTTTCTAAATATCAAGGCCAAAGTTTCGTACCAACTGTCGGATTTTCCAGAAAAATGAAACAAGGACAGAACCTATTTATATACGTATTGAAAATAGTTTTTCTCGGACAAAACCTATTCTAATCCCTTCAAATCAACTCCAAAACTAATCTAATCCTACCATACACCTTCTTAGGGTGTCATGGGTTCCTAGACATCATCAAGACCAAAGAATACCAAGGGAATATTTATAGGATGACCATAGTATATAAATAACTCTAAAATCATGAAATAAAATGGTATAAATCACATATCATGCATACTTGCTCCAAAAAAAAATGAAAAGGTATATATGAAATGAAAAAGGAAACATGAAAATGAAAGAAACAAGCTTACAAATGAAAATGATGAGGTGAAAGTAACAAGGATAATCCTAAATACTCTTGGTTTTTATTTCAAAACCATATAAAGAGTATACACTAGATTGTTATAACACTTGAACTCAAGAAAAATTTTGATCCCTTTGTGCTCTTGATGTATGACCGGTTATGAAGAAGCAAGAAGAAGAGAGAAAAGTTTTGCTAATACTTGGTAAAAATGATTTTGTGAAGTGAATGAGAAAATTGTTTAAGTAAGACTTTTATATATTGTGTAAAGACATAATCAATCAAAGACCATGCATCAATAAATGTCACCCCTCCCCCAACCGGTTTTTGGGGGATATGTTTTCTAAGATAAATTTTTTTTTTTCTTTCTTTTATAAAGTATATACTTGTGTATGATTATTGTAATAAGTGTAGGAAATGTATAAGTAAAATGTAACTTGTAAGGTAAATGGTAACTTTTTGGTACAAGTAAATTTTTAATAGATCAAAATAGAGTATAATGATTTTATAAAAATTGTAAAAATACATTCCTTGTGAAATTTGAGTGATATAAAAATTATCGAGTAGTTTTTAAGAAAAACGTCGTAATAATTTAACTTTAACGATTTATGTACCAAATAAATTTAAAACACTAGAAAAACTCAAAATATAGTTTATATAACTAAATGTAAGTATAAAAATATGTCGGGATCATTTTTGAAAGTAACGGATTAAATATTCAAAATAATAACTCACGCGATAACGTTTATTTAATATAAAAATTACGCGTTAAATGCGAAATGAAATGTCATGAATGAATTAATGGGATGCAAATGATGTCAATGAAATGTAGACTAATCTTAGTCCATATGAAATGTTCGTGGTGTTATGATCATGAATTCGCCGTTAAACCTTTAAGGTTACGCGAATTTGAAACACGTAAACCAAGTTTACGATAATTGTTGAAATTGTGAGGCATAAAATGTTTCGAGAAATGCCCTGAAAGTACGGGTTGTCACACGTTTCAGCAGATACTTCCACTAAATAATATCTGGTCCTTAAATAATATCTGGTCAATATCAGTCAAACCAAACTTCCTGTTTTCCCTCTCCCTCACACACTGAAACTTACCACTGCTCAAAACCACCACCACTTGGCTTCCACCTCACCTCTAGCTCCATGCCTATTTCACGGTTTGTCCCTCCACCTCCATAAACACCCAAAATTCCTTAATTGCTAAAAACCTGCTTTTGATATTTTGGAGCCAAAAAGTCCAAATGGACGTTTATGATGAAATTGATGAAATCAAGGGCCAAGATCAAGTGAGAGTGTTTAGAGAAGCTTTTTGATGACTATTAAAAGGAAAAGAAGACAGAGAAAGAAGTTGTCACAGTTTTTAGACCATTTTCAGTAGTGTAAATTTAATTTCTGCTTTAAGTTTCAAGTAAAAGTTTGCTGGGTTTTGTAAAATCTGTATTGTACAAGTGAATTTAGTTATAATTGAAGTGTTTTCATTAATCAATTCCAAGTTTACAGCCTTAATTTATTTTCCCGCCAAAACTGTTCTTGATCCTTTTTCATGTTATAAGCTATTTTAATCGTTCTAATAAGCTCCTTTTTACTCATTAAAGCTATTGCAAGTGTTTTAGAAGAGTTTTCTGTCCTTTATGCAAAGAATTCGAAAAAGTCAACAAAAGTCAACTGTTGTCAAAAATTCGAAAGTCAAACTGGTTTTTGGCTAGATTCTGGATTTATATGGTACTAGTGCCTCAAGGGAGGCTATAGGAAGTGTTATTGGGCCTTGGTTCTCAGTTATAAGCTTGGAAGCAATTTGTAAGCTTATTTCTTAATTTTGGAAATTTACTGTAGAAGTGCTTATCTCTGCTTATCTCTGTGCTTTTATGCTTATTTGGTGTATGTTAGTGAGATTATTGCTTAAAATTGCATGCTTATTCATTAGTTTTCCTAGTTGCTTAGTTTTCATTTTTTTTACTATCAATATTGCATAAGATTAATTTACAGGTCTTTGTTGTTATTGTTGGTGTTTATGTACTTAAATCAGTTTCTTATATCATTAAATGTTTTTATGAATCAGTTTCATGGCCTAAATTAGTCTTATGCTTTGAAAACTTCATTTTGAGCCATTTTAAGGGGTGTTTGGATCAAGCTTTTTATTTGAGTTGTACTAAGTTATTGTTGTTGTTTGTGGTTGTTATCTGTTATACTAAGTCCTATTAGACCTTTTAAGTCATAAAATACAGTCCTTATTAGTGAAAAAGTCAAAATAGCTTCTAATCCTAATTAGCCAGCTTTCTTTGTTAAGATTTTGAAATGCAAATCTCATCAAATTAGCTTGTAACTTTGTACTCTAGCTTAAATCAATCTTATTATAGTCTAATACAACATATTCCGTCATTTAGAAGTGATCAAAATTCATTAAAGTCAAATTCTTAGTGTAATTAAAAAAGTCAAAATTTCCTAGTAGCAGTTTTTGAATAAACTTTGTAATTTTATTGTGATCTTACCATTAGGATTTAGGATATAAGCTTTTGGGATATTAAAGTTTAGCTGCTCATCTTAATTAGAAAAATATTAGTTTATCTCTACTTAGCTTATTAACTGCTTATTTATTAGCTTCTTTTAAGCCCTTTTTCACAAAACTCCCGTTTTGCTTATTCCTTATTTCTGCTTATTCAGTGTGTTTTTCTTGTTGTTGTTGCTTATTCTAAGTTCCCATAACTGGTTTATAGCTTATTCAACCTTTGGTTCCACTTGTTAGCTTTGTGAGCTTATAACCTCACTTTTAAGCCAAAAGCTCCTGTTGAGCTTATTGCCTTGCATTCAGCTTATCTTTGAGTTCCCCAAAATGTGTCTTCACAAAAGTTGCTTATTTTCAATAGTAAAATAGTTTTGTAAAAGAAAATTCAAGAAAAACCAAAAATAAAAATAGCTAGTTAGGGCCGTTTAGCGTGTTGAGACTTGGAAAACGGTCTCAAGCTTTTTTCTCAGAACTTGTGCTTTTAGGTTCTAATCAGTTGCATTAGCTCATTTTAGGTTAGATTTAGGCTGTAGTAGCTTATGGTAGATTTTGGATAGCTTATAGCTTATTTATTAGCTTATTCAAACTGCTTATTTGCCCAATTCAGCTTATTAGTAGGCTTATCTAACTTTTTATATTTTTCCCAGGCTTAGAATAATATTTTAGATTTTCCTGTAAAGTCTCATAATTTTTACTGTTCATTTGTTATTTTTCTTAATTTTAATTAGTTTAAATTAGTTTTTAATTAATAATAAATACATAAAAAGTGTAATAAATATATTTTCAGTTTTAAAATAAGTTTTATAAAATTTTAGATTTTTCTAAGTCATAATTTCACTTTTCTAGCTTTATTTCATATTTTCTTATATTTTAGGATATTATTAAATAGTTAAAAATAGTTTTTAATTAATAATAATTAAATAAATAGTAATAAAAATAATTTTCTTTTTCCAATAATTTTCTTATGTATTTAGGATTGTAAAAATATAATTTTCATATTTGTAGGCCTTTTATTTCTTAAATCTCACGTTTTATTTTGTATGTTTTAATCGTTTCTAAGTATTTTGCTTTCACGTACTTGTTCTTATAGCTTGTTTAAGCTATTTTCTTTTATTCCTTAGTATAAATCAATCATCACCCTTTTTCCTGTTCAATATTCACCCGATCACAGATTCGTTGTACTACAGTGTTCACACCTCGTTGGGACTTAACGACCCGGGGATACACTATACTCCTCTGATCTTAATTGCATTGCGTTCTGAGCTGTTTGACTTTTATGGTTGACCATTCACAAGTGGTTGACTAATAAAAGATAGACCGTTTGGAGCCGATCATTTATATGTTTGATTAGGGTTATCTAAGGATTCTCATACTTATCTCATATCAATACGTAATTGGTTGCATTTATATATTTTGGGTTGCAAGATATAACCCAAAAAATGAGTTGGTGTAGTGGTTATCATGTTTGTTTGTGGACTAACAGACCCAGGTTCGAATCATGCATGTATCATTTTTTATAATTAAATTTTGAAATTTATTGCGTAGGTAATTAAATTTCGAAAACTATTGCTTAGGTGGACAACTTATGATGACATGGCACTAAAAACAATTACAAGGCAATGAGGTGGACATTTGTAGAATAATCTACGTGTCATGCCTCCTGTTATATATAATGTAGATATATATATATATATATATATATATATATATATATATATATATATATATATATATATATATATATAAATATATATATATATAGTGGACAACTTATGATGACATGGCACTAAAAACAATTACAAGGCAATGAGGTGGACATTTGTAGAATAATCTACGTGTCATGCCTCCATTATATATAATGTAGATATATATATATATATATATCTATATATATATATATATATATATATATATATATATATATATATATATATAGGATCAAATAAGAAGAAAAATTAAAATGGCAGGATAAGAAGAAACCACAACCACACATTTCAGATGCACCTATTAAAATAGATGCATCTCCCCCCGAAATTCTCTCCCTTATTTCAAATGTGTGGCTAGAAATTCTTCTTATTCTTCTTATTTTAGTTTTTCTTCTTACCGGATCCCTTCCCTACATATATATATATATATATAATTTTTTCTTTCTTTCCATACACTCTTGCCCCTCCAATCCGCAAAATAATACATCATAAGTAAGGGATTTATAGTTGCATTCGTGCACTTTAACTTTTAAATGCATAAAAACTAACTAATGACCCGAACTGCGAAGATCAAAATACATGGAGTACTTAAACATTTACGTAGATATGGGGGTAATGAATTTGAAGTTCTTCCCCATTACTGCATAATAAATATTACTAAACCCATGAGTCTCAATCGTCCCAAAACTGTATACACAAGATAAGACTCGACTTAGCAGCCATGTAATCAACTAGACAATTAACTAAGGGTTAAAAAAATAACAATAATGCACTAAAAATGAATGTATACAAGAAAGGCTAAGTGATATGGGTGTACAATTGGGTGTGGATTGTAAACAATACTCTTCATTAATATTTCAGAATCTACCGAAATATAACAAGAATCGCGAAAAGGGTAGGCTCAGAGGGGTTAACTAGGGGTATCTAGTACTAAAAATGAGACATAGCAAGGGCGTGGGGTAATTACTTTACTAATGTATCCAATATAATTATAAGACAAGTTTAAAACAATGATTATCCTAATGCCTCTTATCATTAAGTCAATTCTAATCACACGAATGCAATTTCAATAGCGATCTTGGAATGGATCACTAAAGCAATTTCTAGAATCTATACACTACTAGTACACTCATAAGCATTAAAAGTTAATGCTTTTATCCTAAATATCTAAAGGCGAACCTCACATTTTTGGGGTGAAATTTGAGTGATAGGGTTTTTGTGCTAGCTATATAACTCCTATCTATGAGACGCTTTATTAAGACTAAGTTATCACTTGTAAATGTCATATATATATTTTTTTAATTTGGTGCTAAAATTACCTTTACAAGTATTTCTTTTGGTTTATTACACATTTACTTGAACAAAACAAATGACAAATGAATGATTAGTTTCTATGGTGTCCTTTTTTAACCCCTCCCTACACTTAAAGTGAACATTGTCCCCAATGTTCTTAAAGTACTAAATTGATAATGATAAAAATAAAAAAGATAAAAGAAACTAATACTCCTTTAAAATTGTCCAGTGATATGTCTCTTGTCCAATATAACCTGTAAATCAATAAAAAAACAAGCACGACACCTCATATATAATAAAAACTATCCTAGAAAGCGAATAATATATAATGCTTGCAAAATAAATGTTTACAGAGACCTGGAATTCTAAAAATTCTGGAAATTTACAAAAATTAAGTTTCAACATATAAACGAAATATGGAAATATTTTTGCTACAGTGCCTGATGCCGTCAGGTGTAATCCCTGACGCCGTCAGGTATGACCTGACAGATTTTTGCGTTTTGTTTCTTGGAAAATTTATGAAAAAATCTAACTTTAAAGCTTGTAATTTTCTGCAAAACAACAATTGTGACTCGATACAAGCATTTGACACAAACAAACACAATAAAATATATCCTCATCATAAATTATAAAATTTCATGTTCGAATTTCGCTCTATTAAACAAATATAAACTTCCCTACACTTATCATTTTGTAAAATACCTTCGTATGTGATTAATACGAAGTTAAAGACAAAATAAAACATTTTCACAAATTTATTCGAAACATGAAAATTAAAAAATGGTTAATAAACATATATATAACACAAAAAAAATAATTAAAATGAAATCACACAATTGAAAAATATATACATCGTAATAAGATAAAATTAAACCAACACACATTCTACAAATATCCATAGTCAAAATAGTTTTAAATCCTAAATATTACAGACCAAATATTGTTTTAAAAACATAACATCAGAATAATAGTTCAAGGATCACAAATAAAATAGCCACACATATCACTGATCAGGGGCGGTGTCATAACGGTATGCATAACCAGGGGAGGTGCTTAGTGTACCCATAAGGTGGGTAGTCATGCTCACGGCCGGGAAATGGATCAATCTGCAGGTGTGGGTCCAACTGATCATGAGTAAAAAGGTACTACATCTACCGAACGGTGTGATCATACATCCAGTTGGATCGCTGGTCCTGCTGGGTAATCCAAGTATCCATCTGACCCATCCAAGCCCCTTGGTGGGCATGCCAATCTCCCCGAATCATATGCCTAAAGGCATCTGCAGAACTACCAACTTTATCCCCCTGTTGCTCATGTTGATCATCCTCATCACCATCACTGTCCTGAGCCACTGCTCTCCTAGGAGCCCACCACTCATAGTTTCCAAGGACCAAACTCATAAGAATGTTCATGGCTTTCAAGGCTTTAATCTGTGATCGGGAAGTACTGTTTGCCCAAGTTCAAGGTTCAAGTAGAGAGGTTCGGAAATCACGCTTTCGTCAAAGACTTATATTTGAAGATCATCGAAGCCCCCATATTCTCATTATATGTTCATCTCAAGTGGGGGGATGTTATGTTTTTAGTTATGAAAAAAAATGATTCGAAAAAAAAATATAGTAGGTTTTCTATTTATTGTTAAGTGCAATGTTATAAGCATTATGATAGGAGCTCATCGGATATTAAGCATCGAGGAGGCCACCTCAGTCACATTTGAAGAATTAAGTTGGTAATTATATTACACCAATAGTTGGATGTGCCCATTATGACGTCCGCTAATGGCACATCTACTTGATACATCATGATCCGAATTTTTCACCTTAAAGATTGAACTTTGGATGGACGGTGGGCAATGACAACTTGGTTATAGGTTAAGACTATTTGTTTTGTTATTTTTATTTTTACACCAATTATTTCCCATGTCTTATCCTACCTTTTAGTCATGAAGCGTGTCAAGGTGATGAAGCGAGCAATCTTTGGTGTATTGGCCATGGATTTGGTCATGTATCATTGATTTTGTCACTTTGCCGTGACACGTTAGTAATGACATTTCAACCTTAACCTCATGTTGTGTCCACCCATATTGCCTTCAAAGATTGTTTAGTCCCGAACTCTAGTGGTGGAGATTTGTGTAACCGCCAAGCTTATGATAAAATACATGCTATAACTGTGCTTTGAGTGATCATCCCGAAATTGACACTTAGAATAGATGAGAGAATTTTAGTGTTTGTTCCCATTTCGTGAGGTGTTCGGCTTTGATTTATTCTAGCATAAGGGATTTTTAAACTCATATGTTCTAGGTATTGGGGGATATCTTTTTAGAAAATTTTATAATAAGGTCTACTTGAGGGCAAGTAGAGTTCAAGTGGGGGATATTTGATAACATCAAATAGTCCTAATTTTTTAGTGTCAATTTCCCCCGATTATGCTTATATTTTATGTCATTTATATGTATTTACACTTGTATTCCTTTATATTTCATTTCCAGGTAAATTATGAGCAATGGAGCATTAGAGACGCGGATTTGGAGATTTTCCTAACAGTTTATGATAGTATGCTACTTATGAAGAAGCTACGACTTAACTCATTCTCTCACATTACGCCGTAGCTAGTGTTTTATCTCAGATTGCCTACTCAACTGCAGTTACGGCGTAACTCCCAACTAAGGTTACACCGTAATCATCTAGGTCATTAAGTATTTCGCGCCTCTATCAACTATGCCATAATTCCTCAACAAGCATTACGCCGTAGTCTACTTAACAAGAGTTCTGTTTTGAAGTTAATTAAGTTACTGCGTAACCCACATCTACAATACGCGGAGCTGCTAACTACGACGTAACCTTTCCATATTGTTACGTCGTAGTCTACTTAACGAGAGTAATATTTTGAAGATAAGTAAGTTACGGCGTAACTCTCAACTCAAGTTACGTCGTAACCATGATCGTGCCTATAAATACAAGCCCTAAATTCTGCATTTCACATCATTCACTCACAACTCAAAGGCAGAGAACGTGAAGAGGGTTCCAAACACAGATCATACGGAGGATACATAGCCATCTCCAAGGGAGGAATCACTCCATATCGATAAGCATTAGCGATCATTTCTATCTTTTACTTTTAATTCATGTTTTTCATTATGTTAAACATTGAATTCATTGTTTCTTTTAATATGATCGGCTAAGCACCTTTGGTGCTAGCCTAGTTACGATTCCTTGAATGTATTGTTTATATTTTCATGCTTCCATATAATTGTTTCTAGTGTATGCATGCATAGTTCAATGGTAGTTACCCTAGCTTCGGTAGTTTTGAAATGCAGTCGTATCTAGTTGCTTAGGAGAATTGACCAACTGACCCTAAGTAGGTAGTGTTAGTGCAAATATTACGATATTTAATCTATACAGTCTCGTTTGTTTTGATTGATGACAAACATGTAACTTGTAATACATAACGTAAAATGTACAAGTTACTTGTAATCACATTTTGTCTCAACATCTCTCGATGTCTCAAGTCCTCGTATGTTACAACATAGGTTCATACATGTTTGTTATGTGGCATTATGATCAAACCCCTTAAAAAATCATTTAGAATGTTTAACAAATGTCTAACGAATATATACTTTTATTTGTACAAGTAAACTAACTATAATATTCATACAAGTACTAAAGTTTACTTACACTTGACAAAATACATTTTATTTTGACAAGCACTCAACTATATATTTTACAAAAGGTAACTAGACATTTTATTAACTAGTTACATAATACATTTTACAAGTTTACTTTGATAAACTTTTTAATCTAAAAATAGAAATATATATTACATCATCATCTTTGAAATCCTTGGAAGATCTCTTGAATATTTTGGTTAGATTGTCACTCAATATATCAAATGTGATCTTAGTAAGATATGGTAATATCTTGGAAAGATTTAAAGAAAGATTTATTAGATTTTCTGTCAGACACCCACGGAACCAAAAGTTATAAAGGGCGGAACCCTTTTTTTGGTCCCTTGGTCCGTGGCCACTGCTGTTCCCTTTTGCCTATAAATAGAAGCCCATTGTTTTCTCATTTCTTCACCACTTCAAAACACATCTTCTCCACCTTCTTGCATACATTTAGATCAATCATTAACAATGTAGTAACATACATTAAACACCCTAATCATCATGATCATAATGCTTCTAACATTCATCTTTGTTGTAAGCATACTCTACATTTTGATCAACCAAGGAAAGCTTGGAGATCTATCCATCCCCACTCACCACAAGCTGAAGATCTATCACAACAAGTTTAGGGAACTTGTGATCTTCATCATGAAGGCTTCCTATCAATGGAAGTTCATTTAGAAGTAGTTATTCATATCCATTAGACATTTGTGTCATGGATCATTATTGTAAACATTATTGCATCATCACAACACTTTCACCAAACTAGATTAGATGGTTTATGTGTTTGTGCCATAAAACACAAGGTTTGTTATGTTGGGCCATAAAACATAATGGGAGTGGTTGTACCATTTGTAAAAGAACTCGACATCTAGCTTAGTGTCGAAAATATTGTATAGGCGACGTTAGGTTGGTTCTACCTCGAACTAGAACCCAGTATTTAGCTTTGTACCGGAAAAAGTGTAAGCGAAGATTGTAAGGTTATCTCCGCCGAGAAGAGAGCTTTTTGATTTAGTGAAGTAACTCTCGAGTTGGGTACTCGGGGAGTGGAGTAGGGCGGAGAGGAGATCCGTGACCGAACCACTATAAATCCTCGTGTTCGGTTTGCACTTTCCTTTCTTTATCTCTTTACTTTTATTATTGCACTATATTATTGCTTGTGATGTAGTTTGATGTTCATGCTTGTGTGACAAATTGGTTTACTATGCTTTATATTTGTCACAAACAATAATTGGAACTTTCATATTATAACAAGCTTCATAAGCGATTTGATACTAAAGATCTAAAGTTTTTAAACGGTAACGTATTCACCCCCTCTACATTTTCACAATTGGTATCAGAGCCACATAGCTCTTATTGTCAAAACAAATGGTTTTTAAAATAGAGTACGATCCATGTATCAAATTACCATTGAAGCGAAAAATAATATGAAAAATGCTTTGCTAACTATACTTAGAAATTTTGTTGTTAAATGTAACTTTATATACAAGCTTGAAGGTTTTCTTGAAAAATAAAATAAAAGTTTCTTGAAAGAACTTGTAAGTATTGTATTGTGTGCTTATAGAAAATTAACGAAGAAAGATGATTTTAAAAGGAGTGTTTGGGATAACTATAAATTTAGTTGAAAAATTACTTCCGTAAATGTTTAAGATAAGTCACATAAGTAGAAATGTTGTTAAATATGTGTATTATATGTTTACTATCAAATCTAGTAAGTCCCACACATTTTATCTATGTCAAAATACTAGTTTTGGTGAATCTGTCTCAGAGGACCACGGAACCAAATCATATAAAGGGCGGAACCCTAAATTTGGTTCCTTTGATTTCGTCTGTAAAATCTGCAGTTTTTTTGGCCAACTTCAAAAAATCATAACTAATTAACTGTAAGTCCGTACAAGTCGAGCCACCTATTATTTTAAAGGGAATTAAGTCTACTTCTATTTAAAAATACTCTCATGTCATTAGTCTAATTTTAAATAAGTGAAATAGACCAAATATTACAGTACGTCTAAGATATTAAGTTTCGCTTTAACATAAAAACTCAAATTTTTGAATCAAGCAATTTAAGTTGGTATTCTTTGAACTTTGATACAATTTCTTTTGAAACTAAATAATTTGGTAATATGTTTAAAGGAAACTAATCAAGATTGGTATACATCGTCATATTTAACCTCAGAATGACAAAACATGTGTTTCGTTTATGCTATGCTAAATGACTACTTTTTTTATGTTGTTTGCATATATGTTGCTTACTTATTTTCAAATTGTTTGCTTGTATAAAAAAAGTGTCAATCTTGCCATGTCATTTATTCGCTTGTTTGTCGATTTCTTATTTATGCACAATAGGGCATTTGCTAGATTTTGTGCACTAAGTTGGAAAATTGTTTTACCATCTCTTATAGACTTAGATCACTTTCTTTGCATAGGTTATACTAACATCTCAATGTCATAACTCGCTTAGGAATGAGTACTAAGTAAATTAGTCAAGAACTTTAAAAATGTTGTTTTGCATAATCTCCCGCATATAAGTTCAAGTGTTAAAATGAAGGTTTAAGGAGTGTTTGGTACAAGAACCAAAATAATGGTGTACGATGTAATTTATGTGTTTTCACTTTCTAGGATGATAACTAAACTTAAAACAATGATGTGAACTAACTTTGTCATGCAGGGGGATAACATTCGGATGTTATTAAATTTTCTCCGTTTTCACTTTTTAGTAAAAATCACTAGCCCCTATTGGAAATACATGCTCCCGTGTGTTTATGTGTGTTATTTCTTGTTCCTAACTAGAAATAATTATCTTCATATGTTTTAAGAAAAATTTCAGAATTCGAAAAAGTCCTCGAGGGTTAAAAAACGCCTCTGTGAACATTTCTGCACAGCACGGATCTGACGGACCCAAAAATTTGGTTTTGTCCATTTTAAAATTTGGTGCCGCCATATTGATACTGCCGGACCAGACGGAACCAAAAATTGGGTTCCTTCCATGTAAAATTTTGGTGCTGTGGGACATACAGGTAAGTTGCTGAATTTTACTAAATCCCGCAATCTAATTTACTAAATTTCGTTTCTAGGATAGTTTTTACTGCATATCTTTCATATCTCACTCAACACATCCTCAATGCATTAACTTAGGATGTTTGACATGCTCTTAGACACTTCCATCTCATTAGAAACCACCATCTTTGTATGGATTAACATCAATTAAAACACATTTCTCCATGAATCCTTAGTTCCATAAATCGACACATTCAGGATGGTCATTTTCACACCTTCACTGTTACTTTTCCTTAAGCTTAGCATTTTTTAAAGCAAAGTCAAAATGACTAACTCCTCAACCTCAAACAAGCCACTTAAGAAAACCACTAGGATTAGCATTCGATCTTGTTGCTTCGTTAACTTGAACTCTTCATCCTCAGACTCGTCACCACTCAACATCTCGTCACCCATTCAAGATGAGAACTTTCAAAACTTAAATACTCCAACTCCACCACCAAAATCACCCACCATTATGATTACTTCACAACCATCCAAAACACCTTCACTACCAAAGTCTCCAAAACTTGTACCTATCAAACTTTGTGCAACACCACCAACATCTCCTCACCCGTTTGCAGATGACTTAGATGACTTGCCACCGAGACTAACAAATCTGGACTCATTATTTGCAAAAGATATCATACACAAATCTAACATATGACTATAGATATTGTTTTGTATCTACATTTATTGCCTCACTTGGTTAACATGAAAATAATGTGTCATCTTGCAAGACGATAAGTATTTATATCGAGTCATAACTCACACATATGTTAAATACATATTATCAAGTTTTGCTATCCTTGAGTACAATACAAGATCTATAATCTCAACAAGGTAGGATTTACAACTTAAGTATTTCGTCCGAAATATTCAAGTATATATGACTTACAGTTGTAGTCTTTAAAAGTTATATTCGAAAAATCAACACCCAAGTTTTTTAACGACACATGTTAAAACACCAATCCTAAAATAACTCAAACACTTATCCCATCTCAACTCGAACACTTATCCAAAACAAACAACCCGCTGTGGCACTTATCCCTATTTGACACCTACTATCCCTCTTCCATCTTTTGGCTCCATTGAGCGTATTTCTCATGAACCTTCAAGAGTATCCTTTGAACCAAACGCACCCTTTCAAGATGAACCTACACCTTGTTAGGAATTGGAAATTCCATGTTAAAGAGTCGGTCACCCCAATTATGGTCTAGCATATGTTAGCTCGTAGGCATGTCATTTGTTACGTTATTTGTTAGTTAATTAGTTAGTTTGTAGCGTAGTTTAGTTTAGTGTAACACCGTGGAGGAAGGACGGGTCTTTACCCACTGTATACCTGATCCACAGGCCATCAGGAGGTCGTATTATCTGTAACTATAAATACCCCTTCCATCCTTGGAAGGGGTGGTGCTTTTCCTCATAATCTAACCTTTTATAATTTGTGCTACATGTCTCTACCAAGAACACCCAATCTTATCCTTTCTCTCTCTAATGGCTAACATGTATTTCCATCATCCAAGACCACCCGAATCATCAACACAATAAATATTACGATCCTACAATTGGTACCAGAGCCAAGGTTGTTGTGTTGTGTTGATTTGTTGTGGTTTTTGAATCATGTTAAAAACTGTTTTTTTCACTTTTATGGTCGAAACCATTTTGTCCTACATCTTCTGAAAACAGTTTTGTACATGGTTGTGCATCCATTTGGTCATTTGGTCATTAAGTCCTTGTATATCTGGTGGTGTCATTTTCTTGTCCAAGTCAAAACTGTGGTCAAAACAGTTATATCTGGTGATTTTTTGTAGTGATATATGTTTTGTACAAGTTTATATGTGGTCAAAACGGGTAAAAGATGCAGTTTTTTTGTCACTTTTTCTGGGTTCCTTTGAATATGGTCGGAAAATGGTCAGAAAACTCGCCGGAAAATCAAGTGACTTGTCTTCAAAACAGTCCTGATGCAATGTATGTTAAGTAGCGACTTGTCTTTACAAGTCGTAGCAACTTGGTGAAGATAGCGAGTTGATTCTTGAATCAACTCAGGTCATTAGCGACTTGACAAAACCTATTTAGCGACTTATGTCAAAGATAAAAAGTTAGCAACTTGTGACAGAAAATGACTTAGCGACTTGTGATTCACTTTGGGTAGCGACTTGTTATTCAAGTAGCGAGTTGTGTTTTTGAAGTTAGCGAATTGTGACTGGAAAAGGAGTAGCGACTTGTTGACCAAAGAACTAAATACCAAATATAACTCATGACCTCAAGACTAAACCATCATCAAACTCGTGCAACAACAAATCTCATTGAAAAGTAAATCTCAGATTTTGTTTTGAGGTCTTAACAAGTTATATCAAATCTCTAAGGGTCTATATCTCGAAACAAACTTATCATTGTATCCTCTTGACTCGACTCTAAGATTAACGAGAATGGAATAATACATTAAGTGAATCTCAGTTTGTTCGTGTCTATTATAAGGGGCATACCAAGACCATCAAGGGTCCTTTTACACGACCTTCATCACAGATCCATGGCTTTTCTTTTTACGAGAAAATGAAATGACTCAAACTAAACACTACACGAGATCTCAGGTTCGAATCTCTTAAGTATATCAATGACACATCAAGACTTATAGAAGTCTATAATCGAGAGCAGTTCTCATCATCGATCTCATTTTTGGAAGCTAGGCTCCACTTTATATCCGAATATAAAAAGGAGTAAGGTTAACAACACTGTCAACTCATTCCTTTCATTCGTTAATTACGAAAACGAAAAACTCATTAAAGATAATGAAGATGTAAAACCTACCCGTTACATTCGATTTGTACTGAAACATCTTACCATCTCTGTGGCTTAACTCGTTGATTCCATACCCTCGTAGCCATCCCTGTGGCGAGGCTATCCATTCTAGGATTGATGAGATCAATATAGAATGATATACGCCGGATGGGGATGATTCGTTTGAAAGGATGAATCGTTTGAAAGGATGAATAGGGTTTCTAATCTTTGGACATCTATGGTTTTATTTGTGGTATTCGGATTATGAGCTGAAGTGATGGAGGCGTATTCTTAGTGTTTTTGATTAGGGTTAAGAGATGCAGTTTTTTTGGATATGTGAGGAGGGAGGCGGAATATTAGAGAGATTAGGGTTTGAGTTGAGAAATTTTAGGGTTATAAGTGAAATGAGATAATAAGGTTATCTTATATAACCGGATGTGGTTGGATTCTCATGGATCGGGTTTTTTTTTGTGGACTGGATTTTTTTTGTGGACTGGACGATTGGGCTTTCCGTTTTGTTTTGGTTGGTGGGCTGTTGGAATTGTGTCATAGTTGAGCTGATGTTTTCTAACGCATGAATATCTTCAAAAATTGTCCATCCGAATTTTCTTTACAAAATTTTGGATACATTTTTTTATTTGCTTAAATGTGGTATTTTTGGTATAATTTTCATGGAGGATACACTGATTCACGGCCTGAGCTAAATTTCACGGATGATTGGATTACACTTTCTCGGGGAAACACGTTCGATTGATCTTGAATATTATCGAAAATGTTGAACCTTCTTTATAAATCCGAAATATTAATGATGAGCCGGAGTTGAATTGGATTGGATTGGAATGGGCTTAATGGATTATTGGATCAAATGCTTATTTCTGATAATGAGATTTGAAACATGAGATTTGATGTTTTGAGTTGTTGTTGAGATTTGTTGTGTTGTGCGGGCAATACTTTGGTTTATGCATTTTCATGAAAGGTAATATGTCACGGCTTGGATTGTTATTGGAACAAAGTTGACTAAGGGGGTTGTTCGTTGTTCGGTATTTCTTATTTGGATTTTGAAGTGAGATTTTCCGGGCGAGTCTACTTATTTCGTCTTCTTTCTTTCTGCCTTCTCGCAAAGATGACTTGTTTGAGCAGATTATTGAGTGTGATAAAGACTTGGCTATTTAGTTATGGTTGTGATTCTTTCCCGCTTAACCCACAAAGTAACTATCACTTCGGTGTCTCGCGCAGTTGAGGATATGTCAAGAGGTTTTGTACATTGGGTACACCATTTCTTTTTCACGAGGATTAGTACTAGTTTAAGTAACAAATCTGGGGAATTCTACTTCATCATCAAGTTTGGTATATCGGGTTTACTTCTCAATGTGGTCACTACAATAGCCTTCAGAATATGAGAATGGTGTGTTTACCAAAGTGTGTATGGGATGGTTGATGATGTTGATGATGTTGGATAATGAACCGCTGATGAACCACTGCATGTTCCCCTAAAACAGATATTCACCGAAACCAAAGTTGTCTTTACACATTCAAGCTGTCATTGTTTACGGTTTTGTCTTGATTTTGTAAAATCCCGCGAAAGAATCTATTTCTCGGTTTAAATCATAGATTTGTAAAATCCCGTGACAATGGAGATATCCTGATAAAGTAATGTGCATTTTCGGATCGATCTTACGGTTTATTCTTGGTTTTGTAAAATCCCGTGAAAGAAACTATTTCTCGGTTTAAACTATAGAATTGTAAAATCCCGTGATGATGGAACCATCCTGGAGAAAGGAAAGTGTATCTCGGTATCTCATCTGATGCTGGTGCTACGGTTTCTACTTCGAAGAAGAGATAAAAGGGTGTACTTCATGAATTGGATGTGTGTTTGGTTATTCGTCATGGCAGTTTGGTTATTACATGGTTTTACGGGGTTATGTGCTTTTAACCATGGTCGGGATGAAACCATTATCATAGTTCACTTAAATCGTCAAAGGATGCTAGATTTGAGCTTTTAACTAGAAAATGTGACAACGGCGTTAATTCTGTATTATCTATTTGAGGTTGAAGTGAAGTAATACGGGCAAGTGTACTTAGTATCTGAAGGTATCGGGGATGGTTAGATGAAGATTCTTCAAGATCCTTGTTCAAGCTTATTATCAAAAATGAAGACTTGGAAATCTAGTTATTGTTGGGTGACTTTTTCCTTTTCTTTTACCACTTGGGGGAATTAGGCTCGTACCACCACAAAATAACTATCACTTTAAGGAGTTACGTTGTAGTGCTCAGTGTCACATTCAATTGTGGATTTTCAAGAGGTGATGTACGTCTTATACTTGATGGTTGGTTGGATGAAGAGTATAGAGTGCTTAGAGATTCAATGGTGGATGAAGTCTCGGCACCGCTCTTTGTTACATATGTGCAAGTTTAAGTCACGTGTTCGGGCTAGTTTACTTCAGGGTCAAATGCATCATATTGGGGTTTTCTCCATAAGTTGTCACAACAAAGAGCCTACTGAATGATAATGGGGTGATTACAAGTTTTGCCAAGAGATGATGAAAAGAGAGAGATTATGACGTTTGAACACAACAGTTCAAGCCTTTTTCCCTAAAGAAAAGAAAAGTGTACGCTTCAGTGCGCTTTATCTTCTGAAGAAGAGAAATCTTCTCTATTATGACCATTCTCATCAACATGCTTCTTGCTTTTTCCATGCGCTTTCAAACATCAAGTGAACCGGACTACCGTTGATTGTTTTTCTTATTCCACTTGCTCAACTATAATGACGATGGCGACATCATGTGCTAATTTTGCGGGGGAGAAGTGTGAATAGACTACATTTGGATGATTTCACTTATTCAATCAAGAATGGCATCTCCGTATGCAATTCTTGAGGGGGAGAAGAAGTATGATAATACTGCATGGTTGATTGATTTCTGATAACAAATGGTCAAATGGCTCCAAACTTATGTAAGAACCGAGCTTCTTCTTATCGGGTCATCTTCACATGGAGTTTCTTCTAAGAGCCGTTGGTTAACATCTTCACACGGGTTGATATGATTAATGTCAAAGTGATTCTAGTTGTTGGGCTGATTTTCTTAATAAACATCTTTCTGTTCTTGTTTGATTGGGAGGGATTTGAGTTAAGGGGATTTGCTACATATAAGTTAACGGGAATGCTTTTTGGTGTGATGAAGATGTTAACTATCAATTCCCCAACTGGACAATCTTGAAGAAGGTCGAGTCTACAGTCGGTTATGCATTTTCTGTTACATGTTAGAAGACTAAAGACGAGTTGCATTTAACGATCTAAAGACTTCTTCTCATTCAAGGAATTTATCAAAAAGATTGTCGGTTTAGGGGAGAGCACTAATTGGGGGAGGGTGAAATGTTTGATTTAATCCCCAATTAGACTTGCTCACTTACTTCAGCAAGTTGATTCTCACATATATATTTGTGCTAATAGTGCTCTTCTCAAAAGATTTCAAGTATTTGGGCTTATAATATGATTGCTGATTCTGAAGTGTCAAAACCAGCAAGGGGGAAGGAGACACGTATCTAAACGTGAGTAAACTTGATGAACTTAATACTTCTAAGTAATTGAAGATATCCCGGGAAGACTTTTGTCATTACCGCAGAGAAACTCAAGGTTTGACTCATGGCGTTTAGTGTTCTTATTCCAACTATGTGGGGGAAGAGATGGAAGAGTTAGTTTCTGAAGATGAAAGAGGTACACAAGTGTGTGATGATTTTGATGTTATCACAATCATCAGGGGAGAGAGATTGTGTACATTGGGGATGCTCAGTTGTTTTACTTGAGGGCTTAATCAGTGATTCAGAGATATAATCACTTATTCCGGAGTGGACATCCGTAGAGATTGTCATCCGCAGAGATAATCAGTGATTCGCCTGCTTCTTCAATGTTATCGGTTATTCTCTCTTTGGGCATTCGGGTACTTTGGGTTCTTAAGCTTCATACACTATCATCAGGGGAGAGAAAAGTATACTTCGGGGGTATTCTTTGGCTATTGGACTTAATCTGCTACTTCGATGGTATAAGTTTCTTTGTCTTCGGGTATGTGTATTCGGGTTCGTGAGCTCTAGTCTAAGAGACTGACTGCATCAATTCATCTACTTGGGGGAAGTGGTCTCTTGTCAACTTTTTTGGTTTGGATCGCTTCAGACTTTAGTGGAAAAGGAATTTGAGAAGAAATTTAAAGAGTGGGATGATACGTTGCAGTTCTTGTTGATGATATAACCCCGAACGAAGAATCTCAACTATCGTTCTTAAAAGGAGCAGCGGGATTTATGATAATGGTGTGCTTCTATGTGCACCTGGCTAAGGCAAGCTTGAAATAGAGCTTCGAATCTGCTAATCTAATGGATTTTCGGTTTGGGGGAAGCTGCCAAAGTCTCTCTTTCTCAAAGGCTCATGTTCTATCTTCTATTCTGGAGCCTCGGAAGCTTTGGTGGTGGAAGTTTAAGAGATGACGAATTCTATCTTCTACGACGTGCTGCTCGATATCCTTATCTCGGTACTCGTATCATCATCCTCTTAAATTATATCATCTACTCTATCTTTGTAAATATTTATCAAAAACCAAATACAAAAATATAAAACCAACAAAAAGAAAATAGAAAAATATAAATTCAACAAAAACCCATAAAAATCAGAAAATATAAAAAAATCCAAAAAAAAAAAAAAAAAAAAAAAAAATTTCTCAAGACATGTCTTCTGGTATCGATAATATCTGCGGTCTTAGAAATGTCATTCAACAATGGCACGGGACCATAGATGAAGTTCGAGCAGGAGGTGTAAATATTTCTTTTCAAAACATGTCACAAACTATGGCTTGCAGTTATTTCAGACTGTGACCCGAGCTTAAACTATGGCTTGCTATTATTTCAGATAGCAACCCGTTCTTTTAAAGGAAGGAAAGTGCTGCGCTAAACCTATTTTCAAAAATTTCGTGCACTTATCCTAAAACAATTTGAGAAAAGTATGTCGAAGGACTGCTGTTCCTACTAAAATATTTTTCCTTCTAAAATTCTTCTGAAAAATATTTGTATTAACAAAAATGGTGGATAATGAGTTGCTTGAAAATCAATCAGATTCAGAGTTTTTCGTAAAAATTGAAAACTCAATCAATGACTTCAGCGCTTTTAACCTTTTCAGAAAATAAGTCATTGATTGAGGGGGAGAATGTTTTCAAATGATATCTGCCTATGTCGAAGGACTAGGAATTTAGGATATGATTGTTAGGATTAGATGATTAGAGTTTGATTAACACATAAACCCCATGCCTTATATGATCTGATTGTTATGATTGAATTGACTTTTATTAGTCGATTGCTGTTTGGGTGATGTCGACCACCATATATCTGTATGTGTGTTCACTAACGTATGCAGGTATATTGGTATATAAGAATGATCCCGATCCGGATCCCACAATATAAGATGATTGGATGCCGAAAGGAAAGGGTAACTATATCTTGGGTTGACAAATGAAGAAAGGGAGCTTAATTGGACTTCTATGGAGAGTTGGCATGGAAAAATGCAACGTAAGAGGTCTCACTGCATCAGCAGATAGTTTTCTTCATCAGCAAATGAAGAAACGGAGCTTAATTTGACCTCAGTTGGCATTAAAATGCAACGTAAGAAGTCTCACTGCTTCAGCAGAAGGTTTTCTTCCAGCCCTACAACAACAACAGAAGCTTCTCAACCACCGAACGTATCTTTGTGCAGGATAAATAGTGATGATACCATTTTTCTAAAACTTTGAAAAATATTGTTTTGAAAATGGAAAAATATTGTTTTGAAAATAAATCGGATTCAAAGTTTTGAAATCAACCGGACTTTATTTTGTCAAATCTTAAGTGATTTCAAATTAAATATTTTTAAACGATATTTCATTTATCAAGTCCGGTTTGTACGTATTAAGTGGTGATCTAAAGATTTAATGTTATGCCATGGTATGATTTTTCGTTAAGAATCAAGGTTTTTCAAAATGAATTTTTTTCTGTTCTTGTTTGATTGTGAAATTATTTTATTTTTCTTAAAGATCTCTTAAAAACTATCATACCTGACACTAACAATCTTTAATGTCTTAAATGGTCCTTATCTGTCATTTTTTTCAAAATTAAATCTTGCCACATCTTTTCCCTAAAATTTTCTAAATGATTTAAATCAATCGGGATCCAAAATCTCAATTGGTTTGAAATTTTTGATCGGGGGAGAGATCGTGATTTAAATCTCAAATCTGTTTAAATTGAATTGGTTTTAGTCCTTTAAAGGCACTCCTGCCTCCATGTGCCAAACGATTTCAATATACATAATGCACATGTTGAGGGGGAGCATTTATCCAAAAACTAGATGAGTTTTTTTAAATCAGGCACATATTCTCTCATGTTTTCTAAACCTTATTAAATCACTTGGGATCCAAAATCTCAAAGGGTTTGATATTTTTGATCGATGGAGAATTTGTGATTTAATAATGAAATTTGATAAAAGATGATCGTTTTGATTCAATGTGCAAGTTCTCTCTAATATGTGCCAAACTCTTTCGTATATATTGAGGGGGAGCGAAAGGTTTTCTCTATGGCATATTGTGATCGTGGAAGTACTTCAAATGAACTCTTTCCTCTATGTGATAAAATGATTTCAAATATCCTACGCACATATTGAGGGGGAAAATTTACCAAGAAAATCAAATGGCTTTTTCTATGAAAATTGTGATCAAAGAAAATATTTCAAAGTCCTCTTGCCTCCATGTGCTAAACAATTTCTAAATCATATGCACATGTTGAGGGGGAGGTTTTCTAAATGATCAAAACTATTAAGGTACAAAATGCTTTGATCTCATATCAAAAGTACCTTGATTGATTTTCCAAACGATTTTTCTATTGGTTTCAAGAAAGAATGAACTATACCAAAAGACCGACCATTTTACTTTATGCATGGAGTTATAAGGATGGTTAGGTTAGGTATTTGTTCCTACGATCCGCCAGAACTGGAGGGATCTACCCAGGGACAATCCACTAGATAGTGTAGAGTCCTTAGGTATGATGAAAAAGGAGAAAAGTGAGATATGGGAAGAGTGCGGACTGAGACAGAGCTAGTACTGGAATATACCCAACAAGGTTCAAGTTATGAAGTCTCGGTAAGCACTGAAGGGGTTGAAGAATGAAAAAGAATTGAATGTGAAAAAGGGTGAAAAGAAATAGCCCTCCAATAATTCAACCTTAGGGCAGTAACCGGGTTAAATACATATGCTACTGGTGGTTACCAAGGTAACACCGGTATTGAAGACAAGACGTCATGGACCCAGTGACGCACTGCACTACAACTTCCCAAGCTACTCAAGTTCCTCTTAAAAGGGCTTGTTTCATTCTCATGGGGAACCTACATAATCTATCGACTTTCTCTTAGAGATTGTTGATATTGAAGAAGGAGACCCTCTCCCTAGTCTCCGGCATAGGAACCAAAAGTGCACTAATTGAGTCTAGAGCCAAGAGATCATCCACAATATCTCATTAGGACACTAAATTAATGAAGACTTGCTGTTTCACACAATGTGGAAAGTAAGTATATATTGAGAGTCCTACGTATTATCCTTGTGGTATTGCCAGAACATCTGAGTAATATGCAAACATATTCACGATGATGATGGAAAGCCTTCTAGATCCAATATCAAACAAGCTCTTGGTAGGTGGCATGTGAGATCTTTTCTAAAGATCAAACTTGTGACAACTGGATAGAAACGATGGGGCGATTCACTCGTGAATCAACCTTGGTCCAGGAAATGAATTGACGAATACTTTTGGAAAAACCGTTCGATGTGCAAATCTTCTTTTCTCTAGCGCATCGAATGTGTATTCATATTTCAAACTCAAAAAGTATCTATGATTTAAAAAATGCTTTTGGAAAAACCGTTCGATGTGCAAATTTCTTCTTTTCTCTAGCACATCAAATGTGTATTCTTTTTCAAATACAAAAAGTATTTTTGAATGAAAATTGATCTTTCTCATAAAACCTTCGTCGTATTGCAAAACTCTTTCTTCTAAGCAATACACGATTGTTTTCAAATCAACTTTTCATCAATCAGTGAATCTCAATTCGCTGGTTCACTCACTCCGTGTTGTCTTCTTTGAGATGTTCTGGTTTGAGAATAGCTAGAACAACTGCGAAACCCTGTCAAGGAGATTCTTAGGAATCCTACCTGATCACAGGCAGTACTTGTACTGATCAACGGGGAACCGTGGGCCGTGTACCTCAATTCAACGAAAGTGATCAAAGACACTTTCGTGTGTTTTATTGCTAACTGTTGTTTGCAGGTACATTTGGACGGTTGCAGCTGATCAGAATTGAGGAGTCAATCCAAAGCCGCATGCTCACAGCATCCACACTTAATTGAAGAAATCATGACTGGTGCATATCTACATAACCTGGTTCTGATATTTTTATACTATTCTCCAGCTACGCTGATGCAAATATCATGAACCAGTAAAGCTTCCGCTACTCTGATGAAAAGATGTCATGATCCAAAGGTGTGAGCATGTCGGTCCGAAAGTCACAACATCACATGAAGGCAACACTACTATGGATGATCCAGAGAGATTTGTAGTGGCTGATGATCTCAAAGAAAGCTCGAAGATCATCAAAGATGTGGATCAGTTCAAAGACCTCCACAGAAAGTACAAAATAATCAGACTTTGAAGAATCGCTACAAAAGCACAAAGAATGCGGACATTGAAGAATTGAAGTCTACAAGCTCAGAACTAAAGACAGAGATAGAATGCTAGGATGCAAAATGTATTTCATGGGGTGACCTCCCTTAGGGGGAGATTGTTAGGAATTGGAAATTCCATGTTAAAGAGTCGGTCACCCCAATTATGGTCTAGCATATGTTAGCTCGTAGGCATGTCGTTTGTTATGTTATTTGTTAGTTAATTAGTTAGTTTGTAGCGTAGTTTAGTTTAGTGTAACACCGTGGAGGAAGGACGGATATTTACCTACTGTATACCTGATCCACAGGCCGTCAGGAGGTCGTATTGTCTGTAACTATAAATACCCCTTCCATCCTTGGAAGGGGTGGTGCTTTTTCTCATAATCTAACCTTTCATAATTTGTGCTACAAGTCTCTACCAAGAACACCCTCTCTTATCCTTTCTCTCTCTAATGGCTAACATGTATTTCCATCATCCAAGACCACCCGACTCATCAACACAATAAATATTACGATCCTTCACACCGCAGCCCCCAAGCTTCATAAACATGACCAAAACTTCAAGCACTTCACCCACTAGTTGTACCAACCAATGAACCATAAGAATTAGTATCCGTACTTGTTGTGTTCAACATCTATGGACAAATAATCAACCTAAGTACTCCCATAGCACAACAAACCTCTAAATCACCACATCTTTATTTAGACACACTAGAAGACCTACCACCTAGATCAACCAATCCACCATCCTTACCATCATTTGAATTCGTTGAGTGCATTGCTAAAAA
Source organism: Chrysanthemum makinoi (assembly GCA_910596185.1). Classification (NCBI taxonomy): domain Eukaryota; kingdom Viridiplantae; phylum Streptophyta; class Magnoliopsida; order Asterales; family Asteraceae; genus Chrysanthemum; species Chrysanthemum makinoi. Next base: position 194,045,955 of record OU343218.1, on the reverse strand, counting down.
AGCCCTTGTGTCCAACACTCGTACTGAGTCACATGCATGTTGAACAAACTCATCCATACTTTCCCACCTATGAGGACTTAGCTGATTCATTATGACTAGAACCTCAACTATCAAATGAGCATGATGCTCCTGGTAACTGTTGTCAAATTTCCACTAGGTATAAATAGTACTACCTTCACAAATTATCAAAGTATTAGTAATACTTTGTCGTTAAACTTCTGCATAAATATCGTTAAACCTTAAATAAACATTTTAATAACATATGTTAAAAGGAAATCTCAAGGCCAACATCATACACCCCGAGCAACAATGACTCTTGAGGAGTATATATATAAGAAACTTGAGTGAATTCCTCTTGTCATCATCTAATGAATATAATCTTGAGACCAAGTATATTTAGGATAGGACTATCCAATTCAAACACTTTGGCTTCATATCTTCATTTAGGAAAACATGATGTTTTGAAAAACATTATGCCTAAGAAATCATGCTGTAACACCCCCAATTTCGTGATACGCAAAGGAATTCAAACTGGGTGTTACTTTATAGCACAACAGTCATAACAATAGAAAACGAACTCTAATGGAGTCGTTTTAAAACATTTATCATTCAATTTATATAAATATCAGAGTTTACAAAGACGAGGTCCCAAATGGTTCCAAGTTTACAAAATACATTAAATTGGTTTTCGAATGATAATAAAATTTATAGCCTTCTTGAGTATCCGTGCTTCTCCGTGCCAGCTTCCGACATTATGGACCTGAAATACATGCTTAAAACTGTCAACACAAAGGTTGAGTGAAATTCATAGAGTTTAGGAAATCAGTTGAACACCATATTCGTAACGTGAGGTAATTAGTCTCACATTCATAGTTTAGAAAACAAAACAGATATTATTGCACTAAGCTCATGACACCTAAACGTTAACAGCTTATCAATCGCAATTGATATAATAGTAACAATTGCCCTAATTGGTAATTTGCCAATTAACCTATGGATCTTCAAATATAGTGCGTTTGTTTAACGGACTTGGTCAAACAAACGGGATTTGTCAATCCCAATAGCTATCCACATAATGCGCGTTCACCCGTAAGTGATTAATGGTTTATGATAGTAGGGACTTAAGATTGGCAATAGTGGTACTTAGTGCAAATAATACATTCAATTATAATTTGAAAGCAATGTGTTCGATTTAAAATAAAGCATGTATTTCCCCCAAGGGTTTATCAAACATTTAAGTAATAACAAGTGGGGATATGAACTCACAATAGTGATCAGCAGCGGAGTGTAACGATATAATGTTATCAACGTAGAGTATGACAAGATCACGATCTTTAACGATTACCAAAGAAAGCACAGTATTTGTGTTTTAGTATATTGTACGATATAAGTGTACAAGTATATGTAGTTTGTTGGCTTATGATGTTGTACATGAATCCTTAAGTTAAAGTATTTCTTAAATGTTGTTTGGCTATTAAAATCAAGAGGTCGTGAAGTAGTTTAACATGTCATATGGTCATTTACTTAGTTTGTCAAAGTCTAGTGAACAAGTTTTAAAAACAAGTTTCGGTCATTAGACTTATACTAGCCGTGCGGCTAAGTTATGGTTAAGCAATAATAATCAAGACCAAATTAAGGATGTGTCTAAGTTAGATAACCTCAAGATAATAATCTTGACTCAATCTTGCCTTTATATTAGCCTCAAATGATCAATATATCACTTAAAGTTCTCACTAAGGTTGTTTTCTAGTCAACAACAGGTCAACTTAGTTTTTGCCGTTTTTAGGTTTTGTAGTTCACTTTCTGCTTATGAGCACCTAAGTTTTTGTAGAAAAAGTCATTCTGAGCAACTTTCGTGTTTTACACTTTTGCTTAATCGGAACAGAAAAGGGTCAAAATCGTATGAGCAAGGTTTTGTTCCAACACTATATTTTCATCTAGTAAAACTTAACTTGGCATAACTTTTTAACCATAAGTCCTTTTTAAGTGATTCAAAAGCTCAAGTTCATATTTTTATTATCTCTAACAGCTTCTTAAGCTTAATTAAGTCTAAGGTCCAAAGTTTATTTATATCAATAGTCTAATTACAAGTATTTACTTATATTTTATTGCAGAAAGCTTGGCTGCACATTCAGTCCTGCTAAAACGACAATAAGTTGAGTTCTACAACTTTTTTTGACATGCGGCTTTCGTCAAACTTCAAGTTTAGGTCTTGGCTACATTTCATAAAACTGAGTCGACTTCCAAAAATGGTTATAACCATGGGCTTTTCCAAAATGAAATTTGGTGTGCAGATTTTGACATATTTTGCCTTTTTGGCTCTCATTTACTCATCGGGATGAGTTATGAGGTGTGACACCCGGAGAAACGACCGTAAGACATAGTTCTAAAAGCCTATCTTATTTAATTAAACTCAATATTTACTGAGATGATCAGTTTAATCAATCTTCGGGACTATTGCAGAATTTAGATTAATAGAATTTACCTAGGACTTGTTTTAGCTTGTTTTTATGATCACAACCTCATGTACAACATCAATTAAGCCATATTACATATACTACTTATATCAAGTTACATCAAATAATTATAGATATTATTACAATCATATTGAATTAAAATAAAATAAAGAACAATTCAACCCTTAACCCTTCTAATCTTTAATCCTTGTCTTGAATATTCAAACCACTTGATTCTAGCCCTTGTTAATCACCAAATAATACTCTTAACCTCAGCCCTTGAACTCTTGATTATCTCTTAAACTAACCATGGAATCACCAAAACAACACTTGGACTATGCAGAGCTCACTTAGGCCTTCATCTTCTTAGTGTAACTTATGGTATGAATCGAAGTGGATGATGGTGAGTTGGGATTAAGGGATGAACGAACTAGGGAGGGAGATGAGAGGATTTTTATTAATTTTGCATGTAAAAGTGATAGGAATAAGGTGAAGTTATCTTAAGTGGGGGACAAGGGTGGTTATGTGGCAAGTTTAGAGACTTAGTGTGTTAGGCAAAGCCAAGTGGCCTTGTGAGGTTGCTATTGCATGCCACTTCTCTTATGAGGTGGTAGTGTGTGTTATTTTACCTAGTTTTTGGTTTATGAGGTGTAGTTTGGTCTCGGTAATTACTAACGTTAAGCCCTTAAGTCACGAAAGGTAACGTAAAAATGTAATACTTCCAAAAATGTTAAAACTTATCAATATACTCCAACTAGGTATACTAAAAGTATGATAAGTCTAATAGGGTGATTTTATGTTGTTAAAACCTAATAACGTAGGTTTGAGTACGCGTAAAATGATAAAGTAGTAATAGTTCATATAAATTATGATTATTGGTGAAAATAAAGTATTTTAAACATATAGACTTATCGTAGTCTTGTGTTGGTTACAAGAAAAATTACCAGTTACTACCGGTTATCGTATTTGCTTTTACATTACGGTAAAAGTCAAATAGTCAAAATTAAAAGTCAAAGGTCAACTTTAAAGAAGTCAAAGGGTAAAATAGTGTTAGGATTTGGAAAATCCAGTAGTTAAAGTGTCGGTCACCTCAAGTATATGTAATCGTTAGAAAGCTCGTAGACGTAGTTATTTAATGTTAAGTAGTATTTAGTTAAGTAACACCGTGGAGGACAGACGGGTCTTTACCCACTGTATGCCTGATCCACAGCCCGTCAGGTGGCGTTTTATTGTAAGACTATAAATACTCTATACCTCCCAAGGTAGAGAGTTGGAGCTCATAATAAGATTTTTCTTTCTCTCACTAAAGTTCCTAAACCTCTAACTTTCTCTCTCTAAACTCATCTATATTATACGCCTACTTTGTTAGTGATATGATGTGTATGTGAAATCCAATATGTTACAAATGGTATCAAGAGCCATGGTTATATCATCTCTTACACATCTTTGGATTTCTAGTGGTTTTTAGATGGTTTTTGAGTTTGAAAAAGTTTAGTGGTTTTTGCATCATTTGGTTTACTTCTTGTGTTAAAGTTTGAATTTTGGGTGTACTTTTGTGTTTAGGATCATTATATGTGCTTGGGTTTTGATTTGGTAAGCTTGAATCACTGTGGTTGAGCTTGTTTTGGATTGAAAAGTGTGTTTTTAATGTTTTTCTTGGTAGCGACTTGGGTCTCGGAGTGAATTTCTTAGTAGCGACTTGCTTCAGTAAAAAGTAGCGAGTTGTAGTGTGTTTTGGTAGCGACTTGGTCATAGCGACTTGCCTCTTGAGACAAGCCGACAAACAGTACACTTAGTGGATTCTCCACTACGGGTAGCGACTTGGTAAGGTAGCGATTTGCTTTCAATTTTGATAGCGACTTGTTCTTTAAGTTTCTTAGCGACTTGGTGGTAGCGATTTGGTCCTTAGCGAGTTGCTATTTAGCGACTTGACATCTTAGCGACTTGGTGTATAGCGACTTGCTGTCAAAATTCGTAGCGATTTGGAAACTTAGCAACTTGTCTTCAAATTACTTAGCAACTTGGTGCCTAGCGACTTGGTTCAAGGATTCTTAGCGACTTGGTTGACTTTTGTGTGTAATACAATTTTATCTTGATTTAGTAAAATCCCGTGAAAGAATCTATTTCCCGGTTTAATCTTTGAGTTATAAAATCCCGTGTTATCTTTAAACATGTCTACCAACATACCTACAATCATCTCCACTGTTGGCGAGGATGTTCAAGCAGCTGGTTCAGATACTCGTCCACCCATGCTTGACATAACAGACTATGACTCTTGGGCTCAAAGAATCGATTGTACTGTCTTGGAAAGGAAAATGGGGTCAACATTCTCAAATCGATTGATGAAGGACCTTATCTGATTGAGACTACAAGAGACTTAATTGATACAGTTGCAGATGGAACAATGATCTATGGGATAGACAGACCAAAGACATATGATGAGCTTAATGATAAGGAGAAAAAGAGATTCGATGCAGATATCAGGGCTTCTAACATCATACTTCAAGGTCTTCCAAAAGATATCTACAAGCTTATCAATCACAACACCGAAGCCAAGGCAGTGAGGGATAATGTCAAGATGCTTCTTTCTGGTTCTGAATTAACTATGGAAGATAGAGAATCACAACTCTATGATGACTTTGAGCACTTCAAGATGAAACCAGATGAGAGTGTCTATGAGTATTACGTGAGATTCCACAAGCTTGTTAATGACATGAGGAACATCAGAATGACCATGCCAAACATTCAGCTGAACTCAAAGTTTGTGAACAACATGAATCCCGAATGGCATAAGTTTGTCACCTCTGTGAAGCTAACCAAAGGATTAAAGAATACAAACTATGAGCAACTCTATGCCTTCCTTCTTCAGAATGAGAGGCATGCTATGTTTGAAAAAAAGGATTCTTGATCGTTCAAAACAAACCGGAGAGACAAGCTCATCAAATGATTCAAATGCCTTCTACTCAAACATTGGAATTACCACCAAAGCATCTCAAGTTATACCCATGGGTAATGGCAATCACAAACTCATTCCCGACCCAAGATTCAAACAAGCGATGATACGATGCAACGTGGGACACTTCATTAATCAACTGGCCCTTATGGATAAACAAAACTTGACTCTCAGTCCACATACCAACAGTCTTCACACCAACAATGAGATTAGAACGACATCCAATCTTCACAATCATGCTCTAGTCGAGATGGAAAGGTTATGGTGCAACCGGTTCAAGAAAGACAGTTAGAACAAGGAAGAGGTGGAGTTGGTAGAGGATATGTGGCAAATCATAATAGGGGAAGGAATGGAAATCAGGGACAAGCAAAGCCTATCAAGTGTTACAACTGTGGAGGTGATGGACATATTGCAAGGAACTGCACATCGCCAAAACACCCTCAGAATGCCGAGTACTTCAGGGATAAGATGTTGCTTGTTCAAGCTCAGGATAATGGTGCAGCTTTAGATGAAGAAGAGTTGTTGTTTCTTGCTGAGGGAAATGCCAAGACATATGATGTAGATGTGGATGAGCAGCCAATTCAGGAGATAAGCCACAATCATTAGAATGCCTTTCAAGTCGCTGATTGTGATGCATACGACTCTGACGTTGATGATGAACCTACTGCACAAACCATTTTTATGGCTAGCATTTCTCCAATGGTCCCTCCTAAAGTCTCTTCATCACCACAAAAACAAGCTGGTCCATCCAAAGACAAAATCATCTCTGAGGTATTAAAACTAATGATGATGCGATGTGCAAAAGATGCATGACAAAGTACAATCAACTGAAACTTTTGAGTCAGATATTGAAAATATGGGTAATATCAATGTTATCCCATATGATCAATATGTAAAACAAAGTGAAAGTGAGATTGTACCAAGTGATGCATCTTCTGTAGTCAATGATGACTATGTTTTTGATGAATACACTGCATGTGCCCCTGATGATTCCATTATCTCTGAACTTAATGCCTATAAAGAACGAGTTGCCATTTATGAACAACGTGCTAAGTTTGAGTTAACTACTCGTGAGCAGGAGATGGATGACCAAATGCGTACAGTTATTAGAAAAAGTAACTTTAGAGAAGAAGTCTTAAAACAAGAGTTAAACTCCTTACAAGAAAAGCTTTCTAAAACAGCTAAGCAAAAACAGGAACTTCAAGAAAATGTTAAAATGCTTAAGCAAGAATTCAATGCTAAGGAATCAAAACTTTTGAATGAGTTTTCCAATCTAAAAACTTTGAAAAACAAGCTTGAAAATAAGTTGTACGTACAAGGGAATACCATTCAGACTGCTCACTTGATCACTAAGCATAGAGTTTTAAGCGATAAGCATAGCATTCCCCTTGTTGAGGAACTAAATCCAGAGGTCATTAAAAAGGCTAGAGATGCTAATAAGGTGATCTATGATGGAAATGAGATTCTTAAACCCAGACAGAAACCTAGTTGCGTTGAGTGCACTGAGGAAGATAGAAAATTAGATGATGCATCTAGGGAGAAAATGAATAAGAAGCTAGAAGATCCTGAATGTAAAAAGAATAACATAATGATCAAACCCCATGATTACAAGAAGGAAAACTGGATCTCCTTAAACAAATTCAAGCCTCAAACGTTGTTAACACCTGAACAAGTTTTCTGGAAAAAGGACTTAGATAAGCAAAAAGCTGAGAATCTTGCTAAAACAAACCCTCCCCTTAGGAAAATGCCTGCAGAGACTGTGTATCCTCCAAATACACCAATGCATTTAGTTCCTAGAGCTATTGCCACTAAGAGCAAGACCTTAATCAGTCAAAATGTTATTTTTCAACTATTTGTCGATTTTGAGAAAACTTGTAAGAAAAGGATCACACCCACTGGGATTACTGAAGGGGAAAGGGGTTTTGAGCAAACAAAAGAATGCTATCTAACTGAGGTCATGCCTTTCTTTAAACAACTAAAAGATCAATTTGAGAGTCTTAAAAAGGGGATTGATTCAGATATTAAAGGAATGGAAAAGGAATTTGATGCAATGATTGTTGAGGTTAGTGACTATGAGCGAGCATTAAAATATAATGAAATTGAGAGGAAGAACTTGCATACCTTAAATGAGAATCTGATTTCTGATTGTATTTCTCAAGATGTGTTCTATACTGCCACTAACTGCTCTATTACTGCTTCTCAATTTCATGAATTATCTGTTCCTTTGAAAGTCTCCCATGATCGTGTCATTGAGCTTGAAATAAAAAACGCTAAACTACGTGAGAAAATTGAACAGGATGATCACGATAATCTGGTAAAACATTTTTCAAAACTAGAAGTTGAACATTTTGAGTTACAACTAAAATATCAACATCTCAAAGAAAATGTTAAAACCTCAAACATCAAGATATCCTCAGTTGTTCCAGAGTTTGATGCAGTTTTTGAAATAAACAAACGTGATGAACAGATTCAAGCTCACTGTAACATGATCAGAAAGTTGAAAGCCCAAATTTCTCAATTAAAGGGTGAAATGAACAATGTGACTGGCTCCCAATTGCCTCCTCCTTTAGATTCTCAGAATTCTCAAAATTTTCATCTTCAAAACTTGGTTAATGCTTTACAAAAGGAAAATGAGAGTTTTCTAGAAGAAAATGAAAAGGTTAAACGTCATTTCAATGAGTTATTTGAGTCTATAAAAGTCACTCATAACAAAAATAATGAAAAAATAACTTCGTTGCAAAAGGAAATTGAAAATCTGAAGAGTTAGGTAAAAGGGAAAATGCCAATGACAAATGGGGAGAATGGTGCTTCAAAGGTGCATGTCTGTGATAAATATGCTTTGCCTGTGAAATATGTTCCTCCTCATCTTAGGAATAACAAAATTGCTATTCAAACATATTTCTCATACCTTAAGGACAGCCTAGAATGTCTCCGTGAGATTGTAGAAGAGGATAAGTTAGAGAAACCACTTGATAATGCAATTGGTCATGCATGCTTATATGCCAAACGATCTCAAGAACTTCTAGAATGCTTAATTACAATATGCCCTAAAACCTTAGGTGAGCAAGTAAATTCCTTGATACCTTGTTCTATGCCTAGTGCCAAGTATACAACTCATTCAATGCCCAATGTTATGAATGTGAACTCTAGTAGGCCTTCAAGTAGTTCAGATCCCAGCACATCTAAACATGAAATGCAAAAAGTAGCAAAACCAACTAATGTTCCCATTCCCTCTACAGGAGTAATCAGTGATATTAAAGCGAGCAGGTCAAAGTCTCAAGGCAATACAAGGAATGATAGGACCTTGCAAGCTAAGAATGTGCATTGGAAAAGAGTAGAAGATCACCCTAGGAACACTATGTTTGAGTTGAATAAAACGAATCGTGTTGATTCTGGTATTAGCTATAAGCGTACTGTAATTAATTCGAATTATGCTACTGCTTGCAAAACATGTAATGAATGCTTGATTTCTGGTACTAATCATGAATGTGTTGTGAATGGGTTGTCTAATGCTATCAATTGTCCAATTAAAATTGTTAATGCTAAAAATCATGCAAAGAAGGCTAAAAGGCAAAGCGAAAGAAAGTTATTAAACAGTGGAAACCCACAGGAAGAACATTTAGAAGGATAGGTTGTCAATGGATACCTTTTGGCCGGAAGAATAATCAGTTTTGCCCTCAATCTGCTAAGACTATGCCCACTAGAAAATGGATGCCTACTGGTAGAACTATTCCCTTAAGAAGTGAACATACTTTGAATAGGTCAAATACAGACACCTGCATCTATTCCTAATGATTCCATTGCTTCTACTTCTGATATGGATGTTTCTATTTCTGATGTGGGTGTTCCAATCAATGTTACTAACCAAGTGGAACCCATTCTTGCATGGGGATCCCAATTATCCAGTTATCCATTCTTGTTTGTGTTCAACTGCAGATCGTTCAAATCGTTCTGTGGTACTTTGACTCAGTGTTCCAAGCATATGACTGGAGACTGTCGCTCATGAACTTCGTGAGCAAATTCATCGGGACCTGTAGATTCGGGAACGACCATTTTGGAGCAATTATGGGTTATGGTGATTATGTAGTTGTCAAAAGTGTAATCTCGTGGTATTTTATGTGGAAGGTCTTGGTCATAATTTGTTCTCTGTTGGTCAATTCTGTGATTCCGATCTAGAGGTGGCCTTTAGAAAACATACTTGCTTCGTTAGAGAACTTGATGGTGTGGAATTATTAAGAGGTACTCGTGGTTCTAACCTATACACCATCTCTATCGAAAACAAAGTCATGGTTATGGCATCGTCGTCTCAATCACTTGAACTTAGGCACCATTAATAACCTTTCCATAAAGGATCTTGTCAGAGGCTTACCCAGAACAAAATATGATAAAGATCATCTTTGTTCAGCTTGCCAATTGGGTAAAAGCACCAAATATGCCCACAAACCAAAACCCACAAATTCAGTAATGGAAGTTCTTCATACCCTTCATATGGATCTGTGCCGACCAATGAGAGTGCAAACGATAAATGGGAAGAAATACATTCTAGTAGTGGTTGATGACTACTCTCGATTTACTTGGGTAAAGTTTTTGAGGATAAAGGATGAAACTCCAGATGTCATTATCAAACTAATCAAACAGCTTCAGGTTCGACTCAACAATACAGTCAGAATTGTTCGAACAGACAATGGCACATAGTTTGTCAACAAAGACTTAATTCAGTTTTATGAAAGCGTTGGAATCAGTCATCAAAGAAGCATTCCACGAACTCCTCAACATAACGGTGTAGTTGAAAGACGAAATCGAACTCTTGTGGAAGCCGCAAGAACAATGCTAATTTATTCGAAGGTTCCAATGTTTCTATGGGCTGAAGCCATTGCCACCGCTTGCTACACCCAAAATCGTTCCCTTATACACACCTCTCATGAAAAACTCCATATGAACTTGTTCATAAACGAAAACCTGATCTCTCCTACCTTCGTATGTTTGGTGCTTTGTGCTATCCAACGAATGACGGTCAAGACTTAGGTAAATTAAGAGCAAAGGCAGATATTGGAGTTTTGTTGGTTATGCACCAAACAAGAAGGGTTACCGAATCTACAACAAGAGAACCCGAAACATCATGGAAACAATTCACGTTACGTTTGATGAGCTGATCGGTCAAATGGCTCTAGACAATCCATTCGGACCGCAACTTCAAAACAATCCCATTGGTTCATCACTTGTACCAAACTCATCTTCAAGAACTCCATATGTACCTCCATTCGAAGATGATTTAAAGAAATTGTTTGATCCAATGTTTGATGAACACTATGAACCAAATGCCGATGAAATGTCAATTCCATCAACAGAGGCTGCTCCTATCCCTGTGAATGCAGTCAACCCTTCAGTCTCAATATCATTAAGTCAAGAAGCGCATGCTACTGATCACTCTGTCTCATCAACAAATCATCAATCATCAAATGTACATCATGGAATTATTTCTGGCATCAATGAAGAAGTTAATCCCTTTGCTACTCTCGAAGATGCTCCACTTGAAAATATCTTTGCTCCTGAATCATCATCAGAACCTTCTTCATCAGGAGATATCGACTCTGCTACTTCAGTTCCACAACAACAACCACATGAACACCTTAGAAAATGGACACATGATCACCCATTGGACAACATCATTGGAAACCCCTCTCGCCCAGTATCCACATGGAAACAACTTGCAACCGATGCCTCATGGTGCTTCTTCAACTCAACTTCTTGGCTCGAACCAAAAGACATAAAAACTGCCATGAATGAAGAATGCTGGTTCAATGCCATGCAAGACGAAATTCATGAGTTTGATCGACTTGATGTATGGGAATTAGTACCTACTCCAGATTGTGCTATGATCATTGCTCTAAAAATGGATCTTCAAAGTGAAACTTGATGAGCATGGTGATGTCTTAAAGAACAAGGCTCGATTGGTTGCAAAAGGATACCGTCAAGAAGAGGGTATTGACTTTGAAGAATCATTTGCTCCTGTTGCTCGTATCGAAGCTGTGGAAAACTAGAAGGGGGGAGGTTGAATAGTTTTACCAATTTAAAACTTCCTTTTCAATATTTAGATCGACTTATGTCAATCTATTTGGTTGTTTATGTTGGACGTTGATAGATAGATATATAAACGTGTAATGAAAGATAAAGAGTAAAAAGCACATCACCACAACACATATTTATAGTGGTTCGGCTACAAGCACACCTTCCTTGCCCTACTCCACTCCCCGAGTCACCTACTCGAGAGTTCGTAAGCACTACACCAAATCCTTATGGCGGAGAAGCCTTCACAACGTCGCTTAACCTTTTTCCGGTACAAAGCTAAATACCGAGTTCTTTCACACCAAGGCGAACCACACCTAACACAACGTCGTTTACCCTTTATACGGTGCTAGGCTAACCACCGAGTTCTTTCACACCAAGGAGAACCACACCTACACAACGTCGCCTACCCTTTATAAGGTACTAGGCTAAGTAACTAGTTCTTTCACTCCAAGGTGAACTACACCTACACAACGCTACCCTTTATTAGGTGCTAGGCTAAGCACCTAGTTCCATTGCAATGGAGGAACTACTACCACACTACACCAACGACTAATCCCAAAAGAGATCTACTCCTTTACAACATCATCAAGGATATCAATATCCTTGGATCTAATACTAGTCTATCTTGTACATCGAAACACACCATATCGAATGTACATCTAAGGAACCTTTCACTAATGCCTTTGACTAGATCTACAAGACACCTTTCACTAATGTCTTGTGTCTTGACTTCTAAGCACCTTTCACTAATGATTCTAGTCTTGACTTCTAAGCACCTACCACAAGTGCTTATGATATAGACGATAGATACCCTTCACTAATATCTTCGTCTTGACTCTTGAGACATCTTTCACTAATGTCTTCAACACTAGACTTCTTTGAAGAAAGAAAGGAATCATCAACAAGAAGACTTCAGTAGCCTTGATGATGAGGAAGCATGGCAACTCATGTACTTGAGCTTGCTCGACTTCAAAGGTGATGATCTTGCCTTTAAGAGGAACCTAAAAGATCACACAAAAACAAAACTACAAACATAGATCTCTTGGATCTGAGGTTAGTGAGTTTTACACTTAGGGAGAAAGTGTGTTAGAAAGGGGTGAGTAATAATGAAGAAATGGCTCACTATTTATAGAGGAAAAATCCTACTGTTCCCCAGATCCCACGGATCCCTACCACAAGGGATCCGGCTAGCACAAAGCTAGGGATCCGTGGAACGCTCCTCTTTGCCCATGCGTATTTTGGTTATGGGTCATGGGTCATGGGTTGAACCATGGATCTTTGGCTAGATACAATGTATCTTTGAGTGCAATGCACTTAGTTACTTGGGTATGGGTTGATCCATGGGTTATGGATATCATCCATGTATGATATAAGCATGATGTCATGCAATGGGTTATGGGTCAAGATCCATGGGTTATGGGCTTTGGGTTGTACCCAACTACATTCAATGTATTTGCCCAAATGGGTTGTGATACTTAAGTTTCTACCCATTTATATTACCCAATATACTACATGCTAGTTATGTGTATATTTTATCCAAATATGTAAACACTAGTTGTTGTACATATGTATTACTTAAATCATAAAATCACTTATACTTATTTTAGTGTTTTATGTGAAAATGTGAATATGTTAGAAACTATTAGTTCAAACCATTTACGTATTTTATTTGTTTCGTTAATATGATTTTACGTTTGTTATCGACAAAACATTAGAAGATCGTAAAATATAAATAAACGCTTTTACGGCTTATTTGTATTAACAATCTCCCCTTTTGTTGATGACAAAACATAAAATTATTTTAAGGAAAATCTAAAATTCCTAAAAGTTTGAATTTGTAGTTTTACTTTTCTCCCCTTTTGTCGAAAACAAAAGTGTTTGAAGGAAGGTAACACATCGTTTTTAAGTAAAACATGTGAAAGAAATAAAAGTAAAAGAAATAGAGAGCAAGTAACGGGAAAGGATCTCGTCTTTACTCCCCCTTGACGAGTCCATCCTATGTAAGGGCGTCAAGTAAGTGATACTAATCTAGTTTGTTTGCAAATAAGTTTGCAAAAGATTTCCTCTAAGAGACGAATGTGCTCCCCTTTGATGATTGCAATTATGCAAGGGATGTCATGAAAATGTAAACCTAGTATTGCAAGTAATTTGCAATGTATTGCTTTGACATAAAGCTCCCCCTAGCTTTGGGATGTCAAAGGCTTCATGTGTAAATTGAATAACTACAAAACAAAGGTTAGAAAGCAAGTATAATTCACAATTTCCTGCAAATGGGATTCAAGTTAGTAAAAAGAAAGCTTTCTGTCTCACGGATCCCACGGTTCCCTCCTAGTAGGGATCCGTCTAGGCAATTCTGAGGGATCCGGTTTAGCTGCTTAATTTCAAAGAAAGGTTATATAACAAGTAATGTAAAAAAAATGAGATGTGAATACAGAGTAATCATATGATCAACATAATAACACATAGCATGTAATTCCATTCAATAAAACTAGAGTTATGATATACATGACTCTAAAAAATAAGAAAATAAGAAACTACATGATTAGGAATTTCTAAACCAACTATCGCTTGATGCTAGGACACCACTAAAATCTTCTAGCTCAAGTTTTGTTTAGGTTTAATCTCGTCGAACATTCGAGGAGATGATAGAACATGAAACGTTGGTCTTCTCGTACTTCATGTATCAAACTTTCAACATGTTGACAATGATAGAAATCTTTGTCATGGCTAGGTAGTGGTGGTGGAAGAAAAGAAATAGCTTGATGCGAAGGTTCAAGTGAAGCGACTTGTGGAGCTTCAAATGATGGAGGGATTGGTGGAGGTGCATTTGAGAATGACTCAACCAAGAATGATGGTGGTGGTAGAGAAGTGTCAACTTCCATATGGTCGGGTGGTTGACTTTGATGATTTCTCATAATCCAAATGGGATTATATGATGGAAATTGCGAAAAGGAAGCCGAGCAAGTGTTGACTCAACACCTTGATTTTGAACCATTATTCCTCCTAATGAGGAGAATGTTGTCGGCGGAAGCGGATGAGATGGCCTAGGAGGCAAGTCCTCTAAATTGTAAAGGTGTGGTGATGATAGTGGGGATGTAAATGAAATAGCTCTAGAAACCAATGGTGATGGTTTAGTGGAGATAATATTGTTTGGCCTAGGAGGTATGGTGGTGTTTGGCATAGGTAGTTTTGTGGCTACTATCCTTTTAGGAATTGGTTTGATTGGATGATGAAGGATTCTATCATTTGTTGGCTTGACCGGAGATGATTCGGTCGAAGAGATTTCGTGTATAACACGAGCCTTTTTCATGGGTGGTTCTTTGGTGGATAAGTTACTACTTGGGGTTTTCCTCATGATGAGATGATTTCAAGAGGTTGCAAAAGCTGAAAGTTAGGATGAGAGTGATGACTATGGAGGTCCTAACAAGGAGGTTTATAAACTAAGAGATTTAGCAAGTGCATTTAAGCCTTAAGCCACTAGGATTCATTTGAATGTGATGATTAACATGCACAAGAGTCAACTTCATAGTTTGTACTGATCTAGGAACTCATTTAAGATGAGATGGAGTGTTTGAGTTAGGAAGATGAGTTGAAATGATTGTTTTAGCAAGATTTGACATAAACTGTCACTCGGATCCCGCGGTTCCCTTCTCAAAGGGATCCGTCGAGGCTAATCCTAGGGATCCGGCTCTCAACAGCTATGAAAGAGTGGAAATGATGTTTCTAAGATCTAAGATCTATATCATCTTGAGTGTTTCAGTCTTCCTAAGTGTCTTAAATGAAGGGGTGCTTAAATACTTGAAGGTAATGAATGATGTAGCTAATGATTGTCTTTTATGGAAGGATTTGGAACTTTCATGAGTACCAATGGATGATCAAGGATGACACTAAAGATGAGAGTGTCAATTGAAGCTAAATGATCCTAGAGATCAGGTTTGTGACTTAGGATAGTGTTTTGAGATGGTTTGAGATGGGAAAACTAGAATTTGATCAACTTTGATCAATTTTGAGGTGAGGATGATTTATGATCAATTTTGCCATAATCAAAAAGATTTCTAAGACTAGATGTGAGGGATCAAGTGAAAAATGAAGTGTAAGTTTAAGATCGGAAGAGTAATGGATTAAAAATGAAACGATAGATCTGCAAACGTCTTTGAGTATGATCTAGGTGAGTTATGTGTGAGTAGGAAGGATCTACTTAACTTGATAAGGACTTAATTTGCCTTAAGACACTATGTTTGGCTTAGTGTGAGGTGTTCTAGAGACATGTTTGAAATACAATGATTGTAATTGCATTGGAGCGGAAATATGGTGAGTTTTGGTGAAGTGATAAATCAAAGGCACCTTGAATGTGATCCTAAGTTAGCTATGAGTGAGTGTGAGACATATCGAGCTTGAGGAAGATATAAGTGATCCTAAAGTATCATGTTTAACTAGTCCAATAAAGACCGGAAGGTTGGATTGATGCAAGCAAGCAAAAATGCACCTTTGTCCACTTGGATCCCACGGATCCTTTATTTGAGGGATCCAACTAGTTATAACCAAGGGATCCGTGTCTGGAGACAGATTTCCTTAATGAATGGTTGCATAAATTTGCTTTATGTATCAAATTTTGAAACTAATGATTTCTTACAGCAAGCATATATGTATACATGTAAAACATAGCAATGAGAGCATGTAAGAATAGCACATAAGCAATTAATATGAAATCTAGCTCACAAATAACATAGAGGATTATCAAACTTAACAAGCACTTATTCAAGAAGCTCAAAACATATTTACGATCTAGATTAGTAAATCGTTTGTCTTAATAATGGCATGCAAGGTATGTTGAAGAATAAGAGACACATGTATATGCGTCCTTAAGACAATGATTTGTTTAGAAGGTTGTTTTGGTTTAGTGAAGGTAATGAACTAAGTATAGTTATTACGGATGGTGATTAGCATACAATGAACTTCATCCTTGAAGTATTGTAGCTCTTCTCGATCAAAGCAAGATAATCGCTTGATGAGGCAAGTGGTTGTGATTAACTAAAAGAAAAATTAATTTTACAACTTGTTTGATTAGTAATCCTAAGAAAATACAAAGTATTTCCATTGTAAACTTACTTTAGGAAAACATAGAGTATAAATTTCAAGTGAGAGAATGAATATGAGACTATTACTAGCGTGCTCAATTACGCTAAACGACCATTTTACGATTCCACATACCCAACTTCTATCAAGGAAGCAATTCAACCGTTAGGTCAAATTGAGTTTCTAGTGCAATAAGTTCTCCAATATTCATTCTCAAGTTAGGAAAATTTATATTCCTACAATGTCCTATCGAAGAGTAACAATGATAATACTTTGCTTCGCTTTATTAATATAATGCTTGAAACAACTAAGGTGACGAAGGTGTCCAAAAAAATTAAAAGTTGTCTATATGGTGAACAAAAATGGTCGATGAGCTAGTTCAACATATGTTGTTGGAAAACTCGAGTTTGGACTTTCAGATATGAACAATTATATTTGCGTTGCAATAATCAAGTTGTCAATCCTACTATGAAGCTTGGAGAGCGATCATGAAAAGGAAAACGGGAGAGTACATCATCAACCCAAGTGTAGGTTATGATCCGATGTACATTCTTGTTGTTTTTAGAAAACGATACAAGAAAATATGAAATCAAGAAATCATATAGGCACATAAAACCTTTATGTTGCACACATGACAAACTCAATCAAAAAGCCATTTTAGTGTGTTAAATGTTTTAAACATTCTTCAACTTATAAAACTAACATTTTCGACACAACTAGATGTTATCCCAAACACTCCTTCAAGTAGCACATTGATTAGTATAAAAATACTAAATCGACAAGAAAGAGAGTGAATAGCAAGGTAAGGAAACCACATGTGATAATCAATCAAACAAGCACAAAAGCTATTTGAGACAAGCAAATAATCAAGTAATGCAAGGGAAACAATTTATCATTTAGCATAGCATACGAAAGTTCTTTTCATCCCTGTGTGTTAAACATGTATACCAAGCTTGATTAGTTTCCTTTATAAATATGATCAAAACCTTGAATTCAAAAGAGGACACATTGTTATTCAAAGATGAAAGCATCCGTTTCCAATTAGATCTAAAGTTTGTGCAAAAGTTATGACCGAAGAATGACTTTTTATTATAAATCAATGATTCTGTAAATTTTTGTTTTGAATCAGTTTATGAAATCATTTTTAAATGAAAGTAGACTCAAATACCTTTAAAACGATAGGTGGCACGACTTCTAACGACCTACGGTTAATTAGTTATGAATTTTGAAATTCGGACAAAAATGTCTTACTCAACCACCGATCCCACGGATCCCTGCTTGAGGGATCCGGTCCAAGAGTAACTCGGGATCCGCAGATCTGGCACAGAATTACAAAAATGTACGTTTTGACCCGACGAAAAGGTTTAACCTTTGTAGAATTTTAAGTGAAGTTATCTTAACCATTTTTACCTTTATTCAAGCTTGATTAACAAGATATCTAACAACAAAACTTCAAAGAGAACAAGATCAACAAAGACACTTTTCATTTTATGCTTATTATAAGATAGTAGCATATCTCACCATTTTATCCACAAGCAATTTAGCATGTTTTTTTACCAAAAATTGTAACTAAGAAAACATACCTTTGCTATATTCCCTTTTTATGGTTTTAGTGACCATAGACACGAAATACTTCTAATCTTCTAAGATACCCCAATCCTTTGCTAAATATTCTTTTTAGGGAAAGAAATAATTAGAGAAATTCTTCATGATCTTCTTAGGATGCCTAAGTCCAAGTATGGAGAATACTTAACAAGGAAAATGTTAGAACATTCTATAATTGTCCAACAATAAACATTATAATGATTTTTAAAACATGACTTGAAAAATCCTTCTTTGTAGTTTTCAAACATACACGGATCGTATCAAGGTTTTAAAGTACAACATACTCTAAGAAACTTGGTAACGAAGCTTTGATACCAATTGTGGAAAACTAGAAGGGGGGGGGGTTGAATATTTTACCAATTTAAAACTTCCTTTTCAATATTTAGATCGACTTATGTCAATCTATTTGGTTGTTTATGTTGGACGTTGATAGATAGATATATAAACGTGTAATGAAAGATAAAGAGTAAAAAGCACATCACCACAACACAAGTATTTATAGTGGTTCGGCTACAAGGACACCTTTCTTGCCCTACTCCACTCCCGAGTCACCTACTCGAGAGTTCGTAAGCACTACACCAACTCCTTATGGTTGAGAAGCCTTCACAAGCCGCTTAACCTTTTTCCGGTACAAAGCTAAATCGAAGTTCTTCTTTTCACACCAACCACACCTAACACAACACTACCCTTTATACGATGCTAGGCTAACCACCGAAGTTCTTTCACACCAATGAGAACCACACCTACACAACGCTCCTACCCCTTTATAAGGTACTAGGCTAAGTACCTAGTTCTTTTCACCAAGGTGAACTACACCTACACAACGCGCCACCCTTTATTAGGTACTAGGCTAAGCACCTAGTTCCATTGCAATGGAGGAACTACTACCACACTACACCAACGACTAATCCCAAAGGAGATCTACTCCTTTAACATCATCAAGGATATCAATATCCTTGGATCTAATACTAGTCTATCTTGTACATCAAAACATACCATATCGATGTACATCTGGGCGCGGCACCTTTCACTAATGTCTTGACTAGATCACAAGACACCTTTCACTAATGTCTTCAGTCTTGACTTCTAAGAACCTTTCACTAATGCTTCTAGTCTTGACTTCTAAGCACCTACCACAAGTGCTTATGATATAGATCGATGATACCCTTCACTAATATCTTCTTCTTGAACTTTGAGACATCTTTCACTAATGCCTTCAAACACTACACTTCTTTGAAGAAAGAGAGAAATCATCAACAAGAAGATCAGAGCCTTGATGATGAGGAAGCATGGCAACTCATGGACTTGAGCTTGCTCGACTTATAGAGGTGGTGATCTTGCCTTTAAGAGGAACCCCAAGATCACACAAAACAAACTACAAACATAGATCTCTTGGATCCTGAGGTTAGCGAAGTTTTAACTTATTAATTTAGTATAAAGTGGGAAAAGAAGAAATGTCTCACTATTTATGAGAAAAATCCTATCGCTCCTCGGATCCCACGTATCCCTACTCAATAAGGATCCGGCCAGCACAAAGCTAGGGATCCGTAATGCTCCTCTTTACCCATGGGTATATTGGTTATGGGTCATGGGTCATGGGTTGAACCATGGATCTTTGGCTAGATACAATGTATCTTGAGTGCAATGCCTTAGTCACTGGGTATGGGTTGATCCATGGGTTATGGATATCATCCATGTATGATATAGTTATGATGTCATGCAACGGTTATGGGTCAAGATCCACGGGGTGGGTTGTACCCAACTACATTCAATGTATTTGCCCAAATGGGTTGCGATACTAAGTTTCTACCCATTTATATTACCCAATATACTACATGCTAGTTATGTGTATATTTTATCCAAATATATAAACACTAGTTGTTGTACATATATATTACTTAAATCATAAAATCACTTATACTTGTTTTAGTGTTTTATGTGAAAAATGTGAATATGTTGTAAACTATTAGTTCAAACCATTTAATGATTTTATTTGTTTCGTTATATGATTTACGTTTGTTATCGCATAAAACATTAAGATCGAAAATATAAATAAACGCTTTTACGGCTTATTTCAATAATGTGGCTATCGAATCTTCACAATGCAATTTTAGTAATACATGGTCGATATCGATGGATGAAAAATTTCTTAAATTGATTTGAAAGAGGTGGTTTTACGCCAACCAGGGTTTTAGGAATCCGAGCATCCTACTCATGTCTATCGCTTGGAAAGGCCCTTTACGGTTTAAAGCAAGCTCCTAGAGCAGGTATGATTCATTGTTAAAATTTCTTCTATCTATGGATTCAAGAAGGGAGCATTGATCCTATTATTGTTCACCGACAGAAGTCAAAAACATTTAATTCACGCTCAAATTTATGTTGATGATATTATCTTTGCCTCGATCAACCCCAATAAATGGACTTTCAAATGAAATGGGTTCTAAATTTCAAATGTCAATGATACAAATGTCATTTTTTGGGATTACAAATTTCACAAAGTCCCTGAGGCATTTTTATAAATCAATCTAAATATGCAAATGAGATCTTAAAGAAATTTGGATTTGTATCATGTGACACCGCTGACTCCCATGATCAACAATTAAGTCGGATGAGGACCACCTGTGGATCATGGTGATCAAACGAAATATCGTAGCATGATTGACTTAAAATACCCACAGCAGTAACTGCATATCTTGTTCAAGGTATGTGCTAGATATCGCTAAGCCTACTAAAAGCACCTCGCGGCAAACAGTCTTTCAGATTCCAAGGAACCATTAATATGGGACTCATGGCACCGGCAACGACGTTACTAATGTTCTTATGCGTATGCTTCACGATCATGTGATGTCAGATACACGTCCAAGTACTTCAGAGGTGCTCGCTTTTGGGTGATAAGCTTGTGCTGGTCTTCAGAAGAAAATGAGTACTTCTATTTCACGTATAATGAATACATAGCCATGTCATCTTGTCGCTAAAACCTTTGGATGAGATCCCAATTATCCGACTATGGCTTTGAATTCAACAAAATTCCTCAGATCTGGATAATAAAGTGTTATTGCTCTCTCATGCAACAACGCTCAACACTCAAGAGCAAATCACATCGACATCTGACATCATTTCATCGTGATGGCGGACCAAATGGTGGAACTCTATTTTGTGAAGTCGTAATACCAGAAGCGTATACATCTTCACCAAAGCTCTTCCAAGAGAACGCTTGAGTTTATTCTTCCACGAACTTGGCTTGAAAAGCCTTCAAACAGAACACTCAAACGCCTTCGTGAGGAAGCATGTGAGTAAAGGTCTTTCTTCATCATCATTTGTATATATTTATTCAAAAGCAAAATACAAAATATAAATCTTTCAAAAATCCATAAAAAACTGAAAACTCAAAAATCTCAAAATATTGTCTTTTGTCTTTTCTTCCTCGATTCTGCAATATATAATCTGGTTGTCATTCAAAGAATGACACGGGACTTTATATGTTGTTCGAATGTTTAAAAAAAATAAAAAATAAATAAATTTGGGAGAAAGTAAAACCATAGTTTATTGTCATTTAGTCAAGAACCCGCTTCAAAGAAAGAACAGAGTCATGCTTTTCTCTATGTTTCAAACCTAATGCTCGATTCTAAAACAAATGTCCGTCATTAACAAGAAAAAATTAGTTTAATTTCAAATATTTTTCCTTCTAATGATTTCCTCAAAAAATATTTGCAATCTTATGAAAACTCAATTGTTTTGAAAAACACTTCGAATCTATTACCAAAAATCAAAAGAACTTATCAAGTGTCAAATTCAATCCATCAATCAACAACTTTCGGCTATGATTAAGTGGGGAGAATGATTTTTCAATTAAAACAAAAAGCCTTTTTTCAAACAATTTGAATTTAAATGGTTAGGCTCCACTAAAATGTTTTACAATATTTTTTACACAATTGGTTCAAGACCTTGGTTATTATGTTATGAAAGTGCCAAGATATGAAAGTATCAAGATATGAAAGTACCGTAGTTTCCAGTACTGGAAAAGTCAAAAGTCAAAGTAAGTTAAAGTACCGCACAACGAAGTCAAAGTACTGCAAGAACAAAGAACTTATATTCGCATATGGAAAGTATTGTAACTCTAGAATATTCTGTATTAGATTACTTGTCGTACAAGGATACAATTTGTAAACCGACTAGATATCCTTGAGCCTATAAAAGGACTCCTAGATTACGCGTACGCATGAGTTTATGAGTTTTAGAGTTTAATTCACAAGTTGTTTAGAGTTTTAGAGAGAAGTCGATAATCTTAGAGTTGTTTAGTGACCGTGATAATAAGCAGATTTAGAGTTAATAATAAAAGTTATTCTTCTTAGCTTTGTTAAGTAAATTCCGCGTACTTGATAAAGATTGCTCAGTGTTTCTTTGTTAATAACTTAAGATTTATCCGAGGTTGTTAAACCTTAACAAGCTAGTTAAGTTAGTTTGATTAAAGTATATCGATCCAACAAGTGGTATAAGAGCTTGTGTGGAAACTCGACGTGAAGAAACCTCAATATTCAAGATGTCGCATAGTCGCCCACCACCCTCAATCACCTCACTCAATTCCAATTATCGCTAGAATATGATCTCGGTGCATGAAGATGAGGCAAGATATTGCCATTACGCACCATGCTCTATGGAATGTAATTGTTATGGCAATGAAGTAGTTCCGTAACCCATTGATGTTCCCGACAACCCAAAGCACCAAAACCAGTCTTACCAGCAGAACTTAAGGAATCAAGAGGCACTCAAACATTCTATTATCCTTATTCGTGAGATGGTCATCTTCTCAAATTTCATGATGCTAAAGATGCTAAGCAGCTCTGGGCTGCCTCAAGACCGCATTTGGAGGGAATGAAGTTTATAAGAAGATGCACGTAAATTTGCTGAAGCAACAATCTTGAAACTTTCAGCTTGGTGAAAGAGAGTCTTGATGTCTGATATGATAGGTTTCAAAATCTCCTCAACATGTTGGAGTTATACAAGGCAAGTATCGCTTAGATGCTAATTTGAAGTTTCTATGAGTCTGCCATCTACATGGCATGTGATTACAATGATCCGAGGACAACAAGGTTTGGTCACACTTTTGATGATCTCTATCATCAACTAAGTGATGAGCATGAGATGAGTGGTCAAACAAATCCAAGTCTCACAAGATTGTTTTTCTATCATCTAAAAGAAGGGCGTATCTTATCAAAGTACCATTCTCCTCAAAGTACTTTTTCAAAGTACTATTGCTTACACCTCCCCTATATGCCAAGAGCCCCACCAACTACCACTATGCACTCGATGAAGTTGTGTGCTCATTTCTTTGCACAACAAGCTAGTTTATCTGTCACTTATGAAGAAGATCTAGCACAGATTGAAGAAGATGCACTTGAAGAAATTGATATCGTGGTGTTGCTATGATCACCTAAGGATAAAAAGTACATGAAGAAGAGAGCAAAAAGCATTGATTTCAAACCAAAACAGGGAATAAAATTTGAAATCTAAAATTGAATGCTTCAATTGTCAAAAGACTGGTCACTTTGCAAGGAGTGTGTTTCTAAGTATCGCTGAAACAGACATCTGAGAGGCCAAAACTTGAGCTCAAAGAAATTCCACCATCAAAACAAAGGCTTTGGTTGCTCAAGAGAAGCATCGGTTGACTGAGTGAAGAGTTTGATGATGAACCAAAGGACTTCATCGTATGGTAGCAGGAAAGGAAGAATCAGAAGCATTGGACTGAGCACCGCCACGAGAACCCGACCATGCTACTTTGAATGGATGATGGCTTTGAGGATTTGACACAAGGAAAGTGAAGGTGATCCTGTTCTCTTGCAATGATGGCTACTTCACCAAGTCACTCTATCTCTCGAGTATGCTCAAACTGTTATGATTTTTATCAAAAATACTTAACAAAGTATGTGATTGGAAAGATAATGTGTTAGCTAGGTCTGAGGTACTGGTTATCAAATAACCTTTAGAATCTAATGGAAGCCAAAATCTTAGCACATATAAACTAATGAAGTAGCTTAATGTATGAACAACAGGATTACCAGCTAAACTAAGTGAATGGAAATTAAACTGTAAAATTGATGAAATTGATAAATTGACTAAGGAAAGAGATGAGTTGTTAGCTAAGTTTGTTTGGGCCGGTCTGCTTCACATGTTACTTATGTTCAAAAACATAAAAGAGCCTACCTTAAAACTGGATTAGGTTTTGGAATGGATTTTAGTAACATAGATGAAAACCAACCTAGTGATCAGGATGAAGGTGATTTTGAGGATACAACCACTAGTGATGAGAACTCATTATTATGTAGATACATCTAGTAATGAGGGTTCAATGTATTGACTCACCTCCAATATAAGAAAGACAATGGTTATCATGCGCCTTATTCAACCGGCATTCATCAACCCCTAGGCCCATGTTTCTCGCTGGGAGGCAGCCTTGAGTTTAGGAAAAATCTAGCTCAATCTAGGTCTCAAAAACCTAAAGAAGCAAGTTGAAAATATTGTTCAAAATCAAGCAGACCTTCAAATCAAAGTACCTTCCACAAGCAAGACCTTCGCAAAACCTTTTCAAAACAAGATCGCTAAACCTTTTTGTGATAACTTTGGTCAAAACAGTTTAATCATTCACCAAAAGGCAAAATAATTTTCGCATAGCATAGAAGAAGTCACTTTGGAACAAAAAACCTGTTTTGTGTGTTTTAGTCCTACTCATTTAATCAAGGATTGTAAACATCACTTAGAATACCTTAGTAAATTTCCAAAGAACATGTCCACAACCGAAAACCTAGGGAGCACAAACCGCTTGGAATAATCAAATAGGGCCAATCACAGAAATTTCTATCAGATCATAGATACCCACACCAAAGAAGACCTTTTTCAAAACCTTCAAGATTTCATCATACTTTCCCAGTATCATCAACCGACCAAGATTTTAAAGTAATCTCAGCCCAAACAAGGTAATCGATCACACTATTTGGAATAGAGTCCTGAGATCTCACTATCAACCTAAAGGTATTATAATTCACATAGGGATCTAGATCATGAACCATGATAAACCGTATTGGGAAAGGGAAAAGTACCGCTAAGGACAAACAAGTACTTTCAACAAAAAGTGAATCGATGTTTTTGTGATACAAGAAAAGAGAATGGAATTATAAAAGAGAGTTGTGTTAAAACCAGAAGTTTTGAAAATCCACATGCTAAAAATCAAAAGATAATTCGGATCATGTTTTGAAAGATATGGAAATTACATACTCAAAGAATTTGAGTTTGTAACTCCACAAGGGGAACACAAGTTAGTAATGGCTTGGGTTCCTAAAGGTCACTAACTCTTTTGTTTTTGTGCGTGGCAACCTCAAGAGAGCTTAAAGATCATCTTATTGTGGATAGTGGTTGCTTTCGAAGTACTTTATGGTAGAGACAAAGAGATCCCCGTCTCGATTTTGAAATATTATGGAGGAAGAGTTGCATTTGAAATGATCCTAATGGAGGAAAGATTACTGGAAAAGGAACCACAAAGTGGCTTATAGATTTTGAGAATGTTAGATATGTGAAGGAGCTTAAGTTCAACCTATTGTCAGATCACAAATCTGAGCAAAAAGCATCCCGTGGTTATTATTCATCGACACAGAATGTCTCATCCTTCTCCGACTTTAAGCCTCATTGATGATGACTTGGTAGCTCTTAGAGTACCAAGGACAAATGATGTGTATAGCTTAGACATGAAGAGTCTACATTCTATGGAAGACACATGTTTAAGGCTAAGCAAAGCAACAACCTAAGAGGCACACCAATGGCATAGAAGATTGGGCCATGTTAATTTTAAGAATATCAACAAACTGGTCAAAGGCAATTAGTTAGAGTTTACCTTCAAAGACTTACAAGAATGATCAATCATGCTTGGCATGCAAGAAGGGTGTAACAACACAAAGCTTCAAAAAGCTCGGGAGAAAACTATTGAGAACCTTTGAGTCAACATATGGATTTTTGGACCTGCCGTAAGGCAAGTTTAAACAAGAAAAGTAACCGCTTAGGTAAATGTGATGATTGCAGAGATTCACGGTATTTTTCGGTTTAAAGATGATACTTTTGATGCTATTCAGAATCTCATAATAGCACTTGAAAACCAATTAAGACTCAAGGTTAGAGGTATTAGATGTGACAATGGGACTCAATTCAAGAACAAGCTTATGGATGAATTTTGTGCAAACAAAGGCATAAAGAGGGAATTTAGTATTGCCAGAACACCACAGCAGAATAATGGTGTTGCAGAGGGACAAGCAGAAGAACAATGCTAGCAGATTCCCATCTACCTATTCACTCTCAGTAAGTCGTAGGCATTGCCATGTACTAATAGAGTCTCACCACCAAACCACATGAAGACACCCTATGAATGCTGGATGGGCAATAAACCCAACATTCGCTTATGAAGCCTTGGATGCCCTCTACTATTTTAAATACAATTGATAACTGGGAAGTTTGATGGCAAGTCAAGAAGGATACTTATTGTGATTGCACTAACGGTAAGGGCTTTAGAGATATACAACAGTAGTAATTCAAGAAGGTTCAAGATTGTCTTCATGTTGAGTTTTTAGGAGATCAAGACAATGAGAAAGGTAAAGGACATGATTGATGTTTGATTGAGGTTTTAACTCCTTCAATGAACTATGTACCTGTTAGAGAAGAAAATCAACCTCTGCACAATGGAGAGGATTTACACCATGTTGTTCATGGAGTTCATATTAGACCCGATGGTTCTCGATGAAGATCCTCCGTTAGTCCAAAACAAAGTAATCGATGTTCCAAAACAAAGTATCGATGTTCCAAAAACAAGTACGATGCCCACGCGAAAGTACTGTTAACCACCAAAATCCTCATTATCCACTGAGGATCAATCTATTCAAGAAGAACTCAATCA
This sequence comes from Chrysanthemum makinoi, assembly GCA_910596185.1. Taxonomy (NCBI): domain Eukaryota; kingdom Viridiplantae; phylum Streptophyta; class Magnoliopsida; order Asterales; family Asteraceae; genus Chrysanthemum; species Chrysanthemum makinoi. The sequence goes on along the minus strand of OU343218.1, from coordinate 194,018,864 downwards.
GATGCTTCTTCAAGATGTTTTAGCACATTCTTACACCTGATGAACAAAGAGATTATGTAAGAGGCAAAGAGAGAACAAGACCAAGCAGAATACTCACAAGATTGACAAGATTTCGACCAAAGTAATCAAGCACCTGCTCATAGTACTTTTAGAAGATTTGGATGATCCTTCCATGCCGGATTAGAAGAACTGATGATGAGTTTGAAGATGAAGGTATTTTCCCAAATTCCAATGAAGGTGCGATGTTACTAATTGGAGGATACTTTGGAGTTCCAATACGCCTAAGCTTAAGAATTCATAAGAATCATCCTTTCGATCAAATCATTGGTCCTTCACTGGAGTGATGACTAGACAAGTGGCTAAGAATTTTTTTCTACACCTCACAATGCTTTACTTAGCTTTGTGTACAAACAAAACAAAGCAAATCATATGACGACACATCAAACCGCCTATTTAGGTTGCTTTTTTATCTCAAGAGGAACCTACATCATCAAGCTTTTACTAAAGAAATGGGTGAAGCTACGCTGTAGGAAGAACTTCTTCAATTTAAACTTCAAGAAGTTCGGTTTTGTGATCATCTCCGATGGGAAGAGTTATTGGAACAAGATGGGTTTTTGAGTCAAAGAGAAGAGGTAATGTTATCAAGAATAAAGCAAGGTTAGTAGCAAAGCTGGCCACGACAAGAAGAAGGAGATTATGACAAAGTGCTCTCCCCAGCAAGGATTGAAGCTATTAGAATATTTCTTTGCTTTGTTTCTTATAGGGATTTCAAATTTCAGATTTGGATGTCAAGAGTGCCTTTTTATATGGCAAGATTACATGGAAGTTTATGTCAAACAACCTCCGGTTTTGAAGATCCCAAACACCCAAACAAAGTATGGTTAGTGGTGCATAAGTTCTTTATGGCCTCATCGTGCAACCTAGAGCTTGGTATAAGAGACTCCCTACATTCTTATAAGCAACATGGATACGTATGGGAGCAAGAGAGACAAGAAAGATATCATGTTAGTTCAAGTCTATGTTGATGATATCATCTTTGGGGCTACCAAACAATCCATGGTTAAAGAGTTTGAGCAACCGGGATGCGTAAGGAATTTCAAATGAGTTCAATGGGAGTGTTGACTTCTTCGGACTCTGTGTTAAGCAACAAAGGAAGTTATTTTATCACACAAGTATGTTACGCAGTACTTGTGTTAAGTTCAATTTGATTGATATGAAGCATCTACTTGACCTATTAAATCTATCAATTCATTGGGCAAAGATGAAGATGGACAACCTGCTGAAGTCAAGTTATACAGATCAATGATCGCTCTCTCTTATGTATCTCGATCATCGCCCTGGTTTGCGCTTGGCATGTGCAAGATATCAAGTCTCACCAAAGATCCTCACACAATGAACGGTGAAGAGAATCTTCTTCATTTTTAGCAACAACCAAAGTTGGGGTTGTGGTATCCAAAAAGATTCCTTTCACTTGTGCTTTCGACAGTGATTACGCAGTGGACAACTATGATACAAGATCAACCACCTGAGGATGCCAATATCTTGGAAGAATAGTTAGTGTCCCTGGCAATGTAAGAAACAAAACACAGTACAACATCCTCCATCGATGCCGGAGTATGTAGCCGCCAAGTCGCTTGTGGACAAGTTTTATGGATGCTAATCAACTCGACTATGGGATTTCAAGAATACTCCTATCAATATTGATAATGAGTACCATTTGTTATGAAGAATCCAGTTTATCATTCCAAGACCAAGCACATACGTGACAGGCATCACTTATCGAGATTGCTATGAGCACAAATATTAAAGTAAGGTTCACACAGATGATAATGTAAAATTACTCACCAAAGGCTTTGATGTTTCAAGATTCAATCACTGGTATGAAAGCACAATATGATTAACTACATCGAAGTTACACATTAAGGGGATGACTATTAATATTAGTATAGTCCTGTGCATTGCTTGAGGGAGGCTATTTATGCATAATACTTAGTTTTTAAGGTAATAATTGGAAAAGCAATCTGCTTTTCCTGAAAGTACTGCTGTAGAATCGGGTTAGAAAGTACCGCATACCGGAAAGTACCGCCGTCTTATTAAAGTAATCGTCTCAACTGGTAATAATGAGAGGTAATTAATTCTAACTTCTTTGGTATTTTATGGTCTGTGGATTTTTAAATCAACACCTATAAATAACTATTCTCCGATTTTCCCTCTCATATCGATCCAACAAGTGGTATCAGAGCTTGTGTGGAAACTCTGACTAGGAAGAAACCCTACTACAACAAAACTTAAAGATGTCGACTGAAGTCGCTCCACCACCCCTCAATCACCTCCCGTAATTCCAATTATCAAGAAGGGAGAAATATGATCTCCGGTGCATGATAAGATATTGCCATTACGTAACATGCTCTATGGAATGTAATTGTTAATGGCAATGAAGTAGTTCTAGAACCCATTGATGTTCCTGGACAACCCAAAGCACCAAACCAGCTTCACAAGAAGAACCTTAAGGAATCAAGAGAAGCACTAAACATTCTATTATCCGCCATTCCAGATGGTCATCTTCTCAAATTTCATGATGCTAAAGATGCTAAGTGTACCAAATCTTCCTCAAGACCGTGATTTGAGGGAATGAAGCTTATAAGAAGATGCACGTAAATTTGGTCGGCAACATTTGAAACTTTCACACAGGAAAGAGAAAGTCTTGATGTCGTGATATGATAGGTTTCGTAATCTCCTCAACATGTTGGAGTATATACAAGGCGTAAGTATCACTGAGATGCTAATTTGAAGTTTCTATGAGTCCGCCATCTACATGGCATGTGATTGCTACAATGATCCGAGGACAACAAGCTTTGATGTCATGGACTTTGATGATCTCTATCATCAACTGAAGGTGTATGAGCATGAGATGAGTGGTCAAACAAATTCCAAGTCTCACAGTATTGCTTTGCTATCATCTGAAAAGAAGTGGCAATACTTCCATCAAAGTAATTCCATTCTCCTCAAAGTACCGCCGTGCATCGCTATTTACACCCTCTCATATGCTCTCCAGCCCCACCAACTACCACTATGCACTCGATGAAGTTGTGTGCTCATTCTTGTACCGCCACAAGCTAGTTTAATTGCCAACTTATGGGAAGATCTAGCATGTATGAAGAAGATGCACTTGAAGAAATTGATATCGTGGCAAGTTGCTATGATCAATGAAGGATAAAAAGTACATGAAGAAGACAGCAAAAGCATTGATTTCAAACCAAAATGAATAAATTTTGACAAATCTAAAATTGAATGCTTCAATTGTCAAAAGATGGTCACTTTGTAAAGGGAGTGTGTTTGCTAAGTATCAAGCAAACAGGACATCTGAGAAGCCAAAACTTGAGCTCAAAGAAATTCCAATTATTAAAACAAAGGCTTTGGTTGCTCAAGAGAAGTTATCGGCTGACTGGAGTGAAGAGTTTGATGATGAACCGTTGACTTACCGTATGGTAAAGTAAAGTGGAAAAAGTAGTTGAAGAATCAGTGGAAGCATGGATTGGAGCACCGCTTTTATGAGGAAACCGGTCTGGAATCCGATGATGGCTTTGAGGATTTGATTGAGCAGGAAAGTGAAGTGATCCCGTTTCTTCTTGCAATGGTGGCTACTTCACCAAGTCAGCCTCCTATCTCTGAGGTATGCTCAAACTGCTATGATTTTTATCAAAAATTACTTAACAGTTATGTGATTGAAAGAGATAATTATGTTAGGGCTAGGTCTCGAGGTATCTGGTTATCAAATAACCTTAGAATCTATGGAAGCCAAAATCTAAACACATGAAAATAATGAAGTAGCTTAACAAAATATGAACAAATGGGATTACCTAAAACTAGTGAATGGAAATTCAAAATTGTGAAATTGATGAAATTGACTAAGGAAAGAGATGATTTGTTAGCTAAGTTTGTCGCTTGGGTGAAGCCGGTTCATCACATGTTACTTATGTTCAAAAACCGAAAAGAGCCTACCTTAAAACTGGATTAGGTTTTGGAATGGATTTTAGTAACATAGATGAAAAACCAAGGATCGTGACTGAAGTTTGAGGATATAACCACTAGTGATGAGGAACTCATTAGTTATGTAGATACATCTAGTAATGAGGGTTCAATAAGTGACTCACCTCCTTAATATAAGAAAGACAATGGTTATCATGCGTTCCTTATCCAACTGGCATTCATCAACCCCTAGGCCCCGATGTTTCTCGCTTTGGAGTAGACAGCTTGAGTTTAGGAAAAAGCTTGTAGCTCAATCTAGGTCTGAAAAACCCAAAGAAGCTGTTGAAAATATTGTTCAAAATCAAGCAAGACCTTTCAACGCTCCACAAGCAGTATCTTCGAAAACCTTTCAAAACAAGATCGCAAACCTTTTGATAACTTTGGTCAAAACAAGTTTAATCATTCACCAAGAAGGCAAAATAATTTTGGGCATAGACATAGAAGAAGTCACTTTAGAAGTATGGGTCAAACCGTGTTTTGTGTGTTTTAGTCCTACTCATTTAATCAAGGATTGTGAACATCACTCAGAATACCTTAGTAAATTTCCAAAGAACATGTCTCACAACCGTAAACCTAGGAGCACAAACCACTTGGAATAATTCAAATAGGGTCAATCACGTAAATTTCTCATCGCATCATAGATACCCACACCAAAGAAGACCTTTTTCAAAACCTTCAAGATCTCAATAATACTTTCCAAAGTATCATAACTCGACCAAGATTTCTAAAGCACCGCCAAACAAGGTACTCGATCACTATTTGGAATAGGAGTCCTAGGAGATCTCACTATCAACCTAGATGGTATTATAATTCACATAGGGATCTAGATCACGTGAACCACGTGAAAACCGAATGGTTAGAGGAAAGTAATCGCTAAGGGACAAACAGACTTCAACAAAAAGTGAATCGATGTTTTTGTGATACAAGAAAAGAGAATGGAAATTATAAAGAGTTGGTTAAAACCAAAGTTTTGAAAATCCACATGCTAAAAATCAAAAAGATAATTTCGATCATTTGAAAGATAGTGGAATTACATACTCAAAGAATTTGAGTTTGTAACTCCACAAGGGGAACACAAGTCAAGAATGGCTGGGTTCCTAAAGGTCACTAACTCTTTTGTTTTTGTGTGCGGGCAAACCCGTAAGAGGAGCTTAAAGATCATCTTATCAGGATAGTGGTTGCTCGGGAAGTATGACAGAGACAAAGAGATCCCGTCTGATTTAGGAAATATTAGTGAGGAAGAGTTGCATTTGGGAATGATCCCAATGGAGGAAAGATTACCGAAAGGAACTATCGTGCTGTGGCTTATAGATTTTGAGAATGTTAGATATGAAGGAGCTTAAGTTCAACCTATCGGCTCAGTATCACAAATCGATAAAAGCATCCCCGTGTTATTCACTCCACATGAATGTCTCATCCTTTCCTCCTGACTTTTAAGCTGTTGATGATGACTTGGTAGCTCTAGAGTACCAAGGACAAATGATGTATAGCTTAGACATGAAAGAGTCTACATTCTTATGGAAGAGCCACATGTTTGGTGGCTAAAGCAACAACTCCAAGAGGCACAATCAATGGCATAGAAGATTGGGCCATGTTAATTTCAAGAATATCAACAAATTGGTCAAAGGCAATTTAGTTAGAGGTTTACCTTCAAAGACTTACAAGAATGATCAATCATGCTTGGCATGCAAGAAGGGTATACAACACAAAGCTTCCCTAAGAAGCTTGGGAGAAAACTATTAGAGAACCTTGAGCTGTTACATATGGATTTTTGGACCCCGTGGCAAGTTTAAACAAGAAAAGTACCGCTTAGTTGTAAATGATGATCAGAGATTCAGCTTAGGTATTTTCTTGTAAAGATGATACTTTTGATGCTATCTTAATCTCTCATAATAGCACTTGAAAACCAATTGAGACTCAAGGTTAGAGGTATTAGATGTGATAATGGACCTAATTCAAGAACAAGCTTATGGATGAATTTTGTGCAAACAAAGGCATAAAGAGGGAATTTAGTATTGCAAGAACACCACAAAGTAATGGTGTTGCGTAGAGGAAGAATAGGACTTTGATTGAAGCAAAGAAGAACAATGCTTAGCGCATTCCCATCTACCTATTCACTCGGGCGGCCGTAAGTACGCTTGTTATGTACTTAATAGAGTCTCACCAAACCACTCTGAAGACACCTTATGAATTGCCGATGGGCAATAAACCCAACATTCGCTTATGAAGCCTTTGATGCCCCTCTCACTATTTTAAATACAATTGATAACTGGGAAGTTTGATGGCAAGTCAAGAAGGATACTTATGGGTTATTGCACTAACAAAGTAGTGGGCTTTAGAGTATACAACAACAGAACTAAAGAAGGTTCAAGATTGTCTTCATGTTGAGTTTTTAGTAGATCAAGACAATGAGAAAGGTAAAGGAACTCCATTGGATGTTTGATCTTGAGGTTTTAACTCCTTCAATGAACTATGTACCTGTTAGAGAAGAAAATCAACCTCTGCACAATGAAGAGGATTTACAATATGTTGTTCATGGAGTTCATATTAGACCCGATGTTGTTCCTGATGAAGATCCTGTTAGTCCAAAACAAAGTAATCGATGTTCCAAAACAAAGTAATCGATGCTCCACAAATAGCAATCATAGTAACTTCAAAATCCACATTGCCGAGGATCAATCTATTCAAGAGGAACTTAATCGATGCTTCTTCAAGATGTATTAGCACATTCTTACACTGATGAACAAAGGAGAGCTTATGAAGAGCAAGAAGAAGAACAAGATCAGTATTACTCTCACAAGATTTGACAAGATTTTCACCAAAGTACCGCACTGCTCACAAGACTTTAGATGATTTGGATGATCCTTCCATGCCTGATTAGAAGAATCCGATGATGAGTTTGAAGATGAAGGTATTTTCCCAAATTCCAAATGGTAATATGTTACTAATTTGAGGATACTTATGGAGTTCCACAGCTCCAAGCTTAAGAATTCATAAGAATCATCCTTCCGATCAAATCATTGGTCCTTCTACTCGAGTATGACTAGACATGTAGCTAATTTTTCACACCTCACAATGCTTTACTTAGCTTTGTGTATAAAACAAAACAGTTAAATCATAAGGACCATCAAACCTCCTATTTAACTTGTTTTATCTCTCAAGAGAACCCAAGAATATTGCTCAAGCTTTTACTAAAGAAAGTCGTTAAGCTATGCAGAAGAACTTCTTCAATTTAAACTTCAAGAAGTTTGGTTTTATGTGATCTTCCGTGATGGGAAGAGAGTTATTGGAACAGATGGGTTTTAGAGTCAAAAGAGATGAAAGAGGTAATGTTATCAAGAATAAGGCAAGGTTTACAAGTACAGACAAGAAGAAGGAGTAGATTATGAAGTGTTTGTTCAGAAAGTGCAAGGATCGGGCTATTAGAATATTTTTGCTTTTGCTTTTATATGGATTTCAACTCCGATGGATGTCAAGAGTGCCTTTTATATGGCAAGATTACATAGAAGTTTATGTCAAACAACCTCCGGTTTGAAGATCCTAAACACCCCAAACAAAGTCTACAAGTTAATTCTTTATGGCCTTCATCAGCACCTAGAGCTTCAGATATGAGAGACTCTCTACATTCTTATTGCAACATGGATACGTAGGGGAGCTATTGACAAGACTTTGTTTATCGAGAGAGACAAGAAGGATATCATGTTAGTTCAAGTCTATGTTGATGATATCATCTTTTGGGGCTACCAAACAAATTCATGGTTAAGGAGTTTGAGCACCGGATGCGTATGAATTTCAAATGAGTTCAGAGAGTTGAGTTTCTTTTTTGGACTCTTCAGGTTAAGCAACAAGGAAGGTATTTTATTAGTCAAGACAAGTATGTTTACAGACATACTTAAGAAGTTCAATTTTGATGATATGAAGACTGTTACTACACCTATTAAATCTATCAATTCATTGGGCAAATATGAAGATGGACAACCCAAGAAGTCAAGTTTATGATCAATGATTGGCTCTCTTATGTATCTCACTGCATCAAGGCCCGATATCATGTTTGCAGTTTGCTTATGTGCAAGATATCAAGTCTCACCAAAGATCTCTCACATGAAATGGAAGAGAATCTTCTTATTTGAAGCAACAACCAAAGTTGGGGTTGTGGTATCCCAAAGAGTCACCTTTTCACTTAGAAGCTTTTTCAGATAGTGATTATGCAGGTGATAACTATGATAGAAGATCAACCACTGTAGGATGCCAATATCTTGGAAGAAGATTAGTCTCCCGCAATGTAAAGAAACAATTGAAAGCAACATCCTCTAACCGGTTGAAATATGTAGCTGCCGCAAGTCGCTTGTGGACAAGTTTTGTGGATGTAATCAACTCTTGGACTATGTGTTCAATTTCAAGAATACTCCTATCAATATTGATAATGAGAGTACCATTTGTATTGTGAAGAATCCTGTTTATCATTCCAAGACCAAGCACATACAGATTAGGCATCACTTTATCGAGATTACATGAGCACGGCTCATTAATGTGGTTAAGGTTCACATGTGATGATAATGTAGTCGACTTTACTCACCAAAGGTTTTGATGTTTCAAGATTCAATCACTTGGTGGTGAGCATTGGTATGATTAACTACTGAAGCTAAGATTTGGGGAGGACTATTTAATATTAGTATAGTCCTCGCGGTATTTTTGGGGAGGATATTTATGTATACTTAGTTTATATGTAAGAATTTTGAAAAGTATCGCTTTTTCTTTGTCACGCTAGGAAAGTACCGCTGGGAAAGTACCGCTAATGTGGAAAGTACCGTTTTGTCTTATTAAAGTAGCCCAACGGTAATATTGAGGGTAATTAATTAATCCAGAACTTTGTTACTTATGGGTCGCAGGATTTTTAAATCTCACCTATAAATAACTATCTCCCATTTTCCTCTTATATTGATACATTAGAATCTTTCCATAAATCTCTCATCTCTATATTATTCGATTATATCTCTTCAGTGCTCACATATTCAACAATGGCTAATCGCCCAGTCCATTTTCAAAGCACAATATGGTGGCTAATTTAGATACAAGACTCAAGCTAATACACTCTTCTATGATATCATTGATTATCTTATCGATTAACCGCTATATTCTTTTAGTGTTTCGATATCATTGGTTCGATTCAAGAATTTTGGGCTATGGAGATAATATGAGAATGATGAATATTATGTTCGATCAACAGCTTGCTGGAAGAACTGGCAGATATCAAGCCTCCATAAGATTTATTGTTCAATGACATGGGGCTATTCTTTGATAAGCAGCTTGATATACGGGATACTTTTGACATATTGGTTATGAAGGATCTTCGAAAACAAACATTTAGGAAACAACTATTTTGTCCTCCATTGGAAATTTTGGTTCATGTGTTGCTCCATTGCATGTTAAGCAAGAGTACCTCTCAGAGCAGCTTCGGGG
>OU343218.1:193951748-194009275 GCA_910596185.1 Chrysanthemum makinoi | reverse complement strand
CACTCTTAGTCCAAAATCCATGTACACTAAACCTTGGTCCAATATACTTACATTAGGCCCAAAAACAATAGACCCGGTCCATCTATCCCAACCTAGCCAACCCTCTACCCTTTTAATACTTAACCCGTTACCCAAACCCGGTCAAACAATAATAAACTAATCTTACCCGCCCAAATTTACCCCAAATCTGCTACCACTAGAACCCTAATTACCCACATGGTCAAATGGTCAAAATTACAGCAATTAAGGGTATACTTGTACTTTCCCTGACAACATTGACACATGGGCATTGCCATATCAGCCATCCGTGTGCTCAATGTCACACGCTTCTCTCTGATTGGTGGAAATAACGTGACAATAGTGATCCAAGGGTTGATATCAGTGGAGATACGTGGGATTTGATCAAAGGGCTACAAATGACTCAAAGAAGCACAAATGACAATCTCTAGATCCTTCCCAAGACCCTCAAGCTCAGCTATATAAAGCCATTTGTATTCACAGATGTAAGGAGTAGTTTTTAGAGAGAGAATGTAGAATAGGAGTAGATTAGGAGTAGTTTGAGTAGCTTATTTTTAGTTTTTGAACTTAAATTCTGTAATTGAATCTCTTTTTGTACTCACATTTTTATTAATGAAGTAATTTTCAGTTTTAAATCTCATTTGTTAATCTTTGGTTTAAGTTTAAATTCAGCTGTTGATTAATGATTTACAAGGCTTTATAAAGTTTTCTGATAGCTATTTTCATCATTACTCAGAATCTACTCTAAATTCTTACCTAGTCAACAAATTAGTCAAAAGGCAGTAATGAAGAAGGACTGTTTCTGATTGCTGATATGATTTTGGAACTGGGATTGATTCATTCTGATTTGGGGTTGAATTCAGTTTAGGATAGTGGTCAGTTAGTTTCAAGTACAAACCAATGGTTGGACCTATTGTAAGTTGTTATCTCTTGCATTTTTACATCATCTGCTTTTTATTCTTATATGTTGCTGCATAATTGAGTAGTCTGATTTTGTGAACTTTTATAGTTTAGATTTATGCATTCAGTGATAATTAGCTATGGTAGATTGAGTTTCAATGGTATATTAGGATCATCTAGTTATTGTAGCTTTAAAATTACATTTCAGTTCTTAACTAGTGTTTGGATATGATCAGTCATTGAGCTAGATGTTAGTATATTGAATTAGAGTATTACTTGAGGCTTATTTGAGGCTTAGTTCACTCATTCCATCCATTATATTGCATTTGTACATCCATTTAGTCAAAATCATTTTCTATAGCTTTCAAATTGCATATTAGTTTGTTATAGAGTAGCATAATCTGCATACACTCTTAGAATTAGATAGCATAACTTAAACTAGTCTCATTTCATGATAATACATCATTAGCAATCAGATAAATTGGATATAATCTCATAAAAGTCAAATTTCAATTTACTAAAAGTCAAAAAGGTTTGTTTTCAGCTGGTGTTGCTAGATTTTTAATTCATTCATTTTTGGTTCAAATCTGTTGAAAATTTGGTTTTTAACTCTCTTTCTTGTAGTGTTTATCAAGGTTATTTTAGAATAATTTTATGAATTTTGTTAAGTTTCACTTAATCTCCCATTGGGTCAAAAGCATTACATAACACTCAGTTAATCTTGAGTGTGTAAACTTTCTGCAGCGACCATATCTTGTTCATTATAGGTTGTTATTGGCTAAAATTTGGTACTAGTGTTCTCTAACTGGTAGTCTTAAGTTCCCAAGTGTTGTTTTCCATTTTGGCTTTTTAGATAAGCTTATGTGTAAAAGTAAAGTAGGGTAATTTAAATTGCTTAAGTAGGTAGTTAGCTTAATTCATTAGACAGGGCTTGTAGCTTGTTAGGATTAGGAGGAACCAGTTGGTTTTAGCTTATTTTAGCATACATTAGCTTCAGTTATTGTTTGATAGCTTGATTCACTCTTTAGCTTATTTTCATTAGCTTATTTAGGAGCAGTTTTACTTTTCATCCACATAAGCCCTTGTTTTTATATTTTTCATAGCTTTATAATAATATTTTAGAATTTCCCTGAATTTTTCATAATTTTTAGCTACTGTTTACTATTTTTTCTTAATTAAAAACAGTTTTTAATCATTTTTAAATAGCTTTTATTGCAATTAATTCAGAAAAAGTTCCAAAAAATAAATTTTCAATTTTCACAGTTTAAGAAAAATATAAAAAGCATAAAAAATATTTTTCCCTATTTTTCCCCTTTTATTTGGTATTTTTCCCAATTTAAATTAGATTAAAATAGTTTTAAATTAGTAGAAAATAGAAAAATAATCAGAAAATTACAAAAATAGTTTTGAAAAGTCTCTTATGGTATTTTAGATTTTATAAAAATAGTTTCATATTTTTCTCTTTAATTTTCATAATTTCTAGTATTTTAAATTAATTTTAAAAGTTAATAATTAGTTTATTAATTCTTATAAAATCCAGAAAAATCCTAAAAAATAGTTTTAATTCATAAATAGTTTTCAAATATCATTTTTTAGTATAAAAGTAATTTTAGGTTATTTTTAGGATTTAGAATAGACGTAGTTGCTTTTTATTCGCGTTTCGTTTTTAATCTCGTATTTGCGTTTTAGTGTAGAATTGCGTAGTTTGCCATTATTCTTAGGTTTTCCCCATAGATTTTAGTTCCATATGATTTCCTTATCCCGTAGTTTAGATAATATCATTTTATCCCCTTTTTCTTATTCAAATCAGATAATCGGAGACGTGAGTTGGAAATTCCATTCAACCTCGTTGAACGATCTGGTGCTCAAACCTAACACGTTTGAGTTACCCGTATACTACACACTTCTCTCTTCTATTATTGGTTTTAAATCGATGTCCGAACTGTTTTAAGTTTCTTACGGTTAGTCATTCACAAGTGTGCTTAGCTTAGTGAGATAACTTGACGGTTTGGCATTCTTTTGTGAATCAATTTTGGCCGCATTTAGGGCTTTAGGAAGTTTTCAGATTCCTTCTCGATTCGCGTGTTTTTGAAGATCCTTCCCCGAGAAGTTACCGTTGTTTTTGTAAATATCCCTTTTATAAAAATCCAAAAATATTTTCCTTTTCCTCATTTGTTTTCCTTTTATGTTTGATTTTTATAAAAACCCAAAAATAATCTTCGATTTCTTCTATATGTTTAATTCTTATCTCTTTACCCTCTAATTGTTTAATTCTCCATAATGCTCGATTTTTCACCGTTCGATCCCCATGATCCTCGGACCATGGAGGATTTCTATCGTCCGTCACTTATCGGTCGAGGAGGACCGATCGTTCCGGGAACCAAGTTTTGATTGAAAAATCGTATGGTTCGTCTTTCCGGACAACATTGCCAATTTCATGGATTTCACGACGAAGATGCTAATGAGCACTTGAACAAGTTTTTATCTATTACTCAATCTATGAAGCAACGTGGCGTTTCAAGCCGATATCCGATTGAATCTCTTCCCTTCAACCCACGAAGCCGAATCTTGGTTTTATACCCTTGAAAAACATTCAATTCATACTTGGGAAGAGATGTTTCGCAAGTATCTTTCAAAATACTTTCCATATTCAAAAGCGATGCGGTGAGAAAGAAATTCTTAATTTTCAGCAATTACCCAAGGAATCCAGATTTGAAGCTTGGGAAGATTCAAATCTTTATTACGAAATGTCCAGATCACTCAATTTTGCTTCTCGATCAAATCTTAACCTTTTATCATGGTATCACTATGATTGATCGAGACAAAATCATGTTGCGGTGGTGGAAATCTCATGCGGAAGACACCAAGAAGCTTATGATTTGATCGAGAATATGGCTACATCATTATCGATTGGGATGTTGAAGTTCCTTACGATTCTACCACTATGTTTGATCATTGTTCCGAAAATTTTCCGTTATGAGTGACAGATGGCGTCTTTGGCAAGCAAGAAAGATATATCAATCACCATTATCAACAAAGACCGAGTCATCCATCCACCTTTTACTATTCCGACTCGGCGATAGTGATGACGATGAACCGTTTGAAGAAGAGAACTTAAAGATTAATGACGATTCTTGGTGGCAATCCACTCCCATTTCCGATCCTATCATTTCCGACTCTTCCCCTTCACTCACGTCGGATGAGCGAAGTGACGTCGTTTTGGAAGAAGTCGATGATCCAATTTCACCAAAAATTGTTGAAATCAATTGTGATCCGCTTATTAACAAACCTTCGGATACCTTGTCAATGGGGGATAAGGAAGTCGAATGCACTCCTCTTGAGAATATTGATGACCTTGTTCCAATCCCAAGGGTATCTGAGACACCTTTCGATTCAATTTCAGAAACTTTCAAAATGACCTTCACAAATCCTTTGTTTGACTTGATTGAATATACTCAATGTTGACAATCAAATCTTTGACGAGGAAAGTGATGAGTCCGACACGAAGACCATAATGGAAAAGGTGCAAATTCTAAGCTTACAAAGTACCGCACAAATCCCACCTCCGTTTATCTCGATTGAAGAAATTAAAGAAGTAGAGCCGTCTAATGAAAATCCTTCGGAGCCCGAGCTCCAAGATTCATATCTTGATATACTTCTCGAGGAGTTCACCAATGAACTCGCTCGCATCGATCCTCTTCCACCGGGAAGTGAGAACGATAACTTTAATTTTGAAGCCAATTTAAGAGAGATTGAAAGTTTGTTGAATGAAGATCCGTTAAATGAGTCAGCACAAAAGATTAATGATGATTATCTTGAGGAGTTCTCCGGTGAACTCTCTCATTTCATATATCCTCCAGAATATGATCGCAGTTGCTTTTGACCTTGAGGAAGATTTTAGTTTGGGGAAGAAGCTCTCTCTGGAAGAGTTCCCTTATTGCGACATCACCGCCTCTTCCTCCCGATATTTTTGTTGAAAATCACCCTACGAGCTTAAATGTTCAAAATCAGATTAAGGAATTTGCTTTTGAAGATGAAGAATGGATCCTTATCATTATCAAAATCTTTATTCCATTCCTCACTTATAATGTGATTTCTCCTCTTCTTCACTCTTGCGGGAGTGAGGATACCATCTTTGACCCCGGTATCACCGCTTTTCCTTTCTAAGAACCGTGGGTATCTCATCGGAGTGGAACTTTCTTATGTTTCAATGTTTATCCAAACCTCTTGAGCGAAAGTCCGATGGAGATTATCTTTTCCACTTGCTTCCCAAGGATAAATGAATTCTAGGGTCAAGCTAACGACTCGATAACAAAACAAGCGTTTCTATCTTCTTTCTATTTTCTTCAAATAAGTGACATGAAGGGGTTAGCCTCTTGATTTCTCGTTTGGTTGTTTGTGATGTTATGTAGGATTTTCCGATATGAAGACTCTCGGTTTCGAAGTTTGTTTATTCTCCACCTCGAGTTTCATGATCGATGCCGATGGAAATCCGATATCCTAATCTTATCGACTAACGTTTATCTTTTAGCATACTTAATAAGCGGCTTTTAGATTTTCGTGATACCCTTGTTTTAAACATTGAGGACAATGTTTCGTTCTAGTCTGGGGTAGGGTAATCTTCAATTTGATTTGACCGCACTTGCTTATTTTCTATCGTGTTTCTCTCGTAACCCCGTTTTTCCTTAGAAAATGAAAAATTGTGCAAAAATGAGCAAAATTTAAAAAAATTTCGTGAGCTTTTGCTAGTTTTTTGATTGAAAAGTTCTTGCTAGTCTCTTAGATATGAAGCTATAAAAAGCGAATTCTGGCTCACAAGGCCAAGATTTTGCAAGTTTCCCTGAGTGATTTTAAATATGCATGACTTAATTTCATTAGACGAAGCATTTGCTAAGTTAATATATGTTTTGACACCTTGTTGACTTTTCGCTAGTGAGAGTAGGAATGGAATTCTTGTGACTTGACTGTGTTGAGCCTAGCTTGTTCCCTTAACCATAGATAATCTATAAATTATCGGCTAAGCATCCAGGATCTCATTATTTGGGATTTTAAATTTGCAGGAGATAGAAATGATAGAGTTACTTATGAGTTTAGATGCTAAGCGTGGAGTAGTTGGTTCTCTTTAGAGCCCATCGAAGGTACTTATAGCTTTTGTTCCCACAAAATTGTTTCACCCATATATCCTATTAAATAATTAGAGATGTTGAGTTTTGGCGATAGTTAGTTCTTTATCTTCTTAAAAGAATCTTTGTTTTAAAATTGGGTACACATCAAGGATCCGTAATAAATAAGAAATCAGTGATAAGTGATAAAGTAATAAGTAAAGGTGAATGAGGCTGTTTCGAGATCGGACCCTTGGATCTTTAGCGGGATTGAGAGGTCTTAGCCTAGCCAAGGGATCCTCATTTCATAAGCCTATAGTCTTGGAATTACCCCCGTGAAGCTCGTGGTTCATAGCTCATACACGTAAAGTCTAAGTTCTATATATAAAAAAGTTGAAAAATGAAAATGAAAAATAAAGTATAAGTGAATAAAAAATTCCTTGATGTGGACCTCATTTTTACGACAATGGTTCTTGAGGAAGGCGGATAACTAATTATCGACTTAGCTTTATATCTTTATCGTAATAAAAGTTATCGAAACGAGAAATTTGAAGAAATTCATCAAAAAAAAATCTAGAGGAAAATAGGAAAATGGGAGCGAAAGGTAAGTACACAAGTAACTTCCATGGGTAGTGTTAGCATCTAGAATCATATTTGACAATGATTTCGGTTTTTACTTAGTTTGGGACTTGTGAAAATCAGGGACGATGTATTCTATCCATTATGGTCACTTCATACTGTGTTGTGTTTCTTACTCCGTGATCCTAACGTGTCGTTTGAAAAATGTTGGAGTTATTGATCGACATGAAAGTTCATCAAACCGTCACTCATAACCGGAATGTGCTTAATCATAATATCTACATGTGAATTAAAAGGTAAACGGGGCGTTTTTTTTAGAATTAAGGCTTTCTTAATCTCTTTTGAGGAACCTTTGCTACTTCTTCATAGGTTTAGTAGAAAGAGATTGAAATATTTGGTTTTAGAAGCGTGAGTTGATTGCATTGTGTGAGGACACGACAATGGTCTCGTTCATATTTTGGTATGTGCTAAAACACATACCTTTTCATTATCAAAATAGACCCAAAATAACCAAGAAAGAGCCGTTTATTGCTAATATTTGTGGTTTACTTGAGTTTGTGCTTGCGCATGCGGATATGTAAAAGACACAAAATGAACCAAATCGACAAAACAGCATGAGAGATCAAGAGAGTTTGAAGTGGTAGGAAGGTGGATTGTGCATTTTGGAAGATTTTATTCTCGAGGATGATTTTGGAAGTTGAAATCAAGTGAAGATCGGCCTTGGTCTTTGGCAAAAGTGATCTTTGTAAAGTCCTGGATTTTGATGATTTATGATTAGTTTTAGATTTACTATAACTTGGTCCTTGAATTTAAAAGACAACTCTGTCCACAATAAAAAAAGTCAAAATCCATGTACTCAAACCTTGGTCCAATATACTTACATTAGGCCCAAAACAATAGACCGGTCCATCTATCCCAACCTAGCCAACCCTCTCACCCTTTTAATACTTAACCGTTACCCAAACCCGGTCAAACAATAAATAATCTTACCCCGCCTAATTTACCCCAAATGCTGCTACCACTAGAACCCTAATTACCCGCATGGTCAAATGGTCAAAACACGGCAATTAAGGGTATACTTGTACTTTCCACGACAACATTGACACATGGGCATTGCCATATCGACCATCCAGTGCTCAATGCCACACGCTCTCTCGATTGGTGGAAATAGCGTGACAATAGTGATCCAAGGGTTGATATCGGAGATAATGTGGGATTTGATCAAGGGCTACAAATGACTCAAAGAAGCACAAATGACAATTTCTAGATCCTTCCCAAGACCCTCAGCTATATAAAGCCATTTGTATTCACAGATGTAAGGAGTAGTTTTTAGAGAGAGAATGTAGAATAGGAGTAGATTAGGAGTAGTTTGAGTAGCTTATTTTTAGTTTTAAACTTAAATTCGTAATTGAATCTCTTTTGTACTCACATTTTATTAATGAAGTAATTTTCAGTTTTAAATCTCATTTGTTAATCTTTGGTTTAAGTTTAAATTCAAATTTGTTGATTAATGATTTACAAGGCTTTATAAAGTTTTCTGATAGCTATTTTCATCATTACTCAGAATCTACTCTAAATTCTTACCTAGTCAACAAATTAGTCAAAAGGCAGTAATGAAGAAGGACTGTTTCTGATTGCTAATATGATTTTGGAACTGGGATTGATTCATTCTGATTTGGGGTTGAATTGATTTAGGATAGTGTGATTAGTTTCAAGTACAAACCACTGGTGGGTTGGACCTATTGTAAGTTGTTATCTCTTGCATTTTTTACATCATCTGTTTTTTTTTATTCTTATATGTTGCTGCATAATTGAGTAGTCTGATTTTGTGAACTTTTATAGTTTAGATTTATGCATTCAGTGATAATTAGCTATGGTAGATTGAGTTTCAATGGTATATTAGGATCATCTAGTTATTGTAGCTTTAAAATTACATTTCAGTTCTTAACTAGTGTTTGGATATGATCAGTCATTGAGCTAGATGTTAGTATATTGAATTAGAGTATTACTTGAGGCTTATTTGAGGCTTAGTTCACTCATTCCATCCATTATATTGCATTTGTACATCCATTTAGTCAAAATCATTTTCTATAGCTTTCAAATTGCATATTAGTTTGTTATAGAGTAGCATAATCTGCATACACTCTTAGAATTAGATAGCATAACTTAAACTAGTCTCATTTCATGATAATACATCATTAGCAATCAGGTAAATTGGATATAATCTCATAAAAGTCAAATTTCAATTTCTGTTAAAAAGTCAAAAAGGTTTGTTTTCATTGGTGTTGCTAGATTTTTAATTCATTCATTTTTGGTTCAAATCTGTTGAAAATTTGGTTTTTAACTCTCTTTCTTGTAGTGTTTATCAAGGTTATTTTAGAATAATTTTATGAATTTTGTTAAGCCACTTAATCAGTTTCTCCATTTAGTCAAAGCTACTGTTACACACTCGATTATCAGTGTGTACCTTTCTTAAACCATATCTTGTTCATTATAGGTTGTTATTGGCTAAAATTTGGTACTAGTGTTCTCTAACTGGTAGTCTTAAGTTCCCAAGTGTTGTTTTCCATTTTGGCTTTTTAGATAAGCTTATAGAGTAGCTTAAAGTAGGGGTCAGTTAGCTGAATTGCTTAAGTAGGTAGTTAGCTTAATTCATTAGACAGGGCTTGTAGCTTGTTAGGATTAGGAGGAACCAGTTGGTTTTAGCTTATTTTAGCATACATTAGCTTCAGTTATTGTTTGATAGCTTGATTCACTCTTTAGCTTATTTTCATTAGCTTATTTAGGAGCAGTTTCACTTCAGTTTCATTTTCATCCACATAAGCCCTTGTTTTTATATTTTTCATAGCTTTATAATAATATTTTAGAATTTCCCTGAATTTTTCATAATTTTTAGCTACTGTTTACTATTTTTTCTTAATTAAAAACAGTTTTTAATCATTTTTAAATAGCTTTTATTGCAATTAATTCAGAAAAAGTTCCAAAAAATAAATTTTCAATTTTCACAGTTTAAGAAAAATATAAAAAGCATAAAAAATATTTTTCCCTATTTTTCCCCTTTTATTTGGTATTTTTCCCAATTTAAATTAGATTAAAATAGTTTTAAATTAGTAGAAAATAGAAAAACAATCAGAAAATTACAAAAATAGTTTTGAAAAGTCTCTTATGGTATTTTAGATTTTATAAAAATAGTTTCATATTTTTCTCTTTAATTTTCATAATTTCTAGTATTTTAAATTAATTTTAAAAGTTAATAATTAGTTTATTAATTCTTATAAAATCCAGAAAAATCCTAAAAAATAGTTTTAATTCATAAATAGTTTTCAAATATCATTTTTAGTATAAAAGTAATTTTAGGTTATTTTTAGGATTTAGAATAGGCGTGAGTTGCTTTTATTAGCGTTTAGTTTTTAATCCAGTATTTGCGTTTTAGTGTAGAATTGCGTAGCTTGCCATTATTCTTAGGTTTTCCTCATAGATTTTAGTTCCATATGATTTCCTTATCCCGTAGTTTAGATAATATCATTTTATCCCCTTTTTCTTATTCAAATCCCGATAATCGAGGCGTGAGTTGGAAATTCCATTCAACCTCGTTAACGATCTCGGTACAATGACCTAACACGTTTGAGTTACCCGTATACTACACACTTCTCATCTATTATTGGTTTTAAATGTCCGGAATCCTGTTTTAAGTTTCTTACGGTTAGTCATTCACAAGTGGCTAGCTTGTGTGAGATAACTTGACGGTTTGGCATTCTTTTGTGAATCAGTTCCAATGGCAGATGAACAATACCAAATAGACCGACCAAATTTACTTTATGTATGGTGATATGAGGATGATAAGGTTAGGTATTTGTTCCCATGATCCGCCAGAACCGGAGGGATCTACCGGGGACAATCCACTAGATAGTGTAGAAGTCATAGGTATGATGAAAAGGAGAAAAATGAGAATATGGGAAGAGTCTGGATTGAGACCGAGCTAGTACTGGAATAAACCCAACAAGGTTCTAGTTATGAAGTCTCGGCAAGCAATGAAGGGGTTGAAGAATGAAAAGAAATGAATATGAAAAGGGTGAAAATAAGCCTCCAATAATTCAACCTTAAAGGCGAAACCGTTCAATTCATATATACTACTGGTGGTTACCAAGGTAACATCGGTATTGAAGACAAGACGTCATGGACCCAGTGATGCTCCGCACTTCAACTTTCCAAACCACTCAAGTTCCTCTTAAAAGGACTTGTTTCATTCTCATGGGGAACCGACATAATCTATCGACTTTCTCTTAGTGATAGTTGGTATTGAATAAGGAGACCCTCTCCCTAGTCTCCGGCATAGGAACCAAATATGCACAATTGAGTCTAGAGCCACGAGATCATCAATAAATCTCATTAGGAAACTTACAATGAAGACTCTCTGTTTCACACAATGTGGAAAGAGAGATTATATCTTTTGAGTCTTACGCATTATCCTTGTGGTATTGCTAGAACATCTGAGTGATATGCATACATATTCACAACGAAGATGGAAAGCCCTTTGGAGCCAACATCAAACAAGCTCACGGTAGGTAGCATGTGAGATCTATCAATAGATCAACCATGTGACAACTAACGAAACAATGGGGCGATTCAATCTTTTGAATCAATCACGGTTCAAAGTTATGGATTGACGGATTCCTTTGAAAACCGGCGTTGTGCTTAAAAACTCTTTTCTTTAGCACATCGTTGTGTACAAATATTTCAAAATAAAGGTGTTTATGATTGATAATTGATTTTCATTAAAACCTTCGTTGTATTGCAAAACAGTTTCTATTGAGCGATACACCGATTGTTTTAAAATCTCTTTTATCAATCAATCTCAATTATTTTGGTTCACTCACTCCGTGTTGTCTTCTTTGAGGCGTTTGGTTTGAACGCTTACTGCATGCGAAACCTGTCAAGGAAATTTTTTGAAATTTTACTCGCTCACAGCATTTGTATCGATCAGCGGGAACCGTGGGCGTGTACCTCAATTCAACGAAAGTGATCAAAGACACTTTCGTACACTTTATTGCTAATCGTTTTATGGGTACACCACGATGTTTGTAGGCCGACGAATGAAGCGGTCAATCCATAGCCGCATGCTCACACAACCATTCATATCTAAAGAAATCATGATTAGTGCATCAATGACTCTGATATTATCACTCCATGCTTCTCTATGTTGTTGCAATATCATGAATCAACGAAGCTTCCGCTATTCCGATGAAAATACATCATGATCCAGAATGTGAGCATGTCGGTCCAAAAGTCATAACATCACATAATACCAACACCACAAAGGATGAGTCAAAGATTTATGTTTCTTTGATGATCTCAAAGTCGGCTCAAATAACTCATTATCAAGTGGATCAACTCTATAACCTCCACGAAAGATACATTGCAGTTGAACAATGATGAAATCACCACTGAAGCACAATGTTTGATTAATTTGAAGTATTTAAAGTCTACGAGCTCAAGACTCAAGAAACAATAGTTTGCTAGTATGAAAATTGTATTTCATGGGGTGACCTCTTGGGGAGATTATGAGGAATTGGAAATTCTATAGTGAAGTATCGGTCACCCCTAAATGTAATCTAGCTTAAGTTAGCTCGTAGACATATCGTTTAGTATGTTATTTGTTAATTAGTTATTAGTGTAGTTTAGTCTAGTGCAACACCGTGGGAGGACGGATGGTCTTTACCATTGTATGCACGATCCAATGCCCGTAGGAGGGCTTGACTCTTTGTATAAATAGCCCTCTCCTCTCAAGGGATAGGGTTGGATGTTCATTTGGAATCTAACCTTCCATGAGTTTCTCTTTCTAGAATATCCCACTTTCTCTCTCTAAACCATCTAAACTATACGCCTAATTGTGTTTGTGTTATGATGTGTATGTGAAATCCAATATGTTACAAATTCTACTTTCTCTTCACCTTTATTTAACGTTTAGTACAAAAGGGACTTTGTACATCTCAAGTGGGGGGACGGGAGTAGAATTATTACTTGAACTTATTTGCCCTCGTTTTTCTAGTTTATTTTGAAAAATTATGCCATTTTTAAAATTTTAACATGCTTTCTTTTTAACTTAACTAGATTAGACCTTAGCCGAGCACATTATAACATTTGATATTTCATGGTGAGATTAGCCTTATCCGTTTCCACTTATTTACCCAAATCCACCAAATTATGAGTGTGTCGGTAGCTTGTAAACTTTAGAACTTGGCCTTTGCATCATTTTGAAACCATAAACGAGGTATGTTGAGTCCGCTTAATATATATGGAATAATCAGTTTGATTAGGCAATATTTTTAAGATGGTCGATCTCACCCGATTCGACCCCATTAAAGATACCCCTAGATACACCCTTCAGAGCCTTTCCTTTCATTTCATACCCTTTATGTTTGTTTCGTTACACCCATTCATCTTAGCCTACCGTGTAGTCTTAATCTGCGATCGGGAAGTCACTGTTTGCCCAAGTTCAAGGTTCAAGTAGAGAGGTTCGGAAATCACGCTTTCGTCAAAGACTTATATTTGAAGATCATCGAAGACCCCCCATATTCTCATTATATGTTCATCTCAAGTGCAATGTTAAGTGCAATGTTATGTTTTTAGTTATGAAAAAAAAATGATTCAAAAAAATATATAAATTAGTTTTTCTATTTATTGTTAAGTGCAATGTTATAAGCACTATGATAGGAGCTCATCGGATATTAAGCATCGAGGAGGCCACCTCAGTCACATTTGAAGAATTGAGTTGGTAATTATATTACGCCAATAATTGGATGTGACCATCATGACGTCCACTAATGGCACATCTACTTGATACATCATGAACCAGTTTCTTCACCTTAAAGCTTGAACTTTGGAAGGACGGTGGGCGGTGACAACTTGGTTATAGGTTAAGACTATTTGTTTCGTTATTTTTATTTTTACGCCAATTATTTCCCATGTCTTATCCTACCTTTTAGTCATGAAGCGTTTCTAGGTGATGAAGCGAGCAATCTTTGGTGTCTTGGCCATGGATTTGGTCATGTATCATTGATTTTGTCCACTTTTCCGTGACACGTTAGTAATGACATTTCACCCTTAACCTCATGTTGTGTCCACCCATATTGCCTTCAAATATTGTTTAGCCCTAACTCTAGTGGTGGAGATTTGTGTAACCACCAAGCTTATTATAGAATACATGCTATGACTGTGCTTTGAGTGATCACCTCGAAATTGACAATTAGGCTAGATGAGAGAATTTGAGTGTTTGTTCCCATTTCGTAAGGTGTTCGGATTTGATTTATTCTAGCATAAGGGATTTTTAAACTCATATCTTCCAGGTATTGGGGGATATCTTTTTAGAAAATTTTCTAATAAGGTCTACTTGAGGGTAAGTAGAGTTCAAGTGGGGGGATATTTGATAACATCAGATAGTCCTGACTTTTTAGTGTCAATTTCCCCCGATTATGCTCATATTTTATGTCATTTATATGGATTTACAGTTGTATTCCTTTATATTTCATTTCCAGGTAAATTATGAGCAATGCATTAGAGACGCGGATTTGGAGATTTTCCTAACAGTTTATGATAGTACGCTACTTATGAAGAAGCTGCGGCGTAACTCATTTTCTCACATTACGCCGTAGCTAGTGTTTTATCTCAGTTTGCCTACTCAGCCAGCTACTTCGCTAACTCCCAACTAAGGTTACGTCGTAATCATCTAGGTCATGAAGTATTTCGTGCCTCCATCAACTACATATATATTCCTCAACAAGCAAGCCATAGTCTACTTAACGAGAGTTCTGTTTTGAAGTTAATTAAGTTACGGCGTAATCCAAATCTACTATACGGCGGAGCTGCTAACTACGGCGTAACCTTTCCATATTGTTACGCCGTAGTCTACTTAACGAGAGTAATATTTTGAAGATAAGTAAGTTACGGCGTAACTCTCAACTCAAGTTCGTAGTAACTATGATCGCGGCCTATAAATACAAGCCTAAATTCTGCATTTCACATCATTCACTTACAACTCAAAGGCAGAGAATGTGAAGAGGGTTCCAAACATCATCATCGAGCATACACGAGCCATCTCCAAGGGAGGAATCACTCCATATCGATAAGCATTAGCGATCATTTCTATCTTTTACTTTTAATTCATGTCTTTCATTATGTTAAACATTGAATTCATTGTTTCTTTTAATATGATCGGCTAAGCACCTTTGGTGCTAGCCTAGTTATGATTCCTAGAATGTATTGTTTGTGTTTTCATGCTTCCATATAATTGTTTCTAGTGTATGCATGCATAGTTCGATGGTAGTTACCCTAGCTTCGGTAGTTTTGAAATGCAGTCGTATCAAGTTGCTTAGGAGAATTGACCAACTGACCCTAAGTAGGTATGTATAGTTTGGAAGGGTAAAAATTAACCAAGCACGACCCTTCCTATGTTGTACGAACTGACCAAATGATCACCAGTCGTCCGGATGAACTTAAGAAGTTAGGGATGAGTGTCTAAGATGCTAGCGCCTGGGCACTCATTATTTCGTATCTTGCATGTAGGGTACTTAATGACTTGGCTTAGGTGACTTAAGACCCTCGACTCCCTAAGGGGTAGACCTTTGACGTCGGGTAGGAGCCTTTGTTGATAGGTTAGGACGAATTGACCAAATGCTGTCCTAGCGACTTAAACCACCACTTGAATCATTTGGAAGTAATTAAAACATAGACATTACATGATAGGATTATTAATTAGGTTAGCACACTTTCTCTCCATTGATCACAACCTCTATTTACTTTGTGCGCATTTTATTTTGTTTCTTAGTTAATTAATTATTTCAACCTCAAACCAGTTTAAAATAAGTGACACTTAGACTTAATAGGATCCTCATCTACATAGCTCTTGGGAACGACCTCGGCTTTACCACCTTCTATACTACGCAAAATCGGGTTCACTTTTCGTTAGTGCATTAGGTAGACCTTAGGTAGACGAGAAATATAAATATTAAATCATGGTCGGAAATCCTGCATCACACACCATCCCCAATCATTGGCCAAAAATCCATGCACCTCATATCAGACTTTGTAGTCATGCCATTACTCAACCGAAACCTAAATTCATTGTCCTTAGACTCACCCCACCTATACAACCCAATTCTCCATCCAAGCTCAACCACTGAACATTTGCGCATCATCCCTCCTAGTCTAAACTCAATTCTTCATTTCTACATTCTCGACACCCTTTTTCTAAGTAGCAAAGAACTCATGCATAGTTCACGGATACGAAACAACCTTGCCCATTGAGGGCTCAAAGTCATTAGTCTGAAAGCTCTCAAGAAAACGATCATCAAGGTTGGTGTCTTCCATGAATGCCCAATCTAATACAATCCTTTTATCAATGGTTTGGTTGAGGAGGTACATGTGTCCGGATTAGAATGATCATCATAAAAAATACCCCAATTATGAACGGTATTGTCATAATTCTCGGGCTGAGAGCTTGAGGATTGCACCCTGTTAGTTCTAAACCTCTTTCTCATGCCTACAATCAATTTGAACAATTGGGAATGAGTGAGATTAAAGTTAAAATATTAATTTGTCAACAGAGGGGTCTGACGTCGTCAAGCCTACGGGCTGACGCCGTCACTTACTGGGCAAATTCAAATCCGAGAATACGAGGGAAGAATCAAGATTTTAAACTCTAATTCCTTAAACCAAACACCCCTTCTGACATTGTACATCAATTTCCCAAGGTGTCTCTTGGCCAAAAACACCCCGGTTAACCCCCATTAATCAAAACCATTTCGATTATTAACTAGGAATTACCAATAACATTATTTGTTAACAAGATTAATGGGTAAAGACAAGTTCTAATCATGGATTTGCCCTAGGGTTTTTGGATTTTTGGGGATACCCAAAATGAATTGATGTACCAAACAATTGAATCAAGAAAGATTAATAATAATTACTTACCAAATACAGATTAGAAACAAAAATTTGGTCAAGAAGCCTTAAAGGTCCGGTGGTGTGCGTGGTGGATATGGTTAGTGGGGTATGAAAGAGATTGTTGTGTTTCTTTTTATTAAAATGATACAGGCGAGGTGACGGCATCACGGGTTAATAGTGACGGCGTTACAACCCCGAATTTTCATAAAAAAATAGTTTTTAATTAAAAATGTTTAATAAATTCCCATAATTATAATTAAAGATAAAAATCTTTTGACATATGCCATCCACCCGGGTCAAACAACTTGTTGATATTTTTGGTAACAAATTGGTTTTCAAAATAAAAAATTATGGTGCAAATCAATTTAAAATCTCCATCGTGGCGAGTAATTGGTGAGTTATGCAATCTAATTCGAAAATTTTTAGAGTCATGGAGAGAATTTACCCGAGTTTTTTGTATACCCGTTTTAAATCCAAAGTAACTTTCCCTGAATTATGAAAGTTGGGAAGCGTAACCCGCACTATTCCAATAAATACGTTTCTCACAGGAAAATTTCCTTCTACGCAAGATAATTGATGGTCAGAGGGTTTATGTTGGAGTGAATTAACGAAGAAAACTGTTTCGTCGTTTATGATTGTAAGGGGTTTAGTGCTTTTTCCGACGAGCTCCGGTAGTTCAAAAACCTTTTAAAAAAAAATTCAGCGAGGATTCCCTTGTGATGTCCTCTCTTAATTTGATTATGAAATCATTGGCTAATTTCATAAAGATATTACGGGTATTGTCCATATGGGCTTATAATTGTTGGATTTGTTTCTCTTGATTGTTTACAAATGTTATCATTATACTTTCGAATTCACACTGTCGTGGTATCTCAGGAAACATGTATCCTCCAACTAAGCTTACGTGTTCACCCATACATTTCTTATTATCATTCATGGACATGTCAGCCTTCATTAATTCCTCCACCTGTCTTTTCATACTCTGGAACAATTGCTCATGGGTTGCGTTCATATAATCTAAACTTCCCTCCTAAAAAAAAAATTGGATCCTCCCATTCTTCTTCTTCGTACTGTGCTAAGTCCTCAATGACTTTCTAGCACTTTTCTATGTCAAGACAACTTAATCTACCACCGACAGCATAGTCGATTACTCGTCTTGTGGAGTGATTTACATGATCATAAAAAATTAGACTTAGAGCCAAAGATAAATGCCATGATGAGGGACTTTTTGGAGTAAGTCCTTGAAACGAGTCCTCGCTTCGTAAAGAGTTTCACTTTGATTTTGTTGGAACATTAAAATGTCATTCCTAAACTTAGTAGTCCTTCTTGGTGGGAAAAATTGTACGAGGAAACGAGAAGTAAGATCATCCCAAGTCGTGATGGATCTTGTGGGTAGACGCTCAAGCCAATTGCTAGCTTGATCTAGTAGACAGAATTGGAAGAAATGCAAGCGCGTCGTCTCCTGAGTGCCAACATCAAGATCAATTGAGTCAACGGTTTTAAGGAAATCCTTGAGATGTTGGTTTGGATCTTCAGAGCGAAGTCCAAGGAATGCACATCCATTTTGCACCAACCGGGTAATGTTGGATCGCAAGGGAGACACATTGGCTTGTTGTGGAAGCTCAATGGTGTTTCGATAGCTTTGGTGGCTCGGTTTGGAGTATTTACCAAGAGTATGGGCTCTTAATGGGTCTTGTTAGTTTCGTTTTTGGATTAGCGGGTCTTGGTGTTGTGGGTCAGGGTTTTGGATAAAAGGATTATTTTCCACCATGATGGTGAATGATAGGTTTTACGAACAAAAACACGAAGAAAAATATAGACTACAAGAAAGATAATAAAAATAAAAAGCAAAATCTCACTTGATAGGAATCTAGTGAGTAAACTTAAATGAAATAAAAATCGAAACCTAAACTATTCCTCAGCAGCGGCGCCAAAAACTTGATACGGATATTGTAAACACACTAAGTTTTACAATCCTCCTAGGCAGTGTACTTAATGGTTGTAGTGTAGTATAGGCAAGACATGAGGGATTAGTCGTTCTCTAGGGAAATAGTGTTGTGAAGGCCGAAGTATATGTCGATTAAGTCTAGAGGTTGTAGGAAGATTATTTTTGTGTTTTTGTATTTTTTAGAAAGCAAGTAAAATCTTGGGGTTAAAGAGTTTGGTTTTTAACTAATTAAACTAAATTATACTAAATTAAACTAATATGTGAGAAAGTAAATTGGTGAACTCGTATGATGAAAAGACGTGTTTACTTAGAATATTCTTATTGCCTAGATATCTCCTATTGATTAGTTGAATTTTCATGTCCTTGTTTTAGCTGGTGCATTGTATTCCGTAATTATTAGTCGTAGGGTGGTTCCCAAAGTACCTAACTCTATGAATGTACAGAACTCGTTAAGAACCCTAGGTCTATAGGTATCCTTAAGTCTGCGATCGTAATTCAGGCAATAAATACAACGTATCAACCATCTATTGCACTATAGTGGGGCGTTTAGTTAGACGTGCTTCGCGAGAATCCTAAGATAACGATAGTTTTTTAACTTCTAACGCAACAACATCCAATTAAACAAGAGACGACAATATATTCAATAACTAGGTTTCATGAAATCCTAAGTAAGCATTGATTAATTTAGCCTAGCATGTTAATTGGAAGAAAATATAAACAAGTAATCAAACAACACATAGAAATATTGAATGATTAAATGGATAACTTATCTTCAATAAAACATGGAGTTTGGGGGCTGGAAAACACTTGAAAAACTGCAGTAATTCGTGCACCAAAGTCTTCCCAATACGTGTTACTCATAATGAAAATTCCTACAAAAAGTACATATAGATTTACAATCGTGACGGCGTCACTTTAAGGGTGTGACGCCGTCAGCTCGCCGAAATTAGGGTTTATGGAATCACACCGACTTAATTGTGACGGCGTCAGGTTGTAAGTTGTGACGCCGTCATCCTTCATGGATCTGGTAGTGACGCTTTCAGCTCAAGGCCATCACTAAAGGTTGTAATTGTGACGCCGTAATTTAAAAGTGACGGCGTCAGGTTGTAATTGTGACGCCGTCACAAGACCTTTTCCAACTTGTTTTCGTGACTTTGCCATTTCTTCATTTTCTTGTCAAATTGAGCCCAGAATACCGTGATTTCCGTAATTTGCTTCCCAAGTATGTAAAATGCAAATATGAACGATTTAAGGTAATAAATAACCAAATGCGTATGAGTTTAGAGGTTAAATGACCCCTTAAAAACGTACAAAATTACACCTCATCAATAGTCCATGTATTAGTTTAATCCAAGCCCTAAACAAGCCCAAGCCCTTCAAGGCCAAACATGTGGCCAATCATTGTATAAATAGCAAACACCATCATCATTTATACATTTGAGTGTGAGTGAATGAGAGTGTGAAAGTGTGTAATTCATTGTAACAAGTTTCATACCTCGCCACTCATACTCCGTAATTTCTTTCTCTCTCTAATCTATTTTTTCTCTCTAAAACCCTCTTCCTAAATCTATGTTTGTGTAAATGATACTAATATGTCGAGACCTACAAGTGGTATCAAGAGCCAAATGAAGGTTTTGAAGAGATTTTGATTCAAAAAAACTTGTTTTTTGTTCTAGCGAGGTACAAAGTTTTATGCTTTTCACACCTTGTTCAAAGAAGTGACAGGTGTGTTTGAGTATTAAAAACTAGCTAGGTTACAAAGATTTATTAAAAAGAAATAAAAAACGTGCCTTTAGAAAAAAAATTAGCGAGGTACACAATATGGTCAAAAAAGAAATCAAAAACTTCAAAAACGTGTATTTCTTTTTTATTTCAAATCCAAAGTTCTTGCAAGATAGCATCCATAACAGACTTTATGAGTGTTATCCTTGTGTTTTAGAACCAAGTTGTACAAGTTTTAAGGTTTAATTCTCTCCAAAACTAGTCATTTTAAACGTGTTTGTCAAAGTTGTATTTTAATCAAAAGTCATCAAAAAGCTTAAGACTTTACGTGCTGATTCCTAAAAGTAGACGTTTTAAGGATCTAGACACGTTAGGGATTGATTTTGTGCAAAAATCATGGAATAAAAACGTTTAAAATTGGGTCTTTAATCGTGTTTTAGGTGTTTGTTTTTGTTCGAAGTTGTAGCGAGGTAGCTAGGTTCAGCGAGATAGCACGACTCTTAGCGCGATACGCAATCCACCAAATACCTACCAAGCTAAACCCTAAAATAGTGAGATACACTACCGAGCTAAAATACCTACCAAGCAACCCTAAAATAGCGAGATACACTACCAAGCTAAATTCAGCGAGATACACTAAACCCTAATTTAGCGAGGTAGATTATGTTTAGCGAGTTAGAATCTTATCAGTGAGGTTTGACCCAGTTTGACCATTGACCAATGAAGTTTGACCTTTGAACAGTAAGGTTTAACTTTTTGACCAGCGAGGTTTTACTTTTTTTACTAAAACTTCAAATTATCATAACTTAAGCTATGAGTGTACGTGATAGGCCCATAACCTATCAAATCGATCGTTGGAACGACGAGTTAATAGATAATGTTGATTATCAGAACTTTTGAGCCCCAAAACGCTCTAGTTTTTTTAGTTATTATGGTTTTATGATTTTTGAAATTAAATTTTGAGTATTTTTTACCAAGAAACAAGAGCAAGTATAATAATTTCAAATCACGAATCACTTCTTTACCATCATTGATCCATAATCATTTTGCATATCATTCATCATGACTTCACAAACCACTTCACAAATAAATCTACAAATGTTATCCTCTCATATCAATGTTGCTCAAGCCGGTGAAGATAATCGTCCACCAATGTTAGTTAGTGGTTCGTATACTCAATGGGGATATCGAATGCGACGTTTTATCGAGGACAAACCCGAGGGTGATCTTATTTGGAACTCAATTGAGACCGATCCTTATGTACAAAAGCTCGTCACTATTCCTACTAACGTGAATGCTACACCTCCGTCTGCTGAGATTATTTAAGCAACTTAATATTGACCTCAATGATGAAGAAAAGGTTCAAGTCAAATTTGACAGACGTGCTATGCATCTTGTATTTCAGGGACTACCGAATGAAATTTTCGCATCTGTAGACAACTATCCAAATGTAAAGATACTATGGGAAGCAGTAGAGCGTCTGATGCAGGGAACCGAAGTTAAAAAAGCAAGTGAAGGAAATATTGTACTCATGGGAACATGAGCAGTTCACTTTTGTGCCGGTAGAGACAATTGAAGCATATTATAAGAGATACTCAAATGTGGTCAATGACTTGAACAGAAAGAACATTGTAGTACCTCCACTTATCTTAACTGCCAAATTCATGCTTCGTCTTCAACCCAAATGGACACGTTTCATCACACAAGTTAGGTAGACTAAGACTCTACATAACATGACGTTTCATTACATCTTTGATATCTTGAAGCAGAACCAAGATTAAGCAAATGATATTCAAAAAAAGCTTGAATGACGTAAGTTTGATCCACTAGCACTAAAGACATACACATCTTTGGCATCTCACTTATCCCAAGCACAAGTTCAAGCACTAGTACAACCTCCAAAAGTCGATCATCAGATTTTAACATTTTAAATTGAAGTCCATCAACCTCCTTTTCAAGAGAATTAACATACTTCAATTCTTTAACTATTTCAATTGTTAAATCCTTTTCAAAATCTATTGTATATGCATTTATGTTTTCAACAATTGGGTTGATTTCTGTTTTCAAAACCTCTTCTTTACGATAAGATTCGTTATTCCACTGTGGTAAATTAAGTGTAAGTTTTCCTTGAATTTTTTTTTGAATAAAATCATTCATTTTCTTTAATGCCTTAAAAGTCTTCATCCCTTTACTCCTAAGAATATCAGGCTGAGTTTTATCTTGACGCTTCTCTAAATTTCAAGGTTTAATTTCAACATTTTGAATGGATGGAGAAGCCTCTTTCTTAAAGGACCAGAGAAAAAGATTTCATGAGCAAACTTTTTCTTTTGTGGAACAAAATCATCATAAAGCTTATTCAACTTCTTATAATCAACCGGTTTGATTTCTTTGTGTTTAAATTTTGATCGACTCTTGTCAGTTTGGTTCGATTTCATACATGAATGAATGCTTAATACCATTACTTTTAACATATTTAACATCATGTAAACATGGTAATTCATAATTATACAGAACAAGATGTTCCCACTGAGCTTTCTTGAGGTACAAAGGATTTTCAAATTCAACACTGCTTTGACCATGATAATACGAATTTGGTTTAGGTGTAAGTATATGAATTATTTGAATCATGTTCTATAGACTATGGTATTTATGACTTGTTTTTCCAGCTCTAAAATTTTCTCGAGATCTTTGTCTTCTTTGCATCCAACAATTCCTTTGCTCTTTCAAGATCAGAAATTGTTGTTTATTTTAAACTAATCTAAGTCGTGAGTTTTGAAATTTCATCTTTTAGATTTTCAACGATATGATCGTTAAGAAAACGTTGGTCGTCAAGAAGCTTTTTCAATTTTGTTTCACTATCCAAAGTCTCAACATAAGAATTTTCAAGAGCATTTTTCCTATCATAGTCTAAATTAAACCTTTTAAATTGATTTTTGTACCTCTCAAGCTCTTTGGTTAATACTTCATTCCAATCTTTTTGCGTACAATTTTAAATTTTAACATTTAATGTATCAACTAAGAAAAGAATCAAATCATGATCTTGTTCATAAGCAGACGTATCTTGTAGAAGCGTTTGTCCATTAGGATCCATATATGGCGTATCAGGAATGATATTACTACCATCTTGGTGTGTCACGTATGTGTCATTCATGGATTCATGGTTTCCAGGATGAATTTGTTCATGATCAAACACGTTATATGCATTATCAGAAGTAGATGGCACCTCTGCCAACTACTCTGAATAAAAAATCAGTAGAGTGTCATCCTTAGATGTGACTTCCTGGAGATTGGCCATCAAAATGTAGTGTGCAGTTAATTCCAGATCTTCATCTCTCTGTGTGTTCATATAAGAAATCATTTTCCTAAGTAGTCAACGGTACTCCTGTTTCAGCTTTCTTGCACAACATCTTATTCTTGTGAAACTCAGAATCCCTAGCCCTTCTTGGCTCTTTGCAATCCTTTGCCATATTCCCAGTACCCCTATAGTTATAACACTTATCACTCGTAATATTACTCATCTGCAAAGAATTCCCAACAACTGCATTGTTCCTATTCATTCCAGAATAACCAACATTCCCTCAATACTAAAATTTCCTTCTAGCCAACCATTTTACCAAAGGTATCGTTTTAACCAAACTTTGTTTATTAGAAGATACAATGACAACATCTTACTAGTATAGATTTACATGGATGACATAATTTTTGGATCCACAAATCCTAAATTTACATGAAAATTTGAAAACTTAATGTCTAGGAATTTTCAAATGTCGATGATGGGAACAATGAATTTTTTTTCTTAGATTACAAATACATCAGTCCCCTCGTGGTATCTTCATTAATCAGTCAAAGTAGTGGTGAGCTCAGTTCCGGAACCTCAAGCGAACCGACCCGGAACCGAGAGAATCGAGAATCGTAAAATGCATATTTTAGGAACCGAGAACTGGACCGAAAATCATATTTCGGTTCTGGTTCGGTTCTCAGGTCCGGTTCGAGTATTTCGGTTCTACCCGATTGGAACCGAAAATTTATAAAAAAACACTTAAAAATTCACAACTGTAGTGTAACGCTATTCTTCATCACCAAATTATGTTTTAAATCGATATTAATATCATAAGTTACCATTAAAACTTAAATATACCCAAAGAGAAAGATAAGTGCATGTATACTGTGTGTAAACTTTCATAACATGTACAATGGATATGCATTTGTGACACTAATAAATGTAGTAACAATTATAACAAAATCAAGTAATATAACTGATTTAACTAAAATGATGTTAATGTGTCCTAGCAAAGAAGATGACGCACACAGGAGAACCATCCATAATATAATTGCTACACACAGAGGTAACCACAAGTATAAAGTATCACTAATACCCAACTCATTTTTTATAGTAACATAAACACAACGACAAACACATGATTTTGAAAATATAGTATGTTGTGCACAAGTTCTTTTGATGCCCACGCAAATATCAGATTATCGATTTCTCTTTAACCAAATCACAATTTATTGTTATTCAAAGAGTGCCATAGCCATCTTGTGCAACCGAGATCAGCATTCCCGCACCAAGCATATTGCAGTTCGCTACCACTTCATAAAAGAGCACGTAAAAAGGGTACAATTGAGCTATATTTTGTCAAGACAAATTACCAGTTTGCTGACTTATTTATAAAATCTCTTTCGAAAGAAATGTTTGAGTATTTAGTCAAATGAATTGGAATGCGAAGCCTACCTCCCGAGGAGTTAGACTGTCTTGTCGAACTTTCTTGAAAATTTCTCAAAATAAAGATTCACATGTAAATATTTTTAAAAACCAAATATAAAATTTGAAATATCAAAAAAAGAAAATACAAAAATATAAAACATATAAAGCAAAATAGGAAACTGAAAAAGTTCATAAATCCAAAAATATTCTTCTATGATATGTCTCTTGTATAATTGATATTATTTACGTTTTCAGAAATTTCATTCAACAATGATACGGAAGTGTAAAGATGCTTGACCGAGTGTTCATTAAAATATTTTCAAAACATGTCGTCTCTAAAATTTTCTATGACTTGTGTACACATTACAGTGCATAACTCAGTTTTTGAAAGAAAGGACCATGTAGTTATGCATCAATGCAACAAGCTTGTAGGAAACAAAGAGAAATCTTTGTCATATTGTTCCAAAATTCTAAATATAACAAATGGTTTTACAAACCTTAAGCAAAATTTGTTCAAATTATTTCACAATTTTGCTAAAGAAGACTCCATCCCTCAAACATTAAAAAAGTTTTAAAATCTCAAAACATATGCTAGTTTTTAGAGGGTGTATTTCAAAATTTAATCAAACTACCTTCAAAACTGAAAATCCATATCTACAATTGGTATTATATACCTTGAGCGAAATTTATTCAAGATTTTTTCAAAACAATTTTTCAAAATCTTTTAAAATTTTGCTTCAAGAAGACTCTTTCCCTCTAACTTTCCAAAAATTTGAAATTCTCAAAACCTATGCCAGTTTTGAGGAGAAGTATTTCAATAACAAAAATGTTCCAAATGTTCATGCAAAAATATCCGTTTCTCCCAACTAGCTTTCCAAAAACAAAGATGTTAATCATTTGATATAAAAAATACCATGGATATGCTATTCTTGAAGGGGACAAAAATGTGATTAAAATGTGATCGATTTCATCCCAGAAAGGCTTGACTTGGAGATAGACCAAGTTCTAAATGAAAATATCTTGAGAAACTCTCTATAGACTTGTACCTAGACGGGTAATAATTTCAAGCTGATTATTAGGGCTAGTTGTTACCTAAAAGCTGATATTGGATCTCTTTAACTAGCGACGTAAACGTGTCTCACAAAGGACTTAACTATTTTAGGGTCTATCATTTCATAAGTGTGAACTCTTCTTTCAATGTGCGAAGACATCTCAAAACATATGTGCACATATGGAGGGGGAGTATTTTCTGGAAAATAAAAACTTTCAAAGTGTGATCAAAACGTTTGCATACATACACTTTGATTGATTTTTTAATGGTTTTATGGATACAATCATTATATCAAACCAACCAAACCAAATATCCAAAAGAAAATATAAGGTGGTTAGGAATTAGGTATTAATCCCATGGTCCAGCCAGCGCGGAAGGACCTACCCAAGGATATTCCAAATAGATAGATTAGAATTCCTTAGGTAAATGGAGAAGTATTAGAAAAAAGGAATAATGCTTTCATTATAAGAACTATTACTGGAAAAATCACAACAAGGTAATGGTCATGGCTACATGATATGCATTGAAGGGATTGAAGAATAAAAAAGAAATGAGTTATGAAAGGGTGAAAAGAAATGAGCCATCCATGCACTTAGGACATAAATTGGGTCAATACATCTTCTATCGGTTATCAGAAAGATGATACCAGTATTAAAGACAAGACGTCATGGACCCAGTGACGCGCTGCACAACCCTTTCCTAGCTACTCAATTTCCTCTCAAAAGGTTCTTATTACATTTCTCACGGACAAAAACACGTAATTTGTCTATCTCTCATTCCAAGATGTGTTGGCATTGAAAAGGTGGCTGTCCGCTCCAGCCTCCACTCACGAAAACCAAAGCGCACTTATTGAGTCTAGAGCCAAATTAGATTCAACAATAAGAACATAAGTTGTGCCTGAGAGTCCATCGCAGATCTTAGTAATCTCGCTAGAACATTCATAGTGAAATCACACTTGTGATCTTCGATGGTTATATGGAAACCTGGCCAGTGTCAACATCAAACAACACTGAACGCGGGTCACTTCATTAATCATTTATGGATTAAGCTTAGTGTTCATGGTAGTTAGTTATGTCTCAAATGGTCTACAATCTTGGAGTGATACTTCAGTGTACTCCAGCGGCTCACCTGGATTCTTGTAAGCGTGCTTGTGACATCCAACTCAAGAATAGCTTGTGTGAAGATTCGAAAAGTGTTAGAAAAATATGCTGCAAATGCTCTCGATATCCAAACACGTAGGGGCTAGAAATCCTACCAAGGAGATTCCTTTCATGAATCAATTCCTGAAGACATAGGTCTTTACTTGGATTTATCCAACGTATTGATAACTGTCCTTAACAGATTCGGACGACTGATTTGCACGAAAAGGTTTCGGGAATCAATACATTCATCAGTAAAACAATCATAGTGGAACGATTCTCTAAGAAAAGATCCACAATGATCGATTTGCCTAATGTGTTTATTAGCTACCTTAATAGTGCAGGTACTCATGGTAGTCGCCTTAAAAGAAGACCGTACACCACCATTTTTTTATCAACATCTTTAAGCTCCACATACTCATACTCAAGTGATCATTCCTCAACGATTTCAAGACAAAGAGATTCATCAGATTCAAAGTCAAGAACAAGTTAGAGTCAAGAAAAGATACGAGGAAAATCTTAAGAGTAAAGATCTGAAGAGCATAATTTACATGTAGTATGAGTATGTCGAAGAGAACACAACAACATATCAAGTGAAGATGTAGATCGAAGGCAAGATGAAAGATCACAAACATGAACAAAACAAAGAAGTCTACAAATTCTATTACAGACAAGGTTCAAAATCAAGTAACAAGTCTAAGGATCAAAGATCCAAGTTGAAAGACTCAAGATACAAAGTACCGAAGATTCAAGATTCAAGTTTAAAGACTAAGGAAGCATCATTCATAAATGACCACCCCTTAGGGGGAGATTGTTAGCATTACATTTAATGCTTATAGTTCATAGAATTTATCATCATTTATTCATATGAGCCTTGTATCATTGTAATAGTTTGTATTAGACTTAATGGTGGGCTTAG
Source organism: Chrysanthemum makinoi (assembly GCA_910596185.1). Classification (NCBI taxonomy): domain Eukaryota; kingdom Viridiplantae; phylum Streptophyta; class Magnoliopsida; order Asterales; family Asteraceae; genus Chrysanthemum; species Chrysanthemum makinoi. The sequence continues at coordinate 193,981,247 of OU343218.1, read as the reverse complement.
GGACTTGATCAAACTAATTGGTTAGTCGTTTGGTTAGCATAGTCCACGTATTAAGCTAATCCAAGCCCTAAACAAGCCCAAGCCCACCAAGGCTCAACATGTGGCCAATCCTTGTATAAATAGCAAACATCCTCATCATTTAGACGTGTGAGTGTGAGTGAATGAGGGTGTAAGAGTGTGTTATTCATTGTTTCAAGTTTCCTACCTCGCCACTCCTACTTCGCCATTTCTTTCTCTTTCTAATCTATTTTCTCTTTCTAAAACCCTCTTCCTAAATCTATGTTAGTGTAAATGATACTAATATGTAGAGAGCTACAAATGTAAAACTTTTGGTCATACTAATACTCAATGCCGGAAGAATGCTATTGTTCAACCTAAGGTAGCTCTGAAAAAGAACCAACATGATGGGTTTACCGAAGTTAAACGGAAAGGATCTAATCCTAAGAAGTTTGATGGTGTATCTATGGCAAAGGAAGTAGAATATCAGTGTGTTGCTAAACCACAAAAGACTAATAAAGCATCTACTTAAAAGGATAGTATAATGGAGGAATCTACATCTAGGCAAGTAAAGAATAAGGAAGATAATGTAGTGAAAACTACAAACGCGTTTTCGGTTTTATCAGAATTGGAAGTGGGAAAAATGGCTAACGAGATGAATTGCATAATGCATATACTGACGATATTGGTTTGAAGCGATATATGATCTTTACGAAGGAATGTGGATATTGTGCGGTGAGATGATGTGAAAAGATGAAACCGGAAACTACATGGCCTCGGGGAGTGGAAGTGGATATGATACCAAGAGCTTGTACAGACAGTGGAAGGAAACATTGGATGATGATTTTAATCCATATGATGATGATGAGTACAATGCACATGGTATATCTAAAGATAAACAAGCTTTCTGTGACGCTTGGGACATCTAGATTCACGGTCAAAAATAGTAGTTTACGTTTGATTAGTTGAGTCACATGTAATCGAATTTATAGTAGTTGCTTCGTTTGTAGAAGTAGGTTGCTTGATATGCATGTTAGCTTTACCACTTATGTAACGGGCTGAGATGTGGGATTCACCCATATCCGATGTACTTAAATTTTTTTTGGAGTAATACATTCACTGAGGAAACCCTTTATTCAAAAATAATTTATCTATGCTCGTTGTTTGGCGATGCTTCTTCAATAAACTCGTAAGCAATAAAATGTGTTAGTGAACAAACAGGGAAAATAATCCATATCCAAATCCAACTCATTTTTCCGGTCCGTGATCCTACAAGATGAAGAGTCGCACACAACTAAATACACAACATATTAATCGGAAATGTTTCTCAAGGCTCAACATTAATAAACTTTGTTATTTCCATTTCTTGTGAAGTCATGATGGCATTTAATTTGTTTTGAAGTCATAGGTGAGAATGCCTTTCACCACATGAAAAATGTGAAAATACAACTACTAACTACTTAGTCTCAACCATATGCAAAGTGTGTGTAAGATATTTAGTAAGGTATATTTTTATGAAAGTAGATATTTTTAATAAATAAAAAAATATGTTAAAAGGTGGAGTGGTATGAGATGGTTGGGAGTGAAAAGTGAGATGAAGGTGAGGGAGAGAGAAAGCTGGTGTGACGCTGATGTGGAAGGTGAAATACTGGAATGATGGTTTGGGGTAGCCTTAGGGTCCGTTTGGTTGAGGTGGTTTGATAATGGTTTTGGGTTGATGGTGAAAAATAGATGTTTGGTTTGAACTTGTGGTCCCTCGACTGTTGATTGGGGATAATAGAAGAATATGCGTGTGTAAATCCCTACTAGTATGCCAACATTATAACTTGGATTGACTTTTAAAATAATTTTTCTTTGTCCTTTAGTAATAAAATGTGAGCTCTACCATTTTAATCAATGTTTACACCTTTTTCTATATTTTAAAATAACATTTTTTTATTTATTTACTATTAAATTTAATTACAAAACAAATAATATTTTATACAATTATAGTTTTTCTCTCTCATCATTTAATATCAAATCCTAACCCAAATTCAAATCCAAATCCAAATCTAAATCCAAAACCTAATCCCGTCAACGAAACAAACGGGCCCTTAGTATTTAAACTTTTTTTTTAATCTTTATGTTAGTCATTCGATTTTCATTGTTAGTCCCTAAATTATTACTTTTACATAATTAGTCCCTAAAATGTATGGTCTTTAAGTTTTCTTTATTAGTCCGTCAGTTAGTTATTTGATTTCCGTAGTTAGTCCCTGGATTTTTTAGAAGAAATATATATTATATTTTGTTTACGTTAAACTTTAATAAAACGATATATGTAATTTGTTTATCATTAGTTTATATTTAAGAGTAATAGCTTGCTAACTAACCGATATTTAAGGGGGTGTTTATACATTTTTTGTTTTTTAAGAACAATTAATTTCTATTGTTATATCATGAATTTTTGTTTCATTGTTAGTCCTTAAAATGTATAAAATTTGATTTAAGTCTTAAAATGTATAGAAATTGATTTAAGTGTGATACTTTACATTTAAACTATGTAATGTTTTTATTTTAATGAGTAGTTTAATTAACACGAAAAAATGTATCGGCCCGGGTGAACCTACAACCCCGGGCATTATTCAACGAATAGTAAAAAAAATATTATTAATCATTGGTGGTTAGTTTTTTTTACATGTTGGTCCTTGGCTTTCTTTGTTAGTCCTTCAGTTAGTCATCCGGTTTCTATTGTCAGTCACTGAATTATTTTTTTACATTAATAGTCCCTGACACGTGTAGTCCTTAGGCTTTTTTGTTAGTCATTCGGTTTTTATTGTTAGTCTTTGATTTTCTTTAAGAAATCAATATTGTATTTGGTTTTCGTAAAATTTATTAAGATGCTTAGGGTTTAAGGTTTAAGGGGTGTTTATGCATTTCTAGTTTCTTATCAATAATAGATTTTCATTATCAGTCTCTGAATTTCTTTTACATTGGTATTCCCTAAATTTATAAAATTTGACTTAATTGTGATATTTTATTTTATAAAAATTTTGTAAGGTAGCGCGTGTTCCATCGATTTGAATTTATCACAAAAAAATAAATTTATTTAATTTAGTCATTGAAATCTACTACCGCCGTAACGCGCGCCAAAATTACTCGTTATGATAACACTTCTTGATAGTTTTAGTCTCATATATGCGGCACATACGACTTTTAATCTAGAAATACAACCATTCTAGCAGTCAGGGTTTCTTGCAGGAACTTACTCAAAAATTGCCCAAGTATATTCGAGTACAAATCTCATCAAATAGACTGTATAAGACTTTATACGAAATTTCTACATATGCAAACTAAATATTGCATTATTTGCTGTGGTTTCTTGTAAAGTAACTGTTGAAAGTGATCTAAAAGTAGTTAGTGTAGTATATTTACTTTGATGTTTTATTTGTATTTTACCAAATAAAGTGACTAGATCGTAACCAGAATCATAGCCAGTACACATATTGAGAAGTGAGGACAGAGGACATTATTGTTGTGGCCCAAAACAACGAGTACATGGAAAAAGTTACTCAGAATTGGTTTCTTTTGGAAAAGATCATGAAAATCTTGAGTAGGGCACCAGTTATGAATTACTACAACTTATTAAAAGTTAAAAATACAACAAGTGAAATATTGCGTCATGGATGATTAAAATCTATCGTAAATGAACAGATCCAAATAACTGTGTAAGATACAAATCCTACATACTGAGGTACTGTATTTCTTAGGTTTGTTGATGGTAGTAGAGTAAGAACTAAGCAGCATTGAACAATACAAAACCTAGTTAACAAGGTACCATCTATGATATATTTCTGAAATAACTCTAGTTAATAAACGTATGAAATTGAGAGCACGTACACAGACCAAGGTAACCGCACATATTTAAAAGCACTACAATGCAACATGATTTTGTTTGGACATCGACTGGTTGTTTTTTTTCCTTCAATTCATAAAGCCTGTATGACAATGAGTGACGATTAACATTATCATGATCGATGATGTATGCATGTCATCACCTGAACTTCACTTCTCAATCACACAACATTCATGGCAATAAATTTAGTGTGAACTTGAATCTTTCATGGTAAAAACCATACAATCTAAATAAAACAAATGTAAAATACTACTGTACCTGTAAAATATACTACTGTAAAAATTAGACAAAGAACATTTCTTATATAAACAAGCTTACAATCGCCAATCGGAGACGTACTCCAGGCCACTGGCCACACTTACTTTCAGATCACTTCTCGCAACACTGCATTACCTACCAGCCTGCTACGCCGGGATAACCAAATAAATAAAAGAAAACAAGAAAGAAAGAAACAAAGTCGGTTGAAATCTCATCCGATATTCGGTTTATGGGCTGACGACCGATGTTATGACCGCCAGCTATGTAATGGTTGACATGTCAACATCGGTCGAAAATAGAATTTGTGACCAACCGATTTGGAATTCTCGATTGGGACCAGCCTAAGATCTAAAGCATTTTAGCACAATGTTACAAATTTAAAGTCATTTTGTTTTCTGTTATGCGCAACAAGAACTATGTCACTCTATTTTTCTTTTTTCTATGCAAAGTGAAAATAAACAATGAAAAAGGTAAAAAATATTTTGAATTAAATGCAATGAAGCTAGTTAAATTGGAGTTTGCAACAAGCATCTATCACCATCAAATTGTACCATCGGATTCAATAATTTAGAACACAAGAACACCACAACCACATATTTTTCCTTCCAATCAAATTCAATGGAGTTGCCTAAATTTCCATCACAAGATCAATTTACATTTCTCATGAATTTTCTCTATCATTTCAGTGAACATAAGTTAATAGAAACCATACTAGCTAGCTAGTTGCAGTTAACATTGTTTTCTTGATGAGTACATGAAGAATACTCAACACTTGAATCTATACTATATCTTGATTTTTATTTAGAATTGCGATGAACCATGGATAAGCATATCATACAATTATTTCATTTGCATAATTTATAACCTAACCAACATGACGTTGATCCTAGTGGTAACCTAACCAAGTGGTCAAGCCTCATTTTAGATAAATTTGTAGATAGAGTGAGGGTGAGTTTGCGGTTTAAAAAAATAATGTGTACTTACAATACCCTAATTAATGAAGGTTGTAAAAGTGGGAATCAAATAGAAAGTGACTCCCTCTTAAAAAGTATAAAAATTCACTAGGGAGTATACGGCAATCGAAGTGTATTTGTGTTGAGCTATTGGCTCTCAAGCAAGTTAGCCGTTGCATAATCTCTATCCAAACCTAACACACATTTATTAATCAGGAAAGCAAAACTCAACCCTAACTTGCATACGCATAACATGCTAACTTGCAAGCAATGTTTCGCCGCATGTAATAAGCAACAACCAAATTAACTTGTTTAAATGCAAAAATGGTATAAGGATATAAAAATTGATAAAAATGACATACAAATCATTATACGAAAATTTCAATGATATCTGATGAGTCGTAATCGTACTTCACGCATATTAAGTACATAACTAAATACATTTAATCAAAATTCAATATAAAGCCCAAGTTATATATTTTATTTTAGAGACTTATATGTTTAAATGAGTTTACAGGTTTACCTGTTTAATACTTATTTAACCCAAACACGACCCATTTACTCAACGGGTTAGATAGGTTGTATTTTTTTTTAACCCAAACATGTTTATCTTCAACCCAAACCTATTTAACTTCGTTATGCGTTTATCGTGTCGTGTCGAGAATTGTCACCCCTAGCATAGAGTAACATGTGTCCCTTCCTCTTCCCTCCCTTTTACTTTTGTAACCCACGATCCAGTTATGATAAACATTTATATATGAATGAACATTGATTTTACATTATATATATATATATATATATATATATAAAATGAAAAGTTTTAACACATAATGAAAGAATGAGAAGTAATGTCAAATTTTGCCAATCACATGCAGTAATAAGTATGGCATGTGTCACCACCCCCACCCACCCACACATAAAAAAAAAAAAAAGCCAAAATTTATTCCTGCGTCACAATCATAATTGTGATCATGCACTTTATCTTAATCACTAAAATCATGATTATGATCAAGTAAAACACTGTAATCACGATGGCACCTATATAATGCAAATAAGTTTTGGTGCATCTTTATTATAAGTTCTTATGTCATAATAATAGTTAAGTCATCAATTATGATGCACTAAAATCAAGGTTATAACCTTAATGCATTTAAAATCATGATTGTGATCAGATAACTTTATAGCTTGTGATCGGATGTTATAACCTTATCTTACTTTAAAATCATGATTGTGATGCATAACATGTAATGCACTAATAAGTTTGGTGCATCTTTATTATAAGATTCTTGCATCATGTGGATAATATAGTTAAGTGCATCAAATATGATCTTATTTAAAATCAAGGTTATAACGCCCAATGCCTTTAAAATCGTGATTGTGATCGTGAAGCTTTATATAGCTGTGATCACGGTCATTTATAACTTTCTGTCGTCATCGATTGTGATCTGATAAAAATTTATAAGGAAATTTTTATATATGAAAATAATTGCCCAAAAATATTTTTTTATATATATAAAAAAATTTATATACGAGTGCTATAGGGGAATAAATGATTGAAATATGTCTTGGCTGATGATGTATGAAAGGTAATAATACTCCGTCTTGTAGCATTCTTTTTAAATTTATAAGAAGCTTTAAAAGTAATAACCAAAACTTATATATATATATATATATATATATATATATATATATATATATATATATATATATATATATATATATATATATATATATATATATATATAATATATGATGAACCTTGACACCATGACTGATAAACATCAAGATGATAAACCATGATTGATGAACATCCAGATAACAATTGATGAATATCAAATCAAGATATGGTGCGCATTTATTGGTAAACATTCAGACGATCTGATGAACATTTATTAATAAACTTTCAGATCATGATAGTTAAAAATAAAAAACTGATGAACATTTTGTATTGATGAATATTATGCTAGTATATTGATAAACATTTTGTATTGAAAAACACGATTTGATGAACATACAAAAAAAAACGGTTAACATTGATGAACACGTATTGATAAACATAAAAATAACTAATAAGTTGTATGATGAACATAACACACAATTTTGTATTCTTTGATGAACAGAACAAACAATCTTTAATGAACAACTTCCTTGTTTAATATTCTTTGATAAACATTTACTTGATGAACAATCTTGTTTCCTTCATAATCTTTGATGAATAACTTCATTTGATTCATTTTCTTTGATGAATAATTGCATATTCAAAGTTTTATTCATAATAAAATTGTTTTTTTGGGATGATATTGAAGCATCTATAAATTACTAAAACATTTATATTCTAATAAACTCCTTCAGACTCTAAAATCACAAAATTGCTTCATTAAGACATTTCATTGAACACCTTATGAGTGTTTACATGAACACGTGATTCTTTAAAAATTTATGAGAAAACCTTTACAGCACAAAAAAGATAAAGAATTGATGTTAATTTATGGTTTGTGATCAAGAACAATTATACAATTTTTGTTTAGACTCAAATTGAACCCGACCCAATTTTTTTTTCAAAATCGGTGAACCTCGAATTTGATGAACCTCAATTTATTTTTCAAAATTAGAGAACCTCGAATTTGATGAAAAAGATTGTGATTTGTAGCGATTGAATGAATATATGACGAAATTGAATAGAAATCGACGCTTAATTTTGTGATTTTGAATGATTTTTAAAACTGAAAGTAAGGTAGAGATTCGGGAACGTCTTTGAGGGTGTGTAAGGTGAGCGACCGCTCAGGGCCCCAAAATTTGTCCCGTTAATAGTTATATGTATGTGTAGACATATTTTTCACAAAAAAAAAATATTTAGATGGAAAAATATCTTAAATGAGTAATATGTTAGAACGTTTAGATAACTAATTGCATTATATTTTATAAACGGTGACACTTTATATATGGGTGAAAGTTTAAAGATCCTTGCGTGATTTTGAGAACTACTTAGATGCATAGCGAATTTTGAAAATTACCATTTACGCAATATACTTTCAAATTTGGAACAATGTGCATAATATGACCGTCACTAACAATTACAGTACAAACTTTCAAAATGACAGAAATGGTCCTGTGACTTGCGTTAACTTTCCAATCGTCATCTTTGACTTTATTTTCGGTTAAAAAGTTTGATAATGGTCCTTATGGTCATTAACTTTCAGATTTAGTCGTTTTTGTTTTCATTCGTTTTGTCAGTTTTCTTACATTTTGTCAGTTTTAATTGTTTTTGTGCTTTTCCTTACATTTTGTCAGTTTTCTTACGTTTTGTACTATTTCAACATGTTGAAAATTTTTCCAAGAAAAAAATTTGGAAAAAATTTTCCAAAAATTGGAATTTTTTACAATTTTGAAAAAATAAATAGGAAAAATTCGAAAAAAATTAAAATTTTGAATAAATTTTTTTAAAAATTGAATAAAAAATATTTTTTCAAATATATATTTTTTTTTAAATATTTTCAAATATATATTTTTTTAAAAATCTTTAAAAAATTTTGAAATTTTATTTTCAAAATTTTCAAATATTTTTAAGATTTTTTAAAAATAATATATTTGAAAATTATTTTTATTCAAATTTTTTGAAATTTTTATTCAAATTTTTAAATTTTTTCAAATTTTTTTTGAATTTTTTTCTTATTTATTTTCAAAATTGAAAAATTCCAATTTTTTATGGAAAATTTTTTCCAAATTTTTTTCTTTTAAAAAATTTCAACATGTTGAAATAGTACAAAATCGAACAAAACGTAAGAAAACGGACAAAATGTAAGAAAACGATAAATCACGATAAAACGTCTGAAAAGCAAGAACAACGTAAAAACAACGATGAAAACAGGGCAAAAGCGAAAGAAAATGACAAAACGTAAGAAAAGCGGATAAAAGCGGACAAAAATGTAAGAAAGGGCCAAAACGGATGAAAGCGATAAAAGCGTAAGAAAAAGCGGATAAAACGTAAGCCGAAAAACGGATGAAAGCGGAAAAAAGCGGACTAAATCTGAAGTTAATGACCATAAGGACCGTTCTACAAACTTTTTAACCGAAAATAAAGTCGGATGGCGCGTGAAAGTCAACGCAAGTCACAGGGACCATTTCTGTCATTTTTGAAAGTTTGTGACCAGTAACTTGTTATTACCGTCGTATGCATGCATTGTTTCAAATGAAAGTATATTGCATCAATGGTAATTTTCAGAAATTCTGTTGATACGTGGTAGTTCGAAAAATCACGTTAGTATATTTTAAACTTTTGCTTTTATATATCCTTATTATATAATTTCGTATATGGCCCTCAAAAATTTTATCGATTCATGATACAGCCCTGTAGAGATTTAAGGAGGTTGAGGAAGAGAAGAAAAAGAAAAAGATGAGTAACCAGAGATTGAGAGAGGGAAATGAGTATAAATGACTTTTTAGCAAGTGAGCACTCTGCATACGATCATCACCCACACTAAAACAAGATGCCAATATTAATCTCAACAAGATTTCAGAGCTAATTTAAAGTATATTCCAAACCAAAATAATTGGTGAGCTCACTGTAATCCATACCAAAATGTGTTTAACTTCAGATGCATTTCTTAATTGTGATTTTAAGACAAACAAAACTTTTGAACATCAAATACTCTCACAATCTGATACCATTAGCTAGGCCTGGTTTAAGATGAACTAATTAACATTTCTCCGTACGAAAATAAAGCATGAAAATAAAGGAAAAAAACTACTGATCAATTGATAGACATAGTATTATGAGAATAAACGCTTTGAACGTCAAATACTTACACGTACAAGAGGATACTGTTAAGCCTAACAGCTAATTAAAATGAGCGAATTAAACTCTTTCTATACATAAGTTTGTTTATAAGGCATGAAATAAAGCAAAAACTTACAGCTTGATAGTATTAGAATAAATAACTAGTTTAAGACAACCCCAGGTATGATTAATTCTTTCAACAAGATTCCATTTAAGGACTAAAATATTTGATTATTTGATACCTTTTGTCACTTCCTTTTGGCAGATCTTATAATTTAGTGGTGTTACTTTCTTTATAGAACATAAAGTTAACGATAAACTGGTGTATATGTGGTTTGAATTGTGTTTATTATTCTTCAAAATAAATAAAAAAGGAATAACCTAAGATCCCATCTTTTACACAATGCGCAAAGCACCATTGACTTACATAAAGCTAGCAAGCAAAAAAAAAAAAAAAAAAAAAAGATTAGTTACATAATGAAAAATAAGAGAAACAATACAACAATACATATATCAATCCAAGAATAAGGTTAATGAATTATAACAGCATAAACTAGCTCATCAAGGGTATTACAGAGTATATATATATATATATGATACTGATATATTAATTACTTGAAACATATTACCTATACTCGTACAAGATTCATCACAACAGAGACGTACGTTATACATCGATGCAGTCAATTGATTTCCGATGCAGCATCATCAAGATTCTCATCACCCATAAACTATATATATGGAGTTAAATGGCATGTGAATCTTGAAGATACCGCATCAGTAAGCAATGACTTTTGGAGATAAAAACGTGTAACCTTAGATGAGAAATGCTGAAGTGGCATCTTTTGATTGGGTTAGAGGCCAAAACCCTAGTTTTGTGGAAGGCAAGAAGGAAGGAATGAAGAGAAGATTAGGGTTGAGAAGAGATTATATAGAAGAAAAGTGTTTGGGTTGGGGCCCAGATGATGTGGAATCCAATTTTGAGAGACTTAATTTGTAGCTTTTCAAAGAGTAATTATTTTATTTTATTGAACATAAATATTTCATAGAGTATTGAAATGGATTACGTTACTGTGCACCCATGACTCGACTTAAATTGTAGCTAATTCATGAGCCACTTTATTCAGATCACGCCTTGAGAAAGGACTGAAAACGCAAAGCTAACGAGCAACATAAACACCATATATTTGAAACAAAAACCCCTAGTATACAACCCCTTATAGCGTAGAGATGTGTCGACAAGTATATATACTTAAATCGGTCTCCAAAATTACCTTTGTGAAACCCTTGGCAAGAGCCACTTAAATAGCCTATAGGTAGATCGAATAGCCTTTGCTTCAAACTCAATACCCGACACCTTATAAGCAACCTGCCTATTTCCCGCAACAAAAACTGACATGTTGTTGTGGCACATAATGTCAAAACCAAGTCCCGCTACACATACCATTATATTCCAGCATTGGCAATAAATTTTATCACTCATGGTTAATGATTTACCGTCAAGAAAAGTGACTAGTTTTTTTTTTTTTTTTTGGGCAAAATAGAAAAGTGACTAGTATACAAATAGTTACAAAAAGTTAACTGTAACTAATTTTAATTAGTCCCGTGAAAAAAGCTCATCAGCATGTTCTCGACTGTAATTGTTACAAAAGAAATCAAACGAGGGACAAGGTTTACTCTGTCATTATTTCTAAATCCATAATTTGTTAATGAAACTTTGACAAACTATAAAACTTTTTATCTAAAAATATACGTAGTACTACGTAATATCTCAAACTAAAGTGATTTAAAACAAACACTTCGTCCGTACAATCTGACGTGGTACTGTGGTAGTGACAAAAGTGGCAAAAGTGGCAAACAGGTTCAGGTGAAATGAATATAAAGTGTTCAGTGCAATTGCTGTCTCCAATTTAAAATTTAAAAAGAAAACGTTGCATAAAAGAAAAAGAGAAGAATATGAGATGGTCAAGCTAATGTTAGACATTTATAAATTTTTTAGTATTTTACTTAATTCATGAGATGGGATGGGCGGTTTTATGCTAAAACCAAAAAATTAACCGTATATTTCGGTTTTTAAAAACTATAACCGTTCGGGTTTGGTTTTTCAGTTTTTCACATAGAATCGATTCGGTTTTGATTTTTTCGGTTTTTTCTTACTTGGAAACAAGCAAGTTTTCATCTTGTTAATACAAATATTGTATAATAACGTTATTTATATTATACGATCTTTCTAAGTTCTGTTAACGATAAATAAAAACTTAGATAACGCAAAGTTCAAAATTGACAAGTGTTAAACTAAATATTTAACTTTCCATTTACATCACTAATGTATGAATAAATGAATATCTAACATTTGTGGTAATGATGAAATGAACACATTTTGTATAAACAAGTATTTATACAAGTACATCATATTTCAAAGTCTAGTAACAAAATCCAAATGAGATTTTGTTGCCACGGACCTATGGACTCCTTTGGGCAAACGAATGGACCCTTTTTAAAGGGTCCGTAGGATCCATGAACCTGACAGCCAAATAGCTATAAATAGCAGTCATTTGATCACACTTGGACTCATCACTTGCATACAACACTTTGTATATTCTCTCATTCATATTCATTACCACATTCTTATATACTCATTTCAAGTGATTGTACACTAACCTTTTTTATAGCAAGAAAAACATCATCATCATACAAGACTTACAAGCTTCAAGAATTTGTTGATAAGTCTTATATTTATATATATTATTGTATATTGTACATTTACATACATCATTGAGGAGAATTACAATTCATAGAACTAGGGAACTAGGCACCCCCCCCCCCTCCTCTATGACTAACACGAAATACAACGCACCAATTAGATTGAGGATGTGACAATTCAACCGACCAATAAGAGATAAATTAGAGTAAGAAAATCTAAGTAAACACGTTTTTAATTATCATAAGAAACACAATCAATTAATCCATAGCTTTTTCTTCTTTTTCATTAGTTAATTAGTTTTATAGTTTAAATTGTTAAGTAGTTAAAATTTGTAGAATTATTACCCCCCACTCCTAAACCGTGAGATTTTTTCTTGTTTTCTAAAAAAAATATAAAAAGCTAAAAAGAATCAGAATCATCTTCAACCTCACATTCTCGTCATACATCTATACTAGCATCTCTATTCTCCTAGAGAATGATCAACCCCCTGGGCTTACCATACTACACTGCAACGATTAGGTACACTGCCTAGTGGGTTGGAAAGCTTGCTCTCAGAAAAAGAAGTCTTTCGACCCCAAACCTCCCATCAAGAATGAAACCAATCTGTTAGAAATGATGTGTATACTTTAATACCTCGACCTAAAGATCAAACCATCATTGGGACAAAATGGGTTTTTTTAATAAAATGGATGAAAACGGTATAGTGTCTAGAAACAAAGCTAGTCTAGTCGCCCAAGGTTATAATCAACAAGAAGGCATTCACTATGATGAAAATTTTGCTCTGGTTGCTAAGCTTGACTGCTTGAGTCAATTAGAATATTACTCGCATATGCATGTGCACATGATAATAAACTTTTTTAAATGAACGTCAAAAGCACATTTTCAAATGGTTTTATAAATGAGGAAGTGTATGCCACACAACCTCCCGGCTTCATTGATTTTGTAAAACCAAATCACGTTTACAAACTTAAAAGGCTTTATACTGTCTTAAGCAAGCACCAAAAACATAGTATGGTCGACTTAAGACATTCTTACTTAAAAATAAGTATACCATGGGACTAGTAGACAACACACTCTTTACTAAGAAAAAGGACTCGCATATTATTATAGTCCAAATATATGTGGACGACAATATATTCGGAGCGACTTGTCAAGAGTTATGCGACGATTTTTTATAACACGAGAGATTCAACTACTGAGGAAATGTTACAGTAATGGCGGAGGATGAGTTACGCGTAACCCGAGGACAAACAGTCCCATTTTAATCCTTGTAGTGATCTCCAATTCCTGCAAAAATGTTAAAAACACCAAACCCAAAAAATAAAAATAAAAAGAAATAAAAATGAAAGGGATAATTCGGGTTGTCTCCCGAAAGAGCACTTTTCTATATTACCGAGTCTTTAAGTTAGACTCAAAGCCATGAGGCTTTATGGTGGCCTTCGAACTTTGCCATCCTTAATTGCTCTTTTACCGAAGGAAGGCTGGTCTCAAACAGAAGGAGAGATGTAAGGAGTCATGCAATATCGAGATTCTTGCAGAAACTTTGATTTGGCCCATTCATAGCGAAATTTAGACTCGTCATCCCATTTTAACTTAATGGCCCCAAATTTAACCTTTACCCAATTCTCGAATGAAATCCCCTTGTAGCCAATGTCATTTCTTTTTTCATCATCAAAACATGCCCATTCCTTACGTTTGAGTCAGTTGGGATCGGGGAATTCTCCTCCATTGCAAACCTTAAGACGAGGATCGCATGTAGGCCATGCTTGAGTCGTTCATCCAGACATCATAATTTCCGGTTCACAGAAATGGATAGTCCAACCTACATCTTCAAACCAATTGGCCATGATATGGTGCCCCCGGAACCAATTTTCCTTAATTAGTTTCTCATCTTCGAAACACCACCAAACTCCAGCCTCCTTCTTTATTCGCCTCACAAAGAACTGGCCACCCCCATTGCAGCGTTTGAGAAGTGGGGAACACGTTGGCAAAGTTAACTTAGAACCCTCTATCATAGAAGTGATATGGGCTCAACAATGAAGCTTTCCCTTAACTATAGTAATACCCTTTTTATCAGACACCCTAGATGAAACCCGAACTTCATCGTCTTCCTCCCGGGAAGATTCATCGCTATCATCTCCATCACTTGACTCAGTAACTTGCAAATGACTAAAATATGAAGGGGGAAAGTTATCGTTAGTATTATCCGAAAAATTCATTGGCTCTTCATTAGAAATTTTTCGTCCGCCATGCTTGAGCTTATTACTTCATTAGGTTTCGGGCACACAGTTTTATCCATTCTAAACACCACTCTATCATCATTGTATCCCAAAGAAAGTTCCTTTTCAAAGACCTTGATTCGGGCGTGTGAGGAAGCAAGGAAAGTTCTTCCAAGAATTAAATGTTCTCTTGGGGTGTTTACCATGTCAATAACCACGAACTTGAACGTAAAGATAAACCTATCGACCTTGACCAATACACCACCCGTAATCCAAATAGGAGTTGCCTTAGTCATATTTGCCATCTCAATCACCATGCTTGTTTTCCAAAGATTAGTTAATCTAAGTTTTAGAAATATTGAGAGTGGCATGACGTTTACACTGGACCTGAGATCGGCTAATTGATAACATCAAATTAGCCTGATCTTTTATATATCAAATTCCCGTGTTTATGGCCTCATTTGTATTAATATGGTAGTTAATTCGTTCATATTCATTCATAATTGCATTTCAGGATAAATGAGGTGTTGGAGCGGAAAAGATATGAGAAAAGGCCAAGAAATATATTTTGAAGACAAGTTCACGGTAGTGATACTTTTAACTCTGCTTGAAACCTAACACCTGATCTAGGGCAGTATTTTGTGTGAAGATTACATACTAACTTCGTTAATAATGTTAGAGTAAATATGATGCTTTGAAGGATACGTAAACCAATTCTTATGGTTACATCGTAATTATTTTTGTGAAGGTTCACGGTAAACATGGCAATTAATTCTGTAGTAGAGATAATGTCGGAGTGGATAATCATGAGCGTACAAAGGATTACGGCGTAACTCGGATAATTAGTTACGCCGTAATTAATTACTTGGGCGCAAAGTTTTAATGTTCAGGGGCTCAAGCGGCAAGTTTATATTAATTTTATTCACTTCGAGGACTAATGAATAAATACAGAAGATCGTCAAGGGGGTGAATATGCAAGTTTTATAACATATTTTATGTGTTATATTTATTAAAAGTAAAGACACGGACTTGGGTGCTATTTGTCTTAAGTTGGAGGACTAATATGGAAACTGGTCTAATAGAAATAGATCATGATACAGAATATTAAAGTATCAATTGGTGGCTTTTGGTTTTGCTGTACGAGAGCAACAAAATTAGAGACGCAACAACCGTAGCAATTTTAGGGGCAAACCCCGTACTCAACTAGGGGATCGATAGCTTTATCCTTGGCACGACATGTAATTATTTTCCGACTCATAATATTATTTTGGTTTCATTATTCAATTATGATTTTGATTCTAATTTAATTGTTGGAGCATCATTATTTATTGTGTTCTATTTAATTGATTATTAATTTATAATTAGTCAATTAATTATTTGATGTTATGTCTTTGTTTTTTTATTGTTTTATGTGTAGTTTTATTTGTCATTCCACTAGGGTATTTTGGAGATGTGGAAACTAGGTCTGCCTAGTTTTGATTCTTTTATTATTAATCTTTTCGCGTTATTAATTGTTTACAGTGTATCTTGCATAGTTTGTTGGTAGCTCTAATTGTTTTGATAGTTTTGAATGGTGAGTGTCTAGTTGCTTACGAGATATGACATGTGACCCTAAGTAGGTAGTGAGTGGGAAGGGTAAGAATTGACCAACCGGCGACCCCTTGTTTGTCGCGATTTACCATTGATCGGCATGCGTTTGGATGAACTTAAGATTAGGGATGAGTGTCTAAGATGCTAGCCGTCAAGACGCGTTATTGAGATCTTGTATGTAGAGGTACTTAATGACTTGGCAGGGACTAAAACAAGAACTTTTAAAGGGTCACCCGCGATCTCAGTGGAAACCTTTCGATAGGTTAGAGACGAACTGACCAAATCTTTGTCCTAGCGACTTAAACCCCACTTGAAGCAGGAATCTAGTGACTTTTAGAACACATGTAATGCGATATTAAACGCCGGCTCTTAATGACTGCTATTAGATTGTCGAATGATCGGGTGGCACGTTCTCATCTTGGTGAGGATTCTAAGAACCATAGGGTAGATGAATTGACCATAGGAGTATCGACTTTTCCATTTTGGATGAACTTCGGTTTAAGAATTTCATCATTATCGTTCCCATTAGCTTGTTTACCAGAGAACCAACCAAATTGATCATGTGACACTTTAAATATTAACTATCCTTTCATTAAAACTTATTTATTTGACTAATTTAATTAATTAGACAGCTAGGAATCAACCGTTCTTGGGACGACCTCGGTCTTACCATTCCCTCACTACATGCGACCGGGTACACTGCCCGTTAGTGCATTAGGTAGGCCATAGGTAGACGAGTTACTATAAATGTAAAACCTGGTCAGTAAAACCTGCATGAGGGATCCGTCCAGTGTAAACTAGGGGATCCGCCATACGCTCCTCCTATTTGGGTTATGGGTCTTGGATCATGGGTCATGGGCTTTGGGTCATGGGTATCCAAATAGATACAATGTATCTAGACATTGGATCATGGGTATGGGTTATGGGTTATGGATTTAATCAATGGGTATGGGTCATGGGTTATGGTTTTTACCCATCCTAATAAACTATTACAACAAATGAATTATTACAACAATTTATGTTAAATGACTATATATGTAATATATTTTACAAAATTAACATGTATCCTTATAATTTTACTTATGATAACTTTATATTTGTTATCAACAAAACACAAAGAGATCGCTAAATATGAATAAACGTTTTTACGATTTATTTGTATTAACAATCTCCCCCTTTTTGTTGATGACAAAACATAATGTTATGATGAGTAAAATTTAAGATTGAATGTATGTTTTGAAAGCATATATAGGTTTTACTTCTTCTCCCCCTTTTTGTCAAAACAAAAAGTTAACCTAACGAAGAAATAAAGTGTAGAAAAAAAAGTATAATCCACGAAGCACTAACCCCCCCTTGACGGTAGCTCCCCCTA
Source organism: Chrysanthemum makinoi (assembly GCA_910596185.1). Taxonomy (NCBI): domain Eukaryota; kingdom Viridiplantae; phylum Streptophyta; class Magnoliopsida; order Asterales; family Asteraceae; genus Chrysanthemum; species Chrysanthemum makinoi. The sequence goes on along the minus strand of OU343218.1, from coordinate 193,963,485 downwards.
GAATAGGGTGTCAAGTAAGAAAATATGATACCTACAAAGAAAAGGTTAGTAGTAACATGTAATAAAGTCTTGTATTTGACGAGAAACAAGATGGAGAGCCAAGATATGTAAACAAAGCCTTGTAATAAAATGACAAAGTGTAGTGGTATATATGCCACATACAAAAATGTAAAAACTAAGAACAAGGTTTGTTCTTTTAAATGACTAAAAAAAATAGAGAAAATAGTAATATCATTCCTTCCATGCTTGCATAAGGTTAATTATGGAAGTTTTGGTGAATGATGATGTTGATGCGATCAAGGATGTGGTTAAGTATGAATCGCATCTAGTCCACTTATTCCATTGCAAGTTCCCTAGTGGATTGTCAATGTTCACAATGTAAATGATGTGGGTATTGTGTGTGGATGGTTTCCGGGTAAGTTTGATTTGTGGAAGGCGGAATATGTGGTGGAAAAGTAGGAAAATATGGATCAAAGTCCATTATGTTGGTAAGTGGTGGAATATATGAACCTAGATGTTGTTGTAAGATAATGGGAGCTAAAGATGGTGAAGTTGCAAGATCTTTGTAAAGTGTGTTTGGAGATGTTGGTAGTGTTAAAAAGACTAGTTCTTTTGGGTTGAAAGTTTGTTGAAATGATGTAGGTGGTGGACTAGACACGGGTAGCGGGAATGTTTTCGGAGTCTTAAGGAGTTCCGATAGGGTGATCTTGGGTGGAGACTTAATAGGTGATGGTGGTGATGTGCTTGTTGGAGATGATGTGCTTGTTGGAGATGATGGAGGTGCTACTATGGAATCGTTTGGTGGTGAACAAGTAGTTGGTGATGAACTTTTTACCAATGGATTGGCTAAACAACAAGGCCGGATGCTAATCCGTGCGGTTTTTTTCAGATTTGGGTGGTGACACTACGGAAGGTGGTAGGATAAAGTTTTGGATTTCTTGAAGAGGATTATTTTTACTAAGTGGTTCATCAATGTTGGAAGATCTTTTGAATGACATGATGATGATTGTTTGTGAGGTTGAGAGTGATGGATATGCAAGCATTTTGGGAACCTTAATTATAGAGAAAATAGTGCATTGTAATGAATGCTAGACCCAAAATGTGGACTAAAATCTAATGATTAGATATGAATTTAAGGCATGTGATCATGAGAACACAAGCATTAAGTAACATACTCATTAGTAAAGAGCTAAAATGATGAAAATGTGAAGGTTTATAGCCAAAGTAAGAAAAATAGAAGAGAAATTTAGCTTCTGTCCCACGGTTCCCATGGATCCGTTCCTTTAGGGAACTGTCCAGCGTTAATCTTTGGGATCCGTGGTCTTGACTCGAGCTGACTCAAATTTTCCCTTTTGGAAAACATTGATGCCTAGTGTGTGCCTATATGCAAACCATTTGGAGTTGCGGTTATCTCGACTCCTAAAAGAAAAGAAAATAAACTAAGAAGTGAAAAAGCATATTATTATGTAAGATAACTCGATTGCTCCTTAATTCATTGTTGCTTAAATGAATGTACCCGAAAACACATATTAGTTATATGTTCCCTTTAGCATTCAAAAGACATGAGATGCAATGAAAACGGGTTTTTTACTTTGTATTAATAATGAAAAAGGTTTATCCTAGACGTGAGAATAGCGTTAGGAAAATGATACGGGGATAAGTATCCTTTTAGAAAACATTTCAAAAAGTTTCTTGCAAACAAAAAGTTATCGTTAGTTTTAAAAGGGTACAAGACAATATATTTTGAGTTTTGAAAATCCCCATATTGTTTGTGTGTTGTGTGTGAAATAGAGATCCTAGACTCAGAAAAGAAGGTAAGTCTAACGTTTACATACCTTGTTCCATGAGACCAAGACCAAGACGGAGGAAGTTGAATTGTTCCCGCTTCAACGGTTTGGTGAAGATGTCGGCTATGTTGTCTTCGGATGCTACCTTCTCAATAGAAATGTTCCCCTTTTGAACATTGTCTCTTAGGAAGTGATGACGGATCTCTAGATGCTTGGTGCGAGAGTGTAACAAGTTCTTGCTTAAGTCAATAGCACCTTTGTTGTCGCATAAAATGGCAGTCACTTAGATGAATGTTGTAGTCAACTAGCGCTTGTTTCATCCATAGTGCTTGTTGGCATGCTTTGCCGGCAGAGACATATTCGTCTTGGTTGTTGATAGGCCAATCACGATTTGTTCTTCGAAAACCAAGATGTTAAACAACATCCCATAAAAGTACATACACCACTTGTACTCTTTCGGTCAACATAATCACCTGCATGGTCAGAATCCGCATATACAATAGTTTCTACCCTCGTTCCCTTAGGATACCATAATCCCAATTGAGTCGTACCCTTAATGTATCTAAATATTCTTTTGATCGCTTCTGATAAAGATTTAAAAGGTATACATTTGAGGGGTCATTTAAGCCCTTAATTGATCACTTTTGTATCTGTTACAACTTAATTTCGTTCCTTTTCACTTTTTAGGTCTCTTGAAGGCAAATTGCTGGAATGACACTTATTGGACGAAAATGCTGGCGAATATCACGAAAATGGCCAAAGTCAAGAATCGAGACACTCAAGCTCTGGAATTGAAAGGGGCGGCGTCACGGCTTAAATCTTTGCCGTCGCGACATCTTAGTCGACTGTTAGCCAAATTGCTAATTTACAAGTGGCGGCATCGGTTTAAAAGAGTAGGGCATCATGACTCGAGGCGGCCTAGATTTGGATCCAACGGTCAGAGGTTGGCAAACCAGCGTCACAAGCCTAAGGTGGCGCCGTCACGAGTTGGCGTGGCCAAGACGAAACCTTAATGGCGGCGTGGCAACGTCACAATTAAAGAGTGACGCCGTCGCATTTTGTAACACTATATATAGAATCCGAATTTTTCAGTTTTTGAGGAGGTAGTTTTGTGGAGTAAAAACCTAAACCGAACCAAGGCTGTCTTATACAGTATCTTAGGGATCTATACCCCATTTTACAACCAGATAAGTGTTTTACTTCATTGATTTAATCATGTCTTAAATTGTTTCTGTGTATGCTTGCATGTTCTCCATGTCCGGCTAATTTACTTGTGTGTTTGCTTAGATAATATGAAACCCAGTTATTGAATATTGATTGGTTGTCTCTTATCTTAATTGTGATTGACCTAGTATTGCGATAGGTCATTCGTTGTATTATTAATGCTTGATTAGTCTTTGTTGAATCTTAGCTTATAGTTACTAGTGGAATTGTAGGCTAAATATCCAAAGATAACCTTAATGTTAAGTTTATGAATCCTAGAGATTTTGTAGTCATTAACCTTAGGTAGCTTCAAAGAGTTAGGGATAAACGCATACCCTACGACCTTAGAAACACAACGCGTTAAGAATAAGGATGTGACAATTCAACCATCAATAGGAGATAACTAGGGAGTAATAACATCTAAGTAAACACATTTTTAATCATCATAAGAGCACACAACAATAGACATAGACTACCCGTTAGATTAGTTAATTAGAATAGATATTAGTAGAGTAATCGGTAGAAATACCAACCCCAAAATCCAAACCCCGAGATTCGTACCTTTCAATTTTCTAAAAAAACATAAAAGAAATAAAAATTAATCTTCCTCAACCCCAACCTTAGCATAGTAATTTCTCACTAGCATTCCTATTCTCCTAGAGAACGATATCAATTCCCGAGGCTTACCCTAATACTACACTACAATGATTAGGTTCACTGCCTAGGGTGTTGAAAAACTTGCTCGACGAAAAGGAAGTTCCTTTGACCCCGAACGCGCGTTGTACGCGTATCAAGTTTTGGCGCTGGCGGGAATAGAATAGCCAGTTAGATTTCCACCCCGTTTATGTTTCCTTGCTTGATTCCTATCAAGTAAGCTTTTTTTCCCATTTTTTAGCTTCCTCGTAATCTATCCCCCTTCTTTGTAACTTTTGTTCGTCACCACTTTTCATTATGGAAGGTGATAACCCACCAAACAATAACCTACCATTTGATCCCACTATTTCCAACCAAATCTGAGCTCGTATTGTTAGTGAAATTGGAGAGCTTAGGAAATTGAATAGGATAATTGAAAATGCACTTGAGGAGGCCCTTAGAATCCAGCACTTTAGGCGATAAATCAACCTCAGTGATTACGATGATGAGTTGGAAGAAGGAGATTATATGGTATTAGAAGTTATGGAATGATGTAAGGAGGAGGAAGAACTTAGGGAGTATTTCGATTCATACCCTAATGGGAAGGAAACCGCCTATCACTATAACGTAGTTAACTTCCCGCATCCACCTTTCGAGCCTTGCATTAGAAGTGGTGACCCTAAAAGTATAAAGATACTGTGCATGATTGGATACTTATATAGGGATCACACTTACATTGACTATAAGGCACCCATGAACATAATGTCTATGCTCTATTACAATTGGATCATGAGCAAAAAGTTATGACCTATGAAGGACCCCTTTCACCCTAGAAAAGTGAGTAACTATGTTGGGAGGGCCAAAGGATTGCATGTCTTCGTAGGAAACTTCACATATAGGTGTGACTTCATGATCTTGGAAGATATTAAGGGCATCATTGATGGGTTTCTAGGAGATGTGATAGTTGAGAGACCATTTATTAAGGAATCTAAGATGGTTTATGATCAAGAGGAAGGAATAGCCAAGTTCTCAAGCGGGTGAGATGTGTTAAGTATATAATGCCTGCAAAAATAAGAAGTTTGAGGTATGGATCTTGATGTAGATAACATTCCGGCCTTTGAAGTAGATTGGGAGAACAAGGTTCACTACACCGCTTGTCTTGAGTTAGGCCACAGATATATTCGTGATGAGAGAAGAGTGAAAGAAATCAAATGGACCTCTAAGATTAGAGGAGCGTAGGGAGACGACCCGATTCTAAAACAAAAGAAAAGCGCCGTGGGAGGCAACCCATGCTTAATTGTTTTTGTTTGTGTCATATATCTTTTATTGATTGTTTATTCTCATGTTTAAATTTGTAAAAATGCTTTATTTTGTCTTTAACCTCGTCTTAATTACATATAAAGGTATTTTACATAAGGGATAAGTGTAGGGAGGATTACACACGTTTTCAAAAAAGAACGTGAACATAAGAATTACAAATATTTAAAAGATATACATGTGTGTTTGTTCGAGTCACAATGGATGTTTTGCAGGAAATTTTTCCAGATTCTAAAGATAAAAATTTTCCAAAATTTTTTCCAGAAAATCGCATACGGTTTCGTAGGGATAACTTGTGGCGAGAATATAACTGACGTCGGGGAGGAGTAAAGCGCTTACTATTTTTTCTCGTTTCTAAGCTACTTATAAATTTTTGGAATTTTCAGGTCTTAATTTTCGAGAAAATCAGAAACATCCATTCCACAAGCATTATATCCTAGTTTAGTAGAGTCTTGTACTGTATATATATTGTTACAGTAGATTTTACGAAGGTTTCGTTGGTTTTCTTCAAGTGTGCGGGTTTAATTTATCAAGAAGAAGATACATAAGATTGGAAGGAGCTTTTAACTCAAACACTCTTCTTGAAGAAAGATTTACCACACCCACGGATCCTACCGAGCTAATCAGGGGAGTACTAGTTTCTTTCGTTTTAATTACCTTCCATTATCATAACTTTGATACTTTCGGGGAACATTGGGGACAATGTTGAGTTTAAGTGTAGGGAGGGAAAATAAAACAGGGCTTTGAAACTATGCTTATCCTTGACTATTTGCCTTGTCCAATTTCATTTGTGTAATAAACCATGAGAAATATCGGTTATGGTAATTTTGGCACCAAATTTAAATTTTTTCATGACATGTAGTAGGAGTGGTAGTCTTAATAAGCGTCTCATGGATAGGAAGTTATATGACTAGCACAAAACCCTTTACCACTTAAATTTCACCCAAAATGTGAGGATGCCTTAGATTTGTAGGAATTAAAGCATTCTACTTTAATGCCAGTGTGAACGGTAATATAATAGATTCTAGAACTTGTTTTGTGATGCATTCTGAGATCGCTAGTAAGACTACACTTTTGTAGTTAGGAATAACTAAATGATAAGAGGCATTAGGATTACCCTTGTTTGATATAATTTACTTCTTCCCACATCGGTTGAGTAATTCCGCCACACCCTTTGCGTTGTACTCATCTTTAGTACACGATACCCTAGTAAACCTCGAGCCTATCCTTTTCGCGGTTCTCGTGATGTTTGGTTTTCGGAATATCAATGAAGAGCCTTGTTTACAATCCACCCCCAAATGTACACCCAAATCGCCTTATCCTACTTTGTATGCACTCACTCTTAGTGCATTATTGTTATCATACTAAACCCTTAGTTCAATTATCTAGTTGCTTGCATAAGTTGCTAAGTCAAGTCATATCCTTTGTACACAGTTTTGGGACGATTGGGACTCACGGGTAAAGTTAAATTTTATAAATATGAAGGAAGAGGCGTTAAATTCAAATTCCCTTTATTTGCGTAATAATGTACTCCAAGTGTTTTGATCTTTTCAATTGGGGTCAAATTAGTGTTAGAGTAATAAAACTCAAGTGTAGGGATGTGCCTATAAATCCCTATTATTTTGATGTTATAGTGAGGATGGTTGAGTAAAAGTGTATGGAAAAAAAAAATAGAAAAAAATTGAAAAGAAAAAAATAGAGTGTTCAAATATATAAATATATATATATATATATATATATATATATATATATATATATATATATATATAGAAGAAAAAACATACAGGCTACCATCCTACCTCTATATTTAAATTTATGTTTGTTTGTTTCAATTTATCTAGAGTTTAGAGTGTGAGTCTTGGCCTAACGCTATTCTTAGCGCTTGCGTAACAAAGACTTTTGACTTGCCACCACTAAATCGCCTATCAGACCAAACCCTTTGTTTCCCTACCAGTAAGCTAACGTTACAACCCTTTAAAGACCTCTTGGATAGTTTTTCCTAGGTGCTTCACCAAAAGCAATGGAGGTTTGATCTAGTCTCAAGCCTATGGTAATCTATGTACTAGGACCGGTTAATGAGTGTTTATCTTCCATTTCCAACTTGATATATTTCTATACACCCAAGAGATGAGAGTATCCAAACACCACTTGTTAGGTGCTAGTATGTAATTTTCGTGCTTGTTACGACTTTTGTGGGGCTTATATGTGTCGTGAATCGTTTTAACTAATGCTTCATGACCCCTAACTTATAAATTAATTGGCCAAAAGCACATGTGCTTGAGGGCAAGCAAATACCAAGTGTAGGGATATTTGATAAGGATTTAAAAGGTACACTTTTGAGGGGTCATTTAAGCCCTTAATTGATCACTTTTGTATCCGTTACTACTTAATTTCGTTCCTTTTCACTTTTTAAGTCTCTTGAAGTCAAATTGTTGGAATGACACTTATTCGGACGAAAAGGTGCAAATATACGAAGAAAATAGCCAAAGTCAAGAATCGAGACACTCAATTGCTGGAATTGAAAGGGATGGCGTCACTTGCTAAATCGGCCGTCGCACACATCTTGAGACGACTCGTGCCAAATTGCTAATTTACAAGTGACGGCATCGGTTTAAAAGAGTAGAGGCGTCGCAACTCAGGCCTAGATTTGGATCTAGGCGGGAGGTTGGCCGACGGCGTGACAAGCTAAGGTGGCCGTCCAGAGTTGACATGGCCAAGACGAAACCCAAATGGCGGCGACCGGCACTGCGACAATTAAAGAGTGTGCCGCATTTTGTAACACTATATATAGAATTCGAATTTTTCAGTTTTTGAGGAGGTTGTTTTGTGGAGTAAAAACCTAAACCGAACCAAGGTTCTCTTGTACAGTATCTTACCTATTTTATAACAAGATAAGTGTTTTACTTCATTGAATTAATCATGTCTTCAATTGTTTGGGTGTATGCTTGCATGTTCTCCATGTCTGGCTAATTTACTTGTGTGTTTGCTTAGATAATATGAAACCTAGTTATTGAATATTGATTGGTTGACTCTTATCTTAATTGTGATTGACCTAGTATTGCGATAGGTCATTCGTTGTGTTATTAATGCTTGATTAGTCTTTGTTGAACCTTAGCTTATAGTTACTTGTGGAATTGTAGGCTAAATATCAAAAGATAACCTTAGTGTTAAGTTTATGAATCCTAGAGATTTCGTAGTCATTAACCTTAGGTAGCTTCAAAGAGTTAGGGATAAAAGCATACCCTACGACCTTAGAAACACAACGCGTTAAGAATAAGGACGTGACAATTCAACCATCAATAGGAGATAACTAGGGAGTAATAACATCTAAGTAAACACATTTTTAATCATCATAAGAGCACACAACGATAGACGTAGACTACCCCGTAGATTAGTTAATTAGAATAGATATTAGTAGAGTAATCGGTAGAAATACCAACCCCCCAAATCCAAACCCCGAGATTCGTACCTTTCAATTTTCTAAAAAAACATAAAAAAGATAAAAAATAATCTTCCTCAACCCCAACCTTAGCGTAGTAATTTCTTACTAGCATTCCTATTCCCCTAGAGAACGATATCAATTCCCGAGGCTTACCCTAATACTACACTACAACGATTAGGTTCACTGCCTAGGTGTTGAAAACGATCAACGAAATGGAATTTCCTTTGACCGACAGCGTTGTGCAGCATCAAGTTTTGGCCCATTGCGAGGGGAATAGAATAGCTAGTTAGATTTCCACCTCGTTTAGGTTTCCTTGATTGATTCCTATCAAGTAAGCTTTTTTCCCATTTTTTAGCTTCCTTGTAGTCTATCCCCCTTCTTTGTGACTTTTGTTCATAAAACCCACCACTTTTCATTATGGAAGGTGATAACCCACCAAACAACAACCTACCATTTGATCCCACTATTGCCAACCAACTCCGAGCTCGTATTGTTAGTGAAATTGGAGAGCTTAGGAAATTGAATATGATAATTGAAAATGCACTTGAGGTGGCCGTGGGAATCCAACTGGAACTTTAGACAGATAAATCAAGCGTGAGGTGATTTTGATGATGAGTTGGAAGAAGGAGATTATATGGTATTAGAATTTATGGAAGGATGTAAGGAGAAGGACAGGGTATTTCGATTCATACAATAGGAAGGAAACGCCTATCACTATAACATAGTTAACTTCCCACATCCACCTTTCGAGCCTTGCATTAGAAGTGGTGACCCTAAAAATATAGATACACGTGCATGATTGGATACTTATATAGGGATCACACTTACATTGACTATAAGGCACCCATGAACATAATGTCTAGGCTCTATTATAATTGGATCATGAGCAAAAAGTTAGGACCTATGAAGGACCCCTTTCACCCTAGAAAAGTGAGTAACTATGTTTGGAGGGCCAAAGGATTGCATGTCTTCGTAGGAAACATCACATATAGGTGTGACTTCATGATCTTGGAAGATGTTAAGGGCCTCATTGATGGGAGGAGATGTGATACTTGGGAGACCATTTATTGAGGAATCTAAGATGGTTTATGATCAAGAGGAAGGAATAGCCAAGTTCTCAAACGGGACCGAATGTGTTAAGTATATAATGCCTGAAAAATAAGAAGTTAGGGTATTGATGATCTTGATGTAGACAACATTCTACGCCTTTGAAGTAGATTGGGAGAACAAGGTTCACTACACCGCTTGTCTAGAGTTAGGCCACGAGATATATCGTGTGAGAAAGGTAAAGAAAGAAATCAAATGGAACTCTAAGATTAGAGGGACGTGGGGACTTACGCGACTTGAGTCTAGCTACAAGATTCATAAATGAAAGGTGGGAGGCAACATTAGCTTAATTGTTTGCTTGTTTGTGTCATATATCTTTTATTGATTGTTTATTCTCATGTTTAAATTTGTAAAATGCTTTATTTTGTCTTTAACCTCGTCTTAATTACATATAAAAAGTATTTTTTATAAGGGATAAGTGTAGGGAGGATTACACACGTTTCAAGAACGTGAACATGAAATTACAATTATTTAAAAGATATACATGTGTGTTTGTTCGAGTCAAATGCTTGTATCGAGTCATAATAGATGTTTTGCATAAATTTTTCCAGATTCTAAAGATAAAAATTTTTTAGAATTTTTTCAGAAAATCGAGACCAGTTTTAGTGGGATAACTGACGGTGTCAGGAGTAAACAACGGCGTCGGGGAGGAGTAGAAAGCGCTTACTAATTTTTCTCTGTTTTGAGCTACTTATAAACTTTTGGAATTTTCTAGGTCTTAATTTTCCAGAAAATCTTTAAACATCCATTCCACAAGCATTATATCCTAGTTTAGTAGAGTCATATATATATATATATATATATATATATATATATATATATATATATATATTATTACTACCCGATTTTACCTTGAGAAGGTTTCGTTTGTTTTCTTCAAATTGTGCGAGGTTTTAATTTATCGAAGAAGATACATAAGATTGGAAGGAGCTTTTAACACAAACACTCTTCTTGAAGAAAGATTTAACCACTACTTCACACGGATCCTACCGAGGAGCTAATCGGAGTACTAGTTTTTTTCGTTTTTAATTACCTTCCATTATCATAACTTTGATACTTTCGAGGAACATTGGGGACAATGTTCGGTTTAAATAGGAGGAGAAAATAAAGCGGGAACTTTGAAACTATGCTTATCCTTGACGCTACTGTCTAATTTCATTTTATGTAATAAACCATGAGATATATCGGTTATGGTAATTTTGGCACCAAATTTAAAATTTTTCATGACATGTAGGAGTGGGCCATTAGTCTTAATAAAGCGTCTCATGGATAAGAAGTTATATGACTAGCACAAAAACCCTTTACCACTTAAATTCCACTCAAAATGTGAGGATCGCCCTTAGATTTGTAGGAATTAAAGCATTTTCAATTTAATGATTCGAGTGTGAACCGGTAGTATAATAGATTCTAGAACTTGTTTTGTGATGCATTCCGAGATCGCTAGTAAGACTACACTTGTGTAGTTAGGAATAACTAAATGATAAGAGGCATTAGGATAACCCTTTTTTGATACCCGTAATATAATTACTTCTTCCACATCGGTTGAGTAATTGCCCCACACCCTTTCGTTGTACTCATCTTTAGTACACGATACCCCTAGTTAACCCCTCAGAGCCTATCCTTTTCGCGGTTCGTGATGTTTAGGTTTTGGAATATCAATGAAAACATTGATTACAATCCGCCCCAAATGTACAGTCGTTACCTACTTGTATGCACTCCTCTTAGTGCATTATGTATCATACTAAACGTTAGTTCAATTATCTAGTTGCTTGCATAAGTTTCTAAGAGTCGAGTCATATCCTTTGTACCGCAGTTTTTGGGCGATTGGGACTCATGGGAAAAGTTAAATTTTATGAAATGACAAGGAAGAGGCGATTAAATTCAAATTCCCTTTATTTGCGTAATAATGTACTCCAAGTGTTATAATCTTTTCAATTCGGGTCAAATTAGTGTTAGAGTAATAAAAGCTCAAGTGTAGGGATGTATATATAAATCCCTTCTCATTTTGATGTTATAAGTAGAGGATGGTAGAAATTAAAAGTGTATGAAAAATGAAAAAATAGAAAAAAAATAGAGTGTTCAAAACAAAATAAAAATAATATATATATATATATATATATATATATATATATATATATATATATATATATATATATATATATATATATATATGAAGAAAAATCATACGAACTACCATCCTACATACATCTTTAAATTTATGTTTGTTTGTTTTGATTTATCTAGAGTT
>OU343218.1:193793279-193951648 GCA_910596185.1 Chrysanthemum makinoi | reverse complement strand
TTCGTGCTAATATGGAACCTACTAAAAGCTGGATATTAACTAGTTTAACACCTATATGAGAGAAAATGAGTTTAACTGAATTACACAGATTTGGAAATGAGAACTGATTTAAACTATGATGTGACTTCTACTGATTGATATGCAAATGAGTGATTCAAATGATCCTAGTAAGCCTAAAGGGAGCTTAGTAAACTGAATCTAACCACTAATAAGCTCTGCAATCCCAATGTCAGCTTTAAACCAAACACAGGTGCAGTACTTGTATGCAAACTTTTAACTAAAACAATTCACTTAACTAGTGGAATCACTGCTTTAATCTAAATTACTACCAAAATGAATCTACTAGAAATGATTTGAGCTTATCAATAACACTAACTACATGAAAACAATCACATACAGATGAGCAATAAGAAATATGACATGAAGCAAATGAAAAGCTTACAGGAAGTCCAGCTGCTAAGGCTTTGCCACCAAATGGTTGAATACCACTCCAAATGAGCTTAATCCAACACCACATCTAGTAAAGTCAAAGATTAATCCTCCCCTTGCTCCAGTTGACTTTTTGTTGACCATCTCACAATTTGCTTGCATTTGAGTTTAAGCTTACCAAAGCTATTAATAGCTTAAATAAAACGTATTTGAACTAGAATAAGCTAACTTAAGCTTGAATACAAAGAGCATGGAAAACTAATTTTTAACAGTTAACATAAAAACAGGAAAACTTAATAAAACCTTGAATTAGAACTGAAAAAACAAATTACAATGGCTAAATAGCTTGAGTTCAATATAGAAAAGCTTAATATTACAGTTTTGAAAACTAACTAAGACAATTTAAAATAAAACGACATACATGAAATTTTAACTAAAAACTATACTTTCTTGCTTCTCTCCTTCTCTTTTTACACCAAATGTCTTCCACTAGACTTCTGAGCAAATCCCACCTTTTTTCTTGGCATTGGATCCTTGAGACAATATTGGCCGGTTGATTAATTTTGGCGCCAAAATGGTTTTTAACAGCTGGGGGTTGAGTGCAAGAGGGAGGGAAGCTTTAATGTTCTTGTTTGGTTGTTGAGGTGGGGGGAACATGGAAAGGTGAAGTTGAGCTGGAAGGATGGGATGAGTGTTTGCAGGTTGGGTGGGTGAAGAAGAAGAAAAAGAGAGGGAAATGTGGGATAAGGTTTGACTGGGGAAGTTATATTGGACAGGGGTTCAAAAAGGAAGGGGGGTCACAAGGTTTGGCAAGGGTCCAAAAAGGTTTTGACAAGGGTCCAAGGTCCATGGTTAAGGTTATTAATACAAGGGCCTTTTTGCAATTTCTGAAAATACAAGGACCAAAGCTGCCAAATTTCCAAAGTTGTATCAAGGGACAAAACTGACAAGCTTCAATAGTAGAAGGACCAAAATAGACATTTTAAAATTTCCAAGGACATTTTTGCCAATTTGAAACTTGGAGGACCAAACTTGTAATTTTCTCAAACTTTTGATATTTTTCACCAAAGGAATAATTTTGACAACTTATGATTTTAAAAGGACCTTTGGTGACTTTTCTTTGGAAATAAGTGCTCAGGGACTATTTCTGACAATATTTGAAACTTTGGGGACTGAAACTGCCAATTATGCAAAACTTAGCCATTTTTCATCTGATTTTATACATTTTGCATCTGAAACATATAAAATGCAATTTTGAGATATTTTCAGTATTTTGATGCATTTCTGAGCATTTTTAAACGTTTTGCAGTTCAGATTTAGCCAAAAATGATGAGTATTTACACACTCATCAAGTATTTCGATTCATACCCTAATAGGAAGGAAACCGCCTATCACTATAACATAGTTAACTTCCCACATCCACCTTTCGAGCCTTGCATTAGAAGTGGTGACCCTAAAAATATAACGATACCGTGCATGATTGGATACTTATATAGGGATCACACTTACATTGACTATAAGGCACCCATGAACATAATGTCTAGGCTCTATTATAATTGGATCATGAGCAAAAAGTTAGGACCTATGAAGGACCCCTTTCACCCTAGAAAAGTGAGTAACTATGTTTGGAGGGCCAAAGGATTGCATGTCTTCGTAGGAAACATCACACATAGGTGTGACTTCATGATCTTGGAAGATGTTAAGGGCGTCATTGATGGGAGGAGATGTGATACTTGGGAGACCATTTATTGAGGAATCTAATATGGTTTATGATCAAGAGGAAGGAATAGCCAAGTTCTCAAACGGGACCGAATGTGTTAAGTATATAATGCCCTGAAAAAATAAGAAGTTTGAGGGTATTGATGATCTTGATGTAGACAACATTCTGGCCTTTGAAGTAGATTGGGAGAACAAGGTTCACTACACCGCTTGTCTAGAGTTAGGCCCTGAATATATTCGTGATGAGAGAAGAGTGAAAGAAATCAAATGGAACTCTAAGATTAGAGGAACGTAGGGGCACGACTTCGAGTCTAGCTACAAGATTCATAAATAAAGAAAAGCGCTTTGTGGGAGGCAACCCATGCTTAATTGTTTGCTTGTTTGTGTCATATATCTTTTATTGATTGTTTATTCTCATGTTTAAATTTGTAAAAATGCTTTATTTTGTCTTTAACCTCGTCTTAATTACATATAAAAGTATTTTACATAAGGGATAAGTGTAGGGAGGATTACACACGTTTTCAAAAAAGAACGTGAACATGAGAATTACAATTATTTAAAAGATATACATGTGTGTTTGTTCGAGTCAAATGCTTGTATCGAGTCATAATAGATGTTTTGCAGTAAATTTTTCCAGATTCTAAAGATAAAAATTTTTTAGAATTTTTTCCAGAAAATCGCAGACCAGTTTCTGTCAGGATAACCTGACGGTGTCAGGGTCGCAACCTGACGGCGTCAGGAGGAGTAGAAACTGCTTACTAATTTTTTCTCGTTTTCTGAGCTACTTATAAACTTTTGGAATTTTCTAGGTCTTAATTTTCCAGAAAATCTTTAAACATCCATTCCACAAGCATTATATCCTAGTTTAGTAGAGTCATATATCTATATATAATATATATATATATATATATATATAATATATATATATATATATATTGTTACGCTGATTTTACGCGTGGTTTTTTGTTTTCTTCAAGCGTGCAGGTTTAATTTATCAAGAAGAAGATACATAAGATTGGAAGGAGCTTTTAACACAAACACTCTTCTTGAAGAAAGATTTAACCACTACTTCACACAGATCCTACCGAGCTAATCAGGGGAGTACTAGTTTCTTTCGTTTTTAATTACCTTCCATTATCATTACTTTGATACTTTCAGGGAACATTGGGGACAATGTTCAGTTTAAGTGTAGGGAGGGAAAATAAAACGGGAACTTTGAAACTATGCTTATCCTTGACTATTTGCCCTGTCTAATTTCATTTGTGTAATAAACCATGAGATATATCGGTTATGGTAATTTTGGCACCAAATTTAAAATTTTTCATGACATTTAGGAGTGGGCCATTAGTCTTAATAAAGCGTCTCATGGATAAGAAGTTATATGACTAGCACAAAAACCCTTTACCACTTAAATTCCACTCAAAATGTGAGGATCGCCCGTTAGATTTGTAGGAATTAAAGCATTCCACTTTAATGATTCGAGTGTGAACCGGTAATATAATAGATTCTAGAACTTGTTTTGTGATGCATTCCGAGATCGCTAGTAAGACTACACTTGTGTAGTTAGGAATAACTAAATGATAAGAGGCATTAGGATAACCCTTTTTTGATACCCGTAATATAATTACTTCTTCCACATCGGTTGAGTAATTCCCCCACACCCTTTCGTTGTACTCATCTTTAGTACACGATACCCCTAGTTAACCACTCAGAGCCTATCCTTTTCGCGGTTCTCGTGATGTTTCGGTTTTCCGGATTATCAATGAAGAGCATTGTTTACAATCCACCCCCAAATGTACACCCAAATCGCCTTAGCTTACCTTGTATGCACTCACTTTTAGTGCATTATTGTTATCATACTAAACCGTTAGTTCAATTATCTAGTTGCTTGCATAAGTTTCTAAGTCGAGTCATATCCTTTGTACACAGTTTTGGGACGATTGGGACTCATCGGAAAAGTTAAATTTTATGAAATGACGGAAGGGAACGTTAAATTCAAATTCCCTTTATTTGCGTAATAATGTACTCCAAGTGTTATAATCTTTTCAATTCGGGTCAAATTAGTGTTAGAGTAATAAAAACTCAAGTGTAGGGATGTGCCTATAAATCCCTATCATTTTGATGTTATCGTAGAGGATGGTAGAGTAAAAGTGTATGAAAAAAAAATCGAAAAAAATAGAAAAAAAAATAGAGTGTTCAAAACAAAATAAAAAAATAATATATATATATATATATATATATATATATATATATATATATATATATATATAATATATTATATATGAAGAAAAAATCATACGGGCTACCATCCTACATCTATCTTTAAATTTATGTTGTTTGTTTCAATTTATCTAGAGTTTAGAGTGTCGAGTCTTGGCTTAGCAACGCTATTCTTCGCATGCTTGTAACATAAAGATTTTTGACTTGCCACCACTAAATCGCCTATCCCACCAAACCCTTTGTTTCCCTACCGTAAGCCTAACGTTACAACCCTTTAAAAGACCTCTTGTATAGTTTTTCCTAGGTGCTTACGCCAAAGCAATGGAGGTTTGATCTAGTCTCAAGCCTATGGTAATCTATGTACTAGGACCGGTTAATGAGTGTTTATCTTCCATTTCCAACTTGATATATTTCATATACACCCGAGAGATGAGAGTATCCAAACACCACTTGTGAGGTGCTAGTATGTAATTTTCGTGCTTGTTACGACTTTTTCGGGGCTTATATGTGTTGTGAATCGTTCTAAACTAACGCTTCATGACCCTTAACTTATAAATTAATTGGCCAAAAGCACATTTGCTTGAGGACAAGCAAATACCAAGTGTAGGGATATTTGATAAGGATTTAAAAGGTACACTTTTGAGGGGTCATTTAAGCCCTTAATTGATCACTTTTGTATCCGTTACTACTTAATTTAGTTCCTTTTCACTTTTTACGTCTCTTGAAGGAAAATTGCTGGAATGACACTTATTCGGACGAAAAGGCGCGAATATACGAAGAAAATGGCCAAAGTCAAGAATCGAGACACTCAAGCTGCTGGAATTGAAAGGGGACGACGTCACTGTTTAAATGCGACGCCGTCGCGACACATATTGAGACGACTCAGTAGCCAAATTGCTAATTTACAAGTGACGGCATCAGGTTTAAAAGAGTAGGGCGCCGCAACTCAGACGGCCTAGATTTGGATCCAGACGGCGTCAGAGGTTTAAGCCGACGGCGTCACAAGCCTAAGGTGACGCCGTCACAGAGTTGACGTGGCCAAGACGAAACCCTAATGGCGGCGACCCGACGGCGTCACAATTAAAGAGTGATGCCGTCGCATTTTGTAACATTATATATAGAATCCGAATTTTTCAGTTTTTGCGGAAGTAGTTTTATGGAGTAAAACCTAAACCGAACCAAGGCTGTCTTGTACATTATCTTAGGGTTCCATACCCTATTTTAGAACAAGATAAGTGTTTTACTTCATTGATTTAATCATGTCTTCAATTGTTTGTGTGTATGCTTGCATGTTCTCCATGTCCGGCTAATTTACTTGTGTGTTTGCTTAGATAATATGAAACCTAGTTATTGAATATTGATTGGTTGTCTCTAATCTTAATTGTGATTGGCCTAGTATTGCGATAGGTCATTCGTTGTGTTATTAATGCTTGATTAGTCTTTGTTGAACCTTAGCTTAAAGTTACTAGTGGAATTGTTGGCTAAATATCCAAAGATAACCTTAGTGTTAAGTTTATGAATCCTAGAGATTTCATAGTCAATAACCTTAGGTAGCTTCAAAGAGTTAGGGATAAACGCATACCCTACGACCTTAGAAACACAACGCGTTAAGAATAAGGACGTGACAATTCAACCATTAATAGGAGATAACTAGCGAGTAATAACATCTAAGTAAACACATTTTTAGTCATCATAAGAGCACACAACAATAGACATAGACTACCCTTTAGATTAGTTCATTAAAATAGATATTAGTAGAGTAATCGGTAGAAATACCAACCCCCAAATCCAAACCCCGAGATTCGTACCTTTCAATTTTCTAAAAAAACATAAAAAAGATAAAAAAATAATCTTCCTCAACCCTAACCTTAGCGTAGTAATTTCTCACTAGCATTCCTATTCCCCTAAAGAATGATATCAATTCCCGGGGCTTACCTTAATACTACACTACAACGATTAGGTTCACTGCCTAGGGTGTTGAAAAACTTGATCGACGAAAAGGAAGTTCCTTTGACCCCTAACGAGCGTTGTACGCTTATCAGCTTTTAGATGTGATGTTTTAGGGTCTTCTTGAAACCTAGCACATAGACAAACACTAAACATGATATCCGGCCGACTAGCCGTAAGATAGAGAAGACTACCAATCATGCCATGATATTTTGTGCTATCAACGAATTCATCATCTTCATCTTTTAGTTTAGTATCGGATGACATTGGTGTTCTTATGGGTTTTGACTCTTCTAAACCAAATTTCTTTAACATTTCTTTTATGTATTTGGATTGATTAAAGAATATACCATCTTCTAGTTGTTTGATTTGTAGACCGAGAAAGAAACTTAGTTCTCCCATCATACTCATTTCAAACTCATCATGCATGATTTTTGAGAAATCATCACACATGTCTTGACAAGTTGATCCGAATATAATATCGTCCACGTATATTTGAACAATAATTATATGTGATTCCTTTTTCTTAGTGAAAAGTGTATTATCAACTAACCCCATGGTGTAGTTGTTTTTGATTAAAAATGATTTGAGTCTATCATACCAAGCTTTTGGGGCTTGTTTAAGACCGTAAAGAGCTTTTTTTAGTTTATACACGTGTTTAGATTCTAAACCAAATTTCTTTAGAATTTCTTTTATGTATTTGGATTGATTAAAGAATATACCATCTTCTAGTTGTTTGATTTGTAGACCGAGAAAGAAACTTAGTTCTCCCATCATACTCATTTCAAACTCATCATGCATGATTTTTGAGAAATCATCACACATGTCTTGACAAGTTGATCCGAATATAATATCGTCCACGTATATTTGAACAATAATTATATGTGATTCTTTTTTCTTAGTGAAAAGTGTATTATCAACTAACCCCATGGTGTAGTTGTTTTTGATTAAAAATGATTTGAGTCTATCATACCAAGATTTTGGGGCTTGTTTAAGACCGTAAAGAGCTTTTTTTAGTTTATACACGTGTTTTGGTTTTTCGAAATAGATAAAGCCCGGAAAGTTGAGCTACAAAGACTTATTCATTAATAAAGCCATTTAGAAAAGCACTTTTAACATCCATTTGAAAAAGCTTAAGATCATTAGAACAAGCATAAGCAAGAAGTACTCTTATAGACTCTAATCTAGCCACGGGAGCATAGGTCTCATCAAAGTCTATGCCTTCTTGTTGATTATACCCTTGGGCAACGAGTCTAGCTTTATTTCTAGACACAACACCGTTTGCATCTAACTTGTTTTTATATACCCATTTAGTTCTGATTATGGTTTGGTTATTAGGTAGAGGGACAAGTGTCCAAACATCGTTAGAAACAAATTGATTTAACTCTTCTTGCATAGCCATTACCCAACTTTCATCTTTTATGGCTTCTTGTGTATTTTTAGGTTCTATGGTTGAGACAAAACAAAATAAACTATTTTGGTTTTGGACTTGAGATCTTAAGGTTCTTTCATTTAACTTTCCTATTACCTTATCTACGGGATGATCTTTAGACTCTTTAATATTGATGATTTCATTGTTTAATGGTTCATCTTCTTTGTTTATATTTTCCTTGATTTCTATGGCTTCACTTTCGATTATCTCGTCATCGACAAGAGGTTGGGTAGGTTTAGGTGGGCTTTCATCAAATTTTACATTTAATGACTCTTCAACCTTCATTGTTTCTTTATTTAATATAACATAAGCTTTACTATTAGGAGAGTAACCTAAGAAGATACCTTAGGTTGATTTAGGATCAAATTTAGTTAGGTAATCTTTAGTGTTAAGTAAGAAACATTTGCTACCAAAGACTCTAAAATGTTCTAATGTAGGCTTTTTGCCTCGAAGTAACTCGTAAGGAGTTTTACCTAAGAATGGTCTAATTAAGACTCGGTTAAGTATGTAGGTTGATGTATCAACGGCATTGCACCAAAATTTTCGAGGAATAGATTGCTCATTAATCATGGTGCGACTCATTTCCTGTAGGGTTCTATTTTTCCTTTCAACTACTCCATTTGATTGTGGAGTGCGAGGAGCCGAGAAATTGTGAGTAATACCATTAGCATCACAAAAAGCTCCAAATTGTGCTTCATTATCAAATTCCCTACCATGATCCGTTCTAATAGACACTATAGGACTTCCTAATTGTCTTTGGATTTTCTTACTTAATATTTCTAAGTAATCGAACGTTTCAGTTTTATTCTTTAAAAATTTAGACCATGTGTACCTAGAGTAATCATCCACTATGACCAAAGTATAATAGTTACTTCCATAACTTTGAATAGCGGATGGAGCAAATAAATCCATGTGAAGTAGTTCTAGACACTTAGTAGTAGAGACCATATTTTTGGCTTTGTGACTAGCATGGACTTGCTTTCCTACGTTACAAGCATCACAAAAATGATGTTCGTATTTTAATTTTGGTAGATCTCTTACTAGTTCTTTAGATGATAGCGATTGAAGAAGTCACATATTGGCATGACCCAATCTTCGATGCCATAAAGTCGAAGTATCATCCATCGAAGTAAGACAAAGATTATCTTTAGGTTCATTACTGATTTTAATGACATAGACTCCATCTTTTCTAATGCCTCTTCCTATAGTGATACCGTTTTTCAATATTTTACTATCGGTTTCACTAAAAAGTACGTTACACTTTTTATCACATATTTTTCCTATACTTAGAAGATGGAAGTTTAGGTTTTCTACGTGGCACACATCGTTAATGGTTAAAGATTTATGAGAAATTGTACCTTTACCGATGATTTTGCTCTTGATATTACCAAATACCATATTCCCTCCATTGAAGGATTCGTATGTGGAAAACAAGTCTTTATTACTGGTCATGTACCTCGTGCACCCGCTATCCTTGATCCATTCATCCGGATCTAGGTGGACCTTTAAGCACACCTAAGAAAACAATTAACTCAAAAGTTTGGTCCCCATTTGTTCATGGGTCCATTAGTGTTATACATTTCATTCATGTTAGGCATATATGGAAAATGTAATAACGCATTCCATGGTGCAAAGTTTTGAAATGGAAAGCCATTTTGTACATTAGGATTCCATCCCATTTGATGGTGGTTACTTCTCGGATAAACATTATTAGGTCTCCTTATAAATGTGTTTGGTTTTGAAAATGATGGACCTTTGTTTCTCATAAAACTTTGATTTTGTTTTAGTGGAGGTGGTTGTCTAATAGTAACGTGGGTTGGTTTCTTTTTGTTAATGATAACAAAGTCGGTTCTAGATGAAGTAGCTATATTCGTGATTCTTTTTTATCTTTTTATTGGTTTTTTAGAAAGCTAAGGTAAAATCTCGGGGCAATTGGTTTGGGGGGTGGTACTTCTACCGATTACTCTACTTGTCTAATTATCTAATACTACGGGTAGCTATGTCTATTTGATGTGTGCTCGTATGATGATTAAAAATGTGTTTACCTAGATACTATTACTCCCTAGTTATCTTTTATTGGTCGGTTGAATTGTCACACCTTATCTTAACGCGTTGTATTCCTAAAGGTCGTAGGGAATGCGTAGTCCCTAGTTCTTTGAGGTTATCCTTCGGGTTTAGCATACGAAATCTGCAATCCCTTAAGCTATTTCATTCATAAGCCTCACTTTTACAAAGAATATTCAAGCATTAAACACAACGAATGATCCTAGTTGCACTCCTAAGCCAATTACAATTAAGAGAAGAAACAACCTAACAATAATCAATAACTAGGTTTCATAGATCTAGGCAAACACACCAGAAATTTAGCTAGACATGGTAAACAAACAAGCATACACACAATCAATTGAAGACATAATGATACTTTGGATTAAAATACTTATCTCAATGTGTAAAATAGGGTTTGGGACCCTAGGATACTGTCCAAATCGGACTACAAACGTTTAAGGTTTTTTCTCCAAAATTCGACCTCTTTAAATGCATAAAAAATGAATTCTATATATAGATTTACACTTGCGACGGCGTCACTTTTTGGATGGGACGCCATTAGCTCGCCGTCATTAGGGTTTCGTCTTGGCGAAGTCATCGGTGGGACGGCGTCACCTTCGAGTTGTGACGCCATCAGTCTTCAGTTGTATTGGGAATAAAGCTAACAGTTACCACTGATAGGCTTGTGGAAGACACTGCTGAAGAATGCACTAGCAGTGGAAACACATTACCACTGCTAGTACATATTATTACCACTGCTATTAGGATAATTGTTATGTATTCGTATAGATAAGTATAGAAAATATCTTGTGTATATTCTATATAGTTAGCATTATACTTATCTTGTAAATGACTCCTTGTGCTATAAAAGGAGATCCTAGGTCATTGTTCTTGGTACGTATGCTTCAAGGTGTAACCCTAGTGATAACCAAGATCACTCGTATTATTCTCAATAATATTAAAGCTTTGTGTTACATTGTTCTCACTTACATTACATCATACAATCCATCTTCTAAGTATTACTAAGTATATTCCGCGTACTTATTAATATAACTCAAAGTATCACTAACACGAGGTGTGTGTTTAGATCCATCAAGTGGTATCAGAGCTTTGATTCTGATACTTTGATTTAGTAGATCCAAGGAATAAGCTTAACTAACTCACTCAAGTCAATGGAGATGGAAAACCAGTCCAACTCTGCTCCAAGGCTTCCTAAGCTCAAACTCAATTAGTTTGAGATGTGGAGGATAATGATTGAGCAATACTTTCTCATACAAGACTATGCTCTGTGGGAGATCATCTTAAATGGTGACTCCTTCGAGCCAAGGAAGCAGACTGAGAAAGTTGGTGACACATAAGTCGTAACAGTTTCTGCACCTTCTACTACTGATGAAAGAGCACAAAAGAAGAATGATATGAAGGCCATAAGTTTGTTACTAATGACTCTTCCTAAAGACCAGATCATTGCTTTCAGCAAGTTCAAGACAACAAAAGAACTTTTTGAAGAGATTTGCTCAGTGTTTGGTGGCAATGATGCTACTAAGAAGACTCAAAAGACATTGTTGAAGCAAAGTTATGAAAACTTCTCTGCTTCAAGCAATGAATCACTTGACAGCATCTTCACCAAACTCCAAAAGATTATCACACAATTGACTGTGTTTGGAATTGAGGTAGATAAGGAAGACCTCAATCTGAAGTTTCTAAGAAGTTTGCCTGCTGAGTTTTACACTAATGTTACAGACTGGGAAAATAAACCATAGATTGAAACTATGAAGCTCAATGATCTTTACAACAACTTCAAACTCATTGAACAAAGATTGAAGAAGGCAGGGAAACTTGGTACAAGCTCTAGCAGCTTGGCATTGATGTCAATCTCTGTTGACAGTGATGATTTTGAAGATGACAGTGATGATGATATTGCCACTGCTGGTTCTACAGTTTCCACTGGTAATGCTATTGTTACCACTGCAGGTTCAAAGAAGAAGGTTGCTGGTATTGGAGATCCTACCTTTTATGCCTTTATCTCCACTCAAGTTAATGGCTCTATATTAACTCATGAAGACATAGAGCAAATTGATGATGATGACCTAGAGGAGATGGACATAAAGTGGCAAATAGATCTTCTTAGCATGAGGGCTAGGACTTTCTACAAGAAGACTGGCAAGCCAATTCATATCAATGGTAATGAAACTGCAGGGTTTGATAAAAAGAAAGTAGAGTGTTTCAACTGTCACAAGTTGGGGCATTTTGCTAGAGAATGCAGAAGACCAAGGAAGCAGGATAATAGGTCTACTTGGTACAAGCAAAAGAAAGAACCAATTGTGGAAGAACCAAAGGCAATGCTGGCAATTGATGGTGTGAGCTATGATTGGAGTTTCATGGCTGATAGACAAAAGGAACAACCTTCAGATACTGCTTTTATTGCTACAGAACATGCTCTCATGGCATTCTCTGACTCTGAGGTACAAAACATTGAAAGTTGTTCTAAAACATGTAGGGCTTCTAGAGAATGTGAAAGGCTTAATGAATTATATGACAACCAAAGAACAGAGTTGTTTGCTGCTAATTATAATGTGTCAAACCTTAGAAGAGGCATATCTGTATTAGAAAAACAACTAGAGCATTATAGAGCAAAGAAGACAAAATATAATGATGATATGGTTGTTATAAGAAGAGAGTTAGATCATAAGATAGCAGTGAATGAGGCATTAAAAGAAGAGTTTGAAAAACTTAAAAAGATAAATGAGAATGTCAATTTATCTGTTGACACCTGTTATTATCAGTCTAAGTCAATTGACAAAATTTGGAATGCTCAAATTACTAGTAAAGTTAAGTCTAGTATGGGATACAGTACAGTTCCTCCACCACTAAGGGGTGTTCCATCACCTCCTGGCATAGATTTAGCTCATACAGGTCTAGAAGAATTTCAGGAACTTAATCTTGAATATGGTCCTCCCAAATTTGTGAAAAGTGAGAAAGAGGTTAAGCATGAATCTGATGTTTTTAAAAGTGCAAGTGACTTATCTGTTGTAGATGAGAATGTTAAAAAGAATGTAGAGGCTTCTATCCCACAAGTTGTAAATACTATTACAGAGGAGCCTAGGAAACAAGCTAATAAACCTAGATCAACTGTAAGGTATGCTGAGATGTATATAAACAAGTCATCAACTCCTAGGGGTAACCAGAGGAGTTAGAATCATGTAAAATCTCAACAACTAGGTAGTGAGTTTGTGATGAATAATAAAGAATGTCATATCTGTGGTAGCTTTAATCATTTACATGCTAATTGTGACTATCGTGTTGGGAGAAGGGAAGTTTATGGGAATAAAAGGGTGGAGTCAAACAGGTTTCAAAACAAAATACACCCTAATTCACACAGCAACATGATCCCAAGAGCAGTTCAACTAAGAAGTGGACTTAAAACTTTTGCCACTGTTAACACTGCTCACCCTAAAACACCTGTTGCAAGTGCAAAATCCAAAACAACTTTTGTAAAATCTGCATAAACAGGGAAAAGGTCTTTTTCTAATAAAAGGGTTCAATATAACTAACAGTGGGTACAAAAAACTAAACCAGCAGTTACCACTGCCCAGTCAAAAGTTCCCACTGCAAGGGTTGTAAACAAGAACAGGGGTAACATGGGAAATGCTGTGAAGGCCTCAGCACGTTGGGAATAGAAACCTAAAGGAATTACCTCAACAACCAATCCCAATGGTGTATCAATGACCTTTTATAGATATAACTATATTGATACACGAGGCAGATCCAAGTCAATCATGGCTTGGGTCTCCAAAGGAAGCTAACTTCTTTCTTATATGTGCAGGAACATCCAAGGACAAAGAGATCTGATCAAGGCTACACAGATAGTGGATGTTCAAGGCACATGACTGGCAACAAGTCCTATCTCTCAAATTTTGAATACTATGATGGACAGTTTGTCAGCTTTGGAGGCGGAGTTAATGGAAAAGTTACTGGTAAAGGGGTCATCAAAACTGGTAACTTGGATTTTGAACCTGTGTACTATGTAAAAGAGCTTAAGTATAAACTTTTTAGTGTGTCACAAATGTGTGATAAGAAAAACAATGTTCTTTTTACTGAAGATATGTGTTTTGTTCTCTCTAAGGATTTTAAGATGCCTGATGAAAGTCAGATTCTTCTTAAGATTCCTAAAAAAGGAAACTTATATAGCTTTGATATGAACAACATTGTTGCTAAAGATGATCATGCTTGCTTGCTTGCAAAGGCCACAGTGGATGAATCCATGTTATGGCATAGAAGACTTGGTCATATTAATTTCAAAACCATAAATAAGATTGTAAAAGATGGTTTGGTAAGAAGCTTGCCTCAGAAAAGATTTGAAAATGATCAAACCTGTGTTGCATGTCTTAAAGGCAAACAACACAGAGCTTCTTGCAGGTCAAAGTTGGTTAACTCTATTGCTCACCCTCTTCATATGTTACACATGGACTTGTTTGGTCCTACATCAGTGAGCAGCTTAAATCTTAAGAAATGTTGTCTTGTTGTGACTGATGATTTTAGCAGGTTTACATGGGTTTTCTTTCTTAGAACCAAGGATGAAACAACTGGCATCCTTAAGACCTTCATTGCAGAAGTAGAAAATCTATATGATTTGAAAGTTAAAATCATTAGGTGCGACAATGGGACAGAGTTTAAGAATAGAGTTATGGATGATTTTTGCAAGGATAAAGGTATTAAAAGAGAATTTAGTGTAGCTAGAACTCCTCAACAAAATGGTGTTGCTGAGAGGAGAAATAGGACACTAATAGAGGCTGCTAGAACCATGTTGGCAGATTCAAAATTGCCAATCACTTTCTGGGCTGAAGCAGTTAACACTGCTTGTTATGTGCAAAACAAGGTTTTAGTAGTGAAAACAAAGAACAAGACACCTTATGAGTTATTTAGAGGTAGACCCCCTATCCTAGACTTCATGAGACCATTTGGATGTTATGTCACTATTCTCAATACCATAGATTATCTGGGCAAATTTGAAGAAAAAGCTGATGAAGGGTATTTTGTTGGGTATTCCATGGTTAGTAAAGCTTTTAGAGTATTCAACTTAAGAACCCAAAAGATTGAAGGAATCTGCATGTTGAGTTCCTAGAAAATAAAGTGAATGTCAAAAGAACTGGTCCGGAAAGGTTGTTTGATCTTGATACACTAACCCATACCATGAACTATGTACCTATCTTTACAGGTACATCTACTTATGATTTTGCAGGTTCAGAAGAGTTTCTTGATGATGATGAGCCAAGCAAGGATCAAGCAGATGATCAAGATGAATTAATTTTTTGACTTTGGGACTATACAGATAATGATGATATTCCAAGGACTGGAGATGCTCAATCTTCTAATGATTCTGGAAAAGAAGGAGCTGGCAACATGAACATTGCAAATCCTGAAAGCAGTGGAAATTCAGATTCCACTGCTATACCAGAAGTTTCCACTGCAACACCAGAAGTGGAAAATACAACTCCAGTTACAGAGGAAGCTCAAGCCAATGATGTTGAAATCTCAAATATGCCAAGTGAGATTGCAGTTCCTCAGACTCCCCATACTTCTATTCATAAATCACATCCTCTTGAAAATGTGATTGGGGATGTCAATTCACCAGTGAAGATTAGAAGACAATCAAAATTGCCTAATATTCGTGGATTTATTAGTGAACTCTATGAATCTAAAAATCATGAAGGCAAGAATGAATGTCTATTCATGTGTTTTGTTGGAATCACTCCTAAACCTTAATTCAAGTGTTAGTGATTCATATGTAATAGTTAGCTTATTATGGCCTTTATGTTTGTTATTAAGCTAAGGCTTATGTAGAAGGCCCATAAGCCTTGGCCCAAGTCCAATAAGGAAAGGAAGGGACTAGGAGTGTTTCCCTAGCTCCCTCTCCTATAAATACCTTTGTAATACCCTCATTTGAGGGTTGGTTGTTCAATTCACATTTACACTTTACGCATAACCGGTCTTATTTTCTTACGCGTGTGTGTGTATTGTTCATCCGATCATCTCTTCTTCTCTATTTCTTCTATTGATGCGTGTGTTATGAATATGGTGACCCAACAGTGGTATCATTCACCAAATAGTTGGGTGAACATATTTTGTTTTTGAAGTTTTGGTCTTACGCGTAAACGAGCTTCAAACTTGGTCACGCTTAAAAACTGATTTTTTACACTTTTTAATCCAAGATTCTTGTCCTTTCAACGTTTTTAGGTGTTAAAATATCTGTTTTTGGCCAAAAGTTTCAAACTTTACGTGTGGATCATTGTTTTTAAACTTGATTTTGTACGTGGTAGTAGTTCTACGCATAACGTGTTCTAAAGCTTTGGATCATCAAGTTTCACACTTTTGTGTTATTTTGGTGATATTGAAGCTATTTCATCACAAAAATCTGGTTTGGAAACATCAGTTGGTAGAAATCATTTTTGGCTAATTTCTACGCGTAAGTAAAACCCTAATCTTACACGTAACTTTTCCTTGGTGTGATCTTCAGTTTCGTGGATTACTCAGTGTTTTTCTTGCTTGGATAAGCCTGAAAACACTTCGACTTTGGATATCTTTTGCACTGTGATAGTGTAAAAGATCTTTTGGGCAAAACCCTAATCTTACGCGTAAGCTCAAACCTTACGGTAGAACTCTTTCCAAAGCATAAGATTTTCTTGCGCCTAAGCCCTGTCTTACGCATAAGCTAATCCTACGCCTAAGTTTTCTACGCCTAACTACGCCATTTCGCGCATAACTTTAGTGTTCCTCAATTCTTACGCGTAAGCTAATCCTACGCGTAAATATCAATTTTACGCGTAAGTATTGGTGTTTTTACGCTTAAGTGTTACTTTGCCTTCACTTGGTTTCTACGCCTAAGGATACTTCATCAACAACGTTTCATTCGACTACAAAGATCCATTTAACAACACAAGTTTTCAACATGTCACAACCACCATACTCTAGCTATTTTCCTTACACTTATAATCAACAACAACTAAGTCCACAACATCAACAATTTAATCATCAACAACAAATTTATCAACAATAATTTAATAAACAACATACTCCACAACTTGCAGCAATTCCACAACCTCAAATGGTTCAACCACCACCAAGTCTTTAAATACAACCTTACACAAACGTTTACAATCAACATCCATCAAGGAACACTATGAAGGAACCAACTTGGTTTGCAAAGATGTGTGAAGCTTTAAGTAGCCAGCAATCCATTCATGAGGCTGGATCACTTGATAGACCTCCAATGCTCACTCCAGGAAACTACGATCAATGGGTGATTAGGTTCTTTAGGTTTTGTGATCTAAAGAAGCCACATGGAAATTTCTTAAAGAAGGTCATCTTGGAAGGTCCATTTCAGATGCCTATTATCACTACACCCGGAGATCCTAATGTTGTTCCACCAAGAGATGATCTCACCAACATTGCAACTGCTGCTCAACTGTCTGGAGATGAGCTTCTACACTATGAAGCTGATGAGCTTGCAATGCAATATATCCTTTTAGGATTACCAAACCCAATTCTTCGCAGTGTTGATGCTCAAAAGACTGCAAAAGCAATGTGGGAACATATTCATCTTCTCATGGAAGGCACTGCACTCAATCAGGAGGATATGGAATCCAAAATTTACTTGGCTTATGAACACTTCATGATTGAACCTAGAGAGACACTAGAGTCTTATCATCATCGATTCTCAGACATCATCAATGATTTGGATAAACACAACATCATCATGCCAAGAATTGCAGTTAATACTAAGTTCCTGAGTAGTCTTGGTCCTGAATGGGAAAAGTATGTCATTTTCCTCCGTCAAGCGAAGAATATGCATCATGCTACATACGGATTGCTGTACGACTATTTGAAGCCTCATCAAAAAGAAGTTGATAAGGAAAGGATTATCCGTGGCCAAACTGTCTCACCTTCACTTCCGGATAACCAACAACTTGCTTTGTGGCTCAAACTAGTTATCCTCCTCAACCAGCTCCTCAACCAACTACCACAATCACACCATATGATCCATCATAGCAACAATCTCAACAAACTCAATTGGTTCCATACACCAACAACAATGATCAAGCATTTGTCAGTGAAGCTAATGAGGACTCCGATCCGTTCGATGAATTGCAACAAGGATTTGTTATGATTTCTAAAGCTTTTGGCCGTTATACAAACAAATCCAACAATCGCATTCGTTCCTCATCAAACACAAGGAATCAGGCTGTTGTGAACAATGGACGAGTTGAAGTTCAGAATCGTGGTTATGTTCGTCAGATGGGCGGTGGTCAAGGGTTTAATGCTATGGGTAGGACTAACAACAGAGCTCAAGTGGTTGAATAGGGTAATGCTCAGAATGGGTTGAATGGTCTTCGATGCTACAACTGTAATGAGAAGGGACACCTGGCTAATGCATGCCCAAAGCCAAGGACTAGGTGCAGTGCTTATCATAAGGAGGCTTTACTTTTGGCTCTTAAGGATGAAGCTGGTGGAACTCTCACAGACAAAGAACAGAGCTTTATGGCAGATGCAGACTCGGATGATGATATGGAGGACTTGCAGGCCAATGCAGCAGTTATGTTGATGGCCAATATGCATATGAGTGACACAGGCCCAATGTATGACACTGATGGCTTGTCTCAGGTACTCGAACAAACCATAATCATCTCTGATCTAATATCTTCGCCAACATCTGAATCCGGTGAGGCTCAGAATGTTCAAAATGAGTCATCCACATCTCATTCTGACGATTCTCAACTAGACCCCGTAGTTACATTTGACGATCAAGATGATCTTATGGTTACCTTTGATTCTCAAATTGACTCCGTGGTTATACTTGAGGATCTGAATAATGATCATGTTGTGACTCACGTTGAACACGCTGAACCTTTGCCTAATCCAGATATTGATCTGTTACTTAAAGACCAACAATCCCGAATGGAATAATGTCGTGCATTAAATCAGACCTTACACAGTAAAAATGCACTGTTAACCAGGGATCTTGAATGCTTAAAACGGCAACTCAATTTTTTCAAAACTCAAGAAAACCGTGAAAAATGTTTTGAAGCCGCTTTTGCTAAATCTCATCAAAATGAACAATCTTTAGAATGACAGATGCGTGATCTAGCCACTTCGAAGAATGCTTTGTTGTCTCAAATAGAACAACTGAAACATGAACATAAACAGCAAATTAACGCTCTTACCTTGGAAACTCAAAAAGCCAAGGCTGAGTTGTTAACTTGTCAAAAACAGTTCTCTGCATACAAAAAGCATTCAACGAAACGAATACATGACCATCTTGAAGAAATTTTCGGCTTACAAAACAAACTCAAAGAGTTTCGAAATATTGTCTACAAACATGGTGAGTCAATAAAAACTATTCAAAAGTTTACTTTAAAACCCAATCCAGATGGATATGGACCGAATCTTGCTGATTACAAACCTAAGCTTTCAACCAAAGCATTCAAATCAGATCCTGAAGTTTCCAGTTCAGAATATAAAATTGATGATTCCGTTATGAGTGTAGTTGAATATCATCGTCAAGAGGAATTTGATGCAGAAGACGAGAGTCGATCAAAATTAAAAAATGTCGTTTACAACAAACCATTTAACTATTCACAAGCGGTCACTTTTGTCACACCAACGGATTCTTCTAACACACCTCGGATTATCACAAAAACGTCTGAGTCTTCTCATGTTACTCCCCAACCAAATTATGCACAAATTTATGGTCCTTTACCTTCCATCAGTGAAGTAAATTCAAAACCTGAAAATCGTCATATTCTTAGATATTTTGACCTTTTCATGTCTGACCTCAAACTTTTAGAACATGAGATTGAATTTCATTCTGAAATAAAAGTTGAACATTTTCAATCGCCTCTGGCGCGAGAACAAAGAGATATTTTTCAGAAAAGACTTTTACCCCATGTTAAAATTTTGAAAAATTGTGCATTATATTGGGAAAGGAAATTTCATAAGGAACTTAGATTGATGAAAGTCGTTTTTGAGAAAACATAAACATCTATTTCTAATACTAAACGTAAAAAGAAAATGTTACGAAAAGATGTTGATCGACTCTTGAAAGATATTATCTGTGTTGATATCCATAATGTTGTGTTATTGCATTCTTTGCCATATGCATCTGCTTCTATATCTGCTGATACTGTTGATTCTATTGAAATTGTTGTGCATACTGATAATGTGCTTCAGATCGAGTCTTTAAAAGTTGAAAATGAACGATTGTCAAACGAGCTTTCAAATGCAAAATGTCATCTTAATTGGTGTCAAAAAGATATTCACGATCAACAACTTGCTTATCAAAACAAAATCGCCCAGTTGCGTGCACAAACTCTTAATCCAAAACTTGAGCAACTGGATGATCAAAACGTGTCTTTTAAGTGTCAAATCTCAAAATATGAACAAGAACTTGCAAAAGTTAAAAAGGAATACGGTGTCATATTTGATTTACTTAAACAGACTCGTGATGAAGCATCAAACGAACTTGATCATTATCTTGCACACACTAAAGAAGTCATGAATTTTTCTAGAAATCTTCGTTCTGAAAATCAAGATTTGGCGCACACTATTATTAAGTTACGGGAAATGTTAGGAAAGTATGAACATGTTCAGCCTAGCATCATTAAGAAAATTGCACCTGTAACACTTAGCAAACGTGAACCTAGAAGGCTTACTGATAAACCACAAGATACTAATGTGCTTCCCTCTACTGAAACAGGAATAGTTGCCTCTTTTCCAAATGTCCGCACTTCACAGCCTAGGAGCAATGCAAGGAAGAATAGGAAGTTGCGACCTAAGAAAAGAACAATAAAGAATGCTGAAGTAGAAGAACACCCTAGGACTTTGAATAAGACTCCAGTTGCACCCACTTTAGATATTGCGTCTGAAAAATGTAATGGAAAAAGTGTTGTAACGAATGCTAAACCTTTAAGTACTTTTGATATTCAGTCTGATGCTTCTTGTGTTATTTGTCATAAAAGTATGCTTTCTGATTGAGGAATCCTAAGAATCGGAATACCTCTAGGCCCACAAATGCCTCTAAGTCTGTGCTTGGTAAACCACCCGCTTTAGATTCTAAGAAACGCATTGATGTCCCTGTAGCACCAGTTTCACCTCCAAGGAATGTAGTACCACCTAGTGCATTCACTAAGACTAAAGCTAAGACTAGTTGGAGATGGCAGAAATGGATACATAATACACTAGGATTTAAATGGATGCCTAAAATCAATGATGTGTGTATTTCTACTATAACTGCTGAGGAACCTTTTAACTCATCGGGTTCCACATCTACTTCTATTCCATCTGTGTCGTCTGTGTGTAATGCAGGTGATACAGATCATCCTTTAGATTGTTGATAGCGGATGTTCCCGACATATGACAGGCAATCTTAAACTGTTATCAAACTTTATTGCAAAGTTCATTGGCACTGTCAGATTCGGGAATGATCACTTCGCAACTATCATGGGCTACGGAGATTATATCAATGGCAATATCGAAATTAGCAGGGTTTATTATGTGGAAGGCCTCGGTCACAATCTCTTTTCAATCGGTCAATTCTGTGATGGAGACTTGGAAGTTGCTTTTAGGGAGAAAACTTGTTTCATTCGTGATCTACAAGGAAATGATCTTATGTCCGCTCGCAATTCTAGTCGGTATTACAATCTCAATGCAAGACACTACAGGTTGCGTCATCTCCATCTCATTTACTTTCAAAGGCAACATCAACAAAATCCTGGCTATGGAACCGTCGTCTCTCACATCTAAACTTTCAAACCATCACCAACCTTGCTCGACACAAACTTGTTGAAGGTCTCCCGAGATTCCGGTATTCTAAAGATCACCTTTTCTCAGCTTGTGAACAAGGGAAAAGCACTCGTGCTCATTGTTGGGATATGAAAGTGCTGAAGAATGATAAAGTACTGAAAAAAGTCAAAGAGTCAAAGTACTGTTAAAGATAAAGTCAAAGTACTGCAAGAACAAAGAACTGTTTTATTCGTTTATTGAAAGTCTTGTAACTCTAGAATATTCTTTATTAGATTACTTGTCGTACAAGGATACAATTTGTAAACCGACTAGGGATATCCTTGAGCCTATAAAAGGACCCCTAGATTGGCATTAGAGGTACGAGTCTTAGAGTCTAAAAGTTCACAAGTTTAGAATACGCGACATTATTAGAGTTTTAGAGAAGTTCGATATTATTAGAGTTGTTAAAGAATCTGCATAATAAGCAGAGTTAGAGCTATTAATAAAATCGTTCAAAGTTAAAGTTATTCTTCTTAGCTTTGTTAAGTAAATTCGGCATACTTAATAGAGTTTGCTCAAGGTGTTTCTGTTAATAACTTAGGATTTATCAGAGGTTATTAAACCTTAATAAGCTATTTAAGTTAGTTTGGTTAGAGTACATCGATCCAACAAGTGGTATCAGAGCTTGTGTGGAAACTCTGACTAGGAAGAAACCCTACTACAACAAAACCTAAAGATGTCCACTGAAGCTGTTCCACCACCATCAATCACCTCACTCAGAATTCCAATCATCAAGAAGGGAGAATATGACATATGGTGCATGAAGATGAGGAAGTTGATAAGGTTTTAAAAGGTACCTTTTTGAGGGGTCGTTTAAGCCCTTATTTGATCACTTTTGTATCCGTTATTACTTAATATCGTTCCTTTTCACTTTTTAGGTCTCTTGAAGGCAAATTGTTGTAATGGCACTTATTTGGACGAAAAGGCGCGGATATACGAAAAAAATGGCCAAAGTCAAGAATCGAGACACTCCAGCTGCTAAAATTACAAGGTGACGGCGTCACTGCTTATCTGCGACACCGTTGGAGGATTTTGTGATGGGACAGAAGCCAAAACTCTTATTTTCAAGTGACGACGTCAAGTTCGTTATAAAGAAGGCCGTCCAACTCAGACGGCCTAGATGCAATCCAGACGGCGTCAGAAGCTAAAGAGGACGGCGTCACAATCACAAGGTGACGCCGTCGCAAGTCTAACGTGGCCAAGACGAAACCCTAACGACGGCGACACGACGGCGTCACAAAACATAAGGTGACGCCGTCGCATGTGTAATCTTATATATAGAATCCGAATTTTTTAGTATTTGTGGGTAGTCTTATGGAGTAAAAACCTAAACCGAACCAAGGCTATCTTGTACAGTATTTTAGGGTTCCAAACCCTATCTTACACCAAGATAAGTGTTTTACTTCATTAATACAATTATGTCTTTGATTATTTGTGTGTATGCTTGCATGTTCTCCATGTCCGGCTAATTTACTTGTGTGTTTGCTTAGGGAATATGAAACTTAATTATTGAATATTGATTGGTTGTCTCTAATCTTAGTTGATTAATGATCTAGTAATGCGATAGGTCATTCGTTGTGTACTTAATGCTTGATTAAATCTTTGTGAACCTTAGAATATAGCTCCTTGAGTAGTTGTAAGCTAAACCATCCAAAGAGTGCCTTAGAGTAAGAGTTTATTATCCCTAATGGGTTTTGTAGACGAGACCCTTTGGTAAGTTCAAAGAGTTAGGGAGAAACGCATACCCTACAACCTTAGACACACAACACAACTAAGAATAAGGACGTGACAATTCAACCACCAATAGGAGATAATTAAGGAGTAGTAAAACCTAAGTAAACACATCTTTAAACTATCATACGAGCACACAATAATTAGACATAGACCACATACACCTTAGATTAGATAATTAGATAAGTAGAGTAATCGGTAGCAATACCAACCCCCAAATCCAAACCCCGAGATTCGTACCTTTCTATTTCCTAAAAACATAAAAAGATAAAAAATAATCTTCCTCAACCCCAACCTTAGTTTAGTAACTTCTCACTAGCATTCTATTTCCCCCAGAGAACGATATCAATACCCGTGGCTTACCCTAATACTACACTACAACGATTAGGTTCACTGCCTAGGGTGTTGAAAAACTTGCTCGACGAAAAGGAAGTTCCTTTGACCCCGAACGACGCGTGTAGCGTTATCAAGTTTTTGGCGCCGCTGCCGGGGAATAGAATAGTTAGTTAGTAGTCCACCTCGTTTAGGTTTCTTTGCTTGATTCCTACCAAGTGAGATTTTTTCTTTTTATTAGCTTCCTTGTAGTCTATCCCCCTTCTTTGTGTTTGTGTTCGTAAAACCCTTTTCATTTGTCGCTATGGCAAGTGAAATTGCATTTGAATCATTAACAAATGAGGAACAATTGAATTTCGCAGATTGGTTTGGTTATTTTTGTTCTAATGAATTTGCGAGTGAACTTAGAGATATCCAAAAGAAGACGGGTGTAAGGTTGGATGGATTTGATATATTTTGTGTTTGTGTGGCTTCTATTCAACAATCGTTGTCAGGATCAACTCCTTTTAGCGAGACCATCTGGAGAATTTTTAAGAAAAGCCTCATATGCATAAACCTTCAGTTGAATAATCTTAGGCACCATGATCAAAAAGACCTAGTTTTTAAGAACATGGAACCTAAACCCGAACAAGATTGTGAGATGGTTGACGTTAAAATACTTAGTTGCATGTGTGGGATAGATTTCAAAACATATGACACACGTGAGGAATCCTTTAGGCAAATAGAACATAGTGATCAAATTTTTGAGAATGATTCATATGAATCGGACCAAGAATTTGAAATGGCCAAAGAAGGATTTGACATGCTTAGGAGTGTATTTGGGTTAGATCATACTAAAACACATGATGAACATTTAGGAGATCTAGATATAATGGAGAATAAGGTGGAAACCCCAAGCCCACAAGCCCAACCATTACTTGAGGAACACTTATCGCCTATAACTTACCCGGAAGAAGTAGAATAGACTATAGGAACCCCGATTGATATAGAACCTTTGGACCAAACTCCACTAAAGAATGTAGTTTTAGATGCTTGTTGTCATGACCTCTCTCTTAGTCCTAGAGAAGTTCCTAATTTTGATGAACCGGAGCCTCAACCAAAAACCTTACCTAATTTTCCGTCTTTAGATGTGAATCTTGGAATTGAATTAGGCCCCAATCCACCCATCAAAATAGATAGTCCGGGTAGTTTCTTGATAAAGGTGGTAGACTCTAAGCCATGTAGAGTGGAAGCTAATATAGGAGTAACCCATGACCTTACACACTTATATCACCCATTCATGGTTGATAACAAGAAACACTATGGGTTTAAACCAGGTTTATTAGGTCAAGATGGATCCTTAACTAAGAATCTTTTGAAGATAATAGAAGATGATCCATTTTTAGGAGAGAGATTTGATTCACCCATTATACCAATAGACTTAGGTAAGGTTATAATGAATGGATTACACTCCTTTGAGCATATAAATCACCCATCACCCTCTCCTCACGTAGCAAATTTCCACCCTAAGGGTGTGTATCGCTATTATCACCCGCACTTAAACTTAAGTGTAGGGAAAACCTCCCCTTTATCCATTAAATAAGGGTAGAGTCAAGCTCGAGACTCGAACAAAAACAAGCGCTTCTTGGGAGGCAACCCATGTGTATTTGTTTTTCATTTTTATTTGTGTGTCGTATATCTTTTATTGATTGTTTATTCTCATGTTTGAATTTGTAAAATGCTTTATTTTGTCTTTAACCTCGCTTAATTACATATAAAGGTATTTTACATAAGGGATAAGTGTAGGGAGGATTACACACGTTTCAAAAGAAACGTAAACATGAGAATTACAATTATTTAAAAGATATACATGTGTGTTTGTTCGAGTCAAATGCTTGTATCGAATCATAATAGATGTTTTGCAGGAAATTTTTCCAGATTCTAAAGATGTAAATTTTCAAGATTTTTTCGTAAAAATCGCAGACCAGCTTTTGTCAGATAACCTGACGGCGTCAGATTGCAACCTGACGGCGTCAGGAAGGAGTAAAACAACAGATTACTTTTTTCTCGTTTTCTGAGCTACTTATAAATTTTTGGAATTTTCTAGGTCTTAATTTTCCAGAAATTCTATAAACATCCATTCCACAAGAATTATATCCTAGTTTAAATCGAGTCTTATATATATTATTACCGCCGATTTTACGCGAAGGTTTCGTTTGTTTTCTTCAAGTGTGCAGGTTTAATTTATCAAGAAGAAGTTACATAAGATTGGAAGGAGCTTTTCACGCATAAATTCTTCTTGGAAAGGATTTAACCACTACTTCACATACTTAATCCTACCGAGCTAATTAGGAGAGTATTAGTTTCTTTCGTTTTTAATTACCTTCCATTATCATAACTTTGATACTTTCGGGGAACATTGGGGACAATGTTCAGTTTAAGTGTAGGGAGGGAAAATAAAACGGGAACTTTGAAACTATGCTTATCCTTGATTATTTGCTTTGTCCAAGTGTATTTGTGTAATAAACCATGAGAAAATGTCGGTTAGGGTAATTTTGGCACCAAATTTTTAATTTTTCATGACATATAGGAGTGGGCCATTAGTTTTAACAAAAGCGTCTCACGGATAGGAAGTTGCATGACTAGCACAAAAACCTTTTACCACCTAAATTCCACCCAAAATGTGAGGATCGCCCTGAGATTAGTAGGAATTAAAGCATTCATCTTTAATGCTTAGAGTGTGAACCGGTAGTATATTAGATTCTAGAACTTGTTTTGTGATGCATTCCGAGATCGCTAGTAAGACTGCACTTGTGTAGTTAGGAATAACTAAATGATAAGAGGCATTAGGATAACCCTTGTTTGATACCCGTAATATAATTACTTCTTCCACCTCGGTTGAGTAATTCCCCCACACCCTTTGCGTTGTACTCATCTTTAGTACACGATGCCCCTAGTTAACCCCTCAGAGCCTATCCTTTCCGCGGTTCTCGTGATGTTTCGGTTTTTTCTGGAATATCAATGAAGAGCATGTTTACACCCCACCCCCAAATATACACCCAAATCGCCTTAGCCTACCCTTTATGCACTCACTTTTAGTGCATTTTTATTATCACCCTAAACCCTTAGTTCAATTATCTGGTTGCTTGCATGAGTTGCTAAGTCGAGTCATATCCTTTGTATAGAGTTTTGGGACGATTGGGATTCATGGGAAAAGTTAAAGTTTATGAAATGATGGGAAGGGAACATTAAATTCAAATTCCCTTTGTTTGCATAATAATGTACCCCAAGTGTTTTGATCTTTTCAATTCGGGTCAAATTATTGTTAGAGTAATAAAAACTCAAGTGTAGGGATGTGCCTATAAATCCCTATCATTTTGATGTTACCGTAGAGGATGGTAGAGTAAAAGTGTATGAAAAAAAAACCATACGAGCTACCATCCTACATCTATCCTTCAAATTTATGTTTGTTTGTTTCAGTTAGCTAAAGTCTAGCGTGTCGAGTCTTGGCTTAGCAACGCCATTCTTCGTATGCATTTAACATATTGATTTTTGACTTGCCACCACTAAAAAGCCTATCCCACCAAACCC
Organism: Chrysanthemum makinoi; assembly: GCA_910596185.1. Lineage (NCBI taxonomy): Eukaryota > Viridiplantae > Streptophyta > Magnoliopsida > Asterales > Asteraceae > Chrysanthemum > Chrysanthemum makinoi. Next base: position 193,924,386 of record OU343218.1, on the reverse strand, counting down.
TTTGTTTCCATACCGTAAGCCTAACGTTACAACCCTTTAAAGACCTCTTTGATAGTCTTTCCTAGGTGCTTACGCCAAAGTTATGGAGGTTTGATCTATTCTCAAGCCTATGGTAATCTATGTACTAGGACCTGTTAATGAGTGTTTATCTTCCATTTCCAACTTGTTATATTTCATATACACCTAAGAGATGTGAGTATCCAAACACCCCATGTGAGGTGCTAGTATGTAATTTCCGTGCTTGTTATGACTTTCCAGGGGCTTATATGTGTTGTGGACTGTTTTAAACCAATGCTTCATAACTCCTAACTTATAAATTAATTGGCTAAAGCACATTTGCTTGAGGACAAGCAAATACCAAGTGTAGGGATATTTGATAAGGTTTTAAAAGGTACCTTTTCGAGGAGTCGCTAAGCCCTTATTTGATCACTTTTGTATCCGTTATTACTTAATATCGCTTTTTCACTTTTTGGTCTCTTGAAGGCAAATTGCTGTAATGGCACTTATTTGGATGAAAAGGCGGGATATATGTAAGAAAATGGCCAAAGTCAAGAATCGAGACACTCCAGCTACCGAAAATACAAGGTGACGGCGTCCATGCTTATCTGCGACGCCGGTCGGAGGATTTTGTGACGTGACGTAAGCCAAAACTCTTATTTTCAAGTGACGATGTCAAGTTATGAGAAGGCCGCCGCAACTCGCACGGCCTAGATTCAATCCGCAGACGGCGCAGAAGCTAAAGAGGACGGCTGCACAATCACAAGGTGACGCCGCCGCAAGTCTAACGTGGCCAAGACGCACACCCTAATGACGAGAACACGACGGCGTCACAAAACATAAGGTGACTGCCGCATGTGTAATCTTATATATAGAATCCGAATTTTTCAGTATTTGTGGGTAGTCTTTTGGAGTAAAAACCTAAACCGAACCAAGGTTGTCTTGTACAGTATTTTAGGGTTCCAAACCCTATCTTACACCAAGATAAGTGTTTTACTTCATTAATACAATTATGTCTTTGATTATTTGTGTGTATGCTTGCATGTTCTCCATGTCCGGCTAATTTACTAGTGTGTTTGCTTAGGGAATATGAGACTTAATTATTGAATATTGATTGGTTGTCTCTTATCTTAGTTGATTAATGATCTAGTAATGCGATAGGTCATTCGTTGTGTACTTAATGCTTGATTAAATATTTGTGAACCTTAGAATATAGCTCCTTGAGTAGTTGTAAGCTAAACCATCCAAATAGTGCCTTAGAGTAAGAGTTTATTATCCCTAGTGGGTTTTGTAGACAAGACCCTTTGGTAAGTTCAAAGAGTTAGGGAGAAACGCATACCCTACAACCTTAGACACACAACGCAACTAAGAATAAGGACGTGACAATTCAACCACCAATAGGAGATAATTAAGGAGTAGTAAAACCTAAGTAAACACATCTTTAAACTATCATACGAGCACACAATAATTAGACATAGACTACATACACCTTAGATTAGATAATTAGATAAGTAGAGTAATCGGTAGCAATACCAACCCCCCAAATCCAAACCCCGAGATTCGTACCTTTCAATTTCCTAAAAAACATAAAAAGATAAAAAAAAATAATCTTCCTCAACCCCAACCTTAGCGTAGTAACTTCTCACTAGCATTCCTATTCCTTTAGAGAACGATATCAATACCCGTGGCTTACCCTAATACTACACTACAACGATTAGGTTCACTGCCTAGGGTGTTGAAAAACTTGCTCGACGAAAAGGAAGTTCCTTTGACCCCGAACGACGCGTGTAGCGTTATCAGCAGTACATTGCCATTACAGACCATGCACTATGGAATATAATTGTCAATGGTAATGAAGTAGTTCCAGAACCTGTGGAGATTGCCGGACAACCTAAACCACCCAAACCAGTCTTACCAGCAGTTACCTTAAGGAATCAAGAGAAGGCTCTTAACATTCTCCTATTTGCTATTCCTGATACACATCTACTGAAGTTTCATGATGCTAAAGATGCAAAGCAACTCTGGGCTGCTCTCAAGACAAGATTTGGAGGGAATGAAGCTTCTAAGAAGATGCACGAAATCACCAAGCAGTTTGAAACTTTCACGTTGGTGAAAGAGAGAGTCTTGATTCTGCATATGATAGATTTCAAAATCTCCTCAACATGTTGGAGTTATACAAGGCGTATATCATTGAAGATGCTAATCTGAAGTTTCTAAGGAGTTTGCTATCCACATGGCATGTGATTGCTACTATGATCGAGGACAAACTGTTTGGATGTCATGGATTTTGATGATCTCTACAATCATCTGAAGGTGTATGAGCATGAGATGAATGGCCAAACCAGTTCCAAATCACACGTATTGCTTTTTGTCATCTGAAAAGAAGGCGATTTCCATCAAAAGTACTGCTTCTTCTCAAAGTACCGTTGCTCAAAGTAATCTTGTTGTTTACACACTCCTCAGCCAAAGTCCCACAGACTACTACCACGCACTCAGATGAAGTTGTATGCTCTTTCTTTGCACAACAAGCTTCTTTAATCAGAACCTATGAAGAAGATCTCTCACAGATTGAAGAAGATGCTTTAGAAGAAATTGATATCAGGTGGCAAGTTGCAATGATCACTACAAGGATAAAGAAGTACATGAAGAAAATAGGAAAAAGCATTGACTTCAAACCAAAACAGGGTATCACTTTTGACAAATCCAAGATTGAATGCTTCAATTGTCAAAAGATTGGACACTTTGCTAGGGAGTGCAGGTTTGCTAAGTATCAAGCAAACAAAGGTTGGATCGAAAACCAAAGCGGAGCTCAAAGAAATTCCAATTACTGAAACAAAGGCTTTGGTTGCTCAAGAGAAGTTATCAGAAGTTGACCGGAGTGAAGAGTTTGATGATGAACCAGTGACTTATTGTATGGTAGCAAGGAAGAAGTAGTTGAAGATTTAGTGGAAGAATTGACCGAGCACCGCTTTTGATGAGGAACCTGAACATGCTACTTTGCAATCTGGAGATGGTTTTGGAGGATTTGATTGGAGCATGGAGAGTGAAGATGATCATGTTCTACTTGCAATGGTGGCTACTTCACCAAGTTCACCTCCTATCTCTGAGGTATGCTCAAATTGTCATGATTTTTATCAAAAATTACTTGGCAGTTATGTGATTGAAAGAGATAATTGTGTTAGGGCTAGGTCTGAGGTAGCTGGTTATCAAATAACCTTAGAATCTATGGAATCCAAAATATTAACACATGAAAATAATGAAGTAGCTTGGGCTGAAAAGTATGAACAACAGACTATCAGCTAAAACTAAGTGAATGGAAATTAAACTGTAAAATTTTGAAATAGAGAAACCGACAAAGGAAAGAGATGATTTGTTAGCTAAGTTTGCTGCTTGGGTGAATCTGGTCTGTCACATGTTACTTATGTTCAAAAACAAAGAAGAGCTTACATTAAAACTGGCTTAGGTTTTGGAATGGACTTTGATAACATAGAAGAGAATCAATCTGATGAGGACCTAGAGGATATAACCACTAGTGATGATGAACTCATTAATTATGTAGACACATCTAGTAATGAGGATTCAATTAGTGAACCACCTCCGGAGTATAAGAAAGACAATGGTTATCATGCAGTTCCCCATCCCACTGGAAGTCATCAACCCCTAGGCCGATGTTTCTCGCTTTTGGAGTAGACAGTCTAGAATTTAGGAAAAAGCTAGTTGGCCAATATAGGTCTGAAACCCCCAAAGAAACTGTTGAAAATAATGTTCAAAGTCAAGCAATACCATCAACTCAAAGTACCGCTCCACAAGCAAGACCTTCAGTGAAAATCTTTTCAAAACAAGATCTGCTAAACCTTTTTGTGATAACTTTGGTCAAAACAAGTTTAATCATTCACCTAGAAGGCAAAATAGTTTTGGTCATAGGCATAGAAGAAGTCACTTTGAGAGTATGGGTCAAAAACTGTGTTTTGTGTGTTTTAGTCCTACTCATTTAATCAAGGATTGTGAACATCACTCAGAATACCTTAGAAAATTCCCAAAGAACAGGTCTGCCAACCACAAACCTAGAGAGACCAAACCAGTCTAGAATAATTCAAATAGGGTCAATCACAGCAATTTTTCACCAGATCATAGGTACCCTCACCAGAGAAGACCTTTTTCTAGATCACCAGTACCTTCACAAGCAGTACTTTCTCAAAGTACTGCTCCATCAAAACAAGGTACTGCTCATAATACTTGGAACAGGTATCCTAGGATATCTCATTACTATCAACCTAGAAGGTATTATAATTCACATAGGGGATCTAGATCACAGGAACCAAGTGTTAAAACAGAATGGGTTAAGAGAGAAAGTACTGATGAGGGACACACAATACTTTCAACAAAAAGTGAATCAGATGTTTTTGTGATACAAGAAAAAAAGAATGAACTTGTAAAAGAGAATTGTGTTGAAAATCCAGAAAGTTTTGAAAGTCCACATGCTAAAAATCAAAAGATAATTCTGGATCATGTTTTGAAAAACAGTGGAAATTACATACTCAAAAAATTTGAGTTTGTAACTCCACAAGGGGAACACAAGTCAGGAATGGCTTGGGTTCCTAAAAATCACTAACTCTTTTATCTTTGTGCAGGGACAACCCGTAAGAGGAGCTTAAAGATCATCCGATTGTGGATAGTGGTTGCTCGAAGTATGACAGAGACAAAGAGATCCCTGTCTCGATTTTAGGTCTATTAGTGGAGGAAGAGTTGCATTTGGGAATGATCCTAATGGAGGAAGGATTACTGGAAAAAGGACTATCAAAGCAGGGCATATAGATTTTGAGAATGTTAGATATGTGAAGGAGCTTAAGTTCAACTTATTGTCAGTCTCTCAAATCGTGATAAAAGCATCCTGTGTTATTCACGACACGAATGTCTCATCCTCACTCCTGAATTCAAGCCTGTTGATGACAACTTGGTAGTTCTTAGAGTACCAAGAACAAATGATATGTATAGTTTAGACATGAAGAGTCTTCATTCTTATGGAAGAGCCACATGTTTGGTGGCAAAAGCAACATCTGAAGAAGCACATCAGTGGCATAGAAGATTAGGCCATGTAAATTTCAAGAATATCAACAAACTGGTCAAATGGAATTTAGTTAGAGGTTTACCTTCAAAGACTTACAAGAATGATCACTCCTGTTTGGCATGCAAGAAGGGTAAACAACACAAAGCTTCATGCAAAAAGCTTGAGGAGAGGACTATTAGAGAACCTTTGGAACTGTTACATATGGATTTGTTTGGACCTATTTCTGTGGCAAGTTTAAACAAGAAAAAGTACTGCTTAGTTGTAACAAATGATTGCAGAGATTCAGCTTGGGTATTTTTCTTGGGATTTAAAGATGATACTTTTGATGCTATTCAGACACTCATAATCGCACTTGAAAACCAATTGAGACTCAAGGTTAGAGGTATTAGATGTGACAATGAAACTGAGTTCAAGAACAAGCTTATGGATGAATTTTGTGCAAACAAAGGAATCAAAAGGGAGTTCAGTATTGCAAGAACACCACAGCAGAATGGTGTTGCAGAGAGAAAGAATATGACTTTGATTGAAGCAGCCAGAACAATGTTAGAAGATTCACAACTACCTATTCAATTCTGGACTGAAGCTGTAAGTACTACCTGCTATGTACTTAATAGAGTATCAGTTACTAAGCCACAGATGAAGACACCTTATGAGTTGCTAATGGGCAACAAACCCAACATTTGATTTATGAAGCCTTTTGGATGCCTTCTAACTATTTTAAACACAATTGATAATCTGGGAAAGTTTGATGGCAAGTCTGAAGAAGGATATTTATTGGGTTATTGTACCAACAGTAAGGGCTTTAGAGTGTACAATAGAGTCACTAAGAAGGTTCAAGATTGTCTTCATGTTGAGTTTTTAGAAGATCAAGATAATGAGAAAGGTAAAGGACCTGATTGGATGTTTGATCTTGAAGTTTTAACTCCTTCTATGAACGATGTACCTGTTAGAGAAGAAAATCAACCTGTGCATGATGGAGAAGACTTACAGTATGTTGTTCATGGAGTTCATCTTAGACATGATGTTGTACCGGATGAAGCTCCTGTTAGTCCAAAGCAAAGTACTGATGCTCCAAAGCAAAGTACTGATGCTCTAAACCAAAGTATCGATGAACCAAAATCCTCATTGTCTGCTGAGGATCAATCTATTCAAGAAGAACTAAATCAGATGCTTCTTCAAGATGTTTTAGCACATTCTTACACCGATGATCGAGAAGAGCTTATGAAGAGGCAAAGAAGAATAACAAGATTGCAAAGTACTCTCACAGACTTTGGACAAGATTTTTAACAAAGTAATCGGTGCACCAGCCACCGATACTTTAGATGATTTGGATGATCCTACCATGCCTGGCTTAGAGGAAACTGATGATGAGTTTGAAGATGAAGGTATTTTCTCAGATTCCAATGAAGATGCTGATGTTACTAATTTGGAAGATACTTATGGAGTTGCACAGTCTCCAAACTTAAGAATTCATAAGAATCATCCTACTGATCAAATCATTGGTCCTTCTACTTCTGGAGTGATGACTAGACACAGAGCTAAGACTTTTTCTACACCTCACAATGCATTACTTAGCTTTGTGTATAAACAAAATAGGCCGAATCATAAGGACCATCAAACTTGCCTGTTTGCTTGTTTTATCTCTCAAGAGGAACCCAAGAATATTGCTCAAGCATTAACTAAAGAGAGTTGGGTAGAGGCTATGCAGGAAGAACTTCTTCAATTTAAGCTTCAAGAAGTTTGGGTATTATGTGATCTTCCAGATGGGAAGAGAGTTATTGGAACCAGATGGGTTTTCAGAGTCAAGAGAAATGAAAGAAGTAATGTCATCAAAAATAAGGCAAGGTTAGTTGCACAAGGCTACAAACAAGAAGAAGGAGTTGATTATGATGAAGTGTTTGCTCCTGTAGCAAGGATAGAAGCAATTAGAATCTTTCTTGCTTTTTCTTCTTATATGGGATTTCAGGTTTATCAAATGGATGTCAAGAGTGCCTTTTTATATGGAAAGATCACATAGGAAGTATATGTCAAGCAACCTCCTGGTTTTGAAGATCCTAAACATCCTAACAAAGTCTACAAAGTTGTCAAAGCTCTTAATGGCTTACATCAAGCATCTAGAGCCTGGTATGAAAGGCTCTCTACCTTTTTATTGCAACATGGTTATAGGAGAGGAGCTATAGATAAGACTTTGTTTATCAAGAGAGATAAGAAAGATATCATGTTAGTTCAAATATATGTTGATGATATCATATTTGGTGCTACTAAACAATCCATGGTCAAGGAATTTGAGAAGCCGATGCAGAATGAATTTCAAATGAGTTCAATGGGTGAGTTAACTTTCTTTTTGGGACTTCAAGTTAAGCAGTCAAAGGAAGGAATTTTCATTAGTCAAGACAAGTATGTTACTTACATACTTAAGAAGTTCAATTTTGATGACATGAAGCCTGTTACTACACTTATTAAATCAATTAACTCCTTGGGCAAGGATGAAGATGGACAACCAGTTGAAGTCAAGTTATACAGATCAATGATTGGCTGTCTTATGTATCTTACTGCATCAAGGCCTAATATCATGTTTGCAGTTTGTTTATGTGCAAGATATCAAGTCTCACCAAAGATTTCTCACATGAATGCAAGTGAAGAGAATTTTCTGTTATTTGAAACAACAACCTAAGTTGGGGTTGTGGTATCCAAGGGATTCACCTTTTCACTTGGAAGCTTTTTCAGATAGTGATTATGCAGGTGACAACTATGACAGAAGATCAACCACGGGTGGATGCCAATATCTTGGAAGAAGATTAGTTTCATGGCAGTGTAAAAGCAAACAATTGCAGCAACATCATCTACCGGCTGAATATGTAGCTGCACAAGTTGTGGACAAGTTTTGTGGATGCAAAATCAACTCTTGGACTATGGGTTCAATTTCAATAATACTCCTATCAATATTGATAATGAGAGTACCATTTGTATTGTGAAGAATCCAGTTTATCACTCCAAGACCAAGCACATACAGATTAGGCATCACTTTATCAGAGATTGCTATGAGCACAGGCTCATTAATGTGGTTAAGGTTCACACGGATGATAATGTAGTTGACTTACTCACCAAAGGCTTTGATGTTTCAAGATTCAATCACTTGGTGGTGAGCATTGGCATGATTAACTACTGAGCTACATTTAAGGGGAGGACTATTTAGTGTTAATATAGTCCTATGCATTGCTTGATGGGAGGATATTTATGTTATATAGAGGAATTTGGAAAAGTACTATTTTTTATGAAAGTACTGCTTGGAAAGTATCGATAATGGAAGTACTGTTTGTCTTATTCAAAGTACTGTTCCAACGGTCATATTGAGGGGTAATTATTACTAATGGTAACTTTGTTATTAAGGGCTGTGATTTTTTTAAATCTCACCTATAAATAACTACTCTCCGATTTTCCCTCTCATATTGATACTTTAGAATCTTCATATTTCTCTCACTTTCACCCATATTATTTGTCATATCTCTTGCTGTGATAACATAATCATCAATGGCGAATGGTCCTACAGTTTCAAAGCACAATATGGTGGCTAATTTAGACAAAACTGAAGCTAATGCAATCTTTCATGACATCATCTATTTTCTTACTGGGTCGCCAATCAGTTATGCACTATTAGTAGAACCAGATGTTATAGAGCCATGGATTCAACAATTTTGGGAAACAGCTAGGGTTCATATGGAGAATGATGAAGAGTATATTCATGCTAGGGTTGCTGGAAAAAATATCAAGGTTACTGAAGCCTCTATTTGAGAAGATTTATTGTTCAATGATGAAGATGGGGCTGTTCGTTTTGATAAGCAACTTATTTGGGATACTTTTGGACACATTGGTTATGAAGGGTCTTTAACAGAACAAACATTCAGGAAACAACTATTTTGTCCTCAATGGAAGTTTTTAGTTCATGTGTTGCTTCATTGTATTAGTGCTAAAAGTACTTCATGGGAGCAATTTGGATCTAACATAGCATCTGCTATTGTGGGCTTGGCTAAGTGACCGTGTTTTTAATTTTTCAAAGCTTATTCTAGATGGAATGCTTTCCCACATCACTCATGGTTCAAAATGGCTGATGTATCCAAGGTTTGTTCAAGTATTCCTCAATAAACAACTTTTAGATGTTCCTAAGCCAACAAATCTTTTACCTGTTGTGGTTCAACAAGCCAAAATTTTCACCTTTATGGCTAGGAAGAGTGATTTATTCACTGGAAGGGACACTCCCTTAACTACTTCTATGATGGAAGTCATTCAAGCCGCCGTGAGTCGATGCTGCAGAAGATGAAGATAGTGAAGGTACTGCACCTGCAAGTACTGCCTCTGCAAGTACTGCTTCTCAAAGTGCTAAATCTCAAGGTACTGCTTCCTCAAGTACTGAAGTTCAAGAAGATGTTGCAGTTTCACCTTCTCCATCTCCACAAAGATATGTTCCTGATTCTCAACCAGAGGAACATTCACCAGTTCAAAGAGATGATTCACATACTATATCCCCTGAAGATTTGACATTGGATAATTATGTTTTGACAAGGGAGTTAGTCAAGTTGAAAAAGACTACTGAGGCTTAAGCTAAACAGATTAAGAAATTGAAGCTCAAGTTTAGAAGGCTCAAGAATTTTGTCTGGCCATTGGTTCAACATCATCGAATATGGGTCAAATCTAAAAAGAAGGAGCAAAGGCAGTCTAGGAAGACCAAACGCCAAAAGGTTCACAAAAAATCTTCTGTCCAATTGGGGAGGAATTTAGAAGAAAGGAATTTGAAAGAAGATATTATTAAGGAAAATGAACCTGAAGGTATCAAGAACATGAAAAGACTGAAGAACATGTCATTCAAGAAACGGAGGAACAAGTTATTGATGTCCAAGTTCAAAGTACTGATGATCAAGGTACTGAAGATCAAAGTACTGCTTTTCAACAACAAGGATCCTACAGGCAAGAATTGATTACTCCAAGGTTATTAGACTTTGAAGAGGAAGCTGGTCCTTCAACAACTGTACATGAAGAAGCTGTTGGTCCTTCAACTGTTATACAAGAAGAAGAAGATACACCCAAACCTATTCATACTGCAAGTGATGATGAAACCATTGCTGTAATTTTGCAAGGTTTATCACAACCAAGGTGTGTTAATATTCCAGGAGTGCAAGAAGAGGAACAACCAAGAACTTCTCAGCCTGCAATAGATCCAAAAGATAAAGGTAAGGGTAAGTTGGTAGAGAAAAGGAAGAAGAAGAAACCAACTTTAGCACAGATAAGAGCTGCCCAAGAAGCTTTGAATGAACAAGCAGCTAGAAAGCTTCAAGAGGAATTAAATGCTAAAGATAGAGAAGCTAAGGAAGCTGAAGAAGCTTAGAATTGAGAAGCAGCTAAGAAGTTGCAAGAGGAATTGAATGCTGAAGCTGATGAATCATTAGAGTCACTTATTCCAGTTAGATTCTTACCAAGAAGACCTAATCGAGCTAAAGACAGAAATGCAATGATGGCTTATCTAAAAAGTCAAGGGTATAAAGGATTGCAGAGGTTGAATTATGTTGAAATGAAACGATTGTATGATGCTGCTAGAGAAGCTTATAAGAAAAAAGTTGAAAGCATCAAAGATTTTAAAGATGAAGCTACATGGAAAGAAGAAGAGAGAAAGAAAAGTTTAAAAAGAAAAGAAAAACTGTTAAAGATGTTCGGTTCTCAAAGAAAGAAAAAGTTGAGCTAAGATCTGAGACTAGGGATGAACTAATAAATTATCTAAGGATAGTGGATTTTGAGTATTCTAAGGAAGATGCTGACATGAAGATGAACAAATCTCAAATTATTGCTTTTGAAGTTGTGGAATCCAAAGATGGAAGTTATTTGATGTTTCATAGAGAAGATGAAAGCTTCAGAGTGTTCAACAGGTTATGGGATTTATTGCACATCATAGATAGAGTATATTTATTCTATTTATATCATGTGGTGCGAAGTTACTTTGAACAAAATCCATTAGAAAGAATTGGTTTAGTTCTGCTTGGAGATCTCACAACTGTATGGGAAACTGAAGAGCAAAGCACTGATGACATTTGGAAGAATCAAGAGAATTTGGAAATTGTTTGCTGGAGATTCTTTGAAGAATCTGGAGTTCATGTTCTAGAGCCGGAAAATGGTACAATGATTCACATGTTTGCAATAGAAGATATCCTCTTACAGAGAGATCTTATGAGGAGAATGCTAGAGCATGGAATGGAAGTTGAAGAAGACAATGAAATTGCTTGTATGGTCATCAATTTGTTTATCAACCGGACTACAATTGCCGATGATGATGAATAACCGGTATGAATTTTAATTGAATAAATTTTTTTGAAATATCAGACTTTATTCAAAGTATCGTGATCAAACAAGATTTCATCAAAGTATTGCGCTTTTAAACCGCTTAAGTGATTTTTGAAAGAAACCTTTTTTTAAGTAACAAATATTTTGGAACAAAGGTTGAATAAAATAAATAGTTTTTGAGATGGTAATATCAATAGGTTATCAATCCACCATGGTTACAAAAGGATTGGCTAATCCATGAGCAAACGGCTCGGGTAAAGATATCTCAAATCCGTTTTTAGTTAACAACTTGCTAATAAGTTGTATGGTCATCAACTCACCATATCAATAATGTGAAGAGTTGGCTAGCCCACAAGAAAATGGCTTGTGGTAAAGGTGTGGAAAACCATTATATGGTAATTAGTTCACCATGATTGAAAGAACTAACTAGTCCAAAAGGGTACTGCTTTTGGTAAAGACAACTCAAATCTGTTGATAGATGATGATTTGCTAAAAATCATATGGTTATCAATGTACCATGGTCTTACACACCAAAACATTTGGCTACTCCAGAGTTAATGGTTTTGGTAAAGAGAACTTAAATCCATTAAATTTTCAATGATTCACCTCTCACAGGAGTTAACACACCTGGAAGTGATGAGAATAGATTGCAACTTAAACTGAATTTATGTACAAATTGTCATATGTTGCTCTGTTGCTGAAAAGATGGAGCTCGTTGGATGATGTTGTAAAAAGAATAATTCTAAAGATACTTTGATAATACTGATATAAGCACAGAAACTACAAAGATACAATCCAAAGACTAAGATATAATCTTTCCTTAAAGATGGAGTCGTAAAGATAATTATTAAAGGAACTTGAAGTCAAGCAAGTAGAATTCAAGTTAGGGGAGGATCGTTGGGATATGAAAGAGCTGAATAATGATAAAGTACTGAAAAAAGTCAAAGAGTCAAAGTACTGTTAAAGATAAAGTCAAAGTACTGCTGTTAAAGTCAAATTACTGCAAGAACAAAGAACTGTTTTATTCGTTTATAGAAAGTCTTGTAACTCTAGAATATTCTTTATTAGATTACTTGTCGTACAAGGATACAATTTGTAAACCGACTAGGGATATCCTTGAGCCTATAAAAGGACCCCTAGATTGGCATTAGAGGTACGAGTCTTAGAGTCTAAAAGTTCACAAGTTTAGAATACGCGACATTATTAGAGTTTTAGAGAGAAGTTCGATATTATTAGAGTTGTTAAAGAATCTGCATAATAAGCAGAGTTAGAGTTATTAATAAAATCGTTCAAAGTTAAAGTTATTCTTCTTAGCTTTGTTAAGTAAATTCCGCATACTTAATAGAGTTTGCTCAGTGTTTCTCTGTTAATAATTTAGGATTTATCCGAGGTTATTAAACCTTAACAAGCTATTTAAGTTAGTTTGGTTAGAGTACATCGATCCAACACTCATTTTCCTTCAAAGGTGGACCACAGCTCTCAGCATGTGCTTCATCTTCTTCACATGGATTTGTGTGGCCCGATGCGTGTACAAACGATTAATGGCAAACGCTACATCTTGGTAATTGTCGATGACTACTCATGATGGACTTGGGTTTACTTTCTTCGAAGCAAAGATCAAGCTCCACAGATGATCATCACCTTTCTCACAAAAATTCAAGTTCACCGGAACACCGTTAGACAAATCGGAATGCACAAAGGAACTGAATTTATGAACCAAACTCTTCGAGAATTTTATGAGAAAGTGGGAATTGAGCATCAAACATCCATTGCACGCATTCCCGCAACAAAACAGAAGTTGTTGAAAGATCGAAACCATACGTTAGTGGAAGCCGTAACGATGTTAATCAATGCTAAACTCCCATTACTTGTGGGCTGTCTCAACCGCATGCTACACTCGAACCATTCAATGATTACAAAACGCCATAACAAAACACCTTTTGAGCTTATCCATAATAGAAAACCGAACCTCAAACACTTTCATGTATTTGGATCCCTTTGCTACCCAAATAATGATCGTAATGACTTTGGAAAGCTCAAAGCCAAAGCGACATTGAGTCTTTATTGGATATTGTGAGAATTCTAAAGGTTACCGAACGAATCGTCGTACAAAGCAGGTTATGGAAACGATTCATGCTAATTTTGATGAGCTTACGTAAATGGCTTCGAGCATAATAGCTTGGAACCCGGTCACAACGGTTTAAACTTCCCTCAAACCCCATCATCACCGAACAAAGCCCCTTTTACTCACAACAAATGGAAAAGCTATTTTCTCCTCTGCTTAGTGATGACATTGATGAACGTGCTCAGTGTATCCAATGTTTCCGCTGTTCAACCTAATCAAATTCCAATACCTGATACAACGGCTACAACAACTACTATTGATGAAGTACCACCAGTTGACTCTACTACAACAGTTGAACAAACTGCATCAAACGACGCTGAACCAGCTGATGATGTTCTTAATGAAGTACCCCCACCTGAAGATTTTGATCCAAATGCATTCTTTAACCCGTTTGCTAATGAAACTGTTGCACCAGATATCGCGAAATCATCCACAAGCCATTTGAATCCTAAAAATCTGCACAATGTATACCAAGATCAACCCTCTACACACCGTTGGACAAAAGACCATCCTCTTGAAAACATAATTGGCAACCCGAATCAACCGTTAACAAGACAACATCTTCACACGAAGGTGAACATTGCATTTATGCTCTCACCGCCACATCGAGCCTAAAACATTAAAGACGCAATGACAAAAGACAACCGGATTGAATCCATGCAAGAAGAACTCAACCAATTCAAACGTCTTGAAGTAGGGGAATCGGTTGAAAGACCAACAGGGTCTACGCATTGGTCTCAAATGGATTTGGAAGAACAAATTGATGATCTTTGAAGGAACGTGAATCGAAACAAGTCACGCCCGTGGCTAAGGGTTATAGACAGTGAATGAAAACACATATAATTTCATTATCAAAACTGACCCAAAATAACTGAAAGTATTGTTAACATTTGAATACGATAAAACACTCATCTGTGAAAGTGCATGTGTGAAGATTTCTACTCCCTAAACTTTCAAAGAAGTTTCTTTACAAAATCAGCCCTTGGATTATTTGGAATGACATGATTGGTCCTTGAGTTTACATCTTTCGATGTACACTTATGGTCCCTAAAATGACTATTGGATCCAATACATGTCCTAAGTCCAAGTTAAATATACCCTTGGCCCAAGTTATAAACCAAGCCCAAAACAAAACACCGGTGGTCCGGATTTCGCTCCATTTACCCTGATCATCCCACAAATTAACCCCAACTTAATGTACTTCTAGAGGTCGAGAGATCATAATAAGAAGGACTCTTATTGGAACGAGCCACATCATTCTATTGATCAAGTTGAGATAAGATTGGGTGATGTGGGATTTGATTGAATGGTGAAGATTAGACTTCGTGAGGCTTCTCAAGATGGTATGTCCACATTGTTATCAATTCCTTAAGTCTTAGAGGAATCTTGGCCAATTTATTTTCTGTCAAATTAATTGTTTTGATAGAGTAATTGTTTGAATTCCTTCATCGTTTTGTATTGATTATTTTTAAATTCAATCATTTTTACCTTGTCTCAAGTTCAATTTTGAATTCACTTATGGTTGATTAATGTTCACAAAGTTCTTGATAATTTTAGCTCATAAAAGTCATTGTTAGTTTATGGTTTAATTACTTGTTCTTAATTTCAAACAAAAATAGTCATAAATTTGGAAGTCAAACTACACATGTTGTTCTTAAAATGATTAGCTTTACTCAAGCTCTTAGTTTTGCATATTTAATGTTTTACTTTGAAATCGATTTCAAGAGATGTGTTTGGATTTAGATTAAGTTTGAGTTTACATCATTAATATTTCAAAGCTTATGAGTGCATGTTAAACTCCAAATCGATTGCCTTAAGTGTGGAGGTCTCAATCAGGTTAAAGACACCTACATTCGATTTTTCATTGAGTTGATGATTAGGAGTATTTAGCGTGCTCATTAGTTGTCTCATTCTTCTTGTCACCATGACCCACATAGGTAAAGTTAGTTAAGATTTTGATTTTATATTTGTTTCCCTGTTAGATCTAGTCCTTATTAAGGTAGCTAAAGCTCATTATACTTGCTTTAAAAGGTACTCGCATATCACGTTTAAGTCCCATTGGTTGGTTGTTGATAACATGGTGATTTTAGCTTATTTTTGTGATTTTTCTAGAGTAGCTTAATAAGGGCTTAAAGTAGGGCTTGAGGGCCGTTTGGCTTATTAAACTTAGAACCTGAATTTGTGCTTAAATTCCTATAGCTTGAGCTTAATAGACCCATTTCTGTTGCATGAGCTTCTTTTGGTAGCTGTGTAGCTTATTGGTTATTGCTTATTTCAAGTGCTTATTCATTTTAAGTAGTGTTCCCAAATCATAGTTCTGAGCTCCAAATCCTAGTTCTCTATATTATTTATAGTATTCAAATTTTCATATTGTTTTATGTCATTTTCTAGCATCATTTTGAAAAAAATGTTACAATTTTCCTAGTTTTAGAAAATTCAAAAAGACATTACATTTTCTTAAAATAGTATTTTCTACATTTTAATTAGTTTTAAATAGTATTAAATTCATAATAAATTGAGAAAAAGCCAAAAAAAAATGTGATTCCAGTTTCTAAAATTCTTTTTGGTTATTTAAGATTTTTGAAAAATATTTTTGTAATTTTCTAGCTTATTTTCCTAATTTTTAGTATTTCAAGTCTATTTTAAATATTTAAAAATTAGTTTTAATTCAAATAAATCAAGAAAAATCCAAAAAAATAGTTTTAATTCACAAATAGTTTTTAAATATCATTGTTAGCTGTAGAAAAATAAAAGTTCATTTTTACGGGTTTAAATTAGCGTAGTTGCATTTTATTTACGTTTCATTTATTACGTTTTAGTATAATCGCGTATTTAGGATTTCCCGTAGTGTAATTTCATGCTTCCCTTGCCAAGTAAATATCAAATTATCCCCTTTCCCATTCAAATCCACGATAATCGGCGTGAGTTGGAAATTCATTCAACCCTCGTTCGGAACGATCTCGGTGCTCAAACCTAACACGTTTGAGTTACCCGTATACTACAAATATTCTTCTTATTATTGATTTTTATATCGAATCAACATGAAGAGGGTATTGACTTTGAAGAATCATTCGCTCTGGTTGCTCGTCTTGAGGCTGTTCGGATATTTCTCGGAATATAACGGTCTTTGGATTTGCAAAGGATATTGAAGAAAGCTCTATACGGTCTCAAACAAGCTCCGATAAGTTATCAAATAATTTTACCAAAGGTTCGGTCGACCCAACTCTTTTCATACAATATCACGTTGCACATCTCTTAATTGTTCAAATTTACGTGGATGACATCATTTTTGGGTCAACACATAAAAAGTACTCAATCGCTTTTGCAAAACTAATGAAGAAACATTTTGAAATGTCCATGATGGGTGAACTTACATTCTTTCTAGGATTGCAAGTTCATCAATCACCCCGTGGTATTTTCTAGAGTCAGTCCAAATATGCCCTTGAAATTCTTAACAAATTTGGAATGCATGACACCTATGTGGCTCATACCAAGAACTTAGACGCTGATTTACATGGGGAATTGGTGGACCCTACCAAATACCGAAGTATCATTGGGTCTCTCATGTATCTAACCTAGCGGACGACATTGTTTTTGCCGTATATCTCGCTCCCGTTATCGATCGAGACCAATCTGAAACCCACCTCTCTATGGCTAAAAGAATCCTCCGATACATCAAGGGAACCATTAATTTGGGAATCTGGTATCCGAAGGATTCGGGTTTTGAACTAATAGCTTTTTCGATGTCGACCACGCACGATGCTTAGATTCACGGAAAAGTACTTGGCGTTACAATTTCTTGGTGATAAACCGTGTCATGGCAATCGAAGAAGCGAGGATTGTACATCGCTTTCCTCAACGTAAGCGTAATATGTAGCCATGTCGGCGTGTTGTGCTCAAGTCATTTGGATGAGAACACAACTCAAAGACTATGGTTATGTATTTGACGAATCCCGATGTATCATGCGACAATCGGAGTGCTATTGCGATCTCGTGCAACTCTGTTCAACATTCAAATCAAAGCACATCGATCTTCGATATCATTTCATCAAGGACCACATGGAGCAGTAACGTTGAATTATACTTTGTGGGTACGTAATACTAATTGGCGATCTTCTCACTAAAGACTTAGCTCCTGCTAGGTTTAATGAGTTGGTCCACCGGATTGGTATGCGGTGTTTGACTCAAGAGGAACTGGATGAACTCTTAAAACATTCTTAAAAACCAGTCAAACACCAAAACCTCTTTTGTAAATATTTTTTTTCAAAAACAAAATACAAAATTATAAAATCAGATAAAACAACAAAAATATTCTTCTATCTATATTTCTTTTAACATGGAAAGTACAAATCTTCCGTCAACACTAAAATCTTTCAAAATTCAGTATTTTCTCGATCAAGTGTTGAGGGGGAGAAAGCAAATATTTTTCAGTTTCATAAAAACCTTGTACTTGCATGTTACTTTATCCCGGTTGTTTCTTTAATAATGGTGGTCACATTTCTGGTTTTCTGACACTCCTCGGACTAAAATTTATAAACTTTCATTATTTCTTAAGTCGAGGGGGAGTGTCGTCAAAGTTCTTTCCAAATATCCTTCGTTTGGTAACCAAAATGGAAGTTATCGACATTGGATATAAATGGAAAAGGTGGAGGGGCTAAAGCTGTCAAAAGCACAAAGTTATTTTTCATAAAACTTCCACCAAACTCATTAAATTCACTACATTTAATATCTTACCAAACTCATCCTACGCATAAAATTCGATCTTCAAATCCGTGTTTTGGATCATCATTTTGTAAGTGGTTTTATAATCTTAACATGTTTTTAAACAATGGTTTTGATTTATACGCAAATCCAATGGTCAAATGATGTGTTTGAGAGTGATTTGTGTTCTACACGTAAGCAATGAACACAAATCCTTCATTCGTGTGTTTTTGGTTAATATGATAGTGTCAAAATGTTTACTTAATCACTTTGAAACCATTTCCATCATCTAAATGCACCTAGAAACACGAATTGATTGAGTTTGAAAAATTAGGGTTTATGCGTGAATTGGGTATTTTCTTGTGTGGGTGTTTCTGGTTAATTAGTTGCTTATAAGGTGTTGTTTATGTGATGAATTGATCATATCCATGTCTAGAACTTGCCCAGAAACATCAAATGTGAAAGAATTGAATTATAGGGTTTTAGTTCATACGAATTGGGTGTTTTTTATTCACTTAGAGTTTGATGTTAAAACTTGAATAAAACAACTCAATAGGCTTCCTAAACATCCCAGAATCATTTTGGTGAGATTTCCATGGCTAGATTACTTACTCGTAAAAATTGAGCCTTAGGGTTTAGGTTTACGCTTAAGTGTTTTACGCGTAACTGTTTAATGAGTGTTTATGATTTGAACTGAAAATAATTGAATGTATGTGTTAATATTGGTGATATGATGAATTTGTTTCAGGTTTCTACGCTTAAAATTCAAAATCAAGGTTAACTTGAACATCTACGCATAAGGATCACCTTACGCGTAGCATGTTATGCGTAAGAGTAATCTTACGCGTAACGTTTACGCCTAAGGTTCTACATAAGGGACTATGCGTATCCTGTGAAGGATATGCGTAAACAGTGACCTCTACGCATAAGGTCAACTCTTACGAGTAAACCTTACACGTAAGGTTCCATATGCGCTTACGCGTAAGCTCTACGCATAAGGTACTCTTTTCCTACGCGTAAGTCAAGAACCTACGCATAAGCTTATGCTTACGCGTATACCACTCCTGTTTACGCATAAGCTTGCCATTTATACGCCTAAGCCTAGTCTTAACCTTAATTATGAATTGTTACGCGTGCAAATTTGTAAATAAATAAATCATAACGCCACGAAACCAATAATGTCACCAATAAGCTTAAACGTTTAATATGTTGTGAAAAATAAGTGAAAACATGGACTTTAAAACTTAAAGTTAATCAACTCACGAAACTTATCACGACGTCATTGGACTATAGGACAAACAAGTGACATTGGACTCGTAACAATCATCGACATATCACATTCAATAGTTAGACAATAAAACCATATGTTGACTAACATAATGTCTTTCGATATGTTGGTTCTTTTGGCTAAATATCTTTCAGATCATGACATGGACGCTCAAATGCGAAACGTGGAAGCACCAAATGTTCTCACCGTTGCTGATATCTTCCCTCATGGTTATCCGATGAAGATAGGAAAGAACAACCTTCGTGTTGATTTTGATACTCTCACCTGCTCAGAGTCTTCTTGCTTAATTGTTGTGGATATTCTGAAGAATCATCCTTATCATAACATGCTCACAAATTATGCTCATGCACGAGATCTATATTCACCGATTACCGGAATACAATGCGCATGATCAAAGGACAAAATGCTTTGTGACGCCTTCAATGACAAACAAGTCACCATCACACCTGCAGACTTAAGGCGATTCTTCTCATTCCGTCATCGAGCCAACCGAATACAATGCGCACCAACTGAAGAGACCGCTCAAATTCATGATCAACATTGATTATGACGAAGCTACAGGAGTAATCACAAAGCATTCATACGTGGATTTTAAGAATATTCCCACCGTGGAGAACTCTCTACATCATCATCACCAAATCTGTCTCGACGCGTGGCATGGCTATGAGCATCCCTAGCTCATGGAACTGCAGATCTTTTGGGCTTTGGTCAACATGAAACACATCAAAGTTGAAGCTCTGATATGGGACGACATGATGTCATTCCGCAAAAAGCTTGGCTCCAAAATCCCATACATCAGATATACAAAACAGTTGATCCAAAGAGCTCTAGTATATAATCCTGATATCCCCAAGAGACTCAATGACCCCAACAATCACTCCATGTTGTATGAGCCTACACTCACAGTCAGATTCAAGGAATCTTCAACAAAGAAACAGGTGTTTGTCTTGCCGGATCACCTTCTCTCGATGCAATCAAACGGCTTTACTCATACAAAAGGTATCCGGTAGCGATTGATGAAGGCAAAGTTGGTTTTCTCGATGACAAGTCTTCGGTACACCTACTAGGAAAACCGAAGAGGCAAAGATGCAGAAGTGTTGCAAGCACTGAGAGTCAACTAAAGTTCCCTAAGAGGAAACCTCCACTCAAAAGGACAGTTCCCTCCAAGGAAGTTGTTCCCATTCCCATTCCCAAGTCTTAACCGCAAAGAAAGCTAGTGGATGAAAGCTCTGAGGAAACCGATTCAGACGAAGAGGTCATCTACTCTGAAACTGCAACCGATGTAACCCCAACAGTAGCTAAACCTTCCAGTCAAAAGTGACCAAGGCAAAGGGAAGACTCCGACTTGAGCAAGAAGAAGAAAGCTCGGATGAAGAGCCACTTTGGACACCGACTACGGGAAGAAGTTCAAAATCATAAGACTCCAACACGTTGCAAAAGAATTTGTTAAGGATCAAACTTCGTGGCCCGGAGGGTCGAAGTGGTGGTGTCCAACCTACACCAATTCCTAATGCGGTTAATCAACCCGATAAGGGAATTGGTGCCACCACTCTTGAGCAACAACAAAAGATCCGGAGGAACCAAAAGAGAAGTCCGAGAAAGAAAAACCCGATGAGGAAGCTCGGATTTAGGGTGAAGAAAAGGCTAAATCGGACATGATGACGGTGAACTATGATGATTTTCTTCTCAACAGTCCAATTCATTCCAAGGAGAAAACTTCTGAACCTCCTAAGGACCCTGAACCTCCTCATGTTTCTTCATCATCAGATTCATCCTCTCACTCTTCACCACCACCATCCAGAAGAACAACCAGATCCACATCTAAATCTGTGAAGAAACCAACAGACTCTTGGATATCCCAAACTAAAACAAAGATTGTTAAAGTTGTCAAGCAAGTACAGAAGAAGGATGTAACCAACAAAAAGCTGAATCAACTCGCTGACAGAATCAACTTTCTTCAAAAGGAAATAAACGAGTTATTGAAAGAAAGGGAACAAATCCAGAAGTTTATCAAGGGAGATTTCCAAAACGACTTGGAGAAGACGGCAAGAGAATACACTCACACATTCCTTCTCGACACCGTTCCTAAAGTGACAAGGGAGTTATATTCCAGACTACTTACTCCAAATATCGTTACATTGGTCAAACATACAATGGCCAAAGAATCTGATCTCTCCGGTGAATTGATTACTAAATTAGTGATGCAAATGTCAAAAAGAGTTGGAACCTTTACTTGGATGAACCTAAATTTTTGAGACTCTATTAGACTATCAACTCGAGTCTTCATGCAAAGAATCGCAAGTCAACCAAAACCAAGAGATGACGATGATAAGGACAAGGATTCTGCACCTAAACGTCCAAAGAAGTCAGGTGAATCTTCCTCAATGCCACCTCCACCCCAAAGGACTCCATCTCAACAACAATCTCCTCCACGCTTCTCGACAAACCTCGGGACTCTAAGTTACCACCCCGCACCGAGAAAACCGATGATCACTTTGAGTATACTGGTGGTGACGATGAGGAAGTCCCTGAGCCCCAACAACAACCCACCTCTCCCGCCTCAACAAAGAAACCATCATCCTCATCAAGGCCAAAGAAGAAAAAGAAGACGTCTAAGGCTGATGTCGTCTCATGGCTAGACGACGATGACACCAAATTTGAATGGTTTTCTAAACTTGTTGATGCCACTCACGCTAACCGATGATCCGGATATGGTAGAAGGTCGTGCGTTGGAGCATGCCAAGTTACTGCAAGAAAAGTTCCGTGTGAAGAAGATGACGAAATCAGAGTTGAAACGAATCAAGAATGAAGCATTTCAACTACTCAAAGACAACTCGGAAAGTGCTATTGAAGTTGAATATCACCTTGAAAACATAGCATGAGCCATGTCTAACAACATTGATTGGCTCAACCCTGAAGCAAACATCGACTTCACCAAAAGAGACAACCCTCCATACTACACCGACCGGTCTAAACCTCTACCAACAATTGGCCAACCAGATCAACCTAAGATTCCATTCCGCTACTTCTTCAACAAAGACTTGGAATTTCTTCTACACGGTAGCGATAGTTCAAAGAAATATGCTACATCACTTACACTTCCGTTCCCTGCAGCCATATACTCCAACTGCATAGCCATCGAAGAAAAGGCTACCCACATGTTTTCCAACAGCGTGGAACGGTATGATATTGATGCAATGTACGGATTCACCATTGGCGGAACGCCCGAATCTACTACAAAAGCCTCCAGGTTCGAAAATTTCCACATGAAGTGTACAGTGATAAAGGGATCGTTGCTGTTAAGCATGTTACCCTTTCGTCTAAATGGGATTACACCTTTCTCAAGACTATCGTGGTCAAAAGATAAGATGAAAGGGACTATGAATTCTGTGAAGCGGACTTTCAGAACTTGTCTCTCAACGACATTGAAGATCTATATCTTGCCAAAGTACAGGGAAGAATGAGACATTTCTCGACTGAAATTCAACGTGAATACATCAAGTGCTTGCTCATCTTCATCAGAAGCATAGTGATCCAGGAACGTGTAGAAGATTTACAACTTGCTGTTGAATCATATCAGACTCGTGTCAACTTCACCGGACCTCGCCTAGAACTTCCGATATCAACCATCTTCTACAATACACTCTTGTCAGCAAACCGTTTGGAGTAGTTTACCGCAGTGAACTACAACGCAACTGCTTACTGGCGTGTAGAGATCTTCATAAGTTTGGAGATCACACACTGAAGAGTGTCAGGGACGGCTTGGCTTATAGGTTGAAGGAGATACATGAAGGAATTGGTTCTCCAAAGCGATGGAATTCTCAGGATAGACGGGATGTGAAGAGGATCATCACTCGAATTGATGAAAGGTTGTACAGAAGGGACCAGTTGAGAACTCTAGAGAGCTTCGTAGGTGGTCGTCCCAGGATTACTCTCACAGGCTATCAACGCCCTGTTCGCATTCCTAGAAAGATTGATGGACTTCCTGGTACCCCTTAATATGTTTCTATTTCATATTAATTTGGATGTGTGATTTTATAATGAACATGGCTTGTGCACACATAACAGTGTACAACCCGTTCATGTAATGAAAGGACCCTGTGGTACGCTTCAGTGCCACAATCCTTATAAAAGGAGCGAAAGCTTCTTACTTTTGAGTAAACCCTATCAAACCTTTCACTTTTCAAAGGTTTTGCTCAAAAGAACAAGTACTTCCCCTTATATTTTTTCTAAATCTCAACCGTTTATATCACTTGTTGAGGGGGAGTATTTGACTTAAAAACTTTGTTCACAAATTGTTCTTTGTAGTAATCTTTCCACAAAACTCAAAATGGTCATATTTATTCTCAACATTTCTTCAAAAATAACATAATTATATGCCATTTTTGAGGGGGAGAAAAATTATGTGATAAGAAATATGTTGTGAATTGCTATTGAATTCTCGTGTGAAAAGACTTCAACCCATGATTTGACGGGATCTGAACAGTCATACATTGAAAAGATTTGTCTTCCAAGACTTATCCAAGTAAATTGTACCCATTCGAGAAGCTCTTGATAGACCTGAACTTTGACGGGTTTGACAATCTTTCGGGGTTGTCCACATCTTCAAGGTAGTTATTAGAGCTATTTGTCACCTAAAAGCTGACAATGTATCTCTTTATCTATGCAACGTAATCGTGTCTCGCAAGGAATTGTCTATCTTGAGTTGATCAATTCAAAAGTGCGAGCTCTTTCCTCACTGTGCAAATTTCTGTCAAAACTCTTAAGCACATGTGGAGGGGGAGTATTTATGAAAATCCAAAACTCTTGAAGTGTTCAAACATGTTTTTCATTCACAAACACTTTAAGAGATTTTCATGGAAATGGTTTTATGACAATGGAGTTATAAGGTGATTAAGGTTAGGAATAACCATCCTATGATCCGCCAGAGCAGGAGGGATCTACCCCAGGACACTACCAATAGTTAGAATTAGAAGTCCTCAGGTATGATTATAAAAAGGAGAAAATGAGAATCGGAGAAAGAAGTAGTTGAAGAATTAAAAAGAAAAGCAAAGTAAAGGGTGAAAAGAAATAGCCCTCCAAATTATTCAACTTAAGGCAGACACCGGGTTCAATTCATATGCTACTGGTCGTCACTTGATGACGCCGGTATTGAAGATGGAAAGTCGTCATGGACCCAGTGACGCATGCACTAAACCTTCTTAGCCACTCAAGTTTCTCTCAACAGAAGCTTGTTTCATTCTCACAGGGAACCCTATGTAAACTATCGGCTTTCTCTTAGAGATTGCTGGTATTGAAGAAGGAGACCCTCTCCCTAGTCTCCGCTCAGGAAAACCAAAATGCACTATTGAGTCTAGAGCCATCAGATTCATCAAAAGATCTCATAGGTACACTTGACATTTTCATCACTTGTCGTTCAACAATAAAAACAACAGTGGCACGTTATCGAGTCCTACACATATCCTAGCAATCTGTCGAGAACATTTATGAGAGGTTCACAATTGTGATCCTCAATTATTGAATGGAAACTCCTGCCAGGGTCAACATCAAACAGCCCTGACAGCAGGTCACTTCGGTAACTCCCCGTGGATTACACTTAGTGTGTCTCAAACGGTCTACAGTCGTGAGGTGATGCTTTGGTGTACCTCAGCGACTCATCTGAACCGTAGGTGTACTTCGGTACATCCCGTTATCTCACTTGTGGGACTCCAGTTCAAGAACGGCCTTTTTGAGAATTAGAGTTGTGTTTTCACACTATGCTATTAACACTCTCGAAGTTCAAACTTATAAGTGCCGGAATCCGCTTATTACTAACCTTTCTTATGTTTTCTTCTTATGGAAGCTCTGGAGCGGACTGATCGTGCAGATTCTTCACATGTTCATACCAACATCATCACTAATGGAAGTTCTCTCAAAAGGCAACACAAAAGTCAGAATGATTCTTCGTCAAGTCAAAGAATCTACAAAGTTTAAATACTAAGAGAACTTCATCAGTACTAAAATCCAACATCAAAGAGCGTGTGAGCATGTTCAAGAAAGACGTGGAGACACTGGAGCAACAAAGCAGACCTGATGCAGACAACAACATACTATCACTACCATCACAAAGAACAAAGATCAAAGAACAAAGAAAATGATGACGTCAAAGCAAAACTTTTCAAATGAAACAATTTCTCTACACTGGGGAGATTATTCGAATCAAGGCAACTCTTCTCACAAGAAAGAAGAATGTCAAAAGACGTCAAAGCTACTATTACATCAACACCTACATCGTTTATCACTCTTTCACTCATCACCAACACTTAGGGGGAGATTGTTGGAATCACTCCTAAACCTTAATTCAAGTGTTAGTGATTCATATGTAATATTTAGCTTATTATGGCCTTTATGTTTGTTATTAAGCTAAGGCTTATGTAGAAGGACCATAAGCCTTGGCCCAAGTCCAATAAGGAAAGGAAGGGACTAGGAGTGTTGCCCTAGCTCCCTCTCCTATAAATACCTTTGTAATACCCTCACTTGAGGGTTGGTTGTTCAATTCACATATTCACCTACGCATAACTCTTCTCCATTTATCATGCGTGTGTGTGTGTTGTTCATCCGATCACTATCTCTTCTCTACTTCTTATATTGATGCTTGTGTTACTAATATGAGAACCTAACATGTTTTCTGTCACAAATGGAGCCAAAGAATGTATACAAGGCACTTGAAGATGAAAGTTGTGTGGAAGCAATGCAAGAAGAGTTGCTTCAGTTCAAGATTCAAAATGTTTGGGTGCTTTGTGATTTACCACATGGCAAAAAGGTAATAGGTACAAAATGGGTGTTCAGAAACAAGAAGGATGAAAGAGGAATTGTTATCAGAAACAAGGCTAGGCTTGTGGCTCAAGGATACACTCAAGACGAGGGTATTGACTATGAAGAAGTGTTTGCCCGAGTCGCAAGAATTGAAGCAATCAGGCTATTCTTAGCCTATGCATCCTTTATGGGCTTTAAAGTCTATCAAATGGATGTAAAAAGTGCTTTTCTATATGGTCAGATTGATGAGGAGGTATATGTTTCACAACCTCCAGGCTTTGAAGACCCTGACTATCCAAACAAAGTGTACAGGGTGGTTAAAGCTTTGTATGGCTTGCATCAGGCACCAAGAAAATGGTATGAAACCTTAACTACTTATCTTCTTGATAATGGGTTTCATAGAGGCAGAGTGGATCAGACTTTGTTCATCAAGAAAGAAAAGAATGATATCTTGCTGGTTCAAGTATATGTTGATGATATCATTTTTGGCTCTACAAAGACAGAGATGTGCATAGAGTATGAGAAGCTAATGAAGGATGAGTTCAAGATGAGTTCTATGGGTGAACTCACATTCTTTTTGGGACTTCAAGTACAACAAAGGCCAGATGGTATTTTCATCAATCAAGATAAATATGTGGCTGAGATACTAAGGAAGTTCAAGTTCTCATATGCAAAGTCATCCAGCACCCCTGCAGATAAGACTACACATCAACTTTAAAAGGAGAATAGTGGTGAAGCAGTTGATGTGCACATGTACAGGTCTATGATTGGTTCTTTGATGTATCTTACATAATCTAGACCAGACATTATGTTTGCAGTGTGTGCTTGTGCAAGGTTTCAGGTCACTCCCAGGTTCTCACACCTGACTGCTGAGAAGAAGGTTTTCAGATATCTTAAAGCATTTCCTAATCTGGGATTATGGTACCCTAGAGAATCACCTCTAGAACTGGTTACTTACTATGATAGTGACTATGCTGGAGCTAGTTTGGATAAAAAAATCTACAACAGGTGGATGCCAATTTTTTGGAAATAGATTGGTGTCATGGCAGTGCAAAAAACAAACAATGGTGGCAAATTCATCAACTGAGGCAGAGTATGTGGCTTCTGCAAGTTGTTGTGCTCAAGTTCTATGGCTTCAAAATCAACTTTTGGACTATGGGTACAATTTTATGAATACCATCATTTTTATTGACAATAGTAGTACCATTTGCATAATTAAAAATCCAGTTCAACACACAAAGACTAAACATATTGAAATTAGACACCATTTTATAAGAGATTGTTATGAGAAAAGGCTAATTCAAGTTGTCAAAATCCATAATGATGATAACTATGCTGATTTATTAACAAAAGGACTTGATGTGGGTAGATTTCAGTACTTGGTAATAGGTATTGGAATGCTTAATCCATAAATTTTTGTGTCTAATAGTCTTTGGTGTTGAGGGGAGGTTTTTGGTACTAAAATTGTTGTATAAGTTTGTATAAATTTGTATATGTTTGCTTGTATTTTTGCTTGTCCATTAACTTTTATGCAGATAATAAGGCTAACAGTGGAAACTAAAATGCAAGCAGTGGTACAAGTTACTCTCACAGTGGAAAAAGTAAAACACAGAAATTCCATTGCATAAGAAAAGGTTCATTACATCAAACAGAGAGTGCTTACAACCACCATCAAAACACAAAAGATAAAAACCTAACACAACCTACATCTCCACATCCTACACTAGCTACTCAATTGGCTTCTTTCCCTTGCCCTCATAGTCATGCTTATTCTTCTGTGCTCTCTTCCTCTTGTTTTCAAAGGTTGACTGCATTCTTGGACAAGCAAGACCAAGAACTTGTAGAGGAGGCCTTGGTAGTCTTGTTGGCTTCTCTGGTATGGAAAGCTGCTTCATGTTGGAGAGAGCTGCTCCCAATGCTTTTTTCAGAGCCCTTGGAAACTCCTTGGACAAAGAGTAGGTCTCATCATCATCATCATCATCAGATGAACTGGAGTAGAACTCAAGAGAAGGTGCAGGATTGGCAGTTTGTTTTGTTGGCTTCTTGGAAGAAGAGCTCGTAGCACAGGGTGAAAAGTAACCTGCCCACCCTGATGCCTCTGAAGATGACTCAGAAGCCATCACAATCTCTGTATCAGAATCAAAAGAGATGTCAATGATATTGGAAGGATTGCTCATGGTGATGTTTAGGGATTTTGTGAGTTAGTATGTGTTTTTTATAAAGACTATGATGTGTCGAGTCCCTTTATATAGGCAAAGTCGATCATAAGGGTTCATAAAAGGATATATTGGTTTTTCCCTATTTTGGTAGGTTGAAAAGTAAATATAGATATTATCAGGTTGACTTTGGGAAGATATTTTTAGATAGTGGCTTGGTTAAAAGTAACTTTGGTTAAAACAAGTTGGTTATGCATATTCTTTGTATTATACTAACACTTGCAGGTACATAACCAATCTTGGCTGGGAGTTGATCATATAAGGTGTGTAAATGAGACACACAACAAATGGTTATTGATTCACCATGTCTAATTCACATTAGAATCAACTAGTCCAGAGCAAATGGCTACTGGTAAATACTTAACAAATCCGCTTATGGTTGATAGTTTACCAAAAACTATATGGTTATCAACTCACCATATTCTATATGATTAAGAGTTGGCTACTCCATAGCAAACGGCTCATGGTAAAGACATATCAAATCCGTTGATAGCTGGTAGTTTGCTAAAAACTATAATAAGAGCAGTCCAATTTTCATATGCTTTACTTACCACTGCTCTTTCAAATTTTTGTGAAAAATTGCCACTACTAGTTCACATTTTCCACTGCCAGTGTTATTTTTACCACTGATGAACTAGCCGTTACAACTGTTGTGTCAGTAACAAATTTTTTACTAGCCGTTGAGAGTAACTATTTTCTATATTTATAGGGTAAATTTTTTTTTGGAAGATTATCTACTTTCCTACTTGTAGATTATTCTCTAAACATAAATCTTTTCCTTAGATAATATTTCTTGAGCAAAACTCTTAAACCCTAATAGTATATATCTCTTTCTCTCAATTGGCAAGTTCGTTGTTCAATTCATATTAACACAACATATTTTTCATCAAAAGATACTACGGAACCAATCACTTTTGCAGATGAGCACAACCAAGTGGCCTATTTGGAAAAGTAAAACGACATGAGTGGCCCTGTGTTTCATCAGATTGTGGACTTTCTAAACACTACTCATGTGAGGTATGCTTTACTACTCAATCCCACAATCTATATCTCTCAAATCAAGCAGTTTTGGAACTCTGTTCAGTCCATCACTATTGAAGATGGAGATACACATGAAACTGTGGATGCTCTTAGAGCCACAGTGGATGAGGTAACTATTGATGTTATTGAGTCATCCTTGAGGAGAATTCTCCAATTGCATGATCTCAATGGTATCATCACATTACCCATGCCAGAAATTCATGAACATCTTTCATCCATGGGGTATGATACCACTGACAAAAAGGCTACTTTCAAAAAGAGTGGTTTATGTCCTCATTGGAGATTTTTAATACATACTCTTTTACATTGCCTAAGTCCTAAGAAAACTTCTTATGAACAATTCAGTTCAACAATGGCTTACCCTTTGGTTTGTCTAGCCACTGATAGGATTTTTAATTGGTCTAAATATATTTTTACAAGTATGCAAGGCAATGTAAAGAGTTCTACAAAATTTTTGATGTATCCAAGGTTTGTGCAAGCAGTGTTAAATGAATTTCAACTGCAACCCCATACAAGAGTTTATAAAATCCATTGCCTTAAGCCTAAAGTTTTTCGAAACATGAATAAGGATGGCAATAGGGTTCTTAAACCACTTTTTCCTCAAATGCTTGCGAAGATTTCACATGTACCGGGTGAAGATGCAACAATCCCAGTTGTATCTCAAACCACACCCACACTCACAGTTCCAAACATAATCTATACTCCACCAGTTACTCACACCTATGAGAGGAGGAAAAAACAACCAGCTTCTCTCATCATAGCACATCATGTCCCTGATCCTCTTGGTTTAGGAACAAGAAGTGGTGGTTCCAGGCTTCAACCTAGTCCAACTAGGAGTGAGTCTGAGCTAATGCCCTATGATTCACCTCTCCCAACAGGTCACACAGTTGGAAGTGTTGAGGGTAGTGGGCAACCTATGGAATTGATGGAACTTTGTACCAAACTAACTAAGCAGGTTGAATCTCTGGAGAAAGACTTGGCACAAGTAAAGGAGCAACATGCCAAGGATGTTACACAATTGAAGGAAGAGATTCAGACTTTGAATAAAGAGTTGCAGGGGTTGAAACCGAAAAGGAGACCTGCAAAGATTGTGATATCATCTCAATCCTCACCTCATGATGGTGACTCAGAGGGCTTCAGTGAAGATTTTAGGAATTCTCCCAAACAGGGGAGGAAAACAGATGTTGAAACCAAGGGGAGGAAGATAGACTTTGGAGATGAAGGTGATTTTAATTTTGGAGTTACTGAGGAAGTTGATACTCAAGAAGAAGTTCCTCAACAGCAAACAGAGCAAGCAACTTCCACTGCTGCAACCACTGATACCATTCCCACTGCAAAGCCAATAATTCCCACTGCTGGAATAGATATTACCACTGCAGAGAAAGAAATTGAAAAGAAGAAGAAGGAGAAAGGTAAAGCAGTTGTGCAAATTAAAGAGCAACCAAAAAGGAAGGTTCCAAAGAAAGAACAAGCTCAAATTGATCATAATGCAGAAGTTGCTAGAAAACTCACTGAAGATGAAGTTGCAAATAAGAAAAAGCTAGATGAACTAGAAATTGCAGACTTCATGGAGGCTAAAAGGCTGGATAGAATGGAAACCACTGATCCAATGGATGAAAATCCACTTTCCACTGTTCCACCCACAATATTCAAAGAAAAGACTCCAGATTTTAGCTATGTACCTACAGAACAAGAAATTAAGTTCTTGATCACTAATGATCCAGTAGTCAAGAAGAAGGCAATTGACCTAGTTGCAGATAAGTCTTTAACTGAAGAACAAAGAACAGCACAGTTGAAGGACTTCATTCAAATGAAGAATAATCAAGCACTTCAAGATGCAATTGGTTCAGTCAAAAAGGGTCAAAAGAAACCAAGACAACCAACCAAGGTACAAGTTATCTCAATGATGAAAGCTTATTGTTCCAGTGTTGGTGGCTGGAAAAAGTATCAGTTCAAAAGGATGACTGATGATCAGGTTGAAGGTATCTACTATAGGGTTAAAAGGCAAGATAGTGACTTCATTCCTCTGAACTCTGAAGAAGAAGAAAGAATATATCCTCATCTGAAGAGAAAAGCCAAAGAAAGTAAACCTCAGACACATAAGAAAACAAAATTTGCAGAAGAACAAGAAGTTCAATCTGAGAAATTCACTGAAGAACAGGTGACTGGTATGATTTTGATTGAAGAAGAAGATTTTTATCCTGACCCACTGCAAGTCAGACATCTTATTGTTGATTGGGAAGTGTATACTGCTATCAATTTTGCTCCAACATGGAAGATTACAAGGCTAGGTGGTGAAACTTCATCATTCATTCAGTTTGAAGAACTCATCAAAGCATGTGACAGAGTTGATCTTGATACACTGTGGAGATTAGTTCAAGAAAGATTTAATGCTAACAAGCTTAAAGATATGAAGGAAATGCAGTTATGGGTTGATTTAAGAAGCCTTTATGAACCAGATGTTAATGATAATTTTTGGAAGTTTGAAGCTCAATGTGTTGGTACTACATGGACTTACTATGATTCATGTGAAGTTCATCATTTTTCTACAAATACTGGAGTGGATGCATTTATGTTTGCTGAGAAAGAATACCCACCCAGAGCTGGAATTCTCACTGTAATGTTATCTACAACATTAAGGGTTCATGAAGATAATGAGAAGGTTAGAGCTTTGATACATAGGATTCAAGATCAATGTTCAAGAGCTATTCAGGCGTTAAGAAGAAAGTGAAGTGTTTGGAAGAATTCCCAAATCCTTTTAGATGATGCAGATTGAAGAAACTTATTGATTTGCATAGAAATCATAAGTTTAAGGGAGGATTGTTGGGAATAAAGCCAACAGTTACCACTGATAGGCTTGTGGAAGACACTGCTGAAGAATGCACTAGCAGTGGAAACACATTACCACTGCTAGTACATATTATTACCACTGCTATTAGGATAATTGTTATGTATTCGTATAGATAAGTATAGAAAAGATCTTGTGTATATTCTATATAGTTAGCATTATACTTATCTTTTAAAGGACTCCTTGTGCAATGAAAGGAGATCCTAGGTCATTGTTCTTGGTACGTATGCTTCAAGGTGTAACCCTAGTGATAAGCAAGATCACTCGTATTATTCTCAATAATATTGAAGCTTTGTGTTACATTGTTCTCACTTACATTACATCATACAATCCATCTTCTAAGTATTACTAAGTATATTCCGCGTACTTATTAATATAACTCAAAGTATCACTAACACAAGGTGTGTGTTTAGATCCATCAAGTTGGGACGTCATCTTGATTCTCGATCTGGGCCGTCTGAGATGAAAATTCTGAGTGACGCCCTTTTTTTTCATAGCCTGACGCCGTCAGGTTATACGAACAAAAATTCCACTGAGCCGTCTGGTGCATGTTTTGATCAAGTATTTATAGAGGGACGGTGTCGCCTTTTGATTGGGACACCGTCAGGTTCAGTTTGAGCAGCTTGAGTGGCTTCGATCTTGACTTTACCATTTTCTTCATGTATTCACTCCTTTTAGTCAAAATGTGCATCATTCCAGCATTTTGCTTCCAAGAGACCTAAAAAGTGAAAAGGAACGAAATTAAGCAGTAACGGATATAAAAGTGGTCGATTAAGGGCTTAAATGACCCCCTAAAAGCATACGTTTTAAATCCTTATCTAATATCCCTACACTTGGTATTTGCTTGTCCTCAAGCAAATGTGCTTTTGGCCAATCAATTTATAAGTTAGGGGGCATGAAGCATGGGTTTAAAATAATTCATAACAAGTAAAAGCACCACAATAGTCATAACAAGCACGAAAATTATATACTAGCACCTCACAAGGGGTGTTTGGATTCTCTCATCTCTCGGGTTTATATGAAATATAATAAATGGAAATGGAAGATAAACACTCTTTACCTGGCATAGTACATAGATTACCATAGGCTTGAGACTAGATCAAACCTCCACCGCTTTGGCATAAGCACCTAGGAACAACTATCTAGGAGGTCTTTGAAAGGGTTGTAACGTTAGGCTTACAGTAGGGAAACAAAGGGTTTTGTTGGATAGGCGATATTTAGTGGTGGCAAGTCAAAAATCTTATGTTACAGGCATGAATAGCGTGGCGTTGCTAAGCCAAGACTCGACTCACTAACTCTAAATAACTTGAAACAAACAAACATAAATTTAAAGACATAAACATAAAGATAGATGTAGGATGGTAGCCCGTATGTTTTTCTTCATTTTTTTTTTGCATACATTGTTACTCTACCATCCTCTACGATAACATCAAAATATAAGGAATTTGTAGGAGCATCCCTACACTTGAGTTTTTATTTCTCTAACACTAATTGACCCGATTTGAAAATATCAAAACACTTGGAGTATTTAATTATGTAGACAAAGGGAATTTGAATTTATCGTTCTTTCCCGTTACTCCATAAAATATTACTTTTACCCATGAGTCCCATTCATCCCAAAACTGTGTACAAAAGATATGACTCGACTTAGCAACCATGCAAGTAACTATATATTTGAACTAAGGGTTTAGTAATGATAACAATAATGCACTGAAGGTGAGTGCATACAAGGTAGGCTAAGGCGATTTGGGTGTACGTTTGGGGGTGGATTGTAAACAATGCTCTTCATTGATATTCCGGAAAACCGAAACATCACGATAACCGCGAAAAAAATAGGCGCTGAGGGGTTAACTAGGGGTATCGTGTACTAAAGATGAGTACATCGCAAGGGTGGGGGTAATTACTCAACCGATGTGGAAGATGTAATTATAATACAAGTTTCAAACAAGAGTTATCCTAATGCCTCTTATCACTTAGTTATTCCTATCTACATAAGTGTAGTCTCACTAGCGATCTCGGAATGCATCACAAAACAAGTTCTAGAATCTATTATACTACCGATACACTCTCTAAGCATTAAAGGTGAATGCCCTTGTTCCTAAAAATCTAGGGGCGAACCTCACATTTTTTGGGTGGAATTTGAGTGGTAAATGGTTTTTTGTGCTAGTCATATAACTCCTATCAATGAGACGCTTTATTAAGACTAAAGTTTTAGCTCGTACATGTCATTAAAAAATTTAAATTTGGTGCTAAAATTTCCCTAACAAATATTTCTCATAGTTTATTACACAATTTACCAAGGACAAGACAAATAATCAAGGATAATAATAGTTTCTAAGTTCCCGTTTTATTCTCCCTCCCTATACTTAAACTGAACATTGTCCCCAATGTTTCCCGAAAGTATCAAAGTTATGATAAAGGAAGGAAAGTAAGGAAAAGAAACTAGTACTCCCCTGATTAGCTCGATAGGATCCGTGTGAAGTTGTGGTTAAATTCTTTTCCAAGAAGAATGCATACGTGATAAGCTCCATCCAATGTTGAGTTTCTTCTTCTTGCATACGTGATAGCCTGCACACTTATGAAAACTAACGAAACCTTCTCGTAAAATGGGCGGTAAAACTATATATGACACAACTACACTATGATATAATGCTTGTGGAATGGATGTTTGCAATTTTTCTGGAAAATTAAGACCTGAGAATTTCCAAAAAATTATAAGTAGCATAGAAAACGAAAAAAACTGATAAGCTATTTCTGCTTTACCTGACGTCGTCAGGCTTTAATCCTGACGCCGTCAGGTTGTCATGACTGAAACTGGTCTGCTGCGTTTTTCTGGAAAAATTACATCTTTAAAACCTGGAAAAAATCCTGCAAAACATCCATTATGACTTGATTCAAGCATTTGACTCTAACAAACACACATATATATCAATTTCACTAATTGCAATTCTCATGTTCACGTTCTTCAAAAACGTATGTTATCTTCCCTACACTTATCTTTTTGTAAAATACCTTTAGATGTAATTAAGACGAGGTTAAAGACAAAATAAAGCATTTTCACAAAATCAAACATGAGAATAAACAACAATGAGAATGATATATGACACACAAACAAGCAAACAATTAAGCATGGGTTGCCTCCCAAGAAGCGCTTGTTTTTGTTTGAGTCACGAGCTTGACTCTACCCTTATTTAACGGATAAAGGGAAAGTTTTCCCTACACTTAAGCTTAAGTGCGGGTGATAGTAGCGATACACACCCTTAGGGTGGAAATTTGCTACGTGAGGAGAGGGTGATGGGTGATTTATATGCTTGGCACTAAAAGGAGTTGATCCTAACAATGATTTTTGAATAGAAGCCACACATGCACAAAATTCATCAAAGCCCTCTAACTTTACACATATCTCCTCTTGGATATCTCTAAGATAACTCACAAATTCAGCAGAACAATAAGAAGCAATTCTATCTATGAAATACAATTGTTCCTTATTTGTTAATGATTCGAATGCAACTTCACTTGCCATAGTGAAAAATGAAAAGGGTTTCACGAACACAAACACAAAGAAGGGAGATAGACTACAAGGAAGCTAATGAAAAGAGAAAAAAAATCTTACTTGATAGGAATCAAGCAAGGGAACCTAAACGAGATAGAGATCTAACTAGCCATTCTATTCTCCGGCAGCGGCGCCAAAAACTTGATGCGTGTACGAAGCGCGTTCGGGGTCAAAGGAACTTCCTTTTCTTCGAGCAAGTTTTTCAACCACCTAGGCAGTGAACCTAATCGTTGTAGTGTAGTATTGGGTAAGCCTCGGGGATTGATATCGTTCTCTAGGGGAATAGGAATGCTAGCAAGAAATTTATTACGAGAAGGTGGGGGTTGAGGATGATTCTTTTTTATCTTTTTATTGGTTTTTTTGAAAGCTAAGGTAAAATCTCAGGGCAATTGGTTTGAGGGGTGGTACTTCTACCGATTACTCTACTTGTCTAATTATCTAATACTACGGGTAGCTATGTCTATTTGATGTGTGCTCGTATGATGATTAAAAATGTGTTTACCTAGATACTATTACTCCCTAGTTGTCTTTTATTGGTTGGTTGAATTGTCACACCTTATCTTAACGCGTTGTACTCCTAAAGGTCGTAGGGAATGCGTAGTCCCTAGTTCTTTGAGGTTATCCTCCGGGTTTAGCATACGAAATCTGCAAGCCCTTAAGCTACTTCATTCATAAGCCTCACTTTTACAAATAATATTCAAGCATTAAACACAATGAATGATGCCTAGTTGCACACCTAAGCCAATTACAATTAAGATAAGAAACAACCTAACAATAATCAATAACTAGGTTTCATAGATCTAAGCAAACACACAAGAAATTTAGCTAGATATGGTAAACAAGCAAGCATACCCACAATCAATTGAAGACATAATGATACTTTGTATTAAAATACTTAACTCGATGTGTAAAATAGGGTTTGGGACCCTAAGATACTGTCCAAATCGGACTACAAACGTTTAAGGTTTTTCTCCAAAAGTCTACCTCTTTAAATGCAGAAAAATTGAATTCTATATATAGATTTACACTTGCGATGGCGTCACCTTTTGGATGGGACGCCGTCAACTCACCGTCATTAGGTCTCGTCTTGGCCAAGTCATCAATGGGACGGCGTCACCTTAGAGTTGTGACGCCGTCAGTCTTCAGTTGGGACGTCGTCTTGATTCTGGATCTGGGTCGTCTGAGATGAAAAGTCTGACTGATGCCCTTCTTCTTCACAGTCTGACGACGTCAGGTTATACGAACAAAAATTCCACTGAGTCGTCTGGTGCATGTTTTGATCAAGTCTTTATAGAGGGACGGCGTCGCCCTTTGATTGGGATGCCGTCAGGTTCAGTTTGAGCAGCTTGAGTGGCTTCGATCTTGACTTTGCTATTTTCTTCATGTATTCACTCCTTTTCGTCCAAATGTGCATCATTCCAGCATTTTGCTTTCAAGAGACCTAAAAAGTGAAAATGAACGAAATTAAGCAGTAACAGATATAAAAGTGGTCGATTAAGGGCTTAAATGACCCCCTAAAAGCGTACGTTTTAAATCCTTATCAATTATTTTTACTGTTTGCTGGTACAGACCCACGGATCCTTGGTTTTACACTAGATGATTCCCTTTTCAAAGGATCCATGGGATCCGTGACTACAGTAGCTTGTTTTTCAGTTTCTTTGACGATTTGTGTTTCTTTATTCCCGCTAGTTGATGCATTAAGTTTCTGAAAACCTAAACCCTTTTGATTGTTTCATGTTTTAACACCATCTAGTATTATATCTAGAGTATTAGTATTCATTCTAGCAATCTTGGAATCAAGATTATCAATTCCCCAACTATTATTTTCCCTTTTTCTAAACGTTTTAATTTGCCTTTTAACTCAATGACTTCCTTTTCTAAACATTCATTTTTGTTTTTCAAAATCTTATTTTTTTTAATTACTTTTAGACTAATTTTGAAAAGTTTATCGTATTCACGATGCAATGATTCATCATCTAATGATGAGCTACTATAATAGAGAGATTCGGGACATACCTCGTTTGAGTCATTTTCCATGAGACAAATTTCTTCGTTCTCCTCCTCACTCATTCCCCACGAACCACTCACGAACGCCTTTTGTTCGTCACGTTTGGGACACTTACTAATGAAGTGATTAGGGTCCCCACATTTAAAACATGCGCGTTCATCCCTTGCTTTCTTGTCGTCTTTGCCTTTCCGGAACCCCTTCTTGTCGTCATATGGTTACTTGACATATCTTCCCTTTCTTCTGAAGAACTTCTTGAAATCCCTTACCGCCATGGTATATTCTTTGTCATCACTATCCGAAGAAGAGTTTTCTTCATTGCTTGAGACCTTCTTGGCTTTTAAATCAAGAGATTTTTGTTATCTTTGTTTTCTTTTGAGGCTTCAGAATCTTTAGCGAGGACAAGCTCATAGACCTTTAGATTGCCTATGAGTTCGTCGAGAGTGAGGATTGATAAGTCTTTTGATTCTTCGATGGCCGTTACCTTTGATCTCCACTTGGATGGAAGTGCCCTTAGATATCTCCTGACATGATTACGACTAGCAAAAAGACTCAATAAGTGCTTTTAATGATGTAATTATAGTATTAAAGTTAGCAAAAGAATTATCTATACTATCCTCATCCGATATTGAAAATTGTTCATATTGTTGAACAAATAAATCTATTTTATTGTTTTTAACTTGTTGAGTTCCTTGATGAGTTACAACTAAAGAATTCCAAATTTCGTTAGAGGTTTTAAGCATAGAAAATCATTCGAATTCCTTTTTAGGTAAAGCATTGTATAAAACCATTTTAGCTTCACTATTTTTGGAAATCTTTTTCTTTTGATCATCGGAGAGTTGATCATGAGGTGTGTTTATTTGGTTGTCGGTTTTATCATCTTTTGTAGTGGATTCAAAGTCACCTTAAACAATGATGCACCAAAGATCAATATCTTTTGACTTCACATAAGTTTCGAATCTATTTTTCCAATAAATAAAACCATTAGTTTCAAGTAGTAGAGGTCGTTGCATAGATTGCCCTTCTTTATAATTTTCAGAACCCATTGTGATCGAAAAGTTTTTAAAATACGATTTACTTTAAAACTTTTGTAAACCTATCTCTAATACCAATTGTGGAAAACTAGAAGGGGGTTTGAATAGTTTCGTCGATTTTAAGTTACTTTCAAAAAACTTTAGATTCGATAGTATGTGAAATCGTATGGATGAATAGAAAGTATAAAGCAATAAGTAATGTAAGTAATGAAAGCAAATAAAGTAAAGGATAGAAATGACATAATCGATTTATAATGGTTCAGCTACAAGGACACCTTCCTTGCCCTACTCCACTTCCCGAGTCACCTACTCGAGAGTTCAAGCACTATGTCAACAAGCTCCTTCAAATTGGCGGAGAAGCCTCACAACGGCGCTTACACTTTCTCCGGTACAAAGCTAAATTTCGAGTCCTTAACACGGAGGACCAAACCAACACAACTATAACACAAAAACTAAGTGAAATATGAAATATAAGATCTTGCTACAGAAATCTTGTGGAGGAACAAATCAATCAAGGACCCCTTGCTTGGATGACTTGTAGTATCTCGTGATCTCACCTTTAAGAAGGACCTATATGAGAATCACAACAAAAGAAAGAAGAACTAATATATAGATCAAGAGATCTGAGATTAGAAGAGAGAAGTCATGTATGAGAGAGTTTGTAAGAAGAGGGGTGAGTTACAATGAAGAAATAGCTCACTATTTATAGGCAAAAAATCACTATTGTTCCCCGGATTCCACAGATCTCTTACACGAGAGATCCGTCCAGTGTAAACTGGGGGATTCGCCGGACGCTCCTCCTATTTGGGTTATGGGTCTTGGATCATGGGTCATGGACTTTGGGTCATGGGTATCCAAATAGATACAATGTATCTAGACATTGGATCATGGGTATGGGCTATGGGTTATGGATTTGCTCCATGGGTATGGGTATGGGTCATGGGTTATGGTTTTTATCCATCCTAATAAACTATAATAACAAATGAATTATTACAACAATTTATGTTAAATGACTGTATATGTAATATACTTTACAAAATTAACATGTATCCTTATAATTTTACTTATGATAACTTTATATTTGTTATCAACAAAACACAAAGAGATCGCTAAATATGAATAAACGTTTTTACGATTTATTTGTATTAACACTTTTGCTTCAAGAAGACTCCATCCCTCCAAACTTTTGATAAAGTTTACACAAATCTCAAAATGTAACTAAGTTTTGAGGGGAAGTATTTCAAAACAAAATGTTTCACATATTCATGCAAAACATCCATTTCCCTCTCTAAGATATCCAAAAACAATGATTTTAATCAATTGGTATAAAAAATATCATGGATATTCTATTTTTAAGGGGGGAAATGTGATTAAAATGTTGTCGTTACTGTATCTCAAAGACATCGACTCAAAAGTATACAAATGATTGACCAAAAAATAATGAGAAAACACTAAAAGACTAGTTCCTAAATGGGTAATAGTTTCAAGTTAGTTACTAGGGCTAGTTGTTAATGCATCCCTTTAACTAGCGACATAAACGTGTCTCGTAAATGACTTGTCCACTTATGTTTATTATTTCACCACTATATATGTTGAATGTACCATCCCGAGAAGCTCTCTATAGACTTGTACGTGGACAGGTAATAATTTCAAATTGGTTAATAGAGCTAGTCGTTAACTAAAAGCTGATCATGAATCTTTTTTTCCAGCGACGTAAACGTGTCTCGCAAAGGTCTAGTCTATTAAGAGTAGATAAATTCATAAGTGCGGACTCTTACCTCAATGTGAAGATTTATCTCAAAAACATATGAGCACATGTAGAGCGGGAGTATTTTTTAAAAAGTAAAAACTCTGAAAGTGTTATCAAAACATATTTTTATATCATGAACACTTTGAGTGATTTCACAAAGGTTTTATAGCTACAAGATCTTCACTGAACCAACCAATGATAATCATAGTGATATAATGAAAAAAAATTGTGTAAAGTGAGATAAGGAGAAAAAAAGGGCTGAAGAATGAAAAAGAAAAGTTATATAAAGGGTGAAAAGAAATGATCCCTCATTACAATTAGGGCAGAAACCTAGTCAATAAATCTGCTATCGGTTATCACTAAGATGATACCGGTATTGAAGACAAGACGTCATGGACTCAGTGACGCACTGCACAACCCCTCCTAGCTACTCAAGTTCCTCTCAAAAGGTTCTTGTTTCATTTCTCACGGAGACAAACACGTACTCTATCGACCTCTCACTCCGAGATGTGTTGGTACTGAAAAGATGACAGTCTGCTCCAGCCTCTGACCACTAAAAACCAAAATGCACTTATCGATTCTAGAGCCATGAGATTCATCAAAAGATCTCTTAGGACACACTTTCTAAATATATACACTTGTGTTCACCATTAAGAGCACAAGTTGTATGAGATTCCTTCGCAAGATCTTTTGATCTTGCCATATGTTCATCATGGTGGTTACAATGTTCCAAATGGTCTACAGTCATGGAGTGATACTTTGGTGTACTCTAGGGGCTCACCTATTCTGTTGTCCAGCTTTCGAGTATCCGAATTTAGGAACGACAGTGTGAAGATGTCAAAAGTAGTAGCATCTTAGGTCGTATCCAGTCTTAGAGTATTCGAAGAATGTGCCAACATCTTTGATGTATCCATTTTAAAGTATTCAAGGAACGTTTCTAACTACTTAGGATGTGTATATTTGAGATGTCTAAACACAAAATTCGGGGACTAACGAACATATTTAGTTTTCTACTTTGCAGGTACATATGAAATCCAAAGTCCTAAAAGACCATACACCATCATAACACACATCAACAAGCTTCAAGCTCCAGATGCTCATACTAACATCCACAACAAAGATCAAGTCAAAGTTCAAGAAATTTTCTACTACAAAGTCAAATATCAAGATGTCAAAGAACAAGATCAAGACGAAAAAGAGGAATACGTTAATATAAAGTTCAAAGATTTACAAGAAGTATGAGCATGTTGGAAAAGACACAAAGAAAAGATGATTCAAGATGTTGATAAAGGCAAGCAAAGATCACAAGATATCCACAGATCACAATAACATGAATGAAACAAAGACACAAGCACAAGCAAGTCAGGACAAGAAGTTTTTGAAGTATAATTATTCGTAATGACCCCCCATTTAGGGGGAGATTGTTAAAAATCAAAGTGACGGTCATTATTAGTATTTGTATTACGTTTATTTATGTTCAAGAAATATGTAATAGGAAAGAAAATGATATGGCCCATGGTAAGCCTATGGTCGGCCAATGGCTTATTCACATGCTATAAATATACTCCTTCACTTGGTATGAGGATGTGGTTTTTAGGGTTTCATGTGGTTTTTGATTTAATGAAAGTTTAGTACTATTACTCATTAAACTCTCTCTCTCTCTCTCTCTCTCTCTCTCTCTCTCTGTGTGTAATGATATCATGTGATCAACAAGAATGATTATATAGATTTGATTCCATTGAAGGTATATATATATATATATATATATATATATATATATATATATATATATATATATATATATATATATATATACTTTATATATCTATAAAATTTGAGTTTCATGCAATAAATGTGAATATTAAAGATTAAAACTTTTATAAGTTATTATTTAATATGTTAAAAAGTAAAGCTTTGAAACTCTTGTATAACTTCAATAATAATATAAATATCTATATATCTATAAATGTGAATATTACAAATAAAATATTTTATTACAAGTTATTATTTAATATGTTAAAAACTAAAGCTTTGAAACTCTTTTATAACTTCAATAATAATAAAAATATGTTAAAAAGTAAAGTTTCATGTAACAAATGTAATTTATTAATAATTTGAAACTCTGTTATTCAAAAATTGAGTTCCATGCGATAAATCTTAAAATTTTCTTTTAAACTATTATCAAATAATAAGATTTACTTAGCTTTCCACACCGGCGATTATAGGCATCCCTTATGTCGGCTTTAGTTGCGCAATGTGAAAACGTTTTCGTGCAACAAACGTAAAATCTAAAGATTTCAAATGTTTTATATTTTTCAATAAAGGAACACATAGAATATATGTCAGACGACATTCTAAGTAACTCATTAAGCAACGAAATCTATTAACAAAGACAACTTATTACAATGACGTGCATCGCACGGGTCAGCACGCCTAGTAGAAGCATATAATTAGCATTCAGGTTAGTATTATGTGAAGTTAAATGGTATGTTTTAGTTTATAACTTGAGGTAGATTATGATAACAATGAGTTCATGGTTATATGATGAAACTATTATGACGCCTGATAAACATGATAATATTTACATAATATAACATGAAGTTATTAAGATTATGAAATGCTTAGGGGGGAGGGGGCTACTAGAATAGTTTACGCGCTAAATGATTAAATGTGTTATTTAAATCTTACATTAGATCATGTGTTATAGCATTTTCTGTATTGTTCAGCATAAAGGAAAAGGTTATGGAAATAAAAACAGAACATGTCGGAACAGATATCGATCATAACAGTAAAGAGAATCCCATTATGAGTTACTGAAACAAAATTCTGGGTTTTAAAGTTTCAAGGG
The DNA here is from genome assembly GCA_910596185.1 of Chrysanthemum makinoi. Lineage (NCBI taxonomy): Eukaryota > Viridiplantae > Streptophyta > Magnoliopsida > Asterales > Asteraceae > Chrysanthemum > Chrysanthemum makinoi. Next base: position 193,880,790 of record OU343218.1, on the reverse strand, counting down.
TTAAAATGCAAATTAGGATAACGCTGAATCCTTTCTCTTTAATATGAATTCATGAGATCTTTGAGTCATTTTCAGATGATAATCAAGTGTAATCCAACATTAGGCTGAACACAATGGTTCGGTTGGGGGAGAGGTCAACCGACCATTTTGCTTGGTTGTGCCCATTGTGGGTACTAGGTGATGATCGGTTGGTTGTGGCCATTTGGACAACCAAGTTTGTGCTAACAACCGAGTTGAATGCACACAAAAATCCAATTTTTGTTACCTTTTCATATTAAACCAAAAAAAACTTTTTTTTTTAAAACTTTACCATTTTTACATCCTATAAATACTAACTCAAATACATTTCTAAAAAAAAAAAAAAAAAAAAAACCTCAGGTCACCACTGTGGCAACTAGGTCGTCGTCAGGTCGTCGGAGAGAGAAAGCTGATGTGGCATGGGTGAACTAAATTGCCATTGTGTTTAGCCTTACAGGTGATCATGAAAACGGATTTTGACATGAGTACATGTACCATTTTATAAACTTGTGTTGACAATAGTAACTTATATATAGAGGAAATGAAGTAAAACTAGACGCGATATGATTTAATCCTTAATAGCGGATTATCATGTACACGTTAAAATATGGAATGAGATAAAACTTAAATGGGGGAGGATACATGATTATGAGAACTTATAGGATGTTCTTAGTACATCGAGAGTAGTTCGTGAGGACACGAATAATTTAAGTGGGGGAGAGTTGTAACGCCCCAAATTTATAAGAAATACTTTAGCAGGTTATCTAATACTTTATTGGATATATCTATTATTTTAGTGGAATAAATAGAAAAGCCCCACTTTAACGGGGTTAATAATAAAATTAGATGGGACTTGGGATGAAGTAAAATATTACGAGTTAGGACTTGAGTTATAATGAAGATTATCCTTAAGGCCTAAATATGACAAAGTGGGAAAAAGAGGAAAAATGACCATTATACCCTTAAGTCTTAGTTATAACAAGTTACAAGGAACTCGTTCCCTCCAAAATACATCTATCATTTGAGGAGGTGTGTGTATCATATGTAGTTTCTTCATTAAGAGGAAATCAAATGAAAGATTAATCATATCACAATTCCTTATTAAGAATCAAGAAGGGTTTCAAGAAGAAGCAAGGAGATAATATTTATGGAGGAATTGAAGTGATATTGTAGTTAATTTTTGTGCTAATCATGTTAAAATAATTGGGGGTTTATTGGGTTTATGGTTAACATGCGTTCTATGATTTCATGATTTATGGATAAATTCAAGATATGAGGTTTATGGGTAAATGATGAATTGGGGCTTTCATATAAATTATGAATTGAGAATGATTGGCTATGTTTTATAAAGATTATGATGTAAAAGATGATATTAAGTTATGGGGTTTAAAAATTTGAAGTGATATTGAGATTTTGGGAAAAGTTCATGAATTATGGTTTATGGCATATGATTTCATGTTAATAGATGTTATGAACCAAGGAACTAGTCTTTGTTAGCCATAGTTGATATGTATGATGATTTAAAAATGATAATGAGTTCATGATTTTGATATATGTTGTAATAGCTTATGTTCATCATGGTATGATTATGTGTTTACCTAATATGTGTTAATACAGAGTGTACATATGTCATGTGTTTAGCTGTCAAGGCATGATTGCGATTCGATAGCGTGCATTCAAGTTCAAGGTGAGTAACGAATTAGCTTAACATGTTTAGGTAGCATATACATGTTATTAGTAGTTGAGATATAGCCGATAATATTTATATTACGATGACTAGCAATGTATATAGCCAAATGTAGATACGAGTGCCCAAGTGATCCACGATTAGTATAGTGATGACATCAAATTATCCTGAATATTAAGTGTCAATTTCCTCCGATAATGCTTGTAATTTTTGTCATTTATATGGATTTACGCTTGTTTTCCATTATATTCCACTTCCAGGTAAATTACGAGCATTGGAGCTAAAGAGAAGCAGAATTGGAGAATTATTAAAGATTTATCATAGTATGCTCACTTTGAAGAAGTTACGGCGTAACTCCTCTCTCACATTACGCCGTAACTAAAGCGTTACTCAGAAAACCAACTCATCAGAAGATTACAGCGTAACTCTCCCAAAAGATTACGACGTAACCATATTAGGTTAAATGAGGTTTCGCGCCGCTGATAATTACGCCGTAACACATGCAACAACTACGGCGTAACCAAGAATTATTGAAGATACGGCGTAACCCATTCTAAGGTTACGCCGTAACCAGCAGATCTAGTGCAATTTACAAAGAATTAGATGATTACGGCGTAACTCTTTTTATAGTTACGCCGTAACCAAAATCTGGCCTTTAAATACCCCATGATTTCCATCATTTCAAATCATCCCATTTCACACACAACAACCAAAGAACGTAGGAAGAAGCCAAAGGCAGGTCTAGAGGAGCATACGGAGCTATCTCCAAGGGAGAAATCACTCCCCTACGATAAGCATTAGCATTTTATCTTTTCTTTACTTTCAATTCATGTATTTCGTAACATTAAACATTGAATTGATTTGTATGGTTAATATGAGCGGCTAAGCACCTCTTGGTGCTTGCCTAGTTATGATTCCTTAATTGTTTTGTTTGCGTTTACATTACTTTCGTATAATCATTTCTAAGTGCATGCATGCATAGTTTATTGGTAGCTACCCTTGTTTCGGTAGTTTTGAATGGCGGTAGAGGCTAGTTGTTTAGGAGATATGACCAACTGACCCTAAGTGAGTAGACTGAGATGGGAAGGGTAAGATATGACCAACTGACGACCCTTTCTACTTGTGCGATTTGACCAACTGATCACCTACCGTTTGGATGAACTTAAGAATTAGGGGGTGAGCGTCTAAGATGCTAGCGCCCGGGCACTCACTATTATAAGTCTAGCATGTAGCGGAACTTAATGACTCGGCTTAGGGGACTTGGAACAACTGGACTTATGAGGGGACACCTGACTTCCCCAGTGGTGGCATCTTTGCTGATAGGTTAGGGCGAATTGACCAAATGCTGTCCTCTCGACTTTGACCCCACCTGAAGTAATTGGAAGTAATTAGACGTAGAAATTACTAGCTAGGATGAATAAATAGGTTAGCACCACTCTCCTCTATTGATCACATCTTTGCCTTTATTTGTGTTAGTAGCTAATTAGTTAATTCGATATCAAAACCATCTTAAAATCTGTGACACCTAGACTTAGTATTAATCCAACACACATAGCTCTTGAGACGACCTCGGTTTTACCGAATACAACTGTTGGAATCACTCCTAAACCATAATCAAGTGTTAGTAATTAATATGTAATAGTTAGCTTAATTATGGCCTTTATGTTTGTTATTAGCCTTAAGCTTATGTAGAAGGCCCATGAGCTTAGGCCCATGTCCAATAAGGATAAGGATGGGAACTAGGAGTGTTGCCCTAGCTTCCCTCCTATAAATACCCCTTGTAAACCTTCATTTGAAGGTTGGTTGTTCATTTTATTCACTCTCTTTACACCTTACGCATAACTGTCTAAGATCTATGCGTGTGTGTGTTTAACGTGTTCAACCAATCTCTTCTCTTCTCTATTTCTTGTATTGATTCTTGTGTTGTAAAACTAGTGACCTAACAGTGGTATCAATCGCCTAATAGTTGGGTGAATCGTTATTGCTTTTGAAGTGGGTTTTGGTCCTACGCGTAAGGCTAACGTGATACTTTGGTTCGCTTGAAAACACGTTTTTTACACTTTTTAATCCAAGATTCTTGTACTTTCAATGTTTTAAGGTGTTAAAATAACTGTTTTTGGCAAAAAGTTTCAAACTTTAGGCGTGGATTTACGTTTTTAAGCTTGTTTTTGTTCGTGGGTGTCGTTCTACGCGTAACCTGTTTAGCCGGTTTGATTCATCAAGTTTCACACTTTTGTGTTATTTTGGTGATATTGAAGCTATTCCATAACAAAAATCTGGTTTAGAAACAACTTTGGGCAAAATCACTTTTACGAGTAAGCTACGCGTAACTAAAACCCTATTTTTACGCGTAACTTTATCCGTGGTTTGATCTTCAGTTTCGTGGTTTACTCAGTGTTTTCTTGCTTGGATAAGCCTGAAAATACGTCGACTTTGGATATCTTTTGCACTGTGATAGTGTAAAAGATCATTTAGTCAAAACCCTAAACTTACGCATAAGCATAAAGCTTACGCGTAGAAATCCTACGCATAAGATTCATCTTACGCCTAAGCCTAGTCTTACGCATAAGGTAATCCTAGGCCTAACTTTGTGTCTACGCATAACTTTAGTGCCTCTACCCTACTTACGCGTAAGCTAAATCTACGCGTAACTCTTAATTGTTACGCGTAACTTTGGTGTTTTTACGCATAAGTTCTACTTGGTTTATTGTGATTTCTACGCCTAAGGACACTTCATCAACAAAGGTTCATTCGACTACAAAGATCCATTTTTACCAACACAAGTTTTCAACATGTCACAACCACCATACTCTAACTATTTCCCTTACACTTATTCTCAACGTCAACAACAACTAACTCCACAACATCAACAATGGAATCAACAACAAGCAATTTATCAACAACAATTTAATCAACAACATACTCCACAACTTGCCGCAATTCCTCAACCTCAAATGGTTCAACCACCACCAAGTCTTCAAGTTCAACCCTACACAAATGACTTCAATCAACACCCATCAAGGAACACTATGAAGGAACCCACTTGGTTTGCAAAGATGTGTGAAGCTTTAAGCAGCCAACAATCAATTCATGAGGCTGGATCACTTGATAGACCTCCAATGCTCACTCCAGGAAACTACGATCAATGGGTGATTAGGTTCTTTAGGTTTTGTGATCTGAAGAAGCCACATGGAAAGTTCTTAAAGAAGGTTATCTTGGAAGGTCCATTTCAGATGCCTACTGTCATTGTACCCGCCGATCCAAATGCTAATCCACAAAGAGATGAACAATCCAACATTGCTATCTGTTGCGACTGAATGCAGAGGAACTTCTACACTATGAAGCTGATGAGCTTGCAATGCAATATATCCCCTTGGGATTACCTAACCCAATTCTTCGAAGTGTTGATGCTCAAAAGACCGCAAAGGAAATGTGGGAACATATTCATCTTCTTATGGTAGGATCTGCGACTCAATCGAGGAGGATATGGAATCCAAAACTTACTTGGCTTATGAACACTTCATGATTGAACCTGGAGAGACACTAGAGTCTTATCATCATCGATTCTCGGACATCATAAATGATTTGGATAAAACAACATCATCATGCCAAGAATTGCCGTTAATACTAAGTTCCCGAGTAGTCTTGGTCCTGAATGGGAGAAGTATGTCATTTTTCTCCGCAAGCGTTTAAGAACATGCATCATTATATATACGGATTGTTGTACGATTACTTGAAGCCTCATGAAAAGGAAGTTGATAGAGAAAGGATTCTCCGTGCTCAAATTGCTTCACCTTCACAACCGAAAAATCAACAACTTGCTTTATATGCTCAAAACAGCTTATTCTCCTCAACCAAAGAACTCAACCAACTCGCTACAATCACACCACATGATCCTTCATAGCCTCAATCTCAACAAACTCAATTGGTTCCATACAACAACAACAATGCTCAAGCACTTGTCGATGAAGCTAATGAGGAATCGATCCGCTCAAGCATTGCAACAAGGAGTTGCTATGATTGCTAATGCTTTTAGCCGTTATACCAACAAATCCAACAATCGTATTCGTTCCTCATCTAACACAAGGAATCAAGCTGTTGTGAACAATGGACAAGTTGAAGTTCAGAATCGTGGTTATGGTCGTCAGATGGGCGGTGGTCAAGGGTTTAATGATGTGGGTAGGAATAACAATCGAGCTCAAGTGGTGGAACAAGGGAATGCTCAGAATGGGTTGAATGGTCTTCGATGCTACAACTGCAATGAGAAGGGACACTGGCTAATGCATGCCCAAAGCCGAGGACAAGGGGCAGTGCTTATCACAAAGAGGCTCTTCTTTTGGCTCTTAAGGATGAAGTGGTGGAACTCTCACGACAAAGAACAGAGCTTTATGGCAAATGCAGATTCGAGATGATGATATGGAGGATTTGCGGCCAATGCAAATGTTATGTTGATGGCTAATATGCATGAGTTACACATGAGTGACACAGGCCCAGTGATGACACGATGGCTTGTCTCAGTACCCAACAAACCATGTTTATCTCTCGATCTCATGTCTCCGCCAACATCTAATCCGCAAGGCTCAGAATGTTAAAAATGAGTCGTCCACATCTCATTCCGACGATTTTCAAATAGACCCCGTAGTCAAATTGACTTCGTGGTTATACTTGAGGATCTAAGTAATGATCTTGTTGTGACTCATGTTGAACACGCCGAACTTTTGCCTCATCCAGATTTTGCTCGTTTAATACAAGACCAACAAACCATAGTGGAAGAATGTCGTGCAATTAATCTGGATTTGAAAAGTAAAAATACACTGTTAACCAAGGATTTTGAATGTTTACAAAAGCAACTCAACTTTTTCAAAACTCAAGAAACACGTGAAAAAGGTTTTGAAGCAGCCTTTGCTAAATCTCATCAAAATGAAAAATATTTAGAGAGACAGATGCGTGATCTAGCCGCTTTGAAGAATGCTTTGTTGTCTAAAATAGAACAACTGAAACATGAACATAAAAAGCAAATTAACGCTCTCACCTTGGAAAATCAAAAAGCTAAGGCTGAGTTGTTAACTTGTCAAAAACAGTTCTCTGCATACAAAAAGCATTCAACGAAACGAATAGATGATCATCTTGAAGAAATCATCGGCTTGCAAAACAAACTTAAAGAGTTTAAAACTGTTGTTTACAAACATGGTGAGTCGGTCACAGCTATTGAAAAGTTTACTTTAAAACCAAATCCAAATGGCTATGGACCAAATCTTGCTGATTACAAACCTAAGCTTTCAACCAAAGCATTCAAACCAAATCCTCGAAGTTTCCAAAGTAATATAAAATTGATAATTCTAGTATGAGTGTTGTTGAATATCATCGTCAAGAGGAATTAGATGCAGAAGACAAGAGTCGATCAAAATTAGAAAATGTTGTTTACAACAAACCTTTTAACTATTCAAAAGCGGTCACTTTCGTCACACCAACGGATTCTTCTAACACACCAAGGATTATCATAAAAACGTCTGAGTCTTCTAATGTTAATCCCAAACCGATTATGAACAAACTTATGGTCCTTTACCTTCCATCAGTGAAGTAAACTCAAAACCCGAAAATCGCAAAATTCTTAGATATTTTGACCTTTTCATGGCTGACCTCAAAACTTTACAACATGAGATAGAATATCATTCAAATCAAAGTTCAACATTTTCAATCACCTCCGCACGAGAACAACGAGACATTTTTTAGAAAAATCTTTTACCAAATGTTAAAAATTTGAAAAGTTGTGCATTGTCTTGGGAAAGGGACTTTCATAAGGAACTTGAATTGATGAAGGTCGTTTTCGAGAAAACAGAAACATCTATTTCTAATACTAAACGTAAAAAGAAAATGTTGAGAAAAGATGTTGATCGACTCTTGGAAGATGTCATCTGTGCTGATGTCCATAATGTTGTGCTATTGAATTCTTTGTCATATGCATTTGATTATATCTCTGCTGATACTGTTGATTCTGTGGTAAATGTTGAGAACACTGATAAACACCAAATGAGTTGGTCCACCGGATTGGTATGAGGTGTTTGACTCAAGAGGAATTGGATGACCTCCTAAAACAGTATTAAAAACCTGTCAAACACCAAAACATCTCTTGTAAATAATTTTTCAAAAACAAAATACAAAAATATAAAACCCGATAAAACAACAAAGATATTCTTCTATCTATTTTTTCTTTCAACACGGCAAGTACATTTCTTCCGTCAACACTATAATCTTTCAAAATTCAGTATTTTTCCGATCAAGTGTTGAGGGGGAGAAAATATCTACTTAACTTTTTCATAACATCCGTGTACTTGCATGTTACCATATTCTGGTTGTTTCTTTTATCAATGGTGGTAAATTTTCTGGTTTAACTGACACTCCTCGGACTAAAATTTATAACCTTTCATTATTTTCTTAAGTCGAGGGGGAGTGTCGTCAAGTTTATTTCTTAAAATCTTTCGTTTGGAAACCAAAATGGAAGTTAAATGGCCTTGGATGAAAAAGGAAAAGGTGGAGGGACCAAAACTGCAAAAAGCTTAAAGTCATTTTAATAAAAACACCCCACCTAACACTTTCACTTCACATTTATTACACTAACACCTAAAACATCCTACGCTAAGAATCGCTCATCAAATCTGTGTTTCGGATCATCATTTTGTAAGTTGTTTCATAATCTTAACGTGTTTTTAAACATTGGTTTTGATTTTTACATGAATCCAACGGTCAAAACGTTGTATAATCTTGTTTTTGTGTTCTACGCGTATGCGTATGAACACATGATCAAGATTGTGTGTTTATAGTTAAAAGGTCAGTGTCAAAACGTTTCTAATACATCAATGATACCGTTTTAATCATCAAAACTCACCCAGAATCACGAATTGAATGATTTGTGAAATTAGGGTTTATGCGTGGTTTTGGGTATTTTCAAATGTGAACGTTTTTTGGTAATAAAGATTGTTATGTGAGGTTGATATGATAGTGAATTGATGATATCCATGCTTTGAAACAACCCAGATACACTAATTGATTGCAAATTAGAAATTAGGGTTTAATGTTCTTAAAAATTGGGTATTTTTGATTCACTGCGAATTGGATGTTAATACTTGGTTATTACACTCACATGACATATAAGAACTACCAGAAAATGTTTGGTGCAATTTCTTTGGCTAGAATTGTTATGCGTAATTCTTGAATTTAGGGTTTAAGTCTTACGCGTAAGCCTTTCTACGCGTAAACTATTTGAGAGTATTTTATGCCATGATATGTTATATAATGAATGATAATGTTGAAATTGATGCTATGATGATGTTATTTCAGGTTTGCTACTCATAACATTCAGAATCAAGGTTGTTAGTACTTCTACGCATAAGGATCACCTTACGCGTAGAAAGTTATGCGTAAGAGAAATCTTACGCGTAGCTGTTACGCGTAAGGTTCTACATAGGGACTACGCGTATCCTGTGAAGGATATGCGTAAACAGTGACTCTACGCATAAGGTCTACTCTTACGAGTAAGCCTTACGCGTAAGGTTTTTTTATACGCCTACGCGTACGCTCTACGCATAAGGTCCCCTTTTCTTACGTGTAACATTTCTTACGCGTAAGTAAGGATCCTACGCATAAGCTTGCGTCTATGCGTATACTTCTCCTGTTTACGCATAAGCTACTATTCCTATGCATAAGCCTTGATCAAACCTTCGCTTTGAACTGTTACGCGTGCAAACTTGTGAATAAATGAATCATAACGTCACGAATCCAATAATGTCACTAATAAACTTAAACGTTTGATATGTTGTGAACTATAAGTGATAACATAAACTTTAAAACTTAAAGTTAACTAACTCACGAAACGTTTCACGACGTCATTGGACTATTGGACAAACAAGTGACTTAGGACTCGTAACAATCATTAACACTGTACATTCAATAATTAGACAATAATAACCTTTTGTTGACTAACATTATGTCTTTTGATATGTTGGTTCTTTTGGCTAATGTTATTTCAGATCACGACATGGCTGCTCAAATGAATGTGGATGCACCAGAAGTTCTCACAATTGCAGACATCTTCCCTAATGGCTATCTAAGGAAGATTGGAAAGAACAATCTAAGAGTTTATTTTGAAACCCTCACATGCTCAGAATCTTCTTGCTTGATTATTGTGGATATTCTAAAGAATCATCCCTACCAGAACATGCTCTCACACTCTGCTACAGTACCGGAGATCTACATACAACAATTCTGGAATTCAATGCAAAGGATCAAAGGTCAAAGTGCGGTGACAGTGACGTTAAATCACAAACAAATCACCATCACACATGCAGATTTACGGGCTGTTCTTCTTATTCCTGATATCGAGCCAACCGACTTCTATGCCACACCTACTGAAGAGACAGTTCTGAAATTCCTGATTGATATTGGCTATGATGAAGCTTCAGGAATAATCACTAAGCACTCTCATGTGGAGCTTAAGAACATTCCTCAACCGTGGAGAACCCTCTACATCATCATTACCAAATCTGTCTCTGGTCGTGATAGTGGCTATGAGCATCCCAAGCTCATAGAACTACAAATCTTCTGGTCATTAATCAACAAAAAGGACATCGAAATTGAAGCACTATTATGGGAAGACATGATGTCATTTCTCAAGAAACTTGGCTCAAAGATTCCCTATGTCATATACACAAAACTGTTGATCCAGAGAGCACTTGGACTTCATCCCGATATTCCCAAGAGGCTCAATGACCCCGAAAATCACGATATGTTTACTGAGCCTACCCTATCAGTCAGAATCAAGGAATCGTCAACAAAGAAACAGGGTGTCTGTGTTACACGATCACCTTCTCGACTAATGAAATCAAAAAGCTCGAGACATACAAAAGGTATTTGGTAGCAGTAAAAGAAGGCAAAGTTGGTCATCTCGATGAGAAGTCTTCTGGAACACCTATAAGGAAAACCGAAGAGGAAGTGCGGAAGTGTGCAAGCACTGAGAGTCGAGGATGTTCCCGGAGGAATCCTCCATGAAAGGGGACAGTTCTCGCCAAGGAAGCTGTTCCTATTCCCGTATCTAAGCCTGAACCGCAAAGAAAGCTAAGAAGAGGACTCGAGGGTACGCATCGATGAAGAGACTTTCTACTCTGAAATGCTAAAGATGACACTACAATGTATCTAAACCTCCTAGTCCTCCAACTGATCAAGGAAAAGGGAAGACTCCAGTACTTGTGCCTTATGAAGAAAGCTCAAGCTCAGATGAAGAGCAACTGGATAAATCATACGGGAAGAAGTTCAAATTTGTTAGACTTCAACACGTGGCACAACAATTTGCTCAAGAACAAATGGGTGGCCCCTTCACCAGGTCCGATAAGGGATCTGGTGCCACCACTTTGGTACAACAACAAACACGTGTGGAGGACACTCTTGAGTATGACTTTGATGAACCAGCAAAGGAAAAGACTGAAAAGACTTCTGGTGATGAAACAAAGACAGATGAACAAGCTAAGTCTGTAAATGAAGAAGATGTTGAGTATGATAAGTTTCTTCTAGATAGTCCTGCACGGTCAAAGGAAGAAACTTCTGAGCCACCAAAGGATCCGGAGTCTCCTCACATCTCTTCGTCATCAGATTCATCTTCTCACTCTTCACCACCACCATCAAAGAAATCAACCAAATCATCATCCAAATCAGTGAAGAAGCCAACTCCATCTTGGATCTCTCAATCTAAGAATCGAATCGTTAAAGCTGTCAAACGAGTCAGAAAGAAAGATATTCTCTTCAAGAAAATGAATTTCTTCGCTGATCAAATACTGATATCTTCATGATGAGCAATACAAGATGCAAGTTGAAAGGGAGTATGTCCAGAAGCTTATGAAGGATGATCTTCAAGGAAGCATGGACGAGATGATTAAAGGATACTCTCATAAGTTCCTTATGGAGGTCGTTCCGAAACTAACAAAGGAGATGTATACCAGACAACTGTATCCAAATCTCTTACACTTAGCCAAGCAAGCCATGAAATCAACTCCGATGAGTTTGAGCATCAATCCAGTTGAATCCACAATCTTCTCAGATGATGAATTGGTGAACCGGCTCGTAGCTCAAATGTCGAAACGCTCTGCAACGTTTGCCTCCCATGAAGCTAAACTGTTTGAAGCATTGCTGGAATACCAACTCAAGTCCTCATTCAGAGAAGAAGCTGTAAGGCCTAAGCGTTCAAGAGAAGATGAAGACAAAGATCAGGATAAGGATAAAGAGCCCAAATGCACAAAGAAGTCTGGTGAATCATCCTTCATTCAGTATTCATTACAGCCTCCACCACAAAGGACTCCTGCTCAACAAAGATCCCCTCCTCCTTATTCTGCAGATAAACCTCAGGATTCTTCTGACCCACCACCCCAGACTCAGAAAACCGGCGATCACTTTGAGTATACGGGTGGTGACGATGAAGAATACCATGAGCCCCAACAACAACCCGCCTCTCCCGACAAAGTACAGAAACCAGAACCCTCATCTAGGCCTAAGAAACAGAAGAAGAAGGCGCCCAAGGCTGACGTCCTATCATGGCTAGATGAAGATACAACAGAAGAATTTGAATGGTTTTCTACACTTGTTAATTCCACTCCCTACCCTGCTGAAGGTCAAGATTTGGTAGACGGTAATACATTGGAGCATGCTAAGTTACTGCAAGAAAAATTCCGAATAAAGAAGATGACGAAATCTGAGTTGAGGCGAATCAAGAATGAAGCCTTTCAACTGTTAAAAGATAGCTCAGAAAGTGCCATCGAGGTCGAATATCACCTTGAAAACATTGCTCGAGCTATGTCTAACAACATGGATTGGCTCAACCCAGAAGCAAACATCGACTTTACCAAACGGGACAACCCTCCATATTACACCGACTGGTCTAAACCTCTACCAACAATTGACCAACCAGATGAGCCTCGAATTCCATTCCGCTATTTTTTCAACAAAGACTTGGATTTCCTTCTACACGGTGGCGATGGCTCAAGGAAATACGCTACATCTTTGACACTTCCATTCCCGGCAGCAATATACTCTAACTGTATAGCCATTGAGGAAAGATCTAATCACTTGTTCTCTAACAAGGTGGAAGAGTATGACCGTGATGCAATGTATGGGATTCACCATTGGCCGGAACGCCGAAGAATCTACTACGAAGCGCGGTTCGAAATCTCAACATGAAGTGTTCAGTACAAAGAGTATCGTTGCCATCAAACACGTTGATCTTTCATCCAAATGGGACTACACTTTTCTCAAGAAGATTGTGGTCAAAAGGCAAGACGAAAAGGATTATGCATTCTCTGAAGCTGACTTTGAGAATTTGTCTATCAACGACATTGAAGAAATGTACCTTGCCAAAGTACAGGGTCGCATGAGACAATTTTCAACTTAAGTACAACGTGAATTCATCAAGTCATTGCTCATCTTCATCAGACGCATAGTCATCAAAGAACGTGTAGAAGATCTCCAGCTTGCAGTTGAATCTTATCAGACCCGTGTCAACTTCACTCCACCGCAGCTTGATCTTCCCGACATCAACCAGCTCTCACAATGTACACTCATCAGCAAAACATTCGGTGTCGTTTATCGTAGTGAACTTTAAAGAAATTGCTTAATGGCGTGCAGAGATCTTCACAAATTTGGAGAAGATCACACTTTGAAGTTGGTTAGGGACGGATTGGCTTATCGGTTGAAGGATATACATCAGAAGATTGGGTCTCCTAAGCGATGGAATTCTCAGGATCGAAGGGATGTGAAGAGGATCATCACGATGATTGATGAACGGTTGTATCGAATGGATCAGTTTAGAATATTGGAAAGCTATGTTGGTGGTCGACCCAGGATTAACATCACCGGCTTTCAACATCCGGTTCACACTCCTGGCAACATCTCTGGACTACCTGGTACCCCTTGAACTGCTTCTTTCATTATAACTTTGGATGTATGATTTATTATGTGAATGGCTTGTGCACACCTTACAGTGTACAACCCGTACTTATAAATAAAGGACCTTGTGGTATGCTTCAGTGCCACAATCCTTATAAAAGGAGTGAAAGCTTCTTAATTTTGAGTAAAACCTATCAAACCTTTCACTTTTCAAGGTTTTGCTCAAAAGAACAAGTACTTTCCCTTATGATTTTCAAAAACCTCAACCGTTTATATCACTCGTTGAGGGGGAGTACTTGACTTAAATCTTTGTTCAACTAATTGTTCTCAGTGGTCATTCTTCCCGCAACACTCGAAATTGTCATATTTATTCTCAACTTTTCAAAAATAACATTTTATATGCCATTTTTGAGGGGGAGAAAAATACGTGATAAGAAATATGTTGTGTTTTGCTATATGAACTCTCGTGTAAAAAGACTTCAACCCAAGAATTGACGAGATCTTAACTGTCAGTAACTCGAAAAGACTTGTCCGGGACGGGTAATAATTTCAAGCTAGTTCGCTAGTGATGTAAACGTGTCTCGCAAAGGACTTGTCCGAGTAGAATGTACCATTCGAGAAACTCTTGGTAGACATGAACCTTGACGGGTTTGACAACCTTTCGGGGTTGTCCACACCTTCAAGATAGTTATTAGAGCTAGTTGTCACCTAAAAGCTGACAATGCAACTCTTTAACTAGGCAACGTAACCGTGTCTCGCGGGGAATTGTCTATCTTGAGTTGATCAATTCAAAAGTGCGCGCTCTTTCCTCACTGTGCATATTTCTGTCTAAACTCTAAAGCACATGTGGAGGGGGAGTATTTCTGCTAAAAGATAAAACTCTCACAGTGGTTCAAACATGTTTTCATTTACAAACCCTTTAAGAGATTTTCTTGAAAATGGTTTTATGGCAATGGAGTTATAAGGTGATTAAGGATAGGAATAACCGTCCTATGATCCGCCAGAGCCGGAGGGATCTACCCAAGGACACCACAAATAGTTAGAATTTAGAATTCCTTAGGTATGATGGTAAAAAGGAGAAAATGTGAATCGGAGAAAGAAGGAGTTGAAGAATCAAAAAGAAATGCAAAGAAAAGGGTGAAAAGAAATAGCCCTCCAGATTATTCAACTTAGGGCACAACGGGTTCAATTCATATACTACTGGTTGTCACTAGATGACACCGGTATTGAAGATTAAAAGTCGTCATGGACCTAGTGACGCATGCACTAAACCTTCTTAACCACTCAAGTTTCTCTCAACAGAAGCTTGTTTAATTTTCACAAGGAACCCTACGTAAACTATCGGCTTTCTCTTAGAGATAGCTGATATTGAAAAAGGAGACCCTCTCCCTAGTCTCCGCTTAGGAAACCAAAACGCACTATTGAGTCTAGAGCCACGAGATTCATCAAAAGATCTCTTAGGTACACTTGACATTTCATCACTTGACGTTCAACAATAAGAATTTCAGTGGTACATTATCGAGTCCTTCACAGATCTTAGCAATCTGTCGAGAACATTTATGAGAGGTTCACATTTGTGATCCTCAGTGATTGAATGGAAACTCCTGCCAGGGTCAACATAAAACAGCCCTGACAGCAGGTCGCTTCGGCAACACCTCGTGGATTGCGCTTAGTAGTCTCAAACGGTCTGCAGTCGTGAGGTAATGCTTCGGTGTACCTCAGCGACTCATTTGAATAGTAGGTGTACTTCGGTACATCGTGTTATCTCACTTGTGGGACTCCGATTCCGAAACGGCCTTTGTAAGAATTAGAGTTGTGTTTTCACACTATGCCGTTAACACTCTCGAAGTTCAAACTTGTAAGTGCCGGAATCCGCTTATTACTAACCGTTTTATGTTTTCTTCTTATGGAAGCTCTGGAGCGGAATGATCGTGCAGATTCTTCTCATGCTCACGCCAACATCATCACTAATGGAAGTTCTATCCAAAAGCAACACAACAGTCAGAATGATTCTTCGTCAAATCAAAGAATCTACAAAGTCAAAGACTTAAAGAACTTCATCAGTATTGAATTCCAACATCAAAAGAGCGTGTAAGCATGTTGAAGAATGACGTGGAGACACTTTGGAGCAAAGCGAACTTGAGGCGACTTGATGAGATAACAACATACTATCACTTTCATCACAAAGAACAATGATCTAAGAACAAAGTTAAAGATGACGTCAAAGCATAACTGTTCAAAGAAAACTATCTCTACACCGGGAGATTGTTCGAATTGAGGCAATTCTTCTCACAAGAAAGAAGAATGTCAGAAGACGTCAAAGCTTCTATTACATCAACGCCTTCACCGTTCTCATCACTAACACTTAGGGGGAGATTGTTGGAATCACTCCTAAACCATAATCAAGTGTTAGTAATTAATATGTAATAGTTAGCTTAATTATGGCCTTTATGTTTGTTATTAGCCTTAAGCTTATATAGAAGGCCCATGAGCTTAGGCCCATGTCCAATAAGGATAAGGATCGGAACTAGGAGTGTTGCCCTAGCTTCCCTCCTATAAATACCCCTTGTAAACCTTCATTTGAAGGTTGGTTGTTCATTTTATTCACTCTCTTTTCACCTTACGCATAACCGTCTAAGATCTACGCGTGTGTGTGTGTTTAACGTGTTCAACCAATCTCTTCTCTTCTCTATTTCTTGTATTGATGCTTGTGTTGTAGAACTAGTGACCTAACAACTACACTACACACGACCAGGTACACTGCCCGTTAGTGCATTAGGGTAGACCATAGGTATAACGAGACATTATAAATATTAAAACCTGGTTAGTAAAACCTGCATCAAGTTTTGGCGCCGCTGCCGGGGAGTTATATTAGGATTTCTATTAAGTCTTTCATTTTTGTTTTGTTTTAAAATTTTCAAATTCTCACGATCTCTTTTCAAGTTTTCAGGTACCATGGAAGTTGTTAACATTGATGACCTCACTCTTGAGGAATATTTGGCGTTGACAAGAGCAGAACAAGGGTCGGGGCTCGTAGGACCGGTAATTGGAGCTGATGTCCGTTTCGAAATTAAAGACCAATTTATGAGGGAGCTTCGTGCTAACCCTTTTTCAGGAAACAGGGACGAAGATGCGTATGAGCACGTTGGAAATGTCTTATACATCGCAAGCCTTTTCAACATTCCGGGTGTATCTCATGATGCTGTTATGCTAAGGGTGTTCCCCATGACTCTTATTGGGGCTGCCAGAAGATGGATCAAAAGATTGCCCGCCGGGGCAGTTAATACTTGGGCTCTACTAAAGAAGCACTTCATCCAAAGGTATTGCCCTCCGTCGAAGATTTCTAACCAACTCTTAGAGATCCATAATTTCTAGCAAGAAGATGATGAAACGTTGTATCGAGCCTGGGATAGATACAATGATCTCATTTACAAGTGTCCTACACATGATCTGAACAACCAGCAAAAGGTCAACATCTTCTACAAAGGAATCAACGTGACTACAAGACAGATGCTGGACTATCAAGGACTGATCCCGAACATGACTCCTACTTTAGAAATTTAAGCCATTCAAAAAATGGCTGATCACTCCCAAAAATGGCACGATGGAGGAAACAAAAGAAACCAAGGCGGAAGTTTTGACGGAATTGCAGCCATCGCTAGCAAAATTGAAAATCTAAGTCGAGATATGCTAAAAATCAGAGAAACCGTTCATGCTATCCAAGTGGGTTGTGAAAGCTGTGGGAGAGGACATCTCACCAAGAATTTTCCTCACAACAATGATGAAAATATAATCGAAGAAGCTAAATATGGATAAAATCGCCCGTTTTATGAAGATAATCGTAATAATAATGGTTTTCGTGGAGGATCTGCTGGACACTACAATCGTGGGCCTTATGGAGAAAGAAAGCCCAACCTTGAAGAGACAATAAACAAATTCCTGGAAAGTTCAGCTCAAAGACAAAAGGAACAAGATGAATGGCTAAAAGAATTCCAGGAAAACACTGACAGAAGTCTTTCCAATCACGACACAACCCTAAAAAACCTTGAAACCATGGTGGAAAAACTTAGTGAGAAGGTAAGGAAGAATAACACTAAATCGGAAGGAACAAAACCCACAATGGAATGTAAGGTGATTTTTGCTGATGATGACTCGACGATACAAGCTAATTCTTACACCGAAAATTCGGATTCTAGTGAAAATTCCGGCGACAAATTGGAGTTACGCCGTAACCTGTCTGAAGAGTTACGGCGTAACTATGTTTTTGACAGCGATCGTGGGGTTATGAAAGATTTTGATAAGGATGACTCAAGCGAGTTACGCCGTAACCAAACATCACAGTTACGACGTAACTAGGATACATGGGCAGACAGATTTCTCGAAGTGGACGAATCAGGAACACAGGTAATTAACGGATGGTCCCACGACATTAATCTATGCCCTCTGTCCCCATCTAAAAATAAATATCACTGGTGCAAGAAGATACCCGTAGCTAAGGGGGACCGGTATGATCTATGGACTTCGTGTGACCCTAGAAATGAAATTTGTGATGGAGGAAGCGATAAGGATAGGGTCAAAAATAACAAATTCATGTGGGCTGCATATACTAATGAAGAAAGATTGGAAAAACTCTCCTTCGAGGAAGAAGAGGAGCCTCCTATCACTCACTGGTGCACTCCGATAATCATAACTGACGATGAATCCACACGAGCATGGCCTACGTGCAACCCTTTCAGCGAGTACTGCAACAGTGGTGGTAGCTTAAAAGAAGAAGAATGGGCGTGCCCTCACGAGCTTGAAAGACATGATATCAAGTTCGGAGATTTGACATTTGATGATTGGTACGCGATACAATTCGGGAATGCTAAAATTAACCCGAATCTTCTTAAAAAGCTCAAGATTGACTACGAGGATCATCATCAGAAAAAGGAATTGGTTAATGATTACATCTACTGCGTGGAAGATCCTTTAAGCAGCACTGATAACAATGAAGCCTGAAGTCATTGGTGTGAAAAGATAAAATCTCCTGGGGAAGTCTTCTGGGCATCATGCAACCCTTATGACGATAAATGTAATAGGGGAAGCAGCATAATGAGAGTGGGAGAGGATGAATTCTTTTGGACCTCAACCAACGATACGGAAAGGACAAGATTGCCTTGGTTAGACAACTTGGGATTTGACAGCTGGGTAAAACTCAAGTATGGACAAGTAGATGCATTAACAAAGGAAAAGATTTGAAAAGAATACATGAGTAAAGAAAATCCGAATGACGAGAGTCCTAAAAACTTGAGTGAAATAACAATTGAGGATGCCGAAGAGTCGGTAGGAAATCAGAAGGAAGAATGCAAACATGTACTGGTGGAAAATTTGCTCGACGAGGAATGGTTTAAAGGCACCGAGTCTGACGACGATGACATAGAGGGGATTTTAGATTACCTTGAGTTGCAAGGAAATGAGGAATTTACTGACCCCGATGATGAAGCATATGAGCAAAGGAGGTGCAAACTCCTTGGCATTCCGTACAAGAGGCCGCCACCGATTATAACCGAAAAATATGAGTTCACTCGATACCACTTGGGGCAGGAGGAAAAATTTTGAAAAATTCGGAAGATCGAGACTAAAGAATACCTTCGCACTGCCACAAATGTCGCTTGGGTCAGACACAACTTAATGAAGGACATGGAGGAAGTTGGCCAAGTCCAAAGGCCACCATAAATCCCCAAGGCTCTGAGTCTAACTTAAAGACTCGTAAATAAAGAAAAGTTCTCTTTCGGGATACAACCCGAATTATCCTTTCTATTTGTGATTATTTCCATTTCTATTGGGTTTTGTTTTTTTAACCATTTTTGCAGGAAACAAAGAAGAGTTGCTGCTGCAGCATGCTGATCTGACTATAGTTACAGCGTAACTCATTCTCATGGTTACGCCGTAACAAGCCCCTTGTAGCAGAACTTCGGATGCAATACCAATTACGGCGTAATCCCATCTCAGTGGTTACGCCGTAGCTACACTCTTACAGCGTTTGCCAGGTTTTGCCTAGTTACGGCGTAACTCCTTATAAGAGTTACGATGTAACTATCCTCTGCATTACTTCTTTTATTTTAAACACAATAACCTTGTATTAGTATTTAAATGAACTTTGTGGGTGTGTTCCCTGCAAACCCTCACGAGACTTTACTCATCCACTTGGGACACCAAGTGGTTTAAAAGGCTTGTTGCATATGCTAAATGCAACCGTGATTCCTACGAAAGTGAGTTAGGTTTATTTTTTATTTTTCATTTTTTTCTTTTTAGAGTTATGCTTGTCGGTAGTGTGATTTCAGGGATTGAAGTTTGCTCGTGGATGCTTATACGAAGGCACGACTCTTTTTCGTGGGCCTTCTTTCTTTTTGGAGCAAATTTCAGGGAAGTTCTCGCTCTAATTCTACTTTTATCTTCATCTTTATTTAATGCTTAGTACAAAAGGGACTTTGTACAATTCAAGTGGGGGGACGGGAGTAGAATCGTCTCTTGAACTTTATTTTGCCCTCGTTTTTCTAGTTTATTTTGAAAAATTATGGCATTTTTAAAATTTTGACATGTTTTTCTTAGCCTAACTAGATTAGACCTTAGCCGAGCACATACAACCCTTGATATTATATGGTGAGATTAGCCTTATCCGTTTCCAATATTTTACCCCAAATCCACCAAATTATGAGTGTGCCGGTAGCTTGTAAACTTTAGAACTTGGCCTTTGCATCATTTCGAGACCATAGACGAGGTATGTTGAGTTAGCTTGATATATTTGGACTTTTCAGTTTAAGAAGGCAGTATTATAGGATTATCACCCAAATAGCCTACCATTGTGTGTCTATCGATTAGTCACCTCGACTTCTTGACCCTCATGTGAAACCCTTTTGTTGCACTCACTTTTAGTGCAAGATACCCCTAGATACACCCATCTGATTCATTCCTTTCATTTTGTTAACCCAATATATTATTTTGATACACCTATACAGCTTAGCTTACCCTGTAGTCTTTATTTGTGATTGGGAAGTCATCATTTGCCTAAGTTCAAGGTTCAAGTGGAAAGGTTCGGGAATCACGCTTTCGTTGACGACATTATCTTAATGATCATTGAAGACCCTCCGAATTCCCATTGTTCATCTCAAGTAGGGGGATGTTATGTTTAGTTGTTATGTTTTATGTTGAAAAAAAAGTGATTCGAAAAAGAAAAAAAAAATTATGTTATTTAGTTTATTGTAAAGTTCGATGTTATAAGCACTATGTTATGAGCTTTATATGGATTTAGTATCGAGGAGGCCACCTCGGTCACATGTAAAGATTAGAGTTGGTTATTGCGCCAACAGTTGAAGAAAAGGTAGTGTGCCCATCATGACGTCCTCTAATGACACATCTACCTAGCATTTCATGATCCGGTTTCTTAACTTCAAAGCTTGAACTTTGGGCGGACGGTAAGTGGTGATGACTTGGTTATAGATTTAGACTATCTGCTTGATTTTTATTTTACACCATTTATATATCCCATGTCTTATCCTACCCTTTAGTCATGAAGCGTGTCTAGGTGATGCAGCGAGCAATCTTTGGTGTCTTGGCCATGGATTTGGTCATGTATCATTGATTTTGTCCACTTCGCCGTGACATGTTAGTAATGACGAGTCACCCTTAACCTTTGTCGTGTCTAGCCATATTGCCTTCGAAAATTGTTTAGCCCTTAACTCTAGTGGTGGAGATTTGTGTAACCGCCAAGCTTATGATAGAATACATGATATGACTGTGCGATTGAGTGACCACCCCGAAATTGACACTTAAAATAGTTGAGAGATTTGAGTGTTTCATTCCCATTTCATGTGGTGTCCGGCTTTGTTTTATTCTAGCATAAGGGATTTGTAAACTTATATTTTCCAAGTAATGGGAGATATCTTTTTAGGAATCTATCTAATAAGGTCTACTTGAGGGCAAGTAGAGTTCAAGTGGGGGGATATTTGATGACATCAAATTATCCTGAATATTAAGTGTCAATTTCCTCCGATAATGCTTGTAATTTATGTCATTTATATGGATTTACACTTGTTTTCCATTATATTCCACTTTCAGGTAAATTACGAGCATTGGAGCTAAAGAGACACGGAATTGGAGAATTATTAAAGATTTATCATAGTATGCTCACTTTGAAGAAGTTACGGCGTAACTCCTCTCTCACATTACGCCGTAACTAAAGCGTGACTCAGAAAACTAACTCATCTGAAGATTACGGCGTAACTCTCCCAAAAGATTACGACGTAACCATATTAGGTTAAATGAGGTTCCGCGCCGCTGATAATTACGCCGTAACTCATGCAACAACTATGGCGTAACCAAGAATTATTGAAGATACGGCGTAACCCATTCTAAGGTTACGCCGTAACCAGCAGATCTAGTGCAATTTACGAAGAATTAGATGATTACGGCGTAACTCTTTTTATAGTTACGCCGTAACCAAGATTTGTCCTATAAATACCCCATGATTTCTAGCATTTCAAATCATCCCATTTCATACACAACAACCAAAGAACGTGGGAACAAGCCAAAGGCAACTCTAGAGGAGCATACAGAGCTATCTCTAAGGGAGAAATCACTCCCCTACGATAAGCATTAGCATTTTATCTTTTCTTTACTTTCAATTCATGTATTTCGTAACATTAAACATTGAATTGATTTGTATGGTTAATATGAGCGGCTAAGCACCTCTTGGTGCTGGCCTAGTTATGATTCCTTAATTGTTTTTTTTTGCGTTTAAATTACTTCCGTATAATTATTTCTATGTGTATGCATGCATAGTTTATTGGTAGCTACCCTTGTTTCGGTAGTTTTGAATGGCGGTAGAGGCTAGTTGCTTAGGAAATTTGACCAGCTGACCCTAAGTGAGTAGACTGAGACGGGAAGGGTAAGATATGACCAACTGACAACCCTTTCTACTTGTGCGATTTGACCAACTGATCACCTACCGTTTGGATGAACTTAAGAATTAGGGGGTGAGTGTCTAAGATGCTAGCGCCCGGGCACTCACTATTATAAGTCTAGCATGTAGCGGAACTTAATGACTCGGCTTAGGGACCAGGAACAACTGGACTTATGAGGCGACACCTGACTTCTCCAGTGGTGGCATCTTTGCTGATAGGTTAGGGCGAACTGACCAAATGATGTCCTCTCGACTTTGACCCCACCTGAAGTAATTGGAAGTAATTAGACATAGACATTACTAGATAGGATGAATAAATAGGTTAGCACCACTCTCCTCTATTGATCACATCTTTGCCTTTATTTGCGTTAGCAGTTAATTAGTTAATTCGAGATCAAAACCATCTTAAAATCTGTGACACCTAGACTTAGTATTAATCCAACACACATAGCTCTTGGGACGACCTCGGTTTTACCAAATACTACAGTACACACGACCGGGTACAATGCCCGTTAGTGCATTAGGGTATACCATAGGTATAACGAGACATTATAAATATTAAAACCTGGTCAGTAAAACCTGCATCATATAGTCAAGGATGCCTAAGAGATCCTTCATTAGCCACGTTACGGGTGCCTAAGAGATGCACCATTAGCCAAGTTCACGGGTGCCGAAGTGATGCACCAGTATTCTAGTTTACAGGTGTCCGAGATACACAACATCAGTCATGTTAGAATGCTTTAGATAAGCATAAGCAGGGGTGTCCAAAAAAACTGAGAAATCAAAAAAACCGAGAAATCAAAAGAACCGAGGAACCGTACTAGTACCGTACCAAAACTGAACCATATATTAGAACCATGGTCTGGTTCTTGGTTCCTAAAATTATAAAATTTTGGTTCTTGGGACGGTTCGGGTCGAAACCGTCCGGTTCCGGTACTTTCCCGAAAGAACCGACTCTTTTGTAAATATGAAATTTTTTAGGGTTTGTTTGGGACATTGTATACAAAACAAAAATCTAAAGCCTAACTACACTAACCTTTAATCCATTTCAAATAACATCAAGATTTCAATTTTAATATTTTACAATTACTAATATCATTCAATGATACAAATATCATCATCACCATCATTCATCCAACATGAAAGTAAGTTTTTTCTATATATATTTTTCTTTTTATGGTGATCATAATTGATTAGATACCATGTTACGATATGATGAAATCAAAAATTAAACCTTCGTATATGACAAAGTCACTTATATTGATAAACTATAATATCGAGGTGAGTATGCACTGCATGATATTGTCACCATGGAACCCATGATTGATTTATAATTTTCTAGGTGTGTTTGCAATTTTTTTCGAGTATAATAAATGACTATGTTCTTTGCATATATATTAAATTCAATTTATATATTGTGTTTACTTATGAGGATTTATACTCGACACAGAAAGATATTCAATCAGCTTCAGATTCGGATAACGAGAAAACAATTTATCAAAGACATAAAAGGAAACCAGGGGGTGAGAAAGGACCATTGCCACCAAAGAAACCAAAAACAGAAGACAACTTCAAGTCCGTATGGTGGAAGTTTTATGACGCTATCAATGAAGTAGATGAAGAAGAAAATAAAGTGAGAAAAGCAAAGTGCAAGTTTTGTGTAAAAAATAATTTCTGCAGGTAGAACACACAGTTGTGGAACAATTTGAATTATTGGAGACAATTTTTATGTATTTGTATTGGTATAGCATATCCTTTATCAATGATCAACAATGAAAACATGAATTCTTTAAACACATTGGTTCTCATCGGGAATTATCGAATATTCTTGTACCAAAATCGAGTACCGAACCGAAGAACTTGGGACGGTTATCGGTTCCACATTTTCCTTATTTTCGGTTCTCACTTCTTCCGGTTCTGGTTTTGGTTCGGTCCGATTCCAGTACTATGGACACCCCTGAGCACAAGAGGAAATTTCATTCATGTTAATGCTCATATGAGATTGGATTAGAGATCTCTCATAATGGAGCTTGTAAAGCAATAACATATGGTTGGCACATATGATTTAGCTATATCGCTTCATTAGTAGTCACGACACGGATTGCATCCGTGCAAAAGGTTATATGTCGCATTAAGAGTACTCACAACTTTCAAAGAAATTCCTATATCCAGTGGTAAGTTGATTAGATATCGCACACTCAGAATTCTTTATGGATATCGTGCCTTATGCACTCATGTCAGGTGTGAAATAGGAATCCGATTGCATCCATGCAAAAGGGTGAAGTTATGATGTTAGGACTGGATGAACTGCTATTGTTCTCAACTGATGCTTACAATTATGCTAACTGCTGACAACTATTGAAACTTTCGCTAAACATGACTTTCTTATTCCTTTATGATGAGGACATGATTAATGGGCATGGCAAGAGGATTCAATAGAAGAACAAAGATTGAAAACCTTACTGGTAGTAGGAGTAAGGGTACTACTAAACATAAGTAACTCTACTTGAGTTTGTTACTGAAGTTACTGGTGTGTTTTTATTTTTGTTCGTGACTTTACAAGTAACCTTACTTCTCAACAAGTAATCTTACTTCTCATCATAAGTATACCAAACTGAAGTTACTAGTTTGGTCGTGACTTTTATTTTTAGTTTCCTTATTTTGTTTATTCTGGAAATCATTAATAAAATTTTCTTATAGAGTTTATCTCTTGTTTGGGTTTATTCCCGCTTAGCGTGCCTTGTTTATCACCCTTGGATTAGGGTTTATCTAAATATGCTTTCGCGCGTCCTGCGCTAGTTGGCATCAGAGCTTCTTAGCATCCTGGTGGTAATTGTTGTAGAAGCTTCTGTTGGATCGATATACTCTGATCAAACTAACTATGTAGCTTGTAAGGGTTTAGCAACCTTGGATAAATCCTAAATTACTAACAATGAAACACTGATATAACTCTATTAAGTATGCGGAAACTACTTCAATAAAGCTAACAAGAATAACTTTAAACTTCAACGATTATATTAAAACTTTGAACCTACTTGTTATACAGATTCACTAACAACCCTAATAACTCTAATATCGTACTTGCATGTAAGTCGTATCTCTAATATTCTCTAATGTTGCATGTTTCTAATGCCAATCTAGAGGTCCTTTTATAAGCATAAGGAGTACCCTAGTCGGTTTACAATTACAATCCTTGTACGACAAGTAATACTAATTCTAAACTAAGAATATTATAGAATTACATAGCTTTCCATAAATGATATATCAGTCCTTTAGCTTTTGCAGCACTTTGACACAAGCAGTACTTTGACTTTCTTCAGCACTTTGACTTTCTTCAGTACTTTGTCTTTTATATCCCAACAATCCTCCCCTAACTTGAATTCTACTTACTTGATTTCAAGTTCCTTTGTATCTTTATCTTTAACATCTTTGTCTTCAAAGAAAGATTGTGTCTTTATCTTCAGATTTGTCTTGTACTCTCTGTGCTTGTATCAAAGTAGTCTTTATAAGCAATTCTTTTCAAAGAATCAAGATCAAGAACCTTCATCTTTTCACTTCAAGAACATATGGCAAATTATACATCAGATCATAAAGTTTCATACTATTCTCATCACTTCCAGGTGTGTTAACTCGTGTGAGAGGTAAATCATTGAAAATTTAATGGATTTTGATGTCTCTTTACCAAAGCCATTAACTCTGGAGTAGCCAATGTTTAAGTGTGTAAAACCATAGTACATTGATAACCATATGATTTTTAGCAAATCATCAGCTATAAACGGATTTGTTAAGTCTTTACCCCTTTGGACTAGTTAGTTCTTGCAACCATGGTGAACTAATTACCATATAAATGGTTTTTCCACAGCCTTTACCACAAGCCATTTTCTTGTGGGCTAGCCAACTCTTTACTCTTACAGATATGGTGAGTTAATTACCATACAACTTATTGGCAAGTTGTCAACCATCCAACGGATTTGAGATATCTTTATCAGAGCCGTTTGCTCATGGATTAGCCAGTCCTTTTGTTAGACATGGTGGACTGATAACCTTTTGTTGTGTTAGTGCAAAGCACTTACATCAAGTGAAATCATCTCAAAAACCATTTGTTGCTGTTAACTTGAACTTCAAAAAATATTTTGCACTTTACAAAAATTGCTTATTTATTTTCATTAAAAGACTTTTACTGGTTTTAAGCTGCAAGCAGTACTTTGGTAAAGTACTTTTTGTCCAGCAGTACTTTGATTAAAGTACTGATTTTTCAAAATTTTATATAATTAAGAACCATACCAGTATTTATGCATCATCATCAGCCATAGTTGTCCATTTGATAAACAATTCAATGATCATAAGGGCTGTTTCATTCTCCTCTTCAACTTCCATACCATGATCTAGCATTCTTAACATAAGATCTCTTGTAAGTGGATATCTTCTTTCTTCTAGCATGTGAATCATGGTTCCATCTTCTAACTCCAAAACATGCACTCCTGATTCTTCAAAGAATCTCCAGCTTGTAATCTCCCAAACTTCTTGGTTATTCCAGATTGCATCAGTGCTTGTTTCTTCTGTCTCCCAGATAGTTATAAGATCTCCCAGCAAGACTAAGCCAACTCCAGTTAATGGAATATGCTTAAAATATTCTTGCACTAGTTGATAGAAGTGAAACAGGTCTTCTCTATCTATCATATGCAGTATATCCCACAATAGATTAAATACTCTAAAGCTTTCATCTTCTCTATGGAACATAAGATAGTCTCCATCCTTTGATTCTACAACTTCAAATGTAGACATCTTAGACTTCTTTACTACAACATCTTTAGACTTAGGATGCTCAAAGTCAACAACCCTTAGATAATTCCTTAGCTCATCAATTGTATATGTTCTCAATTGTATCTTCTTTGATGGCTGTTCATCATCAGTTGTTCTCTTTCTCTTTAAACTTCTTTTTCTTGCATCCTCATTATATTTTTCATCATCAAAAGGAATAATACCAGCCACTTCCTTTTGATAAGCTTCTCTAACAGCATCATACAAATCTTTCATCTCTATATACTTCAACTTATGTAAACCAGTATATCCTCTACCCTTCAGATAAGCCATCATAGCATTCCTTTCTTTAGCAATACTTGGTGGTCTTTTTGGTATAACAGGTTCAGGTTGCTTCTTTGGTAGAACAATCTCAGCATGTAATTTAGCTTGAAACTTTCTAGCAGCTTCTTCATTTTTAGCCACTTCAATAGCTCTTAATTCTGCCAAAGTAAGCTTCTTCTTTTTCTTTGTTTATACCAGTTTACCTTTTCCTTTATCCTTAGGATCTAACTGTTGAGTAGGTTGTGAAGATTGTAAGACTTGAGATTCTTCAACTCCAGGAATACTAACTCCTCTTGGTCTTGACATGTTGAGCAACATATCAGCAATGGTCTCATCATCACTAGCAGTATGCTCCTTTTGCTGAATTGGACTAGAAGGACCAGCTTCTTCTTCATGTAAGACTGTTGAAGGACCAGCTTCTTCATCAAAGTTTAAAGTTCTTGGTGTAATGAGCTCTTGCCTATAAGTTCCTTGAAGAGCAGCACCTTGATCACCAGCACTTTGTACACCAGTACCTTGAGGCTCAGTAGTTTGAATATTAACTTGAGCATCAGTACCTTGAGGCTCAGTACTTTGAGTATTAACTTGAGCATCAGTACTTTGAGGTTCAGCATCTTTATAAGGTTCAGCATCTGTATCTACATGAGGTTCAGCATCTTCATTCAAATTCTCTTGGTCCAAATTCCTCCCCAATTGGAATGAAGGATGCTTGTGAAACTTTTCGCCTGTAGAAACCTTTTTAGGTTTCTTACCTTTCTTCTTCTGAGACTTGACCCATAATCTGTGATGTTGAACTAATTGCCAGACAAATTTCTTCAATCTTCAAAACTTGTTATTCAACTGCATAAGTTGTGCAGCTTGAGCTTCATAATCTTTCTTCAACCTCAATAGTTCCCTTGTCAAAGCATAGTTATCCAGAACGGATCCCTCAGAAACCATATCTCCCTCATCTCCTCCAGATATTTGAGACCCATTTGTGGAAGTATAATCATTGGGAGAGGATGGTGGGTTGACCTCCGGTTCTGAATCATCATGCACAATATCTTGCAAAGATGCAGTAGGCTGAGATACAATACCTTCCTTTGAAGTAGTACGTTGAGAAGCAATACCTTCCCTTGAAACTGAAGGCTCGTGATCTTCACTTGAGGTTGCTTCATCTCTAACAGCTTGTACGACTTCCATCATGTGAGCAGTCAAAGGTGTATCCCTCCCAGAAAATTTATCACTCTTTCTAGCCACGAAATTGAACACCTTTGGTGGAAGTACAACAACAGGTAGCAAGCTAAAAGGTTTAGGGACATCCTTAAGCTGTTTGTTCAAGAAGACTTGAATAAATCGAGGGTACATTAGGAATGGTGAACCATTGGAGATGTGAGATAGCATACCATCGAGAATCATTCTTGAAAAGTTAAAGGGTTGATTGGTAGCTAATCCCACCAAGGCAGAGGCAATATTAGATCCAAATTGCTCCCATGAAGTACTTTTGGGACTTAAGCAATGAAGCAAAACATGGACTAGATACTTCCATTGAGGACTAAATAAGGGTTTCTTAAAAGTTGTTTCAGTGAGAGACCCTTCATACCCAATATCTCTTAATGTATCCCAAAGCACTTGTTTGTCAAAACGAATAGCCCCTTCCTCATCATTAAACAATAGATCTTCCCTAATTGTGGCTTCACTAACTCTAACTATCTTCCCAACAACCTTAGCCTGAATATAGGAGTCATCCTCTTGCATATGAGATCTAGCAGTAGCCCAAAATTGTTGAAGCCAGGGCTCAATGATGTCAGGTTCGACCAAAAGAGCATAATTGATTGATGATCCAGTTAGGAAATCAATTATGTCATGAAAAGTGACATTAGACGGTGTCTTGTCTAAGTTAGCAACCATGTTGTGCTTACTAACAGTGTTGCGTTTAGCCATTGCTTGTTTGATATAAGAATTGATGAAACGGCAAAGGTGAATATGATGAGAAAAATGAGAGATATGGAAGGATAAGTATAAAGATGAGAGGGAAAATCGGAGGGTAGTTATTTATAGGTTAGATTTACAAAATCACAGCCCAATTAATAAAGTTACCGTTGTTTGAATTTTACCCCTTATTTTTACTGTTGGAACAGTACGTTGACAAGACTGCAGTGCTTTCCACATAAGTAGTACTTTCAGAGCAGTACTTTCAGATAAACTCTAAGCAGTACTTTCCATCCTTTTCTTCACTATGGCAAAAACATCAAAAAGCATTGTATAGCCTCCCTTTAAACAATGCATGAGGCTAACTAACTAACTAATAAGTCCTCCCCGTAATTTTAGCTTAATAGTTAATCATACCAATACTCACCACTAAATGATTGAATCTTGAAACATCAAATCCCTTTGTGAGTAGATCAGCTACATTGTCATCTGTGTGGACCTTGACAACATTAATGGCCTATGCTCATAACAATCTCGAATAAAGTGATGCCTAATCTGAATATGTTTGGTCTTGGAATGATAAACAGGATTCTTCACAATGCAAATTGTACTCTCATTGTCAATGTAGATAGGAGTATTCTTAAAATTGAATCCATAATCCAAGAGTTGATTATGCATCCACGGTACTTGTCTACAACAGCTTGCAGCAACAACATATTCTGCTTCAGTGGATGATGTAGCTGCAATGGTTTGTTTCTTACATTGCCATGAAACTAATCTTCTTCCAAGATATTGGCATCCTCCAGTGGTTGATCTTCTATCATAATTATCACATGCATAATCACTGTCTGAAAAGGCTTCTAACTGAAAAGGTGAATCCTTAGGATACCACAACCCTAACTTAGGTTGTTGTTTTAGATAACTAAAAATCCTCTTGACTGCATTCATATGAGAGACCTTGGGTGAGACTTGATATCTTGCACATAAACAGACAGCAAACATGATATCAGGTCTAGATGCAGTTAAGTACATAAGACAACCAATCATTGATCTGTAAAGCTTGACATCCACAGCCTGTCCATCTTCATCCTTTCCTAATGAGTTGATAGCTTTGATAGGTGTGGTGACTGGCCTGATAGCATCGAAGTTAAACTTCTTAAGAATGTTAGTGACATACTTATCTTGACTAATAAAGATTCCAGTACTTGATTGTTTAACTTGAAGCCCCAAAAAGAAAGTTAATTCACCCATGGAACTCATTTGAAATTCTTGTTGCATGAGCCGCTCAAATTCTTTCACCATTGATTGTTTTGTAGCTCCAAAGATAATATCATCTACATATACTTGAACAAGCATTATGTCCTTTTTGTCTCTCTTGATAAACAAAGTCTTATCAATTGGTCCTCTCCTGTAACCATGTTGCAATAAGAAAGTGGAGAGTCTTTCATACCAAGCTCTAGGAGCTTGATGACGGCCATACAGAGCCTTAATAACTTTGTAGACTTTGTTTGGATTTGCAGGATCCTCAAAACCATGAGGTTGTTTTACATAGACTTCCTCTGTGATTTTGCCATAAAGAAAGGCACTCTTGACATCCATTTGATAAACATGAAAGCCCATATAAGATGAAAAAGCAAGGAATAATCTAATGGCTTCAATCCTTGCTACAGGAGCAAACACTTCATCATAGTCCACTCCTTCTTCTTGTCTATATCCTTGTGTAACTAATCTTTCTTTGTTCTTGATGACATTCCCTCTTTCATATCTCTTAACTCTAAAAACCCATCTTGTACCAATGACCTTCTTTCCATCTGGTAAATCACATAGTACCCAAACATCTTGAAGTTTGAATTGAAGAAGTTCTTCTTGCATGGCTTCAACCCAACTTTCTTTGGCTAAAGCTTGAGCTACATTCTTGGGTTCTTCTTGAGAGATAAAGGTGTAAACAAGCATGTTTGTTGATCCTTATGATTCAGCCTGTTTTGCTTATAAACAAAGCTAAGTAAAGCATTATGTGGCTTAGAGAAACCTTTAGATTTGGTTCTTGTGAGCACTCCAGAAGTAGAAGGTCCAATGATTTGACCAGCAGGATGATCTTTTTGAACTCTTAATGTAAGAGTATGTGGAACTTCAAAATCATCACCCAAATTTGTGAAATCAGCTTCTTCATTGGAATTTGAGAAAATACCTTCATCATCTAACTCATCATTAGTGTCTTCTAATCCAGGCATGTTAGGATCATTCAAATCATCATAAGTACTGTCAATTGGCGCAGCAGTACTTTGATCCAAAGTACTGTGATCTAAAGTACTGTGAAAGTAATCTGTAGACTTACCCTTTTTCTTTGTTTCTTCATAAGCTCTTCTTTGATCATCCTCATAAGATTGTGCTATTGTTTCTTGAAAAATCATCCTATTAAGCTCATCTTGGAGAGCCTGATCTTCAGCAGACAAAGTGGATTTTGGTTCAACAGTACTTTTCTCCTTTTCCATTGTTATAGGTTCTTCATCAGGAACAGCATCAGGTCTAATATGGACTCCATGAGCAATGTACTGTAAATATTCTTCTTTGTAAACAACTTGATTTTCTTCTCTGACAGGAACATAGTTCATAGAAGGAGTCAAAACATCAAGATCAAACATCCAATCAGGACCTTTACCTTTTTGATGTTCTTGATCTTCTAAAAATTCAACATGAAGACAATCTTGAACCTTTTTGGTAACCTTGTTGTATACTCTAAATCCTTTGCTATTGGTACAGTATCCCAATAAGTATCCTTCTTCTGACTTGCCATCAAATTTTCCCAGAGTATCAATAGTATTGAGAATAGACAGAGGACAACCAAAAGGTTTCATAAAACGAATGTTGGGTTTGGTACCCATAAGCAACTCATAAGGTGTCTTCATCTGAGGATTAGTGACTGATACTCTATTTAATACATAACAAGCAGTACTTACAGCTTCAGCCCAAAATTGAATAGGTAATAGAGAATCTGCAAGCATTGTTCTGGCTGCTTCTATCAAGGTTCTGTTCTTTCTTTCTGCAACACCATTCTGCTGTGGAGTTCTAGCAATGCTAAAATCCCTCTTAATCCCTTTCTTGGCACAAAATTCATCCATAAACTTGTTTTTGAATTCAGTCTCATTATCACATCTAATACCTCTTACTTTGAGTCTCAATTGATTTTCAAGGGCTATTATAATATCATGAATAGCATCAAAGGTTTCATCTTTATATCCCAAGAAAAAGACCCAACTAAATCTACTACAATCATCTGTTACAACTAAGCAGTACTTCTTCTTGTTTAAGCTTGCAACAGAAACAGGTCCAAACAGATCCATGTGCAACAACTCTAATGGTTCTCTAATAGTTCTTTCCTCAATCTTCTTGCATGAAGCTTTGTGTTGTTTACCCTTCTTGCACGCCAAACATGAATGATCATTCTTGTATGTTTTGGAAGGTAAACCTCTAACTAAATTTCCTTTAACCAACTTGTTGATATTCTTGAAATTCACATGACCTAATCTTCTATTCTATAGATGTGCTTCTTCAAGTGTTGCCTTTGCTACTAAACATGTTGCTCCTTCAGTAGAATTAAGATTCTTCATATCTAGACTGTACACATCATTGGTTCTTGGTACTCTCAGTGTTACCAAGTGATCATCAACAAGCTTGAACTCAGGGGAAAGAATAAGACATTTTGTGTCAGTAAATAACACAGGGTGCTTCTTGTCAAAGATCTGAGATACTAACAAAAGGTTAAACTTGAGCTCTTTCACATAATGAACATTCTCAAAATCTATGCTTCCTGCCTTGATGGTTCCTTTTCCAGTAATTCTACCTCCACTAGGATCGTTCCCAAATGCAACTCTTCCTCCAAAATATGATCTAAAATCTGACAGAATCTCTTTGTCTCCTGTCATGCTTCCAGAGCAACCACTATCAACAATTAAATGATCTTTAAGCTCCTCTTCTGGGTTGCCCTGCACAAAGATGAAAGAGTTAGTGAATTTTAGGAACCCAAGCCATTACTGACTTGTGTTCCCCTTGTGGAGTGACATACTTAAATTCTTTAAGTATGTAATCTCCACTGTTTTTGAAAACATGATCAATTATTTTCGTTTGTTCCAAAACATGTGTTGGTTTTTCAACAAAACTCTCTTTTTCATCAAAATTCTCTTTTTCTTTTTCAACAAAATTTCCTTTTTCACCCTTACTTGCTGAAAGTATTGTTTGTTCCCCATCAGTACTTTCTTTCTTAACCTAGTTGGTTTTAACTTTTTGTGAAGATTTCTTTGATCTAGATACTTTATTTGAGGTGTAACGCCTTCTAGATTGATAGTAATTGGATCTCCTAGGGCTTTCATTCCAAAAAGTGCTAGCAGTACCTTGATTGGGTGAAAACCTAACAGTACTTTGAGAAGGTACTGCTTGAGAAAACTTTGTCTTACCAGTACCTTGAAAAGTGTTGCTTGAGGGTACTGGTGGTTTGGAAAAAGGTTGTTTCTGGTGAGGGTACCTATAGTCTTTTGAGAAACTACTATGGTTAACCCTATGTGAATGATTCCAAACTGGTTTATTCTCCCTTGGCTTATGGTTGGTAGATGTGGTCTTTGGGAATTTGCTTAAATATTCTGAGTGAAAGTCACAGTCCTTAATCAAATGATCAGGACTATAACAAACAAAACATAATTTTTTACCCATACTCCCAAAATTTCTTCCTTTAGTTCTATAACCAAACATATCCTGACTTTTTGGTGAATGATGAAAACTATCCTGACCAAAACTATCCCAAAAAGATTTAGCAGTATTTTGAAAAGTTTTACTTGAAGGTACTGCTGAATGTTTAGCAGTACTTTGAGTTGAAGGTACTGCAAAAATCTTAACATTATCATCCTTAGGTTTCTCAATTGTTTCTTTTGGGGATTCAGAACTAGATGGACCTGAATTAGATTGACCAGTAAGCTTTTTCCTAAACTCTAAATTGTCTACTCCAAAACAAGAAACATCTGTCCTAAGTGGTTGAAAACTACCAGTTGGTGGAGGAACTGCATGATAACCCTTGTCTTTTTAAATTCAGGAGGTGTTTGACTAATTGAATCCTCATTACTAGATGTGTTTCCTTCTGAGCTAATGAGTTCATCATCACTAGTTGTTATCTCCTCTGAATCAATTTGTTCCTTATCACTAGGTGGGTTCTCTTCTGTACTGCTAAATTCCATACCAAAACCTAGGCCAGTTTTAATGTGTGCTCTTTTTTGTTTTTCAACAAAACTAACATGTGAAATACCAGATTCATTCCAAGCATCAAATTTTTCTAACAATTCATCTCTTTCTTTAGTCATCTTTTCAAGTTCAGAAACCCTACATCCTAACTTTCATTCACTCAATTTTAATTGATAATCTTGTTGCTCATATTTTTCTGCCCAAGCCATTTCATTATTTTCATGAGTGATTATTTTGGCTTCCATCAACTCTAAAGTCAATTGATAACCAGCTACCTCAGACCTAGCCCTTCTACAATTATCTCTTTCAGTCACATAATCTTTTAGTACTTTTTGATAAAAGTTATTACATTTGGAACATACCTCAGAGATAGTGGGTGAACTTGGTGAAGTAGCTACCATAGCGATCAGAACATGTTCTTCTTCACTTTCCATGCTCCAATCAAAGCTTCCAAGGCCATCTCTTGATTCTAAAGCAGCAAATCCTGGTTCCTCATCAAAAGTTGTGCTCCAATCAAACTCTTCCATTGCAACCATAGAGTAGGTTACTGGTTCATCGTCAAATTCAGCACTCCAGTAAACCTCTAATAGATTTTCTTGAGCAACCAAAGCTTTTGGGTTTGTTTCAGTAATAGGAATTTCCTTTAGTTCAAGCTTGGGTTTTTCAATCATTCTATTTGCCTGATATTTAGCAAACTTGCATTCTCTTGCAAAGTGTCCAGGCCTTTGACAATTAAAGCATTCAATCTTGGATTTGTCAAACGTGATACCCTGTTTGGGTTTGAAGTCAATGCCTCTTCCTATTTTCTTCATGAACTTCTTGATCCTTGCTGTGATCATGGCGACTTGCCATCTTATGTCAATTTCTTCTAGAGCATCCTCTTCAATTTGTGACAAATCTTCTTCATAAGTAACAGGTAAAATAGCTAGTTGAGCGAAGAAGGAACATACAACTTCATCAGAGTGGATGGTGTTTGTTGGTGATGAGGTAGGGGTAGTCATGGTTGTGTAAGTATGTTGTTTATCACCAACAGTACTTTGAGCAGGATAAGCAGTACTTTTAGTGGAAGTACTGCCTCTCTTTTCAGAAGACACAAAAGCAATACTGTGAGATTTTGAACTTGTTTGGCGATTCATCTCATGCTCATATACCTTTAAATGGTTATAGAGATCATCAAAGTCCATAGTGTCCAAACCAGGTTGTCCTCTAATCATAGTAGCAATCACATGACATACGGATGGCAAACTTCTTAAGAACTTCAGGTTTGCATCTTCAACAGATACCTCTGCATTGTATATCTCTAGCATATTAAGAAGATTTTGGAATCTGTCATAGGCAGCATCAAGACCTTCTCTTTCACCAACAGTGAATGTTTCAAACTGTTGCTTCAACAGATTTCTATGCATCTTCTTGGAAGCATCATTACCTCCAAATCTTGTCTTGAGAGCAGCCCATAGTTGTTTTGCATCCTTAGCATCATGGAACTTTAGTAAGTGACCATCAGGAATAGCAGACAACAGTATGTTGAGAGCCTTTTCTTGATTTCTTTTTATAGCTGCTGGCAAGGTAGGCTTAGGTGGTTTAGGTTGTCCAGGAACTTCTACAGGTTCTTCAAGAGCGACATTACCATTGACAATCACTTCCCATAATGCATGGTCTGTAATTGCAATGTATTACCTCATCTTCATGCTCCAGAGATCATATTCTCCCTTCTTGATGATAGGAATTCTGAGTGAGGTGATGGATGGGGGTGGTGCAGCTTCAGTCGACATCTTTTAGGGTTTGTAGTTAAATTGGTTTTAAGGGTTTCTTCTTAATCAGAGTTTCCACACAAGCTCTGATACCACTTGTTGGATCGATATACTCTGATCAAACTAACTATGTAGCTTGTAAGGGTTTAGCAACCTTGGATAAATCCTAAATTACTAACAATGAAACACTGATATAACTCTATTAAGTATGCGGAAACTACTTCAATAAAGCTAAGAAGAATAACTTTAAACTTCAATGATTATATTAAAACTTTGAACCTGCTTGTTATACAGATTCACTAACAACCCTAATAACTCTAATATCATACTTGCATGTAAGTCGTATCTCTAATATTCTCTAATGTTGCGTGTTTCTAATGCCAATCTAGAGGTCCTTTTATAGGCATAAGGATTACCCTAGTCGGTTTACAATTACAATCCTTGTACGACAAGTAATACTAATTCTAAACTAAGAATATTCTAGAATTACATAGCTTTCCATAAATGATATATCAGTCCTTTAGCTTTTGCTTTACTTTGACACAAGCAGTACTTTGACTTTCATTAAGCAGTACTTTGACTTTCTTCAGCACTTTAACTTTCTTCAGTACTTTGTCTTTTATATCCCAACAGCTTCTACTTCAATTAATGTCTAAAGCTTGTTAGCATCCTAGATGATGTTCTGAAGAGTACATGGATCATGGTTTTACCAATTCAACGAATGAACTTGACAGTTGTTACACTATGTTAGAAGAACTACGTTCCGTGATCGTAGGTGGGGCATTAATCCACAAGAATCGCAAGGGTATCAATTATGGAGGTTCAAGAATTCGTCCAACCATAAGAGGATCTATTGAGAACCGTAGGTGCAACCAATCTCCGTTAAACAATAGGAGGGTTGATGAATCAGAGGAAAGCATTAAGATGGAGATTCGACTACCAATAATCAAGTGGTTTAATTCAAGAGTTTCAATCAATAAAAATGTATTTTCTTTAATTATTGATAATTATGAGGCTAGGAACTTGGTGTCAAGAAAACTTGTCAATTACTTTAATTTTCCAATAGAAACTTGTTTGGCTGGAAGTCATGAGGTTTCTAGGATTCCGATCGCGATTGGTAAATTTTAAAAGTATGAGGTAATTTGTTATTTAGATGACATGGAGGATTCTCATATTCGGTTGGGAAAATCATGGCTTTGCAAAGTTCAAGGTTTTTATAATTTAAAGCGTAATATCTACCTTTTCATATAGGAAGGAAAGAGAATTGCGATGATTCCATATGAAGAATAATTATATGTACCAATGATTGTGGTTAAGATTGAAGAAAAGATTTTGGAGTATGAAGTTGTTGAAGAGCATGTTGAGAAAATCCAAGAATCTAAAGTCACTTTGCAACATGAAGATAAGATTTCAACTTTAATGTTGGAAACAACAAATAAAGTTGGTACTTTGAAGACTTGTGAAGAAGAAGAAGATATGGGTTTTAGCTATAACGAAGATGATTGTGAGATAAGCATGAATTTTGAAGGCATCAAGGATTTAAAGGTTTGTGCTTTTTATTATGGGTTAACTTTAAGTATGAGTATCACAAATCCAATAAAGTTATCAATGGTAAACAAAGAAGTTAATTTTATTGCTATTGAAGACTTGGTGATCATTGATAAGGAGTTCATAACTCGATGTTCTAAGTCATATGTGGATCAATGGGAGTGTGGTAAATGTGTCAAAAAAGATGAAAGTACTCGAGTGAATGTGAAGCGCAAATCTACTGAAATCAAGGTCCGTCGTGAGAGGGTGTTCGAGGTAGATGAAGCCTTGACAGTGAGAATTCGAGAACGAGTTCTTCTAAAGTGAGGGGGAATGATGATGACATGATTAACGGGTATGGCAAGAGGATTCAAAGGAAGAACAAAGAATGAAAACCTTACTGGTAGCAGGAGTAAAGGGTACTACTAAACATAAGTAACTCTACTTGTGTTTGTTACTGAAGTTACTAGTGTGTTTTTCATTTTGGTCGCGACTTTAAAAGTAACCTTACTTCTCAACAAGTAATCTTACTTCTCATCATAAGTATACCAAACTGAAGTTACTGGTTTGGTCGTGACTTTTATTTTTTGTTTCCTTATTTTGTTTATTCTAGAAATCAATAATAAAATTGTCTTTTAGAGTTTATCTATTGTTTGGGTTTATTCCCGCAAGGTGCGTCTTGTTTGTCACCCATGGATTAGGGTTTATCTAAATACGCTTCCACGCGTCTTGCGTCAGTTGGCATCAGAGCTTCTTAGCATCCAGGTGGTAATTGTTGTAGAAGATTCTACTTCAATTAATGGCTAGAGCTTGTTAGCATCCTAGATGATGAATGGTGTAGAAGATTTTAAAAACCCATACTGTTGGTGGGGTATGGTCTAGAGAGTACATGGATCATGGTTTTACCAAATCCATGAAGGAACTTGACAGGTGTTACACTATATTAGAAGAACTACGTTATGTGATTGTAGGTGGGGCATTAATCCACAAGAATCGCGAGGGTAGTAATTATGGAGATTCAAGAATTCGTCCAACCATAGGCGGATCTATTGACAACCGTAGGTGCAACCAATCCCCGTTCAACAATAGGAGGGTTGATGAATGGGAGGAAAGCATGAAGATGGAGATTCTACTACCAACAATCAAGTGGTTTCATTCAAGAGTTTCAATCAATAAAAAGGTATTTTATTTCACTATTGATGGCTAGGAACTTGGTGTCAAAAAACGGGTCAATTACTTTTATTTTCCAATAGAAACTTATTTGGTTGGAGGTCATGAGGTTTGTAGGATTCTGATCTCTATTGGTAAATTTTATAAGGATGAGGTAATTTGTTATTTGGATGACATGGAGGATTCTCATATTCGGTTGCGAAAATCATGGCATTGCAAAGTTCAAGGTTTTTATAATTTAAAGCGTAATCTATGCCTTTTCTTATGGGAAGGAAAGAGAATTGCGATGATTCCATATGAAGAACAATTATATGTACTAATGACTGTGGTTAAGATTGAAGAAAAGATTTTGGAGCATGTAGTTGTTGAAGAGCATGTTGAGAAAATCCAAGAATCTAAAGTCACTTTGCAACATGAAGACAAGATTTCAACTTTGATGTTGGAAACAACAAATAAAGTTGGTACCTTGAAGACTTGTGAAGAAGAAGATATGGGTTTTAGCGATAATGAAGATGATTGTGAGATAAGCATGGATTCCGAAGGCATCAAGGATTTAAAGGTTTGTGATTTTGATTATGGGTTAACTTTAAATATGAGTATCACACATCCAATAAAGTTTTCAATGGTAAACAAAGTATTTAATTTTATTGCAATTGAAGACTTGGTGATCATTAATAAGGAGTTCATAACTCGATGTTCTAAGTCATATGTGGATCAATGGGAGTGTGGTAGACGTGTCAAAAAAGATGAACGTACTCAAGTTAATGTGAAGCGCAAATCTACTGAAGTCAAGGTTCGTCGTAAGAAGGTGTTCAAGGTAGATGAAGCCTTGACAGTGAGAATTCGAGGGTGAATTCTTCTAAAGTAAGGGGAACGATGAGGACATGATTAAAGGGCATGGCAAGAGGATTCAACGAAAGAACAAAGAATGAAAACCTTACTGGTAGTAGGAGTAAAGGGTACTACTAAACATAAGTAACTCTACTTGTGTTTGTTACTGAAGTTACTAGTGTGTTTTTCATTTTGGTCGCGACTTTAAAAGTAACCTTACTTCTCAACAAGTAATCTTACTTCTCATCATAAGTATATCAAACTGAAGTTACTGGTTTGGTCGTGACTTTTATTTTTTGTTTCCTTATTTTGTTTATTCTAGAAATCAATAATAAAATTGTCTTTTAGAGTTTATCTATTGTTTGGGTTTATTCCCGCAAGGTGCGTCTTGTTTATCACCCATGGATTAGGGTTTATCTAAATACGCTTCCACGCGTCTTGCGTCAGTTGGCATCAGAGCTTCTTAGCATCCAGGTGGTGATTGTTGTAGAAGATTCAACTTCAATTAATGGCTAGAGCTTGTTAGCATCCTAGATGATGAATGGTGTAGAAGATTTTAAAACCCCATACTGTTGGTGGGGTATGGTCTAGAGAGTACATGGATCATGGTTTTACCAAATCCATGAAGGAACTTGACAGGTGTTACACTATGTTAGAAGAACTACGTTATGTGATTGTAGGTGGGGAATTAATCCATAAGAATCGTGAGGGTAGTAATTATGGAGGTTCAAGAATTCGTCCAACCATAGGCGGATCTATTGACAACCGTAGGTGCAACCAATCCCCGTTCAACAATAGGAGGGTTGATGAATGGGACGAAAGCATGAAGATGGAGATTCGACTACCAACAATCAAGTGGTTTCATTCAAGAGTTTCAATCAATAAAAAGGTATTTTATTTAACTATTGATGGCTAGGAACTTGGTTTCAAAAAAACGGGCCAATTACTTTTATTTTCTAATAGAAACTTGTTTGGTTGGACGTCATGAGGTTTGTAGGATTCCGATCTCTATTGGTAAATTTTATAAGGATGAGGTAATTTGTTATTTGGATGACATGGAGGATTCTCAAATTCGGTTGCAAAAATCATGGCATTGCAAAGTTCAAGGTTTTTATAATTTAAAGCGTAATCTCTGCCTTTTCTTATGGGAAGGAAAGAGAATTGTGATGATTCCATATGAAAAACAATCATATGTACTAATGACCGTGGTTAAGATTGAAGAAAAGATTTTGGAGTATGAAGTTGTTGAAGAGCATGTTGAGAAAATCCAAGAATCTAAAGTCACTTTGCAACATGAAGACAAGATTTCAACTTTGATGTTGGAAACAACAAATAAATTTGGTACCTTGAAGACTTGT
The DNA here is from genome assembly GCA_910596185.1 of Chrysanthemum makinoi. Lineage (NCBI taxonomy): Eukaryota > Viridiplantae > Streptophyta > Magnoliopsida > Asterales > Asteraceae > Chrysanthemum > Chrysanthemum makinoi. Next base: position 193,839,360 of record OU343218.1, on the reverse strand, counting down.
GAAGAAGAAGATATGGGTTTTAGCGATAATGAAGATGATTGTGAGATAAGCATGGATTCCGAAGGCATCAAGGATTTAAAGGTTTGTGATTTTGATTATGGGTTAACTTTAAATATGAGTATCACACATCCAATAAAGTTTCCAATGGTAAACAAAGTATTTAATTTTATTGCAATTGAAGACTTGGTGATCATTGGTAAGGAGTTCATAACTCGATGTTCTAAGTCATATGTGGATCAATGGGAGTGTGGTAGACGTGTCAAAAAAGATGAACGTACTCAAGTTAATGTGAAGCGCAAATCTACTGAAGTCAAGGTTCGTCGTGAGAAGGTGTTCAAGGTAGATGAAGCCTTGACAGTGAGAAGGCGAGTTCTTCTAAAGTAAGGGGGAAGGATGAGGACATTATTAAGATGCATGGCAAGAGGATTCGATGGAAGAACAAAGAATGAAAACCTTACTGGTAGTATAAGTTAGGGTACTACTAAACATAAGTAACTCTACTTGTGTTTGTTACTTAAATTACCGGTGTGTTTTTCTTTTTGGTCGCGACTTTACAAGTAACCTTTACTTCTCAACAAGTAATCTTACTTCTCATCATAAGTATACCAAACTGAAGCTATTGGTTTGGTCATGACTTTTATTTTTAGTTTCCTTATTTTGTTTATTCTAGAAATCATTAACAAAATTATCTTTTAAAGTTTATCTCTTGTTTGGGTTTATTCCCGCAAGTTGCGCCTTATTTATCACCTTTGGATTAGAGTTTATCTAAATGCGCTTATGCGCGTCGTGCATCACTTTACCACATTTCTCTCTCTAGTTTTAGGGTGTGTTTGGTTTGTTGCAAAGAATCAATATAGGTATAGATATAATAGTGTAGTGGAATCGAGATAGATATTCCAATTCCATGGACTTTTTTTGGTTTACGGTATATGCATTGCTCTACTATTTTAGTATTATTTTCGATTTTAAAAATTCAAAATTCAAGGTCATGATGTGTAAAACAAAAATGAAATAAAAGAAGAGAGTGGATTTTATGATGGAAAAAATGTTAAGGTGACCCTTAGAGGTGGCAAAACGGGCGGGCCGGGCGGGCACGGGCACGGGAACGGGATAAAACGGGCACGGGCTAGAATGGGCACGGGCTTAAACGGGCACGGGCTAAACGGGCACATGTTATACAAATCGCATAATAAAAAATCTAAAACAACGAAATAAATTCCTTAAACATAATATCTTATTTATATTAAAAAACTTAAATAAATTATATATAAAAAAAATTGTTTAAAACGATCGTAATGCTCTACAATTGAGAAAAAAACATGTGCCCGTTAGTGCTCATTTAAGTTTTCAATGGGCTATATGTGCCCATTTCAAAAAAAGGAGAGGGCTAAATGTGCCCAAATCTTTTAAAAATTTGCCCATTTAGCATATTTTTTTTCTTTTAGGCACATTTTGCCACCTCTAGTGACCCTCATTGGAATGAAAAATGAAAGGAGCCTCTTCTTCCCGACTATGAGTCTATGATTATCAATTATGAAGTAACAGTTTGACTCTTAGGGGGGAGGGAGTGGTCACCTAATACCCTAGGTGCCACATCACCTCTATCCAATAAAAACCCTCCAACTCAAAACTACCCAATTTTACCCTAACACTACCCGATTTGGAGGGAGTGGTACCCTAGTACCCGATTTTTTTTTTTTCATACATAAAATCACATACAATATTTAAAATAAAAACATACCATTTCATTAAAAATAAAAAAATTACATAATACTTAAAAAAAGAAACATAACATAATACTTAAAAATAACTAGATTAAAATAAAAAAACCCACTAATCATCGAGATGCGGCAAGTATTGACGTGCTACGTGCTCCGTGAGATCATATCGAAGTCAGTCATGGAGAACTTCGTTTAGTAACTCCGCTACCACACTGTTGTCGAACACTGGCTGGACCGGCTCATCCATTATATGAACCGGTGAGATTGCCCTCCCTTCGCGTTTTATAACCATATTGTGCAAAATAACACACGCATGAACATGATTGGCAATCTTCGCTTTGGTCATAGCTCGGAGAGGTCGATCGAGAATTTTCCATTTTCCTTTGAGAGCACCAAAAGCTCGCTCGACATCCTTTCTCGCCCCCTCTTGTAACTTCTTAAATCTCTTTTGCTTTGGGTCGGTTGGATACGGGTATGCTTTAACAAATGTGGACCACTTAGGATAGATTCCATCTGTCAAATAGTAGCCGCGTTGTTAGGAATTAGAAAATTCCATAGTAAAGTATCGGTCACCCCAAATGTAATCTGGCATAAGTTAGCTCGTAGACATTACGTTATTTACTAGTTACTTAGTTAGCTTTTTAGTTTAGTGCTTCATCGTGGAGGAAGGACGGGTCTTTACCCACTGTATACCTGATCCACAGGCCGTCAGGAGGTCGTTTAGTTTGTAACCTATAAATACCCTCTACCTTGCAAGGTAGAGGGTTGGATGTTCACTTGGAATCTAACCTTCCATAAGTTTTCTCTTACTAGAACATTTCCCTCTCTCTCTCTCTAAACTTACTTGTACGCCCCACATGATTATGGTTTTAATGTGTTTGTGAAATCCTATATCTAACAATTTTAAGTGCATACTGCTCTCTAATATATGTGCTAAACAATTTTCGTATCTCGAGGCATATATTTAGGGGGAGCATTTCAAAACAAATTCAAACCTTCAGGGTACAAAGTGTTCCATGCTTTTATATAAGGTACCTTGATTGTATGATAAATGGTTTATAAATACAAAGTGATCATGGTTGTACTTCAAAGAACTTCCCTCTTGTATGTGCAAAAACTCCTTCAAACTTCGAGGCACATATTGAGGGGGAGCAAAATTTTGAAAACCTCATCCTTCCTCAAAATGATGTATTTAATCAAATGGATTGGGAAGTGATGATGATATCTTTTAGAAATTGGAAATCAAAGAAGTTAATTCTTTCTCTTGCCTCCGTGTGCTAAACGATTTCAAATACATGATGCACATGTTGAGGGGGAGCTCTTTTTCTAAAAATATCAAAACAATTTAGGTACAAAATGCTTTGATAATATATCACAAGTATCTTAATTGATTTTTCAAATGGTTTTCAATTGGTTCCAATGGCAGATGAACAATACCAAAAAGACCGACCAACTTTACATTATGTATGGTGATATAAGGATGATAAGGTTAGGTATTAGTTCCCATGATCCGCCAGAACCGGAGGGATCTACCCAGGGACAATCCACTAGATAGTGTAGAAGTCCTTAGGTATGATGAAAAAAGGAGAAAAATGAGAATATGGGAAGAGTGCAGACTGAGACTGAGCTAGTACTGGAATAAACCCAACAAGGTTCTAGTCATGAAGTCTCGGTAAGCACTGAAGGGGTTGAAGAATGAAAAAGAATTGAATGAGAAAAAGGGTGAAAAGAAATAGCCCTCCATTTATTCAACCTTAGGGCAGAAACCGGGTTCAATACATATGCTACTGGTGGTTACTAAGGTAACACTGGTATTGAAGACAAGACGTCATGGACCCAGTGACGCACTGCACTAACTTCCCAAGCTACTCAAGTTCCTCTTAAAAGGGCTTGTTTCATTCTCACGGGGAACCGACATAATCTATCGACTTTCTCTTAGAGATAGTTGGTATTGAAGAAGGAGACCCTCCCCCTAGTCTCCGGCATAGGAACCAAATATGCACAAATTGAGTCTAGAGCCACGAGATCATCAATTAATCTCTTTAGGACACTTATTTCTTGAAGACTCACTATTTCACACAATGTGGAATGTGAGATTATATCTTATGAGTCCTACGCACTATCCCTGTGGTATTGCCAAGACTTGATTGTGTCATATGGACCTCATCAGTGGAGCGATTCAAAATTGAATCAATCCAGGTCCAAGAAAATAGATTGACGGATACCTTTGAAAAACCGGTCGTTGTGCTTAAAAACTCTTTTCTCTAGCACATCGACTGTGTACAATTATTTCAAATCAAAAGGTGTTTATGATTGATAAATGATTTTTCACTAAAACTTCGTTGTATTGCAAAAACAATTTCTATTGAGCGATACACGATTGTTTTTCCAAATCTCTTTTCATCAATCAGTGAATCTCTATTCACTGGTTCACTCACTCCGTGTTGTCTTCTTTGAGACGCTCCGGTTTGAGAACGGTTAGAGCAGCTGCGAAACCCTGTCAAGGAAATTCTTCGGAGTTATACCTGATCACAGGCAGTACTTGTACTGATCAACGGGGAATCGTGGGCCATGTACCTCAATTCATCGAAAATGATCAAAGACACTTTCGTGCGCTTTATTGCTAACTGTCTTATGCAAGTACACCCCGACGTTTGCAGCTGATCAGAATGGAGCGGTCAATCCATAGCCGCATGCTCACACAACACATTCATATCTAAAGAAATCATGATTGGTGCATCAATGACTCTGATATTTTCACTCCATGCTTCTGCTACGCTGCTGCCAATATCATGAATCAACGAAAGCTTCTGCTACTCTGATAAGAAGAAATCATGATCCAGAATGTGAGCATGTTGGTCCAAATGTCACATCATCATATGTTGGCAAAACAATAATGGGTGATGCTGAGATTTGCAGTGGCTGATGATCTCTAGTAATGCTCAAAAGGTCATCATGGTGGATCAGCTCAACAACCTCCACGAAACATACATCGTAGTTGAACAATGATGAAATCACCACAGAAGCACATAGTTTGAATACTTTGATGAAGAAAAGTCTGCGAGCTCAAGACTGAAGATTAAATAGATTGCTAGGATTCAAAATGTAAAACATGGGGTGACCTCCCTTAGGGGGAGACTGTTAGGAATTAGAAAATTCCATAGTAAAGTATCGGTCACCCCAAATGTAATCTGGCATAAGTTAGCTCGTAGACATTACGTTATTTACTAGTTACTTAGTTAGCTTTTTAGTTTAGTGCTTCACCGTGGAGGAAGGACGGGTCTTTACCCACTGTATACCTGATCCACAGGCCGTCCGGAGGTCGTTTAGTTTGTAACCTATAAATACCCTCTACCTTGCAAGGTAGAGGGTTGGATGTTCACTTGGAATCTAACCTTCCATAAGTTTTCTCTTACTAGAACATTTCCCCCTCTCTCTCTCTCTCTAAACTTACTTGTACGCCCCACATGATTATGGTTTTAATGTGTTTGTGAAATCCTATATCTAACACGCGTTTGTAAAAGCGTCCATTCACCTGGAATGAACTGTTCATCGCCGTTCCATTTCGATCTGTAAGATACAAATCAGACGTATTCAATACGTTGATATCGTTGTTTGACCCCGGCGGACCAAAAAAAGCATGCCAAATCCACATATCTTGTGACGCGGTGACTTCAAGTATAATAGTGGGAACACCATAGTCACCTCTCGTATATTGCCCTCTCAAATGTCTAGGACAATTTTTCCATTTGACGTGTGTACAGTCGATGCTACCAAGCATCCCAGGGATGTGATGCTTCGCTTCATGGGCCTGGAAAATGCGAGCAAGGTCGTGTGTTGTCGGCCTACGTAGGTACTCTCGACCGTACAACTCAATGATGGCCTCACAAAAATAATCAAGACTTTCACGTGACGTTCTTGCAGACATGCATAAATATTCATCATACTCATCGGGGGGATTGCCGGTTGCGAGTTGCCTAACGGCCGATGTGATTTTTTGTTTCGCCGTGAAACTTTTTTTCAATCGCGCGTCATAGCCTTCTTGAAAATATGGGTATCTCGCTTCAATGTCGCCCACTATTTGCAAAAACATGCTTTTCTCCATTCGAAATTTTTTTTTAAAGTAATATTCGTTGTACTTTGGTGTTTCAACGAACCAATCATTCTCTAAAGTTTAAAGACCTATTTCCCGTTGACGATTTACGCTAGTTCGGCTAGAGCTTGCCGTGTCTTCAAGATACTGAGCCGCTTGAAGCATAAGTTGCAACGAGCTACCCGTGGATAGCTCGTCGGACGAAGACGGAATAACGTATTCGAATTCGGAAGAATCGGAAGACATTTTGGTAATTATTATTTTTTTGGAGAGATTAGTGTGTGTTTTTTTTGAAAAAAATGAGTGTATGTTACTTGTTTTTAAAGGGATTTTTTTTTTAATTTAAGGCTTAAACTAGCCGTTAGGCTAGTCAACCCATTCAAACGGTTGAAATATTCAAATGATTCGTTCCATTTCGCTCGGCTTTACATACCGATTTCACAAACCGATTGCTCAACCCGATGTGGAGGGGGCGGTGTACCCGCTCGGGTATCCCTACCCGATGTGCCAACCCGAACCCACTCCCTCCCCCCTTAAACGTAGTAACCAAACATTTATATTGAATATGATTGCCATTTTGTGATTCCAATAATCATGTAAAAAACACACACTTTAGTGAAACAATAACGACCAACCATTAACTAGAAATCCATAGGAAATAGTTGGCAACAGGTGGAAAATTTTCTTTAGGCTCCTTGAAAAGGATACATAAATGTTTGGGCATTAAGAAGGGCTTGTTATCTTGTTAAGATGCGGATAAAAATTAGGTTCCAAAGTTCTTTGAGTCTTTGACTAACAAAAAGGTTGAAACAAAGGACAAATCAGAATCAAACGTATATATGTGAGAGAAAAGATTTTTATAACACGTATCAAACATTGAATGAGTTAGAGACGACAATAAATTATCCCTAACAAATTTGAGAATCGACAAAAAGTGTTAATGTGAACTATGCTATCCGTTTTGACTAGTATTTATAAGAGCATCAGGTGTCATAACAAACATCAACTTCATCGTCGTGCTACATCAGCGTCACATCAACATCCCATTTTTCCACAACTAACCACAACAAACCCCCTACTCACTCATAACAAACCTCAACCTCTTCATTTGGGGCCCACCACTACCACTTTATTTTTTTTATTCAATTTTCATTTCCAAATAAACTAAATAAATTTATTTCATTCAAATTAAAAATACAACACATAACTTAATAAAAAACGTACTAAACATAAAAAAAAGATACGAAAAAAAAACATACGCAAGAAATACATGAAATTATAACGAAACTAATTATCCGGATTATGTTGTTGAAATTGTGCCCATTGAAGTTGTTGCCAAACATGCTCGATGAGACATCGTTGAAGCTTTGCGTGTTTGCGATTATCACGTAGTTCTTTGGCTTTTTTTCTTTGCACTTGGCAACGTTCAATCCATGTCTGCTGTAAATTTGGTGTTGGAGAAATATACGTTTCAGCAATATCTGACATCGCAAAGTTTTCATCTTTCAAAATCATGTTATGCATTATGATGCACGCGTACATGATTCTCCGTAACTTGCCAACAGTCCATGCACGCGCCGGTTGGGCAATGATATGCCAACGTCCTTGGAGGACACCAAAAGCTCTTTCGATGTCTTTTCGAGCACTTTCTTGTTTCGCTTTGAATGAGTCATTTTTTGGATTAGTTGCAACTGTAAATGACTTGACGAAAGATGCCCAGTCGGGTAGATTCGTCAGCTAGATAATACCCTTGCTTAAATTTACACCCGTATACTTCAAACTCAACCTCAGGGCGATGTCATCAAGCAAGTCGTCGAATAACGGAGAATTATTTAAAACCGTTAGATCGTTATTCGCACCCGTTACCCCAAAAAAAGCATGCCAAATCCACAAATCATGAAAGCAACAGCTTCAAGCATTATAGTGGGATATTTTTTATCACCTCTATGAAATTGGCCTTGCCATTCTTTCGGACAGTTTTTCCATTCCCAGTGCATACAATCGATGCTCCCCAACATTCCCGGAAGCCCATGAACAGTGTTATGTGCATGGTATATGTGACGAATGTCATCCTCATCTGGTTTTCTTAAATACTCCTTAATAAATAGTTGGATTATGCACATAAGAAAAAAATCTAGGCAATCGCGTGCACAGTGTTCACCTATTTGTAAATACTCATCTAATGCATCAGCTGATATCCCGTAAGCCAATTGGCGTAGGGCACATGTGCATTTCATAATCACACTAAAACTCATTACACCCCTAGCATCGGGTCGCACTCTAAAGAAATCAAAATGCTTAGGAAGAGGATGATGAGTTTCAATATATGTTTCAATACCTTGTACTATTTGTAGAAATAGACGACGGCTCATACGAAATCGAAGTCTAAAATTAATGTCCGTATATTTTGGGTTGTCGCCAAAATAGTCAACAAGAAGACGTGCTTCATCAATTTCACGTTCACGAGGGACATATTGACGACGCTTTGAAGGACCGGGGGCTTGTTCCTGCAACGTTGCTCGCCTCGAACTCTTTAATAAACATTTCTAATTCCGTTAACTCTTCAAGATCACTATCGCCGGAATAAGATGATTCACTATCGTAACTCATGTTTTCAGCAAGTTTGAATGGTTTTGTTTTGCTTGAATATGAAAAAATTGTATGAAATGTTATGTTAATTTATAGAGTGAGTGGTGGGTTTTAAAAACGTTTTTATATCCGTTACACAACGGATACAAATTAAAAACAAAACTCTTTGCCTTTTGTCAGAAACCATCTTCGTCGTCCTCACGATTTCAAAGCTGACGACGAAGGACGGCGAGCCACCCCGGTGTGGCGACGGGGCACGTCGAGCGTCCATGTCAGCGACGGCGAGGGACGATCACTACCACACCGGATGCTCTAATACGACCACAAGATTGCAATACAAAATCATAGATATATATGAAGAGAGGCAGACTCTCTAAAACACATTAAAACACCTAATGACCAAAACACGACACTCATTTTTGAGTAATTTCTCTTTATAAAATCACAAAAAATGATAAGAAAAAGTGTTCTCATGTATTATAATATATAATTATTTGTTATTGTACACAAAAAAAATGGCATGTTGATCTGAGACTTGGATGTACCACTTTAAACCGTTGAAGATAAAACACTTTTCGCAATCCAATCTAGTCCTCTATTTGTGGCCAACAACCTTGTACCACTTTGATGCATGTGTCCATCTTTTAGTGAAGATAAAACTATGTTACTGTAGTTAATTTACATGTTTTAGTTTGGCTCTTGGGTTTCTTATGCAGTGTGATGAAATTACATGTTGAAAAAACATGATAACTATTTATCTACTCCTACTTGAGATTAATAACTATGACTCTTAGACACAGGGTGGGAAATGAGCCGAGTCGAGCCCGAGTCTGCCAGAGCTCGAGCTCAGCTTGTTTATATATATAAAGCTCGAGCCCGGGCTCGAGTCCGTTTCGAGCCTTATATTTTGAGCTCAAGCTCGGCTCGTGAAAATTTTCAAAAGCTCGAGCTAGGCTCGGGCTCGACTAACTTATATAACATGTTGAATAAAATAAAGCTCAAAGGCTCGTTAATCACACTAGGCTCGAGCTCGTTTATTTTTTTAAGCTTGTAATTGAAAATATATGTACAAATATATTTTTAGGGCTCGTTTAGGCTCGCGAGCCTAATCGAGCTTTATATATAAAGCTCGGGCTTGAACTCGTTTAGGTTCGATTCGTTTGAACTTTTTACCGATCCGATCCCGAGTTTTTCATGAGCGACTCGGCTTGCTTCCACGGGTAGTACTTTACACATTTATCATGTTTAAGAAAATTTTAAAAATACATGCAGTCAGTGTTAACATTAGTATGTCCTTTTAAAGTGAGTAGTGCAATTTTAATGGGTTTTGTGATAATCATGAGACGAATATTGTTAGTATATTTTTAAGTATAGTTTATAATAGTGGAGAGGTTGATCGTGATATAAGCTTACCCATGTGTAGACCATGTGGGTTGAACCAGGAAACCAGACAAACTTATCAGACCATAATTAGCATCACCATAAGATCAAAGTTGAAAAGATAACTATTTGCATAAACTTGTTTGATTCAAACTCCAAATCTCATATCTAACCCTGAGCTAGCAATGAGATCTTTAAAGTATGTGGAAATACAAGAGCAATACGTATTCTAAATGTACCGATTTAGTATGTGATGTTATTTTAAGTTGTAAAGATGTAACGAACTTTTATAAGTGTTCTAATTTGATACGTGATGATGACATGCCATGTTATAAATTGTGCCACGTATCAGACTTTCAGGTATGACACGTCATCATCACGTACAAAATTTGAACACTTATAAAAATTTGTTACATTTCTACAACTTAAAAAAGTTCAAATACTAGATCGGTATATTTGAAAAAATACTTTGTTATTATTCAACCAAATCCAAAAAAAATAAAAAATAAAAAATAAATAAAAGAGATCTTTATGATTAAAAATATTTATCCATTAGTTAGGTATAATCGATAAAATGTACTTTTCACAAAAATGTATACTGATATTTTACTCTCTCCGTCTCAATATAAATGTTTAATTATCATTTTGTAATGTCTCAAAATAAATATTCATTTTGAATTTTAACCAATCAAAATAGAATTTAGTGGTGAAAATGCTATTTAAATGATGAGAGTTTAGTTAATGAGATTTTCTAATACTTTATGTATTTACAAAATAGACATTTATTTTGAAACGAAAAAAGTGCGTGTTTTGTAAGTTTTATCTGTTAAGTCGAACCAAGTTCAAAATATTAAGAAAAGGAAGTGATATTACACATGTTATCAAAAAGCAATATTAAATTTATCAAGTGGCGTGTCTATGAGCATACGTATAAGTATAAGAAACTCATTTGGCCGGTGCTCCATTGTACAATATAACTAATTTTATTAACATCGAAGGATCATTGGAATCATGAACGTGTCATGTTAGACCTACGAGCTTACATTAGTGGCCACGATTATCTTATCTGAGACGTGACTCTATTCTAAGAATCCATTTGAAAAAGAATTTTTCTAACTTGTGTCTTATGAGCACGTGTTAAAGAAAGTCTTACAATTTGAGTATCACTCTTTGAATGGACAGCAGCTATTACTGATTGATCTTTATTATCTTTTAGTATCATGCCTCATAACCACTTACTAACTATTCAGAATGTGATACTTAAGCTATAAGACCCTCTTTAACAGGTGCCCGCACAGCTTAGAAAATTCTTTTGAAAAAAAGGTACATCACTAATAGATTAAGGGTATGTTTGGCGCAATGGGTTGGGGTTGGAGCTTGAGCTGGGGTTGGGGTTGAGGCTTTTATTATAAGTCGAAGTTGAAATTTGTATTTTTGTAAACTTGTTTGGCAAATGAGCTTAAATTTAGGCTTATTATTGTAAAATTACTAAAAATGACATAATTAAATGAGTTTTTATATATATTAGATATTATTGTGGGCAAATAAGTAATTTATTGTTCAAAAGCTCCTGGTTAAAGTTTTTAGCCCCATTTATGATGCTAAAGTTTTAAGCTCTTTTTAAAGACTTATGATTTTATAAGCCCGTATAACAAACGAGACTTATTTTATAAACCGGTTTATTTTAAAAGCCCAAGCTTCAAAACCCTTCCCCAGACAGAGCCTAAATAGTGTTTTTAGTTTAAGTATAAGACTCAACCTAAACCCTTTTGTTTAATCCTAACTCCATAGTGCAGCTACTCATTTAAAGGAAGTGGTTTCCAAATTTTAAATGAGTTGTTTTATGACTTGGAGAGTACTTATTCCCAAAGTAAAAAATTGTATGTATTTGTAATCAAATCCATAATGACTTGTAATTTATGCAGCTTTAAGTGTACCATGTTCTAAGTATGTCTATTTAGGATTTGAAAATAGCCTAATTAAAACTGTGGGCGGATTAAGCATTTAATAATTGTTAATCTCATGTGAAACTTTCTTAAAGAGAATCATTTATTTTGTCTTCTTCTGCTAATCTTTTATTGTCATATATGTTTTGATTAGCTAAGGTTTCCCTAGTAGAGATGAATCTATGTTTTAAAATAGTGTGTAACCAGATAGAAAATTACTCCATAATCATGGGCCAGCTACAAGGGATATGAATGTGTTTGCTACAAGAATATGCTTTGTTTTATGAGTGCAACCTTTTTTTCTCTTTTTTTTTTTTTTTTTTTTTTTTTGTTACTATACACTTGTAAACAAAGTTGTAAACAAAGTTGAAAGAAAAAGGTAAATGAGTCTCAAGCATTTTTTATCTACCGATTTGTAAAAAAAATGCTATAAAATATAGATAAATCACGTAAAAAAAAGACGAAAACAATATATAAACTATAGCACTCGGCACTTCCAATAAATGCAACCAAATTCCGTCTATGCTTAGTGTTACAAAATTTCAACAAGTTTCGACATGCATTCTTAGATGATGAGTCATACCTCATAATACGTCACGTGTCACTACTCCATTCGTCCAAAAATTATTGTTCATCGACAAAAAAGAAGAACATAATTATGACTGCTTTCTCTCTCTTACTTTTGTCAGAATGAGAGTTTTACCTTTAAGTAATTAATTAATCTCTTCTTAAAGTTTGTTATAATAATTTTCAAGCAAGGATAATATGGTAATCAAAATTCCCAATTTATATTATGTAATAGACAATTAAATTGTGACGTCTTAAAAAAGAAACAATGACTATTATTTTGAACTACTGTATGCTATACAAGTTTTTAGTGATGCATCAAAACGAGTTTCGTCAAACTCTGAGTTTCAAGATTCAATAATGCCTTTTATTTTTTTCTTTTTTCTTTTTTTTTCTTTTTTTTAAACCACAAAAACCGTTAAGAAAAAACAATCTTTGTGTAAATAAATAAATGGGCCACTAGTATGGACTCATAAAGATATATGGTGGCTCTGGCCATTTAAACTTTGAAGCCATACACAATGGTATTCATGAGTCTAGCCTATTTAACGCCAATGTTTCCACTTCTTATCTTTGGATTCCCAATCGAGATAGGAAGGATAAGACTTCGTGGGATAATTGGAGCGAGTGTCCGTTTGGTTAGTTTTGTGGTTTCGTGGCTTGGTTTCTTTGTGGTCTCCTTAGAACTTGTATGGGGTCGTATCAAAAACATCATTGAAGTGAAAACCGGTGGCTCGGCCTTCAATGATGAGGTTTTTTCTTATGTCTTAGGTTTTCCTGTAATCGGCATAAGTTTTTTTCAACCTTTTTAAGTCCTTTGCAGTTAAAGTTCTGGAACGGTTCTAGAATTTGTAGATTTTTGTTTTCTAGAATTGTATTTTTATCTTGGATCCTAGTTCCTTGCTAGTGGTCCTCTTTTATATTTATATATTCTTTTTGCCGTTCAAAAAAAAAAAAAAAAAAAAAAAAAAAAACTTTGAAGCCGTAGATGAAAGTTTGGGCCAGCCCATTAAATAGTATTTTCGATGTGTAGGGTGCAACTTATGGATGATCATATTTCATTTCTAACAATTGTAGTATATCGAAGTTTTATGTCAAGGAAAAAGTAAAACGAAAAATGTTTAGTAACTCTTAACTAGTACGTATTACTAATAGATACTACACGTAAAAGTAGTGACGAAAATTAAACTGAGAGTAACCAGTAATACTTCTAAACATTTTGTCTATTTCATATTTTTATCCAGAGTTCAACGGTATAGCCCCGATTAGTATACTATCAATGTTTTTTCAGGATAATTTTATGGATGTTAAATTTGAGAACGAGATTTCTCAACTTGAAATGATTGAAGAATTGTGTACGTGTTTGTAGATTTGTAATGAAAGTCTTTATAAAGAAAAGAGTAAATTACACCGTTCGTCCTTGTGGTTTGCGTTGACCGCAGGGTTTAGTCCTTTGACCAAAAAAATTGCACCGTACGTCCTTAAGTGTGAAACGTTATGCGCCATTAGTCCCTCCTTTAACGGGGCCCACTAACGGTCGTTAAGTCTTGTTAACCGGAGGGTATAATCGTCATTTCAACACCATAAGGACGAACGATGCAAGGACGAACGGTGTAATTTACTCTAAACTTAATAATAACCAAAAGAATATAATAAAAAAGTAAAATAAAATCTACCCTAACTCATACGTCCCTTTCTCCTTTTTCCTCTCCTTCCTGTGAACGCACAAACAACAATATCATCACCAAAATAGATCAAAACTCATGCTTTTGACTTCTCCCCATGAAAACACCTTTGGCACCTTCCCAAACGCATCCAAACTACTCCCTAATCGGCTTTATAGGTGCCATACGTGGCTGAGAAAGATGTGGAGAAAGCTTAAAATAGGTAGAAACATGTTTTGAAGGTTCAAGAGGGTCACAATCATACTCATAATCTCTCATCTATAAAAGGGGTTAATTTTCACAAAAACATTCATCCATCTCAATAAAATCCAAAATTAGGGTTTTCCAAATCAAAGGGGTTTCAAAAATTGGTTTAGGGGTTTTGTTAATCGAAGCATAAGGAAGGTCCTCCAAGTGTTTAATTGCATCAATTCGTTCCGGGTCTCCTCCAATCGAGATGTGATGAGATGAGAGGAGTAAGGAAAAATGGGTTGTGTTTATGTGTGTCGGCACGGTTGATGAAATCACACGTCCCATTACCGCGGGTGAAGTTCTTAGTAATTATCCTAATTATGTGCTAAGTAAACCGTCGTCACAAGGTGTCGTAAGGAAGATCTTGATTTTATCTAGCCATACAGAGCTCAAGAGGTGATATTTATTTTTGATCAAACAATTATTTTTTGATCCCGGCTTCTTCTATCCCTGAAAATAAGAGAAAAACGAAGCGTGGGAACACGGAGAAGGTGGTGACGGCGTAGAGTTGAAGGTGAATCTGTGGTGGAGAAGAAGGTACGGCGACAAAGAGTTGAAGGAGTGTTGATGGTGGTGATTGGAGGCCTCGTCTTGACAGTATATGTGAAGAACAATAATTGTTTGAGGCTGGTTGGTTTTCTTGTCATGCGGATAGATTTGAATTTTTTGTTTTGTTTTGGAACATATACTTTTGTTTATGGTTTTTGTAGAAACAAAGTTTATAAAAAAATATATTAAATTACTATTTTACCCTCATGTGTTAAGTGAGTTAACTGACGTTAGTGGGAGTTGGTGGGCCCAGTTGGATGGAGGGACTAATGGCGCATAACGTTTCACACTTAAGGACGTACGGTGCAATTTTTTTGGTCAAAGGACTAAACCCTGCGGTCAACGCAAACCACAAGGACGAACGGTGTAATTTACTCTAAAGAAAATAGAACTGTATTCACATACTATCTATGACAACTGCTTATTTTAGTAATGTTTATCTACAATTTTATATACGTGAAATGAGAATTCTTTATGCTCTGTAGTTGTATTGTCCAAGTTTGGGACAAGTGTAGATATGTAATATGACTGTACAAAATTTATTTTTGGTTTTTTAACTTTAAAGCCACACTCCAACATACAACTATAATTAATTTCACACAACTACAAAAATCTTACTTTTGTCTTTGACGAGACTTGAAACTACAATCTCTGACAACAAATTAGCTCGCGGATACTAGTGAACCTA
This sequence comes from Chrysanthemum makinoi, assembly GCA_910596185.1. Taxonomy (NCBI): domain Eukaryota; kingdom Viridiplantae; phylum Streptophyta; class Magnoliopsida; order Asterales; family Asteraceae; genus Chrysanthemum; species Chrysanthemum makinoi. The sequence continues at coordinate 193,823,911 of OU343218.1, read as the reverse complement.
AAGTCCATTAGTTAAATTGTCTAATGTCTATATACTAACAAGTTGTTGCATTTAGTTGGCTCCAGTTTGTTACTTGTGTTTACTAATGATGTATTTTCTGTCAAAGAGCTGTTGGCATCATATCGCAACATGAAGTTCCAAAATAATGCCCAACTTAACATCTCTATAGTCTTCACCCAAGCTATATTAATCAATATCACGTTTCTTGCGAAATGAAGCAACATGCCCTTGTGAAGCATAAATCAGTGGTCCAAATAAGAATAACACAAGCAAAAAAGATTCATTAACACTAGACAAAGGATGCATATGGTAACATAAGATGCAAAGTATAAAAGAAAAAAGGGATTTCCATATGTTCCTTCTTTGTTTTTTCAAAAATGGAAATGATTTGAAAACTCAACATTTTGATTGGGACACTTTAGTTATGCATTAAATTGTTATATTGTGTATATATTCTTCTTTAACTTGTTGTACATAAGAGTGTCGCAATCAAAATCTCATGAAATCATCTCTCTTCAAAAATAGATATATCTAATCAACCACTCCCAATAATCACTTTCACTAGTTCCTTACCAAGTTTGGTCTTTGTGAAAAAGTATTCTACTACTTCTGGCTTTGTGATGTTTTACTTTTTATTTTTTTGCCTTATCTATTTAATATAATAAACAAGAGTTTTGTACCACCCTTTAAAGCACATTATACAATTAATATTATGATGTGTCAAGAATGTGATTGGTCAATAAAAAAGGAATGTACAAGACACACTTAACACAAACCTTTTAAAGCATTTACTCAAATTCAGTTTAGTCAATTTTAATACAATTTAAACAAATAATACATGTAATTTAAATGACTTTTTCCAGTAAATATAATTTAGTCAAACAATAGTAATACAATTAAAACCTATTAAATCATTTACTCGGTTACCACAACAAAAACTTCAAAGCAAGTGTTACCTATTCAATCAATTTAATCAATTTCACAACTAATTCCTAAATTAAACCGTGCACTAATTTATGTTATTGATTGATTGATGATTCATATGATTGAAACCTATTGAATCAATTTAGTCAATTTCAAAACAATATCCGAAAATAAACCCTAAACTTATTGTGATTTATGTTATTGATTTTTATCATCTTCTATCTAATACGGCAATGATTGTGTAATTCCAGAATTAGTCTGAGAAAGTTCATATGGTTGTCCGAAAAATTGTAAGTTTTTTTTAGTTATTATTGTTATATTGTTTGATAACTATTGTAGATGTGAGTGTAATTGTTATTGTTATGTTTCGTATGGTTGTTTCTTACTTCCAAAAATATATATATATTTTTAAATAGGATTCAGTTTCCTCAATTACAATAGGAGAATCGACAATTGTTTTAGCTATTTTTGAGAAATTATGGTGTATTGAATAAAACTTTTCAATCACGCATCATAATTGTATGAATCATAATATTTTTGGGGAATGATTGTGTATTAAATACCGAAAAGTTGTCATTGCAGTATTTTTAGGAACTTTTGTACTATAAGTTTAGGTTGCCATGACTCAAAATGTACAAATCAAACTCTTTTCTCACTTTCAAATACTAAAAAAATGGCTACCTACGTATCTGGCTATATCCAAGATCTAAGTGCCGTGAAAGACAACATAAAGTTACGGGTTCGAATTTTACGAACTTGGATGCAGCCTGTCTATGGCAAACCACATGTTATCAACATGGAGATGATAATCATGGATGAACAAGTAAGTATAGCTTAAATTCTATGTTTAACTATGCATGTGCATTCGTAATAAGTGATTTTTGTAAAATGTAATGTGGGTACATGGTGTGTGCAGAATAATAAGATGCAAGCAACCATACGTATGGCTTTGATAAATGGGTTTAAACATCAGCTGGAAGAAGGGAACGCTTTGTAACTTCTGCGTTCTGATCTTGGAGAGATAAAGTCTCGATGTCGAATGGTAAAGCAAGGTCTCCGTCTTAGTTTTCTGTCCAACACTTTAGTGGAAAAATGTGCCGACTTTACTGGATCAATACATGGCTTTGAATTCCGTCCTTTTAAAACAATAACTGATTTACTTGATGAAGAAGTGGGACAATTTGGTATGTGTCTTGCTTTTGCGTTGACATATGTTATTTATCGTGATTGATGTAGTAACCGACAACAATGGTCAAATAACGAATCTTTGATGTGTGCAGATGTTATAGGCCAAGTGGTTGCCTGTGGTGAACTTGACAACTATGACAAGAACGGAAAACCTGGTAAGAAGAAACCGATCACTCTCATCGATCTTTGGTAAGTACTTTGACTTTCTTTTTATTGAGTTTACCGTCGAAAGCTAAACATATTATGTAGGCCCTTTAAATAACTTTGAGATCTCTTTATAGGGGCACCGAATCAATGCAACTTTGTGGGGCTCTTATGCGGAACAATTTTCACGAGTTTCTTACCTCATCCAGCGATCATGGTAAAATAATTACCGTTATTCAGCTGGCAATGATGAAATTGTGGGATAGTAAGTCTTACATAATATTAGTAACGATAAATCTTTATAAACCTTATGCTACTTAACTTTCCTCATATACAACCAGTATGATATTAATGCATAGTTTCATTGTTTATGTAGAGAAAATGTGTGCATAAAGCATATTGGGGAACAAAGTTGTTTCTTCTAAATGGCACCGATGCTATTTCATCACACGAGTTCAAAGACATTGAAGATTTTCGGAAAAGGTATGTACACAAATTAATATATCTAATATGTAAAGTGGTGAGACACCTATCTACTTACTAACGGTATGTTATTGTTCCGCATAGGTTGCTTGAAAATCAACAAACAGACAAGTCTGAAAATGTAGCTTCACGAATATCCACAGCTTCCAAAAACTCAACCAAAGATGAGTTTCTTGGAAAATTTCCCATGAAAAATATTGATGAACTACTGGATGTTGGCCAGGTATAACCTACAGAAGACTTTTCGTAATGTGTTCATAAAAATAATCATTAATAAAAATATGAACAAACCATTTGCACAAACTTATTTTCTTATGTTTATCACCATAGAGTGTCACATGTGTAATTGTTGGCACTATCTGTGCGATACAAGAAGAAGAAGGGTGGTGGTACATCGGATGTAGAGGTTGTAAAAAGAAGGTTGTGAAGTCATCCGATATTGTGGATCTTGATAGTGAAGCTCCTCCAAAACCAGATGGCGGCCCAACTGATTGCACTTGCAAAATGCAAAACCCTTTGTTTCAAGCGTCAAAACAGTGTGAGTATTTTTTACCACTGAAAATTTAGTTAACAAATGCGGATGCCATTGATTGTTTCTGAATCTTTGGTTTTTAGGTTTCGTTTGCAAGTTCGTGTCCAAGATGAAACTGGTACAATATCATTGTCCCTTTTCAATGATGAAGTCAGTTTGTCGGAGATCTGCATATCAGTTGGTTGATAAATATGGAAAGGTACACTTATGAATCATACATATGATAACAGTTTGGAGTTATTAGAGAAATTGTTATTCTTTTTGATAACCTCTTATTTTACGTACGTTATGTAGTCTGAAGAAAATGGTGTTTTCCCGCATGAGATTACCGCTGTTGTTGGTAAACAAATATGCTTTCAAAGTATCAATGGATGAGATTAATGCTAAAAAGCTATTGCCTGTGTTCAATGTTTGGAAATTGACCGATGATCCGGCCATTCTCGAAACTCTTCGTGAATGTGCTACACCAATTAAGGTATATCAGTACACACATATTTCCAATAATTACTCCACTTTTTATCGCAAGCTGTTTTTTGAATAAGAGCTTATAAATTCCATTGTTTTGAATTTAACTCTCAAGCCGGATAATGAAGCGACAAGTAAAAGTGTGCCTGAAGTCACACCATTGGTAAGTATTTTGTTTGCTCAATGACAATTGTCAAACATACAATAGCATATGTGTTCACTTTTGCTGTGTCTAATACTTTGCAGGATTTAGAGTCTCAAACAGATGAGAACACCACACCTGTTACCTCGCTTAAAACAAATGCCCCAACTCCCAGCACCCAAGAAAATTCCAAGAAAAGAGGGGCTGATGATGAACCAGGCAGTGAGTCATCAAACGGTAATAAGCAATTTGTGGAAGTCAAGATTGAGAAAGACCCGTGAAGAAGGATCAGCTGAAGAACGCGGTGATCAAACAATAAATTGATGTGTTAAGTGTTACTTTTAATAATATTTTGGACAAGTCTGCATTTTTAACCATTTCTGGCATCCTTTCAGTATTTGTTATTGGGAAGTCCCAATAACTTTTTAGTTCCTTTCGATTTGTTGCTTATTAAGACACTGTTATTGTATTGATTGGGGAGTCCCATTCAATCAAAATGAATACAACTTATGCTTTTGAACCCGATATATCATCTGTTTTATCATTCTGAGTGTTGGTTGTGTTCTTTGCGGAATTACCTGGTTGTGCTTGATCACCGGTTGGGCCTATGGAATCAATGGATGATAAGGCTTCTTTGTGTGCGCCTACAAGTTCCATAAATTAAGTTGCTTCTTGAATCTAGAATGTCATTGTATTTTCCTGCTTGTGTGATTCTTCCATCTCTCAAAACCTAAGTATATTGTTACATCATTGAGATATGTGTTCATATGTAGAAGATAAATGGACATGTATTTAGGACATATAATTTTGACACTTGTGAAACGCCTTTTGGTGGCATGAAAGTGGTCTTTGGTGGTGATTTTAGGCAAGTCTTTGCCTGTTATTCCAAAAGGTTCATGTCAAGACATTGTCAGTGCATCTTTAAAGCAATCGTACCTATGGGATCACTGCAAAGTTCTCAAGTTAACGGCCAATATGAGATTGACCGTTGGATCACGAAGATGTAACGAGATACGAGAATTTGCAGAATGGATGTTGAAAGTAGGAGACGGACAACTTGGAGAAGCAAATGATGGAGAGGTTTCGATAGATATACACGAAGATATTCTAATACATGTGGCTGATGACCCGGTAACATCTATTATTGATTTTACTTATCCAAACCTTTTGAGTAACATAGTTGATCCATCATACTTTCAAGAAAAAGCAATTCTTGCTCCGACAAATGAGGTCGTGGACACTATAAGCGATCATTTTCTCAGACATTTCGGTGAAGAAATGGTTTATCTAAGTTGTGACAGTGTTGATAAATCGATCGTGGCTCGACCATAGATGAATATGTTTTCTCACCAGAATTAATCAACGGATTGAAGTTCTCTGGTGTTCCAAACCACAAACTTGTGTTAAAAGTAGGTGTCCCGGTAATGTTGTTGAGGAATATAGATCAATCAAATGGATTATGTAACGGGACAAGACTTCAAGTTACTCGATTATCAAAAACTTCTATTCAGGCACAGATAATTAACGGCACACATTTTGGAAACAAGGTTATTATACCGAGGTTGAGAATAACTCCGTCTGATAAACGTCTGTCGCTAAAGGTCGTGAGGAAACAATATCCTTTGTCAGTGTCATTTTCTATGATAATAAATACGAGCCAAGGACAATCACTTTCAAAAGTTGGATTGTACCTGCCACGTCCTGTGTTCACACGCAGTCAACTATATGTAGCTGTTTCCGCGTGTCAAAAAGCAAAGCGAGGTTTGAAGGTTGTTGTTTGTGATGCTGATGGTAATCTATCAAACACCACTACAAATGTTGTCTACAAAGAAGTGCTCCAAGGTCTTTGATCAAGATTCAAGAGGTATCTACAATATACATATGGTATTATTTACGTTATTTCTTAAGTTCATCCTTTGATTATCAATCACAAAATCCTTTTACTTACACTTTTAATATATTTTGTAACTTATTAGGTTCACACGGAATGGACGCTGCCTTATCACTTCATTCACGCTCACTACATACATTTGCTTGTGAAGCACATCAATTTTATAGGCAACGATTCATGGACGTTTATTTTATCGTAACATGTTTACATTTGATGGTTTTTATTACTTTATCTGTACACTAAACATCAATTTTATAAGCGATGATTCCTGGAAGTTTATTATATTCGAACATGTTTACTTTTATTGTTGTTTATTACTTTATCCGCACACTTAACATCTTAATGCATTATTTCTTTTAAAACCCCGTGAATTCACGGGTCTATAAACTAGTAAAGATATAAATAAATGTCTATTGAACCTCTATCTAATGTGATTTCGGTTTCTTATAAATTGTGATTTAGTGTAGAAGCTATAGCAATTAAAGGGGGCACATGGGAAGACTTGTTACCTATTACTCTCTTTAGCAAAACTATCAACTCCAACTCGTTCAACTACATTTCTTTCAAACCCTTACATTCAATTCAGCATCTATCACAAACATAAAGTACCAATTTCTAAGGAACAAAGTTTTTACTTCAAGTAGCAATTTTCCAATGCTAAAGAAACAAAGGCAATATCAATAAAGTTCTATCTTTAAATAATAAAAGAAACAGAAATAAAACTTCTGAGATCAATATCAAAGCAAAAATTGAATTTTCTTTTACAAAGCACAAGAAGTCTATGACTTTTGTTGAATGTATTTATCAAATAAACACCTGGTGGGCGTATGCTTTCGAAACAATCAAACAACAAATTGCTCAAAATTATGTGTCACTACAAAACATCCTAAGTCAAAAGCATTTAATATCATTACACTACAATAACATGTATAGATGTACATGTAGAAATCAGAGAGAATACTAAAAATATTATTAATCAAATTTAATTAACTAGTTACAATACAAAACGTCAAACATCAAATAAAAAAGACAAAGACCTAAACTCTAAATGCTAAACGGACCTAAACCAAAGGGTCGGGCCAATAGGCCTTATTAGCTCAAATCACCCCTCAAACTCACAATGCCGCAACGATGAAAATTGGGAGTTTGTCATACAAATAATTAACTAAAAGCGAAAACTAAACACGCATCTTGAGTGTCCCATAACTCAAAATCATTGCTAGGCGGAGTCTCAATCCAATGCAATCAAAGCATAACAGGGTGACAACGGTCATCGTTTAAAACAGACGGACCAAAGTCATTGCAAAATCAAAAACAAAGCAACCTAATTACGGAGATGAATGAGAGTAGAACAAGCGGACATAGCGAGGTTTAGGCATACAGATGCTGATTGACAGACAAATGCATATTCAAATAGGCGGTCGGACATGCATATGCAAGCGAGAACATCTGGCCTTGAGCAGATGCAGCTGACGAGAACTAGACATATGGAAAGGCGGTCGAAACCAAACAAAACCGGATGAAACCGCAGATGCATATCCAAATGTAACCAAATGCGAGCAAGATGTAACAAAATGAGAACCGGAATCAATCAGGTAGAATCGGTAGGAACCAAAACATATTGTTGATGCCGAGATGCTACACATAACTACTCCGAACGGTCGGATTAGTTAAGACTATAACATCACCGTTACTAACACCAAACCAATTTTCAATTTAATACGGATGCCGATACCAATACTAATTTTAGTGTAATTTCCAATAACACAACAAACCAAACTATTCCAAAATCAAATATAACTTATGATTCCATATGTGAAACCCTATTTACCATACAAATCTGAATTCCATTAAACAAATTTAAACCGCCGCCTTTGTACAAAACAAATAACAAATATGAAACTGATCGAATATTCACATAAATATCATGAGTACCTTAATATTCCTCATGTCATTAACTCCATTGTTAATACCACCGATCCATTATATTCACATCCGATCAAAATGGTAATTGTGAAAAATCAAATTCCAATAGCATGCTTAGACCAAAAAACACGTGAGCTTCATTTATGGTTTCTTTTTCATCAACGGCAAACGTCCGGCAACAAAGACTAATCAGGCACACTTTTTTTTTTGTTTTTCATAGCTCTTGATACCATGTAGAAATCAGAGTAGGGATGAGCATTTCGAACCGAACCGGAACCGTACCGAAACGGTACCGATTCTTGAAATACGGTACGGTACCGGGACTACAAAATAAGGTGAAAAAAAATTCGGTGCCACTAATTCGGTACGGGATCGATACCAAATCGGGAAATTCCCGAAAAAAAGCTGGAAAAACCCAATTTCCCGGTACCGGTATCCGAATCTCGTTCGGTACGGCACCGGTACCACTAATTTTGCTCGGGAAAAAATCGGTATCACTAATTGGGTACGGGATCGGTACGGGACCGGTACCGTGCTCATCCCTAAATCAGAAGGATACTGAAAATATTATTGATCATATTCAACTAACTAGTTACAATACAAAACATTAAATAGAAAAGACAAGTGTCAGGCCTATGTATCATTTCTCTTTTCACTAAGCTCAAAACATTAAATAGAAAAGGCAACATGTCTACAGTCGTCGATTACTGCAGTCGTCAATTACCGCAGTCGTCAATTACTGGAGTCTTTATGTAACCTTTTTTTTTCTATCAATTACTTTTTCTACTAGTAAAAAAGTACAATATAACTTTTGATGGAGCAAAAGAGCTAGAATCTTATTAAATTTTCAACAAGTTATCGTAGAAACCAATTAAAACTATCAAGGGCTAATTAATATTGAGATGAACATGGTAACCCAGAAAAAAAATGCACAAAGTAAACATGACTACTTGATCAAAAAATAATTTAAACACAACTACATAGCGTACATTAATGTAAACCAGTTGATTCAATTAGACAAAAATCATGAACGAGTTATAAACAAAATGATATCTTCAACATCAAATCAAAAGTTGTATTTTTGAATGTCCTTCCCAAGGAACTCGACATTGTTTCTTCTTCTATGCTTATCGCTCAAAGTTCTTGTACACCCGTTAGGAACAATGAATAGTTGGATCACCAAGTTAACTTAGACAACAAGAATCATATTATCACCACCACTTATAGTAGCATATTTAATTAAAACAAACATGGGTAATTGAATAAACAAGTCATCACAATATCTTACTTTCCTAAACATAAACCTAAAACGATAATTTATGGATTGGCTGCACATCAAAATTGTTCCAAAGCCAAAATACCATTACAAACTAGGTTTAATCGAACAACTAGACGTATATGGATATAAAAACATAAAATTGATTTTGAGGTTTAAAGAAGAATAAGATTGAATGTTTGAATGATAAAAACATGAAACAAGTGTTTGGATTAAGGCTGAGCACCGAAGGTTCAAAACCGAACCGGACCGACAAAAACCAAACCGGACTGACAACCCGTCTGTTCGGTTTCGGTTTCAGGTGTTACATATTTCGGTTTCGGGTCGGTTCGGTCCGATTCGGTCTAAAACCGAAAAAAACATATCAAAATACACATAGACCGACCGAACCGAACCGACAACATTCGGTTCGCGTTTTTCACGGTTTTCGGTCCTCGGTTTCCTCGGTTCCGGTCGGGTCAGGTTGGTTTATGACCGATGCTCAGCCCTAGTTTGGATAGTAGGGTTTAGGAAGAGCCTTTATTTGTTATATGAGTGTGCTATGCACGTATAACGGGCCTTTATACCCACCACTCTTTTTATGCGGCTCTCCAATTCATCAAGAATGATAGTAGAGAATGAGAGGTGTTAAAAAGTTTTATTCTCCCTATTTTTTACTTTCTAGAAGAATGATATTCAGGGAAAGAGAATCAAATTACATTCACCGGTTATCATACATTCTCTCTTCAAATTGATATGTTAATTGGTTTCGAGTTTCAAACTAAATGAAGCGATAAGAAATTTATAAGTTTTCTCCACGTATTTATATATATACACTAAGGGGCGTGCAAACGGCTCCAATTAAATATTCCGAAAATGTAGCGGCTTCAAACGGCTCCAATTGAATATTTCAAAAATTTAATGGGCTGATGTTGGGCTAATTTTGGCCCATTAAGCTCTCTATGGTTTATGAATGGTATACGAAAAGAAAAAAAAACGTACTTTTACAGTGAATTGAATAAAATATTTGCCAAGTATTACACTCTACCCAAAAATTATGTAACAAATTGCGGAAACTACCCTGAACATTTTGTTATTTACTATTTTTTTATATAACAAATTTTATATATCAATTATCTAATAAATATCAAACGATTTTGTTCACAAAAATATACCACTGAAAAGGTCTACGGATGACGGAAAAAACGATCCTAATATTGATATACTTTCGACATACATACGATTTTATAAAAAATATTGTTGATATATATATATATATATATATCAATATTAGGATCATGCAGCAACATCCAACATGGACTTGAATTGATTCATGTTGATTTGAAATCAGACACCGTTGGATAGTCCCATAAGCTCACTTGACTTTTTCGTATTTCATTTGTTTTTTGCACTATCTTTGTCGACTTCCGAACTAAAATCCTCCATGAATGACTCATTAAAATAGCAAAATCAAGATCGTCAAGAATCATAAACCCGAAAAAAGGGAAAAGACGCGATTGATGACGATTGTTAGATTCAGGGAAAAAACAAGTATTTGGGTTGTTCATTCTCGACAACTAATTTTGGGGTTTAAAGGTCACTGTGTAATCCTTTTTTACATCCTCTTTATTCTATCTCTGATTTGATGTAGGTTTTGTTATTTTGAGTTCTTTGATACAGAATGGCATCTAAGACGAGAGCGGATGCTAACCTCGAAGATGGGTATGAACCATGGTTTAGCATTATGGTTTTATTTTACAAAAGACTTTTTTTTTTTTTTTTTGAACTATATTTTACAAAAGACTTTAATAAGTAAGTTATTAAAGTTTGATACAGTAAAATTTAATACTTTAATATACGAGTTTTAAAGGTGTTGGTAAAGGATATACCAATAAGTTTCGGCCCTTTTAAATGTTGTGCAGACTGATTTTCTTAGTGAGCTTTCCTCAACCACCAAACAGAACGAATGACAACGTTGTTTATGGACCCATACATAATTCACTCACAGCTGCTATCGATAAACAAATATTTGTTGAACAGGCTAATGATGTTTAAGGTGAGTTGTAGTCATAGTTGGGCTTCTTCAGATAAACTTGATTCATCTTTAAGTGGAAAATGTCTTATGGTTGATAGTGTATTCCTTTTTTGTTGTTAGGTTTTTTTAGTACAATTACTTAAATGGTGGCTTATAGACATAAACATAGAACCAAAATATATACCGAAAGTACTCGCCGCAACGCGGCGGGCGCAAATACCTTGTTAGGCAAAAGTTCAATATAAATCTCAAATTTATCATAGATCCAATGAACCAATCATAGTCATTCATTTTTCCAATAAAAAATAAAATAAAATAAACTTTCACCATTTTTTAAAAAAAATTAAATATCTCGTAAACCGTTAATCGTTATGCAAAAAAAATCATACCGTCGCGACGAGAATTAAAAATTATCTTTCTATAGATATGCATTTCTATATATTTTTAACGATTTTTTTTTCAAAATTTCGGCCCAGAAAAATCATACTCCCTCCGTCCTATTTTTATTGTCCCGTTTGACTTTGACTAGTCTTTCTTGTTTAAGTTTGACCATTAATATATTTATTTGTGTTATATAATATTTGATGAAAATTATACTAATGAAAAATACATTTAAAGCTCAATACATTCATATATTTTTCATCAAGTATTATATAACACAAACAAAAATAATTATTGTCAAAGTTGAAGAAGAAAGACTAAAAAAGTCAATAGTGGACAATAATTTTGAGACGGAGGGAGTATATGATTTGTAAAAATCATATATGATTTGAAAAAATCACATGTGATTTGATTTTTACAAATCACATGTGATTTTTGAAAATCATATATGATTTTTCAATTTTGAAAAAAAATTGTCGAAAAATATAAGAAATGCATATCTATAGAAAGATAATTTAATTCTCGTCACGATGATGTATTTTTTGTAGTTTGAAGATTTGCCGTTTGCAAGATATGTTGTTTTTTTTTTAAAAAATGAAAATGATCATTTTATTAATTTTAATCAAAAATGATTGGCTAAGATTAATTTATTGGATCTATGACAAATATAAGATCTATATTGACCTCAACCCTACCTTGTTATACATTCAAAATGCATTTTCCTTTTAAAAAAAATTAAAATATACATTTAAACGAAAAACATTTGTATACGTATGACATCATTATTTAATAATTTTTTAATTAAATAAACAAATACGTAGTAAAAAGGTTTATCTGGTCAAAGAAATCAGCAAAAGCTTTTATTTAATAGAATTATTAATAGATAGATATCCTTCCTGCGTTTCAAAAGAAAATACTACAATATTATAATTTACTCGACCATTTCATACTTACCATAATTATAATTTACTCGACCATTTCTTTCCTTCATTTCCAATTTGGTGGCAACAACATTTTTATAATTTTTCATTGCAAAAATCGTCCTTATACTTTGGCTAGAATGTGAATGCAGTCTTTACCATTTAAAAAGTGCACAACCCGTTCTTATGAAAAATTTATGATTGCATGTTTAGTCTCTCGCCAAAGCAAAATAATTAAAATACCTTTATTTTCTATTCACTTCGTCTCATATTAACTATTAAGTGTTCACTTTGGCTTGTTGGAGTTTTTCATTTTCAACTTTGACGTTAAATATTTTTATTTGTGGTATATAATACTTGATGAAAATTATACCAATAATTAAACATTTAAAACCCAATCCATTTATATATTTTGCATAAAATATTATATTACACAGATAATAGAATTTAAAGTCAAACTGGAACAAGAAAGACTCAAAAAAATTAAAATGAACACTTAATATGAAACAGAGGTAGTACATCATTAATTTTCATATTTACGAGAGTAGTTTGGTCATTTCAGTTTCAAAAAACCATAAGTTTCTTACAAGAACGGTTTCTGCACTTTCCAAATAACAAGGACAGCAACCACAATTTAACTAAAGTACTAGGATGATTTTTGCAATGTACTATAATCTTTCCCACAAGGGAATTGATATGTACACATAGGATTTTACTTTGCACACATAAAATTACATGTAGTATTGTTTGTTTTATTCATTAATTGTATGTGTGCAAAGTAAAATTCAATGTGTACATATCATTACCCTTCCCACAAAACAAAACAGTTACTTGATCACTTCATTTGACTTTATCACTTTGACTTTTTATATCTTTCTACAAATAACCAAACCTAACCAAAAACATTAAACATACATAAATAACCAATAATTGTTCTTCATTTCATCACTATTTGCTCCAAAAATCTTGCTCATTCAATTGTGTGTGATTTTCAACAATAATAACAATACGAACGATGGTGTCTTTTACGGGTACAACCCATAACCATCCATGCTTGACTCTTTTTAGACTCATTTTTATTCGAAACCATAATATTCTGAAACTAAATATTGAGATTGGGAGCGCGTGGTGATGTTTGAGGGTGCGTAGTTGGCAGAAATAGAACCACCATGGCCCGATCTACAAGATGGGGTAGGCGGTGTGTTAGTGGGTGGTCTCCGGAATTTGGCCGGACTCAGGCGTGGCCGGGAACCCTAGGGGGTCCAACGGATTATTTTAGAGAGAGGAGAGAGTGAATTTGTGTGTGTGCTTTGTAGTGAGAGAAAGTGGGTAAATAAAATGAGGGAAGTGTGAGAGTGAGTGGTATATATACTACCATGGAGGACTAAACTTGTTCATTTGAAACTCTAGGGGCGGATATGTAAACTATCCCAAGGACCCTAGATGTAACTTTGCAAAACTTGCGATTTATTAGATTGGGGGCTCGTTTTGACTAGCAATCAAAGGATTCGTGCCTCGGGAGTCACGCTATTGTTCTTAAAATATTATTTCCAATAAAAACGATATATAATACGACTCGTATCTCAAATTTATTAAAACGATCGCTCTAATCGATGTTTCTCCACTAACGACGCATCGAGGAATTTACGAATTGTCACAGGTGGGAGGGAGGGAAGGGATGGGATTTTGAGTGTTATTGTGTTCCATCCAATTTTAGGCGGATTGGGAAGGGAAACGGGGTATTAAACATTACAGGCCTTTAAATTACAATATTATCCTCAATCTTCATACATGATCTAAATATTTTTTGACCTAGTTCTCTCATATCACATCGGAATCTGCATCAAACGGCTGGCAAGAGCAGACAACATTTGAGTACATCATGCACGATCTATATATACGTGGGTTTGTAGGGTAGTGTTGCATAGTTAATATAGGGTTTCAAAGTTGAAAACAGATTTGTATAATGGATGGTAGAACAGTTTGTTGCAGAAAAATCCATGGTTGTGAAATGGGAATTATAACACAAATTATGAATTTGGCCAAATAACACACAATGGTCTGATATCATGCAAAGACAAGCACACATATGTATATGATATGATTCTGATTTCATCATGAAATTAATGAAATGCATAATGAACTCAAACTAAACATTGTTGCAAAATGACCATCTAAACATATCTTCCATTAATTATCATGTCCTATGATCTGAAGTATACAAATCATCATCAATAGGTTCCCTCATACAGTCATACATAAAAACAAAATCATAAGACTACAACAGTACTTTGTTCCGACATCTATCATCTCTTCAGCTACAATATATTAACTATGCAACAGTAACCTACAAACCCTCCCAGTCCTCTTTTCTCAAGAAGATCGGAATCTTCATGCACGATCTATATATACGTGGGTTGTTTGATACATCATACGTCTTTGCTTAATTTACCTGGTGATTATTTATAGCATCAAGAATCGAGTTTGAATCATTTGAGTGGTCTTTGGCAGCATATTGGTAATATGAGGGTATATTGGTAATTTTTGTAGCTTCCTTTCCTTTTCTTGCTAATTTAAAAAAAAAAACTCAAGAACAAAAAATAAATAACCACTTTCTTCACGATGTCATCCCCTACTTTACCCTTCTCATCTCACCTTCTTCCATTGTTTAAATTTTAGACTTGAAAACAAAGCGTTACTTTTTAGAAAAATAATATTTAGGGAAAGAGAATCAAATTACATTCTTCGGTTATCATACATTCTCTCTTCAAATTGATATGTTAATCGATTTCGAGTTTCAAACTAGATGAAGCGATAAGAAATTGATATGTTAATTGGTTTTGAGTTTCATTCAAAATGCATTTGCCTTTAAAAAAAAGAGTAAGTTGCATTTTTGGTCCCTAAGGTATGGCCAAATGCGGGTTTTGTCTTTAACGTTTTGAAAGTGCAACGATAGTCCTCGTTTTGAAGGTTAGGGATGAAACCTGTAATTTGGCCATACCTTAGGGACCAAAAATGCAATTTACTCTAAAAAAATTAAAATATGCATTTAAAAGAAGAAACATTTGTATACGTACGACATCATTAATTAATAATTTTCTAATTTAATAAACAAATACAGATGCGTAGTAAAAGGTTTATCTCAAAGACATCAGCAAAAACTTTTATTTAATAGAATTATTAATAGATAGATATCCTTCCTGCGTTTAAAAAGAAAATACCAAGGTTGTCAAGATCGGAATCCTACCCAGGATCGTTTTTCTCTTTGCAAGATCGTGATCGTAAGATTGGATCGGGATCTTAAGATCCTACTCTAATGTTATTTCTTAATAGTTTATGTAATTTTATACAAATCTACAAATTCTAATACATTATAACCACAAAATACTATGAATGTTTCATATAAATATTGTCCTAAATTATGATTATAAAATGTTTAAAAAGATTAACATGTTGTTTTTTGAATTCTACAAACAAACAACCCATAAATTTGTAGTTTTTTAGTTTGTAATCCGAGAAGAGTAAGATCGGATCGGATTAGATCGTAAAATCGTATGGTCAAGATCGGGATCCTATAAGATCTTAAGCTTGCAAAGATCATATGTAGGATCCGGATCGTTTTTGCTTTACAGTATCGTAAAATCATAAGATCCTAAGATCAGGATTGTGATCCTGACAACCATAGAAAATACTACAATATTATAATTTACTCGACCATTTCATACTTACCATATGTCCATATTATTACTCGACCATTTCTTTCCTTCATTTCAAATTTGGTGGCAACAACATTTTTATAATCTTTCGAGTAAATTGCAAAAATCGTCCCTGTACTTTGGTAAAAATGTGAGTACAGTCTTTACCATTTCAATAAATGCATAAAACCGTCCTTATAGAAAACTTATAATTGCATGTTTAGTCTCTGGCCAAAGCAAAATTACTAAAATACCTTTATCTTCTACTCCTTCCGTCTTATATTAAGTATTCACTTTGACTTGTTAAAGTTTTTTTTTGTTCAACTTTGACTTTAAATATTTTTGTTTGTGGTATACAATATTTGCTGAAAATTATACCAATAATTATACATTTAAAACCCAAACCATTTATGTATATATTCTGCTTTAAGTTGTTGTACATAAAAGTGTGCAAATCAAAAACTCAAGTGTGCAAATCATCTCTTTTCAAAATGGGAAGACTATTGGCTTGAAGATCATATGTGTTTGGGCCCAAAACAGGATAACTGTGAAGTAACTTATGTTCGTGATTTATTAAATAATGAAGGTGATGACTGGAACAGTGAGTTACTAATGTCATTGTTCCCAAGAAGCATTTCCAACAAAATCACAACTTGCTTTATCAACCAATCGACGCCTGATACTCTTTATTGGCATAGGGGCTCTGGTGGTCAATTTTCATGCAAGTCTGCCTATTACATAGCACTTGAAATATCCGAAGGCATAACGGAAAATATGCCTGAAGATACTAATACCTTGTTGCGAGCCATATGGAAAGCTAAGGTGCCTATCAAAGTCAAATTATTTTTATGGCGTGTTTGGAAAAATTATGTTCCCACCATTGATAATTTGCAAGCACGAGGGCTAAACTTAGCATCAAGTTCTTGTACACATTGTGACCATGTAGGGGAAGATGTCGTACATGTCTTGTTCAAGTGCCCACAAGCAAAACAAGTATGGGATCGTTGCAGCTTTGGTAGATTCTATGACACTGCTGGAGCTGTTACGTTAGATGATTTTTGCCACCTGATTTTGAATAAGTTTTCTATGGGATGGGAGAACTTTTTGATGACATTATGGGGTCTGTGGACGAGAAGAAATAGACAATTCCATGGTCAAATAAGCGAAAGGGACACGAGTGTGGAAGTTTTAGCAAGACAACTGCTTGTTGATTACCACAAAGCAAATAAGCGCGAACTTTCTACATCACATGAAGCCTCAGTTAGGTGGGTTAAACCACAGGGTGACTGCATCAAAATCAATTGTGATGCATCTTGGTTAAAAGAGTCTGGTAAAGTTGGATTGGGTTTTGTAGCTCGCAACGATTGTGTGGATGTGCTTCTATCAGGTGCTCGGACCGAATGTTATGCAAGCTCCCCATTAGAGGCTGAAGCTAAAGCTATCTTGTGGGCGACAATCCATGCAAATAACAGAGGTTATTCCAAGGTAATTTTTGAATCGGACTCCAAGTGTTTAGTCAATGCACTTCAGAAAGGGACTACCCTTTTACAAGTTGCGAGTATATTTCGCGAGATCACATGTAATTAATTAGCTTTTAGGTTATGTACTTGGTCTTTTGTTAAAAGAGAGGGGAACAAGGTGGATCATAGTATAGCGAATTGGGTCTTGGGATATAGTGGCGAGATAATTTTTGAAGGTAGAGTCCCAGAATGTTCATGTAAATTTGTAACTGATGATGTACTCTCTTCCGATATATAATCATAATCTTTCTTTTTGATCAAAAAAAAAAACCCAAACCATTTATATATTTTGCATCAAATATCATATTACACAAATAATAGAATTTAAGGTATAACTGGAACAAAAAAAGACTTCAAAAAATTAAAGTAAACACGTAATATGAAACAGAGGTAGTACATCATTAATTTTCATATTTACAAGGGTAGTTTGGTCATCTCGTTTTGCCATTTGCAACCACAAGTTTTCTTACAAGAACGGTTTTTGCACTTTCCAAATAACAAGGACTGCACCCACAATTTAACTAAAATACTAGGATGATTTTTGCAACTTACTCTAATCTTTCCCATAAAACAAAACAGTTTAGTTGATCACTTCATTTGACTTTATCTCTTTGACTTTTTATATCTTTCTACATATAACCAAACCTACCCAAAAACATAATCATTAAACACATATATAAATAACCCAATAATTATTCTTCATTTCATCATAATTTGCTCCAAAAATCTTGCTCATTCAATTGTGTGTGATTTTCAATAACAATACTAATGGCTGCTAGTAAAGAAGAAGGTGATTTACTGAGTCAACTGGTTGACTTAGTAAAGGTGATATCAGGTTTACCAGATTGTAGAAATGCTTCAAGAAAGATGTATGGGAATTTGATGAGAAGAATTAAGCTTTTGAGTCCTTTGTTTGAGGAGCTTAAAGATGGTGAAAAACAACAAAAGCTTGATGAGGGTGATCTTAAAGGGTTTAATGGTTTGATGATTGCTTTGAATATGGCTTTGGAGTTGCTTAAGTCAGTTAATGATGGTAGCAAGATTTTTGAGGTATGAATTCTTGATTTGTGTCATCATTGGATTTTGTATGTTGGATTTGGATTTGAGTGTGATTAGATTAATGGGTGTGTTTTGAAATGTGTTATTTTGGTTAAAGTTGCTTACTTTATGATGTTTTTGTGGTTTGGAGGGATTATCGGATTATGGGTGATAAATTTGTAGCAGGAAAATTTGTGTTATGGATGTTTGACATTGCGATTTGGAAGTGATTATTTGATTTTCCGTTATCGAGTTGGATATAATAAGTGTTATCATATAGGTGTAGTGGAACTTATAGTTTGATTATAGGATCGAGTGATCAAGCTTAGGACTAGCTGCAATGAAAATGGATTTGCTTTTATATAGGGGTCGTATTAGATGTGAATCCTTGAATGATCAGAAGTTTCGAAACACCCGAATAGCTATGCCAGCTTCAAGCAACAAAAGCACGTCTCTCGTTTTGTTACGGCTGATTATCTGGTTCATTCCATGTCACAATCATTTTTCAAAAGGCAATGCCAAACACCCTTTGGTATTTGGTATTGTGTTCATGTGATTAACATGAGTATATTTCCATTCATGCATTACTTGAATGCTTATGTTTGTGGTTATGTGCATAGGTGTTCTATTAATTGTTTTTGGAATAGTTGAAGCAAATGCATCGCACTTGGTTCCCCGAATCAAGATATTTTGATTCTGATCCGCTTCACTATCTAGGACTATCCTAGTCGCGCTTTGCATAGTCATTTTCATTTCTTATTGGTATTGAAGTTGAAAGCTAGTCCATTTGACTTCATAAGCCAAAGCCGAGCTTAATTTTGTATTTAAATTTGTTTGTTACTTCATACAGGCGCTTCAAATTGAGAAAACCGCAGGCAAGTTTCATGTAGTAACAACACAGATTGAAGAAGCATTGAGCCAAATTCATTATGAAAGCTTCGAGTTATCTGAGGAAGTTCACGAGCAGGTATCAATTCTTTCTGAGAGAATGAATAGCTCGTTATAATTCCGTAAATGTTTTTTCTCAACAATATATGACTTCCAAGAATGCCATTTTTTGTTTCAGATTGAACTTGTGCACGCACAATTTAAAAGAGCGAAAGGGCGAATGGATTCTCCTGATTTGCAGCTTCAGAAAGATTTGGCTAGAGTGAGCAGTGGGGAGCTTGATACGGAAACAGTCATAAGACTATCTGAAAAGTTATGTCTTACAACGGTTAATGATCTAAAGAAGGAATCACTTGCGATTCATGATATGGTCATATCAACTGGTGGATATCCTGAAGACCGCTTTGCAGTGATGTCGTTTCTTCTCAAGAAAATAAAAGATTGTGTAATGTTGGGAAATCCCGAAGATGATACTTCGGAAGGGGAAAAGAGTGTCATGAGGCATCGATCTCCTGTTATTCCAGATGATTTTCGGTGCCCAATATCCCTTGAATTGATGAAAGATCCTGTGATTGTGTCAACGGGGCAGGTATTTTGTTTTTGACTAAAAAAATATATCTGATATATAGATAAATAGATTATGATTGTCTATGGTAGTCTGAAATAAAATCACCTATTTAGCCGTTATCTAAACCTAACTTCAGACTTTTTGCTCACAAAATGGTCATTATATCTATTAAATTCTTAATAACTAGAAATTGTCAAACACCAGCCAGTTTTATTATGGCCGACAATCTATTACTGATTCAACAATGTACATCCAAAAATCCCCTTTTAGAACCAATGACAGAGTGCTGCAAAACACTACTCTTATGCTAAAGGTCTAAAGTTATTTTTATTGTATAATTTTTCTTTGGTGGGGTAATTAAATACTTCCATTTGAAAAATGACCATTTCATTTTTTACCATTCCTGGTCCATCTAGTACCTACGTACGTAGAAGACTTTTTCATGTTCATTATTATGTTAATAATAGAATATTTAGATTTCTGAATTTGTAGAAGATTTCCAAATTGTTAGGTAATATTGGTAATTAATTATATATTTAGGTAATTAGTCTGTATTAAATAACATTCTTGTGCCTAGTGTGACCTGTTCGATTGTTGAACTTTTTCTAGTCCACAAACCTACCATTGTTTTTGAACGTTGACTCTTTCTAATTCGATCTTTGCGGGTTTTGTTGCCATTTTGCAGACATATGAGCGATCATCTATTCAAAAATGGCTCGATGCGGGACACAAAACATGCCCAAAGACTCAACAAACGTTGCTACATACAGCATTGACTCCAAACTACGTCTTAAAGAGTCTAATCGCTTTATGGTGTGAGAGTAATGGTGTTGAACTCCCAAAAGCCAACAACAAAGCAGGACGTAGCGGTGCAGAATGTGATCGGACAGTAATCGGTTCGCTACTCCAAAAACTCGTGATCGGGGACACAGACGAGCAAAGATCAGCTGCTGGTGAACTTCGATTATTAGCTAAAAGAAACGCCGATAACAGAGTTTGCATAGCCGAAGCTGGTGCTATTCCACTATTAGTTGAATTATTGTCGTCTCGAGACGGTAGGACCCAAGAACACGCAGTCACGGCCCTTTTAAACTTATCAATAAATGATACTAACAAAGGTGTTATTGTGAGTGTCGGAGCTATACCCGAAATCGTAGATGTTTTGAAAAAGTACCGGCTCGGGAAAACGCAGCCGCCACCCTTTTTAGCTTGTCATCAGTGGATGAAAATAAGGTCGCAATTGGTGCGGCAGGTGCAATACCACCACTTATCGATTTGCTTCAAGAAGGGACTCCACGCGGCAAAAAAGACGCGGCTACAGCTATTTTTAACCTATGTATTTACCAAGGAAACAAGGTTCGGGCCGTTCGGGCAGGGATAGTGGCACCATTAATGAGACTGTTAAAAGATGCTAGTGGCGGGATGATGGATGAGGCATTAGCAATATTAGCTATACTTGCTAGCCATCATGAAGGGAAGATGGCTATCGCAGAAGCTGAGCCTATGGGGGTTTTGGTTGAGGTAATACGGACAGGGTCAGCCAGAAACCGGGAGAACGGGTCTGCTGTCTTATGGTCTTTGTGCGCGGGTGACGTTCGGTGTTTGAAAATTATGAAGGAGCTTGGAGCAGAAGAGGTGTTAAAGGAACTGTCCGAGAATGGAACTGACAGAGCGAAAAGAAAGGCTGGGAGTGTATTGGAACTTCTGCAACGTATCGAGTCTGTTGAGACCACGTTGGGCTTGTGACGTTACGATATGAAAAGTATAATGATAAGATTTTAAGAGAGTAAATGATAGAAATAATTGTTAATTAGTAATTTATGATATGTAAAAGGACTAGGTTTGTACTTGGTCCAAACCATCTGTTAGAACATTTGACTTTTGAAGTCAAAGTTGTATCATTCAAAGTTAAAGGCTGTTGTATAAAATGAAAACTATTTTTCTTTGTATCATGTATTGTTGAAGTTTGTATATGTATAACGAATAAATATCATCTCAAGTTCAATTGAACAAGGTATGTCATGTTCACCGATCAAAAACAAGATAGATAAATAAAAAATTTAACTCTAACAAAAACAAAAGAAATTACTAAAGAACGTGTATTATTTATACACAATCTTTCATAAGATCTCACGCCATCCGTGGGACTCGAACCCACGACCACGTGGTTAAAAGCCACGCGCTCTACCAACTGAGCTAGAACGGCTTCTTGGGACCTTCTATATTATTATTGCTTATCCTTTCCTCTTGCCTCTTTTTCACATACATATAATCCGTAATTGAAAATGATATCTGCTCCAAAACACAACACAAGCAGTGAAGAAGCATGACGTCAGCATCGGCCATAACAACAGCCCTAACAACCCTCCACATAAGTACCAAACACAGTCACCTTCTATTGCCTCGTTCATCACAACTCATTTCTTCATCATCATCATTATTAGGAACTAATAACATCAACAAACTAGCTATTGTTGTACCATGGATGCACCAAACACGTCGCTTCCACGTCATTGCTGAGACAGGTACGAGGAAGAAACCTACGTCAGAACCGAGATACTCGAAAGCTGCGAGGAGGTTTTATAATGAGAATTTTAAGGAGTCTTCTTCTCAGAGGCTTAGTAAAGTCCTTGCTGCTGCTGGAGGTATAATTCGAACCAACCCATATAGTTTTATTTTTTTAGCGTTTATAAGAAACCCGAAATAAATGTCCACATTGTTATTTTGGCCTGACACTTTCAAAAGGTGAAGATGGAATTCTATTGGTTCATAGTGTAATGATTAAACTTCTTTTATAACAGTGTGCAATTTGAAAGCGGACATTTGTTAGAATTAAAGATATACTATAATGAACATGTATAAGCCGGAAAGTTTCAAAATAAGCTACAAAAAGTGAGCTTTTGAAACATAAGCCCAAAACCAAATAAGCCATAAGACGGCTATATAAGCCGAAGCAAACACCCCCTTAATGCTAGGTGCAAGCAACCCT
The DNA here is from genome assembly GCA_910596185.1 of Chrysanthemum makinoi. Classification (NCBI taxonomy): domain Eukaryota; kingdom Viridiplantae; phylum Streptophyta; class Magnoliopsida; order Asterales; family Asteraceae; genus Chrysanthemum; species Chrysanthemum makinoi. The sequence goes on along the minus strand of OU343218.1, from coordinate 193,800,927 downwards.
GAACTGGCCACGCCAACCTCTTGAAAAGGGAGGGTTTACCCGGTTTTAGTATGTGTGGCGGTGGGTTAAAAAAAACAACCCTGAAGTGGCCCCACCAACCTCTTGAAAAGGGAGGGTGGGTTCAAACCCCGTGGACTAGTTGGCCAAAAGGTCGGAAAACATGGTTAAAAAAAAAGTAGTATTCACAGAACTCAAAATCATAGCTGTAAAAGTTTCAATTTTTATCCAGTGGACCATAATTCTCGGATTGAGGGAGTATGACAGCTAAAATTATCATACGAGCACTATGTATGTTATGTATGCTTGTGACTATTGGTTCTCTGTCTGCTTAATAATAAATACTTCAAGCTGCGTATAAATAACTACTTTCAGGAAATAGTGTTTGGATTTGCTTAGTTTGTAAAAGATGCGGAAAAAATCAATCAAATCTATTTGAAATATGTTTTAGAGTAAATATGATGGTAAAAATAATAATTTTAATTTCATCTTAAGTACGCATTTTGAAATAAGCAGTGCAGTGCTTATCAAAATCTGCTTATTCTACCTCAATCTGAGCAAAAAAGATCACCCCCTATATACAAGTTTACTGCATAGTTGTTAACAGTTTGTGTGGATTTTGTTTTGCTAGTGGCGTCTAGGAGGAGCTGTGAGGAGCTAATATTTGATGGTCGTGTGACTGTTAATGGTTCCGTATGCAATACTCCACAGGTAAAATTAGTGACTGGTGTTTGAGGTTATTCATATTCTTCACATGTGTTGATGTTGGTGTTGTGATATTGCTTATTTAGCATTGTTAATGTTAATATCTGATAATGTTTGCAGACTAAAGTTGATCCTAAGAAGGATATGATTTATGTAAATGGTAATCGGCTTCCTAAGAAACTGCCTCCGAAGGTCTATCTTGCTCTCAACAAGCCAAAAGGGTTTGTTTTGACTTTATTGCAGTCTGTCTGAGTATTCTTTTTGAGAAATGTGTTTTGGCATTTCACTGAATAGATAATATTGCAGGTACATCTGTTCATCAGGAGAGAGCCAAACTAAATCCGTCATATCTTTGTTTGATGATTATATGAAGAGTTGGGTATGTTCTATATAAACATCATTAGAAACCTCTTTAGTGTTACCTTATAAAAATGCTAGTTGTTCATCCTTTCTGTTAGGCTCTTTAAAAGTTACTGTCTGAAGATACTTTTTGTCTATATATCTAGGATAAAAGGAATCCAGGGCAGCCAAAACCTCGATTGTTTACTGTTGGTCGGCTTGATGTTGCCACGACTGGGCTAATTATCGTGACAAATGATGGTAATTTACAGTTACAGTTATGTCGGATCATGTTGTGGAGTCATGGCTTTGTATAAAATAGACAGAACTTTGGATGCACATCTTTTAACTGAGCTTTATGCTTTTCAGGCGAGTTTGCTCAAAAAATCTCACATCCTTCATCTGGTTTATCCAAAGAGTAAGTTTCATATGTTTGTTACTTGTATGCTATTATATGGTAGATGATATTGCAATTTCAGGAATAGTTAATGGCTATGGTTTTTATTCAATCGTTATTAGATAAATACTATATGTGGATATATTTGTGAACAAGATATAAGGCCTGAATGACGTGCAATTTATTTTGTGGCTTAAGGTACATTGCAACGATAGATGGAGCAGTGAATAAACGACACTTGATAGCCATTAGTGAGGGAACAGTTGTTGATGGCGTTCGTTGTATTCCAGATGCTGTGGAACTACTACCACAACAGCCTGATAAAACAAGACCTCGCCTTCGCATCGTGGTAACTACATCTATTTCGACCAACACGTGCTATAATTTGATACGCTAGTGACGTGTGCGTAAGTGTAGCTGGACATTTTGGGTAATTCTAATTCCGTTGAATCAATTGCCTGTAGGTTCATGAGGGGAGAAATCATGAAGTTCGAGAGCTTGTCAAAAGTGCTGGACTTCAGGTATACTTTCGATTCTTGATCTATGTACAAATCATCCTTACCGAAATGGATACACATTTGATGTGAATCTGTTTTGTTTCATATCAATTTCAGATTTACTCACTGAAACGGATACGTATTGGAGCATTCAGGCTTCCACCAGATCTTTTGTAAGTATTAACACATTTTGGTTCCTTCCCCATAAGTTCCAGTATCACCCAAACACAACCCGTATGTTCTTACAGTATAATTTGTGTGCTCCAAGTGACCTTCCTTGATCATGTCTACTTTGTAAAAAGGATGGATTTATATTCTAGTAGATCTATTGATAAACTGGCCACTTATTTTCTGTTTATTGGCAGGTTCGGAAAGCACATTGAATTGAAGCCACCTCAGTTGAAGGCATTGGGGTGGGACGAGAAGTAATTTCCAGAATTGAGACAACTGTACCCTATATGCAGCATTTCTAAACGTATAGAAAAGATTTTCAGTTGTTTGAGTTGCCAAAGCTCAATTCCTCGTATATGTACAAAGATGATTGCTGCCCGATTCTTGATTATATGCAGACAATGGTTGGTTGGCTGGGGTGTGGTTAGTGCCCTTTGTCTGTTGGAGCATAGTAAAATGGTAGGTTTTGCTGTATTAGATAGTATTGGCAATGAACCATTAAGCTGTAGCTTCAGGAATAGAAAACGTTTATTCTTTTATAACTATATCTTAATTCTCCTTTCAATATAAAGGTTTAAATTCAGTTTTATCTGTAAGAGTTTTTGGTTTGTTTTTATCAATTTTTAATATGAAAGAAAAGCAAAAAAACTAAGCACTAGACTGATTTCCTGCTTTCATTTTGGCCACTGCAATTAGCTTATAGTCTCTTGCCTCGTACTAAACCAAGACTAATGCATGATCCATCACTCTACTGATAAGTAACTTGTGTCTAACGCGCATTTCTTAAAAAAGTTGGTCATTAAACAGTCTTGAAGCACATCCTACTTAATTCTCAGATGCAATATCCAAATCATCGATTTGTTGGATCTCTTATTCAACTAATGTTCCAATTCTGGGATTTACTTCATGAATTAAATTTGGTGACGTTCAACGACAACATTAGATCTCTTGTTCTTGAAATATTGGTCAAGTTACACAAAAAAAACGTATGCTACATTGAGGATGATTGATATTCTATAGCCAAAACCAAGCCTTTGATTGATACAAGTCACTAGAGTCTCTTCCGTGAGTTGATTGAGACAGCTGACACAAACAATGATACCGCCAGGGCATCATAAATTTAAGGTAGAGGACTAGAGGTTTACCCACATAAAAATGGATTTCACATACTAAGAAACGTTTAAACAGATTGAGCAGCATTAGATATCTTGCTCGATGATCTAAGGCAATCCAAATACGAAAGGCAGATATGTATTATTGTTTCTCACCCGCACCTTACTCCTGTTGCAGCCAACGGCCCAATGGTGACTACTCATCTCTCAAAAACGATTTCACCCATTCCCTGAGCTCGATTAGCCATGGTCCACAAGGGCGAGGGCCATTAATACCCCTTTATAAATTGTGGAATGAGTATTAACAGTTTTGATGAGACAAGAGTAGTCACCCATGGCAAAGATGACAAGAAAAGGTAGCAGAGGTTGCCATATGCCTATCAAACCTGGCTCACCTTTTTTCATCAAACATGATATCAAAAGCTGCCCAGCCGATTTAAACGCCTCCGAAACTTTGAAATGCATTCTTATCAAGGTAGATCACAATTTACATAAGCCTTTTGGGCATCACTTTTAATAGATGCTTCATTAACACGACGGAGATGTAAATGACTTGTATCATTCAGGTAAACAAGATATTCATATAGTGACGAGCATGACAATCTTATCCGAGATGCAACTGAGGGCCTTATTGGCAAATCTTAATGAAACGGCATACTTCTTCGGCTTTTCTAACAACGATTTCTTGTGCCTGGATGCCTTCATCTTCGTTAAAGTCATGTTCCATTTTATCTCTTCACCCTTACCTCGTGAACAATAATTATACAGGATACTATACTCATCAAACATGTCTCAATTCAAACTTAAACGCACAATTAGTTGACGAGCCACTCTCATACCGCTTAACCAAAGTCACTTTGACTGATTTGGGTTGTGCTTTACGTGTTCATCTGGTTTGGTTTTTCTATTAACAGAAAATAAGGTTGCGAATGTATAACAGTTTATTCTATTTTGGCTTGAAAGTACACAAAATGCATAATGCTGTTAGATTGTATGTTAAAAGTTATGGTTAAAGTGTAATAAAACTAATCAGCTAATGATAAAAAAATAAAATAATAAAAAAAAAAAAATAGAAAGCAAGCCAAACTGGCTATATTGCCATCGATCTTCATAGCAAAATAACAACTTTTTTCAGACTATCAAGTAGCACAACTGATAATTATTTTACAAGGAAATACATACTACTTATGCTGACTTCTTGACAGACGACCAAAAAAGGCCTTATACCAAACATATACAAAAGAATACAAAACTGGTACCAATGGATAAAAGATAAAAAACCGCAACGCAAACAACAACCATATCTAACAACACGAGAAATCTAGAAAAACTCAGGGAAGAGAGGGACCTCTGCAGAAAACCGTGAAGAGTTTTATCTTTAGGTTTATAAACTTCTTGGGACCAAGAGGTTTGGAATTCAATCAATAAATGCTAGCACAACCACAAACCAAACAGTCCCCATTCTGGGCTAGCTAAATCTATATCCGCAGCTTCCTTTTCCGAGAAAACTTAGACAGGTAATATGTCGGCCATCCTAGCTTTAGCATCATCTGGAACTTCCCGACCCGGGACTTGGACCTTTAAAAGATTGTAGTACCTAACACATTATCATTATAAAGAAACTTTAGTATGTTAGGCAAACACAGTTTTCAGGTCAATTCAGAGTCAACCATGTTAGTCTATAATAAGATACAAGTGTAGAAACAAGTTGAGAAATGACGTACTCTATTGGAGTGAATAAGCTGTCATGCTCTGTAATGAAGGCAAGCAAGGCCTGGAAAGAAAATTTACACATATAACTTCTATAAGATACAGAAGATTGGTGAGGTTGAGAGAATTTGCACGTGAATAAATGTTATTACCTCGACTGGCAAGTTTAGCAGTTCGTAGTAAGTTCGGACATGATCTAACCTCGTCTGCACAGATTCACTATCAATCGAGGGGATTGCAGAGAGAGCCTAATTCATTAAAAATTATATGGATTGTCAGATACCTCTCAGATTATCCAATTGACCGTTTCGAAGATAATATGTTTAGACATGATCACATACAACTAACAAAAAACAGAGAAACGAACAAAACCTGTTCTAATGCAATTGTATTCCTACATATCTGCTGAACCCCAAAAAGGTTGATGCGCTTCATCTCAGCCAAAGCCTGAAAAATAGAATGAAAATTAGTGTATGTAATAACCGGGGACAAGAAGTATAACAGTTATGTTATGTCATTGTAGAAAATGGACGAAGTATAACAGTTATGTTATGTTATGAAAATTATTGTATGTAATAACCGGGGACAGGAAGTATAACAGTTATGTTACGTTATTGTATAACTAAATAATGTGGCACAATTCTAGCTATTCAGAATGTAGAGGTACCAACCTTGATGGATGCATGTGATGCAACAGCACAGATCCCACCAAATACATAGTTCCGTTTGGTTGGAGCAATAAATGGAGCAATTACCTCATCTCTCCGAGTTATCTGTAACATCAAAAACATATATTTAGAATATTATGCAAGTTAGATATATTAAACTAGAAGTTTTAAAAAGGAAAAATAAAAAATAAAACAAGACTAACCTGGGTGATCAAAGATATGATATAATCATCAGGTTCCTCAGCATCTTGGTCCTCCAAGTATTCTCTTGTTGCCATTACCTGTTAGCATGCAATGATAAGAGGTTAAAACATGCACCAATTAAAATGGTCTAATTTTTTTAGGTGGAATGTCACAAACCTGCATATTGAAAATTGTTTCTAATTGCATCTCTACACGTAAAACCTTTAGGCAATCAATTGCCAGCTTTCTGTAATCCTCGGCAAAAGATGCCAGATCCTTATGAGGCACACTGCCCATTCGTTTATGACGGGGAGCTATTGGCTTAACATCATTTTCTGTTTGATCAGATGGTTTTCCTGATGCATTCCCGAACCTGTATATAGTAGAGTGACGTAAACTAGTGAATTTTTACCACAATTATATATGCATAGTAATAGAAGCCTTCGTCATTATGTATATATGAAAGATAAAACAAATGTTAGATCCTGCAGCTTTAAAATGATAAAATAAAGAATTTGGCCAGATTCTTGTGTGCACATGAAAAGTGTAAGAATATGATTTTGAGAAATTCAAGTATTAACATTGCTGGCCCTTTTTGTAGTAAAGCTTCAAACTCAGTTACTTGAAAGGGTTAGTAAGATAGTTATTTGGTCCTGGGAAGACTTATTCAAGAATCAACACTTAATCGAATTGGTACCATGGCAACGAAAAACAAAGTAAAAAATGTAACTATCATATGTTTGTACTATGTTTAAGAGATTCTGACATGCATAAATTGCGTGTACTTTCAGAATAACCACCCACCCCCTGAATTTAACTACTCCCAACTAACTAAATGTACCACCCCCCCCCCTTATAGCATGTTATTAATTATTCAACGTAGCCCTTAGGGCTACAATTAATAAAGTCAAGGGCTAAAGGTAAGTTTATCACACTCATTTACATAAGAACTTACCTTTCTATAGACTCAGCAATGTACTCCAACGAATCACTAAGGGATGCCAACAATATAAGTTTGTTGTTATCACGGATCAAAGACTCCTGCAAAAAGATATCATTTTAAGTGTCTCAGTGTCTGCTTATACACATTAAGAGCTTTAGACCAACTATAATTGAAACTTTGGAATGTTACTATCAACGTGAAGATTACAGTTTGTAACTTTCTAATAGCTTTCTACATATATAAGAATAGATTTGAAAACATATAGAAGAAAAAAGAAATAAGAAACCTGTTTGATTGGCCTTAGTTTCATGAGTAGCTCACTAATTTCGAGCTCAACCCCATCAGCTTCAGAATCAGCAATATGGTTCTCTGCAAATGCATGAGCAAGTGAAGTAGGCAAAAAAGCACTTGCTGGATCACGTCGCATCAATTTTTCAACATCATGTCTTCCAATAAGCATATAACTTTGCTTCTCAAGAACTGCCTGATATTTAAAGAACATCACAAAACTTAGCAAAGAAAATGATAACTGGATTCAGCAATTCTGAAAAACTGAGATGCATCAATCATAAGGTATACATTTAATGTATAAAATAAAAAATAAAAGAATCAAAAGGGAAAAAATTTGAGAATTAGCCATGCCTCTGTATATGATGCGCGGCATCTTTCATATGTTCGTTCCAGAAAAGTTTGCACATGGTTGACAAGGTCACCAGAAAATTTTGGCATTGCTTGAGCCCAACCAAGCACCTACAGCAATAGTGTTCATGAAACCAAATTAGTAGAGTCAGCAACATTAATCATAATATGAGAATATGAATATGGTGAACACATAACTTCACATGTATATCATATATGTCATCCTCTGTTTTCTTAACTAAACACTGATTTAAAAATTAAATAAAAGTGTGTATACCAAAACTAAA